>CM076903.1:17681292-18360610 GCA_039519145.1 Kokia cookei | reverse complement strand
CTTGGAGGTCTCTTTGGCCACTAGGGTATCTTGGCCTCGTGTCATCCTCTCAACAGAAATATCATTGATTGGGCCTTTGTTGTCCAAGACCTATTCATCATCTTTGGGCACAATGCCCTTGTGTTGACAAAGTAGCATAATGAGAGAGGGAAAAGGAAGGATACCAGTTTGCTTTCCTACAGCTTCTGCGATCTAGACGTGTATGAGGTCACCAATGTTGATATGTCAGTGATGCAGGATGGAATGCAATAGACACATACGGTCCAATGTGGTCGTAGTGCTGTGGGTTGAAGGCATAACACGATTGTTGAGAAAATGAAATCATACCTTACAAAAAGTATGGAATGCAATAGACACATATGTCAGTGATGCAGGATGGAATGCAATAGACACATACGATTGTTGTGAAAGCCATTGGTCGTCCATGTATCACCATTGATGCAAAGATCTTTCATCATTTGAGCCAAGCAATCATCGTCTAGACTATGCATAAAAGGTGCATGGGTGTCCACTCGTTGCGCAATCCTTAGCAATACATTGATATGTGCAGCGCTCCATGGAACAAGCCCCTCTCGGACAAATACAAACTCCTGCTCTTGGTCCATTAGATTTGCGTAAAACTCCCTAACCAAAGTAGGGGAGAAGCTCGAAGGATGGTCACAGAAATATTCCCGCTCGAGGCAGTTGATGGTACAGTGGACTTACTTTCCAAAGGTCAGTTGTGGAGAAAGTTGGAGGCCCTATTTAGGGTGGATGTTGCGCTAAAGCATGACATTGTGGTACCACTCTTTGACCGCAGTCGTTAGAAACAAGACTGGGCCTGTGGATAAAGGTGATGGTGGTGTGGACGGAGGCACAGTAGAAGTGGTTGGCGACTTCATCTAGTTCTCGAACATCTGAACTTGCATAATGTTTAAGATGTTGTCCATTTACTTTAAATTGTTGTCCATCCTTTAGATTTTCGATTATCACCGCACCACTTGGGAATGATTCGACAACTCTGAATGGTCCTAACCACTGTGATCGTAATTTTCCTAGATGTAATTTTAAACGTGAGCTAAATAAAAGTACCTATTGACCAAGATGAAATTGTTGATGCAAGATAATGTTGTCATGCCATCTTTTTGTATTTTCCATGTATATCGTAGCATTCTCATAAGCATGGCATCGGATTTCTTCTAATTCTATGATGTCTAACAGTCTTTTCCTTTCGATAGCATCATAGTCCAAATTTACCTACTTAATTGTCCACATAGCCTTATGTTCAAGTTCGACAAGTAAGTGACAAGATTTTCCAAACACTAGTTTATATAGTGACATTCCCAATGGTGTTTTGTAGGCGGTGACATTCCCAATGGTGTAGACCAATCCTTCCTAGATGGATTAACCACCCTCTCAAGTATGTTTTTAATTTGATGATTGGATACTTCAGCTTGACCATTGGTTTGTGAGTGATATGTGGTAGCCATGCGATGCTTCACACCATATCGTTTTAATGAAGTTGCCACTTGGTTATTATAAAAATTGGTGCCTTGGTCACTTATCAAAGCTCTCGGTGTTCTAAATCTCGTGAGGATGATGTGTGAAAGAACTTCAACACCGTCCAAGCATCGTCTTTTGGCATCGCAATTGCCTCTATCTACTTCCAGACGTAGTCAACAGTTACTAAAATATACACATTTCCAAAAGAGTTTGGAAATGGTCCCATAAAGTCTATACCCCAAACATCGAAGAGCTTTACCTTCAGGATGAGTTGTTGGAGCATCTCATTACATCGAGATATTGAACCAATGCATTGACAATGATTACATTGTTGTGCGAAGTTGTGAGTGTCTCGAAACAATGTAGGCCAATAAAATCCTGACTGTAAAACCTTTACAGCAGTCCTTATTCCACCAAAATGGCCTCCATAAAGAGCACCATGGCAGTGTCGCAAGATTGACATCACTTCTTCTTCAGGTACACAATGACAAATGATATTGTCGATGCATACCATAAATAGGTATGGTTCGTTCTAATGGTATTTGGTAGCATCGTGTATGAACCTGATCTTCTTATGACCAGTAGCACTCATGGGTAGCTTCCCTCATACAAAATAATTGACGATATTGGCATACTATGGAGATGCGTCGACAAAGAATAATTGCTCGTCAGGAAATGCTTCGACAATCTGGGATGTCTGTCCATCTTCACTTCCGACTTCTAATCGAGACAAGTGATCAGCTACTTGATTTTCGGATCCTTTCCTATCTTTGATTTCAACATCAAATTCTTGAAGGAGTAAGATCCATCTGATGAGTTTAGTTTTGGCATCTTTTTTGTTGAAAAGGTATCTCAATGCTGAGTGGTCCGTGTAAACTGTAGTCTTTGCACCGATAAGATAAGAACGAAACTTGTCAAATACAAAGACTATTGCTAGTAACTCCTTCTCAATCGTGGTGTAATTAACATGCGTTTCAGTCAGAGTTTTACTAGCATAGTAAATAGAATGGAATACCTTTTCTTTTCGTTGGCCAAGTACAGCTCCCATAGCAAAGTCACTTGCATCGCACATAAGTTCAAACAGTTTCATCCAGTTCGGTGCAACGACTATTGGAGCTTGTACTAGTTGCTTCTTTATTGTCATGAATGCATCCAGATAGCTGTCATTAAACACAAACTTCTTATTTTGCTCCAACAATGAGCATAATGGTTTAGCTATCTTGGAGAAATCTCAAATGAATCTTCTATAAAAACCAGCGTGTCCAAGAAAGCTTCTTATTGCTTTGACATTAATAGGCGGTGGTAGTTTTTCGATGATTTCTACCTTTGCTTTATCAACCTCAATGCCTTGATAAGATATCCGATGTTCGAGGACAATGCCTTTAGTTGCCATGAAATGGCATTTCTCCCAATTCAGAACTAGATTTGTGTCCTGCATCTCTTCAAAACTCTTGTCAAATTGTCAACGCATTGATCAAAATTCTGTTAATAGACAGAGAAATCATCCATGAATACCTCTAAGGATCCGAAAATATTGCCATCATAAACCTCTGGAATGTTGCTGGCACATTACATAACCCAAACGGCATCCGTCGGAAAGCAAAGGTTCCAAAAGGGCATGTGAATGTAGTCTTTGCTTGATCTTCTGGCACAATAGCTATTTAATTGTATCCAGAGTAACCATCTAAGAAACAATAATAGGCTTTGTCAGCTAGCCTATCCAGCATCTGATCAATGAAAGGTAGTGGAAAATGGTCTTCTTTGTCCCCGCATTCAGTCACTTTGAATCCATGCATACTCACCATCCAGTTGCAATGCGATTAGGGATTAACTCATTCTTGTCATTGGTCACAACTATGAAACCACTCTTTTTAGGCACACATTGAACAGGGCTTACCCAATCACTATCGAAAATAGGGTATATAATGCTCGCATCTAACCATTTGATAATTTCCTTATTCACTACTTCTTTCATCTTTTCATTGAGTCTTCATTGCTGCTCAATTGATTGCTTCTTTTCATCTTCTAGCCTAATCTTGTGCAAGAAAAAAGAGGGACTGATGCCTCTGACAACTGCGATGCTCCAGGATATGGCTCTTCTGTGTTTGTTCAGAATCGTGATAAACTTATCTTCTTACATTGTGTCAACGGATGCGTTGACAATAACAGGTAATGTTTCGTTGTCACTAAGGAAGACATATTTCAAATGCATCGGTAAGGCTTCAACTCCAAGTTAGGAGCTTGCTCAATAAACGGTTTAAATACTGGGATTATCTTGTTAGACAAATTCAAAGACTCCATCTAACTTATTAACTTGGACAAGAACATCTTTGATTTGTCTTTCAGGTTGTACTAAGGATCTATCTGCTAGTTGTAATGTCACGGTAGTGGGCTTCATCGAACCTATTCCTAATTTCTTGAAAGTAGACAAAGGCATAATATTAATACTTGCTCCCAAATCATATAAAGCCTTACCTAACTAATGATTCCCGATAGAGCATGAAACTGTGAAACTATCATGATCTTTCATCTTGGTTGGCAATTTATTTTTAACCACAGCACTGCACCCCTCTGTGAGCGCAATTGTCTCGATATCGGACAATTTCTTTTTCTTTGACAACAGCTCCTTCATGTATTTCCCATAATTGGTTATCTACATAAGAGCATCTATTACAGGTATATTAATATGAAATTGTTTCAAAGTAGAAACAAACTTTTGATATTCTTTGTCATGGACTTTTTCTTTGAATCATTGTGGAAACTGCAAAGGTATTGTAACATTGGGTTGTTGTGGAAAACTCAGCAATGTGACAATGGCAGTTACGTCGACAACTTAGTTGGACAAACTGTATGCATAGATGGCACTGCAGTTGGTTCCTCTTTATTTTCTTTTGCTTGACTTTTTTTAGCTATATCCTCTCCTTGTTGCTGTGGTTCAGATGCATCAACATGGTCTTGGTCATAATTACTTGGCCCTATCGTCTGTTTTCCACTCCTTAGCGTGATTGCTTTGCAATGCTCCTTCCCCCATTGTGTTGGATTTTCAGTATCAATAGGCAGAGTACCTGGTGATTTGGTGTTGAGACTAGAAGCTAATTGACTAAGTTGAGCTTCCAATGCTCGTATGGAAGAAGAATTACCTTGCACAATCACCTCTTTTCTTGTGATATGTTCGCGCATCATTGCTTCAAGACCAGCCATAGGATCTGCCTTTTGTAGAGCAAATTGTTGTTGATGATGTTGTCATTGTAGTTGTGGTAGTACAGACTATTGTGGCTGTAATCTCGATTGTGGTTGTATTTGACTATGTGACTGCATCTGGTCAGAACAAGAATTTATCTATGAATTCTGATGATAATTCTGCTGTGGATTGGTATTGTAACTCCCTTGTCTATAACCCCCTTAGTTTGAGGAATTTCCATATATGTACGTAGAAGTATTTTGATTTCCCCAAGGTTGTTGAGAACGGTTATTATATGTGTTACCAAATGAACCCCCTCGGATGTTATTGACGTAGAATGTATTTTCTGCATGTTGTGGGAAGTCCTCATAGCTATGGTTGTCATCGCAAATTTCATAGGAAAATATCGACGCATCTAATTGATGGGTCACTTGAATAGGAGCAACATTGCTTGTTCCTTTCATATTCTTTATGATGTTGGCTAGTGAAGATACATGCGCTGACAAAGCAGAAATAGCATCTAACTCAAGAACTCCAAGGTTAGTTTTTACCTGTGCAGAACGAGAAATAGGGTATTAATAATCATTCTGAGCAATTCTCCCTAGAATTCTTATAGCTTCATTGTATGTACAATCTAACAATGGACCATTAGTCGATACCTCGACAAGGTTCCTTGTCTAAGCATTCAAACCATTATAAAATATTTCAATCTGGGTCTCCTGCTGAATTCCGTGCATGGGGAAACATCGGAGCAATGTTTTATAACGCTCCCAGTTGTATGTAAATTCTCATCATCCAACTGATGATATGAAGTAATGTCATTTCGCAACCTTGCGTTCATTATAGACGGATTGAAATGCAAAACAAACTACGTTACTAATGCATTCCAAGATGTGATAGATCCTGCCGACAAGCCCAAGAACCATGTTCTTGGTTTACCTTGTAACGAATAAGGAAATAGTTGCATTTTCAAGGCATCATCAAGGACACCGTGTTAACTAAAGGATGCACAAATAAGCAAAAATGATTTAAATGTTCTCGTGCGTCTTCATGAGGAAAACCATAATATTGCCCATTTGAGTTGAGCACCTAAAACATCACCAGTTTTAGTTCAAAATTACCAACCTGGATAGCCGGTCTCACAACCCCTAGTTGTAAATCATCAAGAATAGGCAAAACAAATCTCTTATTGTCCTATTTTGTATTTGTTCTTCTTATGGACGTGGTGGTGTTATATCGTTAACAATTTGTGGAAGCATTGGAGGAATTCCATCTTATGGCAACAATGGTGGCAAATTATTGTTGTTGTTGTTACCAACCATTCTCTATTGTTCTTACCTTCTCTTCCTAAGTGTCCTCCCAAGCTCCGGATCAAAACTTTCAATGTCCTTAGGATTTCTCCTTGTGGACATGCAACAATTAAAAATATGAAAAAGAAAACAATTAGAAAAATAACAACAGTTTAGTAAAGATTAAAAGTTAAGTAAAATTAATTACAACTACAAAAGTAAACATCAAACAAACGCCATTCCCCGGCAACGGTGCCAAAACTTGATCGGTGTTTTTACGTCACAGTAATGTGCAAGCGGACACACGTCGATGCAAGTATAATTGATAGATAAATCTGTTGGATATCGATCCCACGAGGAATGGGTTCTTGATGTCTAAATGTTGGAGCAATCAATATTAAAATTAAGTGTAATGTGAGGACTAATGTCAGTGCAATATGTCAGATCTGCACACTAAAGTAATCAGTAATGTCAACGCAATTAGAATTAAACGTTAGAAGTTAAATGTCAATGTATTGAAAGTAAATCAAATATGTTGAGTGTTGAGTGTTGAGTGCTGAATATTTAAATGCTTGAAATGTAAAAGTAATCAAGTGTAAAGGGTAGAAATGGTTCACTGATTCTACCAAGTTACAACACTGGATGCGTCGACAAGGTAGAATATAGATGGAATGTCGCTACAATGAAGTCCCTTTGAGTTGTTACTAACAACAACTTCCTACTTAATCTTGACTTAAATATCCACAATCACTCCACCTCTCGGTACTAGCAACAATGTATATTCAAGAACAAGTAACTGGAGTTTGTCCAAATCCCAAGTAGCTCTCGTCTAGCTTATTTGTTAATCCAACATATCACAACATTTCTTGATGTCGGCGCATTACAATTTCACTCTCGTGCTTAAAGTGGTTAGATCCAAGATAAACAGATAAGCAATGTAAAATAAGAATCAAAATGATTTAACATTAAAAGACACTCTCGTATTCATTAATATCATCAAAATCCATCAGTGTTTTAGAAGAATTAAAGAGTACAACGAAGCTTACTATCTCTAGACTACTAGGCCTACTCCCTCATTGTTCCTCTTGCTTTGCATCAAGCACCTCTCGTCAGAAGTGGTTGTAGACTTGCTTCATCAGCTCCCGATTTCCAGCTCAAATCTCCAATTCACACAGAATTTTCATAATTTAATCCCTTCGCTCTTGATGTCTTCTTTCCTCCTTTGCGTTTATTTATAACTTGTAAAATGTTACAGGTTTCAGCCTTCATTCTCAGATCTAGATCTAGATCTAGATCTTGCAGCTATAAAAATTAGTTAGATTACAGTTGTGCACTCACGCAGTTCTAGTATGTTCTTCAGAGATCTATAGATTGTCGCTGTATCACTGAGCGCATTTTGAAATCATAATTTCCACAACATCTGTGAAATTCCTACGTTGGTGCTTCCAGCTATGAATCCAGCTTGATTCTACTCATTTAAGGTTTAGTTTCAATGCGGTGACATCTTTTGGTCGCAATTTTCAGCTAATCTTGTTGCTGCATTCGTCCAGCATTAAGCTTTTAAACTGAGTTCCTACGCTGACAATATTAAGATGCAATATATCAGTTGCTTGAGTCGACATTAGTACAAAAATAGATAAAAATAACAATAATTTTACTTGACTAACAATGAGTTGGAAAATATGGAAACTAAGTGTAAAATGCTGATGATACAAGCTAAATGAAATGCAAAAGAGACAATAAACACACTAAATTGGGGGGAAATATATGTCATTTGTAATACCATCATGCTCCAAGATGATCCGATCTTCGAACAGCAAAATTGAATCTACAAGACAATAACAATTTCCCAAGTAAGCATTTCAAAGCTTAGTAAGTTCATAAAGTTAAATAGATTTACCAAACTTTGAGAGTTGTAAAATCTAATCAACTGAATTGAAGAAACTGTATACATTCGAGGTAGGTTTTATGCATGTTTAATACTCACAATGACACGGAGTCATCGAACCTTTAATCCACAATGGAATTCATTTCCTTTAGTACTCACGATGACACATAATAATTGGACCTCTTGTTCCTTAAAGGAATCATACACTCATGATGACACATAGTCATCGGACCTCTTGTTCCTTAAAGGAATCATACACTCACAATGACACATAGTCATCGGACCTCATAATCCGTAAAGGATTCATATACTCACGATGACACATAGTCATCAGACCTCTCATAATTCGTAAAGGATTTATATACTCACGATGACATAGAGTCATCAGACCTTTTTCATTTATGGCTCAAAGCCCGTTAGCCTTTACTTTCCTTTGTTTCGTCTTCCACATTTCTGATCATCGTTTCAACTCACAACAATTGTTTACAATACAAGAATATGCAATTTAAATTGAAATTTAACAATACAAACTTACTTAACTGGATTGCAGCTGTGAATGGATTCTAGGGACTATTCCTCTAATTTTCCTTTTTCGTGATCGGTGGCATGGTCGTAGTCTACATACACAAATCATTCAATTCCTCACATTAAATCACACAATCAATTCATTAACACAATCTAGTCCTTTTGGTAAAATTATGATTTTACCTCTGACACTTTCCTTTTATTCAATCTAGTCCTTTTTACACAAAACATGCAAAATACTCATTTTCTCCTCAACTCATATCAGCCTAATATACCTTGATCTCATACAAATCCCTACAATCCATTTATTTCACCTAAAGTACATCCAATTTCACCTTTTAGCATTTTAGTCCTTAAACCTTAATTTCATCAAAAATCACTTTACAAAAAGATTCAATCTAAACATCACACATATAGATCCATCTACAGCTTTCAAAAACAAGCATTTTTAACAATGGCAATTTTTATAACATTTGGTAGATTTACAAATTAGTCCTTAGATTAGCTAGATAATGCTAATATGGACTCAAAAACATAGAAATTACTAAAAACGGAAGACAAATAACCTATCAAATGATGAAACCTAGCTTGGCTGAATCCTCTTATGGTGTTTTAGGGTTTCTTTCTTCTTTCCTTTGTTTAAAATGAAGAAGATGACTTAAAATGCCTTTTTCCATTATAATATTTATTTACCAATTTACCAAATTACCCTTGCTTAAATATAAGTAAATTTCATATGTTTCATGTCCCTTACCGTCCACTCACCCTTAATATGGTATAATTATCATCTAAATACCTCCCCTTTCTATTTAATTAACATCTAGCACCTTTAACCTTTAGAACTCAACTTCCACACCTTTTATAATTTAATCCTTTTTACTTAATTGACTATTTATACGATAAAATCTCTTAATTGAAATTTAATACATTACCAATGACATCATAAATATTTAATAAATAATATTTACGACTCGACTCGTTGAACTTGTGATCCCGAGATAACTGTTTCCAACACCACTGAAAATCGAGCTGTTATAGGAGGAGCGGTCTGAACGATGATAATGAGTAGGAATTAGGAATGGATGTTATAGTTTTTTTAGGAGTAGATAAATTAATTTTAGGATTATTTTTCTTATTAGGGTTTAGGAAATATTTATAGGAAAATAATTTTAGGGTAATGTAATTATTTTTAATGAATATTAACTTATATATTTTATTCTTATAATAGTCTTTATTCTTAAAAAAATAGGTACAGCAAGTTACTATTTTCTACACCATGGCTAATCAGGTACTATCATTCTTCCTTTTTCTTTATACATTGAGGAAAATGTGTCTTCTAATGTTTGGGGGTGACATGGAAATTTTGTTTTGACATGTGCTTGAGCTTGTAGAAATACAAGTGATTGGTTAAGAACATGTACATAGGCTACTTGTATTTTTGAATAAATTTGGCATGATAATAAGTGGTTTTTAAATTTTTTAAACATTAGACTACTAGAATTCTATAGGTTATAAAGATGTTATTTGTACCAAATGACACGAAAGATATAAGGAAACAAGCATGCTAGTATATATGATAAATGGTTGTATTTGGGATTGTTTAATCAATTGAAGTTTATGCATATTGAGATATTTAGGGATGACCTAAGGCATTGTTTGGAACACCGTTAGAGCTAAAAGGCACACCTATTCTGATATTGCCTATTAGTACCAATATTCGAGCCTATTAACCCTTCTTGATGAGCCACAATACAAACCATAAAGACCTGAAAAATGTCAATTTGTATTTACCCTTTTCTTTGGTCCTAAATTACACCATAAAGTCTTATGTGACTTAAATAACTTTATGCATGAATGAATAGGGTATTGAATAATTCTCATAAAAAAATCATTTGTATTTTGCTAAGATACTTAAAGTACTTATACTGATCATTGATGGAATCCTACAAATAAGATCCTTAATATTTGGATTCTTTATGACTTACTGAACTTAAATGCCTTAGTTAAAAGTGGTAAGATTACCTATTTATCATGCTAAAATTATTATAGGAAATGAGATGCCTAAGATACACGTTTCAAACTTAATACTTGTATGATATTTACTTATGTGTTGTGTTCTTCTTTTAATTATTTTTGTTTTTGACTTCTTGAGGACAAACAATGACTTAAGGGTGTGAGAGTTTGATCTGTCGTAATTCGACCTATTAGATTAAACTAGTTTTCGCACTTTAGGAGCTTGAAATTAGGCATTATTGTTAGGTTTTAATTAGGATTTGCTTTAGTTTATTTTAGTGAATAAAATAAGTAAAAGGTGTTAAAATGAGTCTTTTATTGACATTAGGGTCAATTGAGGCCTAAAGGTTGGCTAATGAGCTTTGTTAGTGTGCAAGAGACCATTAGAAGATGAACTATATCAAGGCTGATCACTATGTCACACACGAGACGTAGGAGGTTGCAACATAGGGACCAGAACTAAAAAATCTTAAAGTTGTCTTCTTCGTCATGACATAAGCACAAATGTCACGACAAGCCCTAAAAATAACACAAAAGGAGTACATTGCCTGTTATGTCGCGACATGGATCTTGAGTGTCGCGACATCGACTCCTAAACACAGAAATACATCGAGTGAATCTGACATAAACTTGAAGAACGACAGCTGACCTAGGGCTAAGGAAAACGGCCATCAAAATGCTATAAGTAGGCCTTTTAAGCACCTAGTTTTACACTCCTTTTTCTGTAGTTCATTTCTGTCTTTGTAATTTAGGTTTAAGTCATTTCTTTTCTTAGGCTTAGTGATTTCATTTTGTTTCTGTTATTTGGAAACAAGATTTGTAAGATGCATAAACGCTTGTGGATTCTTCCCAACAATCTTAATACAAATCCCTAAGTTTCTTTTTACTTGTATTCCAAATTCAATTCGTTATGATTGTTCTCTTTATTGAAATTTTAATGTCTCAAGAAACCATGAGGAACTAATCCCTTTATAGGGGATTACGGAGTGGAGGTATGATGATTTAAATGTTGTGTAGGGTTTTTTAGCAGATCAATTATTTGGAGAAGGAAGAACGATAAACAAACCCTAGGCTTGATAACCCCAAGAAGTCATCAAGATGGTAATTAACCCAAAATTTGCATTGTCCATTCGTGAACACCTTTACTTAACTATGAGGTCGAAAGATAAGTAGTTCTTGGTGACTCGTTATGTTAGTGAAAGATTGGAAGATTCTTCTAGGGTAATGACTAGTTGATTGATGAAAACCCCAAAGCTACGGTTAATGAAATCATGCCAAAGCGAGCTAATCCCTCATAATCCAGTGTATCGATTCTCTTATCTTATTTCCAATTTTTATTATTTCTTTCCTTTTAGTATTATTCTTTATTAGTTATAAAATCCCGAAAATCATTTATTTAATCTTACGTACTATAATCTTAAGAAAAGTACTAATTAGATCTATTCAGTGCAGGAGTGAGAATTATTAAGTGCTTTGCCTCCCTTAGGTACGATCCTCGGAGTACTCGTTACCCCGTTGTAAACTATATAACAACTCGACCTGTATACTTGCAGAAAGCCCAAAATACACTCTAAATGAGAGTAAGTTCAAAATATAGTTCGGATATCAATTGTTCGAAAAAAAGGTTAGGAAAATGCAACGAAAAATAAAATTAGGGAAAACAGAGTTTTAAAATTTTTTCCAAAATAAGATCTTGGTTGTGATATTTAAAATAATACACTTAATCAAAATTGTACCTTTTTCGATTCATCTAGGATAAATATTTTGACAGAGTAGTCTTCTCCACTATCCTCAAGTTCTCGTCTACCAAGTGTGAACTTGCTTCAAATTAGAAAATTTTGTACAAAAATTATCAATGGGGTAATTTTGCAATTTCTCTAAACTTTTGGGTCAAGTTGTAAATCAGAAAAATATCTCTAGAGATTTTCTGAAATAATCTCTTCAAAGAATTTTCTCTTTACAACTTTTCTTGAATTCAAGTATTTGAAAAGTAATGACCCAAGACTCCCTTTATTTAAGGAGAGTTTAGAGAGTTCAACTATGATTAAACTTAATCACTTTAATATTAAATCTTATTAAAATAATAGAATGTTTATCTCCAAGATAAACATTAAATTAAATTTAATATTAAGATAATCTCTTTAATATTAAATTAATAAAATATTGTTAAGATAAATATTAAAATATTAAAATAATATTATTTTTGGAATTTTTAATCTAAAATCAAATTCTCTAGTAGAGTCCTAGTAGGAGTGTAACTCTTCCACTGCTCGACCACTGAAGAGTAATCGTCGTCAGCCACCGGAATGCCACCATCGCAATCGCTAGCACCGCCATGTCCGGTAATGCAAGTGCGACACCCTTACGGCACCCCAAGCTAATTAGATTGCTATCGGTTTGGTCCAGCCATCGATTGGACCGTTGGCCCATTTTTACATATTGGGCTCAATTCGATCAATTTATGGGTCTTGCTCTCGATTTTGGGCTCCCAGGCCTAATTTACGATCTTAGGACCAATTTTCAATTTCAATTACCAATTGGGTCAACTGTCTAACTTGAAAATTAATTTCCAAAAATATCATATTAATTTCAATTAATTTAATTTTTCTTAATCAAAATTATTTTTTTCAGAATCACTTAGATTTTCAAAATTAATTTTTCAAGAAAATTATTTAATCAAATTCTCTAGTTGAACAATTATTAAGACCACCTAATTTAATTCCACATCAAATAAATCGACTCAATTAAATTATTTCCAAAGTCGTAGAATTTTACTCTGATTCAAATGCAATCTAATCAAGCTTTTATTGAGCTAGAGGAGGGACCAATTGGACATAAATAGTTAGGCTCTAGTAATTGCAATTATGTCTAGAAGCATCATTAAGGGAATTGACAATTACTTAATCATGAAGTCAGTCCACACGAATTATCATGATTGAAAAATCCTTATTGTATATTCTTTACGATAACAATTCATCCAACTTCTTTGTCCAATGGCCTCGTCATCTGTGTGTTACCCTCATATGATATCCCTAATTCTTTTGAGTTAAATCCATTCACTCAATACAATTCTATTTTATCTCACTGTCACCATTGTGTCTTCTTAATGATTAATATGATCACTGTCAACAAATTAATGTGATAAATTGCTCGTTTGAAAATAAGTAACTCGTGGCCACATTCCATATTTATTAATCCACACAATGTCAATAAGAGGATATCATTAAATCTTTAATTGAGTTATGAATTCCACTGTTGCTAGCAAAGTCATGCCATACACAAGTCAGTATCAAACATACCTGCTTTAGGCTCGATCACCTTTAAAGCATAAGCCTCCACTTATATCAAAGCACATGAGTTCCATATGCATGGTTAGTGACTAACTCAAGATTTAGGTAAATCACACCATGAACGTCACAAGTGAATTAATTCACATATGGATTTAGAAGTAATTCCTCTTGGGTTCAGTCCAATGTATCATTCTACCAATAAATACATCTATATCTCTACATGTGGAGTCAACTACACCGATAGCCAAGATCGGTTATCTCCCCAATTAGAATTTTAGACGACATAATAATCCTTCTTATTATTTGAATAAAATGCTCACTTTGATTCTTTTATAAGATTACAAACTAATTTAGATTATCTACTGAAGTAAGTGTCTTTCTCGCAATGTAAACATTCTTACAATGTCACTTATCTTCAGTTTGAACTTAGACAACCAGTGAACTGATATTTATTTGTCACAATTTCGCAATGTATGCAAAATATGAAAGACAAAAAATACAAAAGACATAATAGTGAAATGTGAAATTAAATTTATTTATTTATTTATTCATCGTTTAAATAAATGGAAAATAGTTACATGTTTGCTACAATATAGGCACATTTCCCAACAACACTTTCTTTCATAACAGAAGCATATTACAAGCAACACAAACATGTTCATCAGGTTACATCTTCACATAATCAACATTTTACACTTGTATAGCTTAATTTCTCATTAACAAATCAGCCATTTAGTAAATAAGAGATTAACATACAAACATACATGTAAGAGTCATTTTAGAGATTCACGAGACTCTCACCTTGCAGCCTCTAACCTCGACTGGAATGCCAATCCAAGTATCCTTCCTTGAACTCCTAAAAATATTTGCTTAAAACATATGGATAACATTTAAACTCTCTCATACAATCCCTTTGAACTCATATGATGCCATGCAAGGTCTTGCTCCTTATTCATGCAAGCAAGTTTACTTCTTTTCTAAGATTCACGTGAAGGACCAGAACATTTACCTTCAATGAGAGATAACACTATACATGAACTTCGATCTCTAGTCGTAACTTAGCAGAAAGACCTCTGATCATCCTCCCTCTAAAGATAGAATGATGTTTTTAAATAAAATGAAGAAAAGTGACTTTCCTTCCTTCAGAAGTCTCTCTTGGTAAAACTTTTGCTTAAATCGTAGGTCTTTGACACGTGCCATAAATTTTAAGGCTACCATGGTTAGTGGCTCACAACTATAGGGAGACGTATACGGGAAGTAAAAATCTCTTCATATCTTTGATTTGACTTACCATCCATACTTGACTATCTTGATAGCATCTAACTTATCTCTGACTTATATAAGTTGGGCATACCTTAGGTCTTGCAACGCCCTATTTCAATCCAAGGGCACTCTAGATATCTTCCATGAGTTCCCTTCTCTTCTTGATCACACCATTAGGGGAGTATCCCCTTGTTTCACCCTCCTAGCATTACATATGCGCCATACCTATGCAACATAAATGTAAATTTGTTAAGTAGCATTATGCCAACTAGGTTACTATTTGGCCTAGATGCCCAAACTCAAAACCCTCCATGTTTAGGTGTTATAACCAACCCTCAGTTAAGAATTTTTGTCCCCAAAATTTCTTTATCTCTAGTTATAAGCGCTTAAAACAAAGTGTTCTCTCGAGTGTCTTCATAAATTTCGCACCTTCTTTGTGACAGTTGTCACCCTTTTATTGGAGAATTTAAATTCTCTATCTTGCCTTAACTTTTTGTGTACATTTTCCCCTCTTTATCTTTATAGTTTTTGTCCCTTTTCTTTTCACCTTTTACAAATAACTCAAAACCCTAAAAAATTATTGCCTACTTAACCTATTTTTTGCTTCTTCATCTTTATCAGTTCAAGGTATTCTTCATTATTCTCTTTCTCTTTTTATTAATCTTGTCATCAAAATCATTCACACCACCTTTCGAGGGAGAAGCAATAGCCATACCAGTTGATCTCTTGTTCATGTTGGTTCCAATCCACGTTAGAATCTCAAAGTGACTTTATCTAGGGTTGAAACCCCATCAGTTGCTTGTAACACTTCTCGAGATAAAAGGTCTCATTACTTAGAGGCTCGAGGAATCAGAATCCCAAACTTTGTTTACACATTCCAAATACCAGATCGTAGTTGCTTGAATAGTAACTCCAAAGGGTTCATTTCACCTATAATTCTTTTGGAGGTTGGTTTCCAGCTACCTTTACACCTTTTCTTTTGCACTGTTTTAAATGAATATTACATCACGTCGAGGAAAATATCGACTACGTCTTGGAGGATTCTGGTTGCCTATTTCATTGATGGTTGCATACATAAGGAACCACTGATGTTTGGGCTTTTCCAAAAGTTTTATCAACTTAAAGTGTTAAAATTAGGTGTTTATACTAGTAATGCCCACTTTAGCATGCGCTCGGGGCAAGAGCCTACCATTTAAAATTACATCTCAATTTTTTATCAGCAGAAAGGAAAATACATACGTATTATTAGTAATTCTAGGTCCGACTTTGGTTTTCCCACAAGGTGGTCCCCTCTCTACGAGGAGTATTTCCTAGCAATTTCAGCCAATTGATTTTGAACTCGCTAAGATTCAAATTAAGAGACTAAAAAAGGGATGGGTTCTGAACTTAGTGGAACTGGTTTGGGTGAGGAAAATGTTTAAATACTACCTTTAAGAACTCAACGCAAATGGCTTCAAGGAAGTGAGCCCAACATAGAGTTAAATGGTTAGAAGGTGCTTTTAGCCTATGAAGCTTGGTTGTACAACTTCAATAATGATTTGGAAAAATACTGTTAGGGCACAGAAGAAAACCGTCTTTCTATTTCTACAGCATTTATGGCTTCTCGCCCCAAAATTGGAACATTATCACTAATGTTGTTTCTGATTCTACTTCTTCTTCTCATCGGGCTAATGATCGGCCCCAAACGTACTCTCGTTCGGTGTATATTTTAGGCTTTTTTCAAGTATACGGGTTAGGTTGTAAATATAGTGTGTACAACGAAACAGTTGGTAATATTTTAAGGAACATACCTAAAGGAGGCGTAAAGCGATAGTATAAATCCTTGCAAAGAATAAAAGTAATTAGTACTTACTTTAGGGATTATAGTACGAAGAATAATAAAAGAGTTGATTTTGCAAAGCATAAAATAAAAGAGAAAAAAAAAGGAAAGAATTAAGATGTAGAAAATCTTATAAACGACTTTGAGGATATTAGGCTATTTCCATATGAGTTCTTCAATCAATGGGTTTTGGAGATTTTCCTCAAATCAACTAGTCACTGCCCCCATTGGATCTCTCGATCTTTCACTAGCATAGCAAGTTGATAGAAACTACTTATCGCTAGATGTCACAATTTAAACCGGTTTCGAGAAAAGGTGTTCACGGATGGGTAATACCAATTTTGGGTTCATTCCTACCTAAATGTCGTTCTAGGGTTGTCAAGCCTAGTGTTTGTTTGATGTTCTTCCTTTCCTAAACAGCTGATTCGAAAGGTAAAATCCCTGTTAAACAACAATTAAGTATTCATACTTCCACTCCCTAATTCCCCAAAATGGAATTAGTTCCTCATGGATTTATTGATCATTATAAGCATAATAATATATAAGAACATATAATTGAATAAAGAGAACTAAAAAGAAACTCAAATTGTATAGGCAATCTGTTGGGAAAAATTCCTCGAATGTTTATGCAATCTGCATTCTCGTTTCGAACGAAAACACTAAATAAAACTAGAAACTAAGAGCAAGTAAAATGGTATTCTTAACCCTAGTGCTAAAGGCCCTATTTATAGCCTTGGTCAGCCGTTTTCATCAACCTTAGGTCAGCTACCATCCTTCATGCTTAAGTCACATTGTGAAGATGAAAATGCCCCTCAATTGATGTAGAATTGAAATCTTGGGTCGATGTCGCGACACACCAAACTTGTGTCGCGATAAAGCAAGCAGTCCCTTGATTCTTCACTACTGATCCTTTTGTTGCAATGTAAGGATCTCTATGTCATGACGAAGTGGTCAATATCACTATTGCTCAGCTGCTATTAGTCTCATTTACACTCACGAAGTAGGTTAGCTAATCCTTAGGCCACATTTGGCCTTGGAAGCAATAAAATAACCTTTTTAGCACAATTTATCCATAAAGCATAAGGAAAAATACTTGATTTCAAGCTCTTCAAATGTGAAAACTAGTTCAATCTAATAGGTATGGAACCGACAGATCAAACTCGCCCACACTTAAGTCTTTGCTTGTCCTCAAGCAAATAAGAAAATAAACCAAATATCGAAGAAAAGAAACAAAAGAAAGATAAGTGAGCTTGAAACTATATCATACAAAGATTAGATTCTTAACATCTATTTTAGGTTTTATGTATCTTTTTGATAATTCTAACATGATGAATGAACAACTTTACTATTTTTAAGTAGAAACAATCTAAGTTTAGTAGGTTAAAAGAAATACAAATACTAAAGTTCTATCGATATAACTCCACCAATACCTAACATAAGTACTTTGATTATCCTAGTATAATACACACAATTATAATGAGATTATGCAATTTCCACATCTATCCATGCATAAAGTCGTTTAAGATCACATAGGGATTTTTGGCTTATAACGTGTTGAGGCTTAGGATAGGTTTGTTTTTTCAAACAAAAGTTAAGCACACAAGAGGTTACATGTAACAACTCGATTTTTAGTGGTGTCAAAAACAGTGATTTTGGTATCACAAACACGACGAGTCGAGTCGTAAATTTATTTATTTTAAAATATATGATGTCATATGCAACGTATCAAAGTTTGGTTCAAAAATTTTATCGTTTAGATAGTTAATTAAGTAGAAGGGACTACATTATAATGGATGCAAAAGTATAGATGATTAATTAGAAGGACCAAATGAGTAAATTAACCAAACGATTGTTAGTGGGTGGCTTAGCATGATTTATATTAAGTGTAAATAGGTTTAATTAAGATTAAAAGTGATTAATTAAGACTTAATGATGAAAGTCTTAAAAATTACAAAATTGTCATTTGTATATATATTAAATTAAAAGAAAATTTAGTGAAAATAAGAACATTTTCACTCATCTTCTTCATCCTCACGGCAAACATATAAGAGAAGCTAGCGTTTTCTTTGTCAACTTTGAGCTTTAATTTGGTTAAGCAAACCTTGATCGTTTTTAGTAATTTTTATGTTTTTGAGTTCGTATTAACTTAATCTAGCTTATGCAAGGACTAATTTGTGAATATGTCAAATTTTATGAAACTTGCTATTGTTGAAAATGCTTGTTCTTGAAAGCTTTTGACATGTTTGAGTGTTTGATGCTTAGGTTAAATCTTTTTGTAAAGAGATTTTTTATGAAAGTAGGGTTTAAGGACTAAAATGTGAAAGTGATCAAATTACATGTATTTTTGTGAAAAATAAATGTGTGAAGGGGTGGGATAAACACCCTAGAGAATTTGGCTGAGGTTGGTCATGTGAGAGAATGGTTATTTCGCAAGCTTTGTATCGAAAAGACTAGATTGAATAAAACGAAAATATTAGGGGTAAAATCATAATTTTACGAAAAAGACTAAATTGTGTTGAATGAATAAATTAAGTGATTTCATGTGAGAATTGGATGACTTGTGGATGTAGACTACGATCGTGTTTTTGATCGCGTAAAAGGGAAATTAGCGGAGCAATCCCTAAAGTCTTTCCTCAACTACAATCTAGTCTGGTAAGTTTGTAATGTAAATCTTATTTAGTATTTCTCGTTTGTATATTGTCAATGTTTATCAATTAGAAGTATTTGGCATTGATGAGATCGAAGAAAGGAAATGAAACAGATAGTACGCTTTATGTTGTTGAAAAAGTACCGACACGATGGCTGAGGTACCGTATATGTTGCGAGTCCTCGACAGCTCGTGTGAGCAATATCATGATTCGAAAAAGAGATATGAATCCTAAATGGATTATAGGCCCTTTGATGGCTGGGACTTATGCTTTGAGCATACTCCCAATAGCTTGTGTGAGCAGCATCGTTAAGGAATAGTTTACAGTACAAACAGATACCGTACCGATGGTTGAGGTACCTCATATGTTACGAGTTCTTGACAGCTCGTGTGAGCAGCATCGAATACTGGTAACAGAAAGTTATATACAGGGAAATGAAGTTGTAATTCACTCAGGAAAAAGGAATTATCTTGGCTCGATTAAGCTATAGTTGCTTATTACAAATGTTAGTAACTCCTTAAACTATCGAACTTACTAAGCTATGAACCTTACCACAGTTATTTTTGTTGTTTTGTAGATCTTTTTTTTGTTTGAAGATCGGATCATCATCAGCTCTTCAAAGTCACACTATCACGGAGTTTGTTGGTAGTTTTTGAATCACTCGGTCTTATTATGTTGAATGTGGTTGTGCATGAAGTGAAATTTGGAGTATAAACTTAAGATGCTATGTAAAGACTTGGAAATTATATATGTTGTGTGATGGCCTAATGCATAATTAGAGTTGTGTATGCTTTAGTTTTAAACTTGTGCTTTAGGCATAATTCTTGAGATTTTGCATACTTGTTTCGGTAGAACTTATGCATGTATCGGTAGAAGTAAAGGGTAAGAGAGAGGTTGTTCATTGACTTGAAATCTATCTATAGTTGAATTGCAAGTTTCGATAGTTATGTGTTTAGACGTATCGATAGATTGTATACTTGTATCAATAGAAGTTGCAAGGTGAGAACTTTAGCTCTCCGGAGTTTTTAGTATCGGTAGATCCATGGCTTGTATCGGTAGAAGTTATACTTGTATCGTAGAACTAACACAAGTACCGGTAGAAATCTACACAGTTTCTGAATTATTTACTGACTTGGCTAACTATTGATACTTATCCATCAGGTACCGGTAAAAGTCCCCAAAAATATTGGAAATGTCATTTTTGCCCTTGTTGAGTTGTGATTATGGTTAAATGATAATATATAAAACGTGTGAATAGAAATTCTGTAATAAATAAAATTGAGTAATATGATGTTAAAGATGAATAGTGATAAATGAATAGTAAGATATTGAAACCCTAACTGGTGATAATTTTTAGGTTTTGGGTGTTATATTACAAAACACGAAAATAGTTTGGCACATTACATTGTTCCTTATTCTCCCCCTTTATGCCCACTCAATCTCACATCCTTATTTCTCCTTCTCTCTCCTTCCTTATTTCTCTATTTTTAGGAAATCAATCTAAAGTAATCCTTTTAGTTAGCCTATGAGTACTTCCTTTTCTTTATTTTTCAAGTAAGATTCTCTTTTTTCTAGTTTTTGGTGACTTAATGATTTTATCACTCTTCACATATTCTCTTACTCAAGATTCTTTCTTTTTCGTTTCTACTCATTTTCTTTTTGTTTTTTCACTATTTTTCTCTTCTTTGGCTAAACTAAAACTCATACATTATCATGATTTCCCTCTTTTATTTTACAACGTCCACCATAATGTGTCTACCTACCCTTAATACATATGGCCAAACGGTCATTTTCATGCAAAATAGGACCAAAGAAAAGGATATACACAAATCATCATTCAAGGTTTTAGAGGCTTTATAATGTGGTTCATCAAAAAGGGTCATAAGGCTCAAAGATGGGTACTAATTGAAAATTCATAATAGGGTTTAGCTTTTTAGCTCTAAATGTGTCCAAACAATGCCTTAGGTTATCCCTAAACAACTCAATATGCACAAATATCAATTTAATCACCTAATCTCAAAATCATCGTCTATCATATATACTAGCATGCTCGTTTCCTCATATTATGTATATCATTTGTTACTAATAATATCTTTCTATCTATACATAATGTACCCTACAGAACTTCAAAAATTTCATGCTAAAAAATGTGAAATTCCTCACCACTATGCCAAATTTATCAATAAACACAATCAACCTATTATACATGCTCCTAACCAATCACTTGTATTTCTACAAGCTCAAGCACACATCAAAATAAACATAAAAATTGAAAATAAAAACTATATGTCAAAATTCATATGTTAACCCTCCACATTTTAGAAAACACATTGTTCTCAATGTGTAACCCTAATAAGTCGTAAGAAAAGAAGTTACTCGATTAGTCGTGAAGGTCCTTTTTCTTCTTATGGTGGTTGTCCTTCTTGGCATGAATGCTCAAAATTGTTGTGTCTCCATAATGTGGGATTCCTACAAGAAGAATTAAAGCATAAATACAAAAATAATTCCTACTCCTACTCCTACAAATTATATAAGTCCTAAAATAAAAAATCAAAAATTATCCCAAAAAGTACAAGTCTTGAAATAAAACAAAGTCTCAAAACTATTAAAAGTTAAACTTTAATCTTCTTCTTTCCAATCGAATTGAGGATCCAGTGGAGTATTGCCTTTGCCGAAATACTTTTGAATGGACCTCTCACTTGGTCGTCGTATTGGGCTTCGTATCACCGTTCCTTTGGGAGTTGAGTATTGAGGCTGAAACATTGTCTCATACTTGTCATCAGTGTTAGGCTCATCTTGCTCCACGTTGGCTCCTCCCAACTCGGCTTTATGCTCACCTCCTTCTTCATCCCTAAACATATTTGGTGGGTAGTTTAGGGTTGGTAGCCCATGTATCCTTGCAAACTCCTTCAGCACAGGAGTTGTTTCTTACATTTATCTAATCATGTCGTCAAGCTTCCCTTTAATGCTTCCCACATACCCTTTTCGAGTTTTCACCGTATCCTTAGATTTCAAAGAAGCTGGCACATTTAATTTTTCCTTCCTCCTTTGATTCCATTCTTTAATTTGTTTTCTTTGAAGCTCAACATATTGCTTATATATGGAATCACCAATGATGTTTCGTGTTGGCTTCAGGAATGGCTCATTTTCGCTCATCAGCATATCTGCTTTCTAGCATAATGTCGTCACTAGGTGTGGAAAGAAGAGTCCAGCTTTTTGACTTTTCGTGCAATTTTGTATTTCCTTGTAAATCCACCTCCTTACACAAATTTTCCTTTTCTGCAAAATAGCATATAGCAGAATAGCTCGAAAAGTGTTAACATTAGAAACATTTAAGGTCGGGGCAATCCCAGTAGCCAAAAATTGCATCCACATCTTCGCAATGGGGAACATGATAGCTTGATTAAAATTCGAAGGTGAATCGTAATCAATGCGATAATTCCAACCACCCCTACCTTCAATAAAAAATTCAACTATTTCCTCTATGTCAATATTCTTAAATAAGTCTAAATCAACCTCATTCAGATAATCTTATTCATAGAACGACACATTATAGAATTCACAAATATTGAAAGGTAAAATCTGAACATATTTCCCTTGTACACATACTTTATCTATAGCCCTATTTTTAATGACATCCTCTTTTAGAGAGACATAAAATTCATGCACTATTGAAACATACTCCCGTTTGGCATAGATTTTAGGCTTTCCGCAAGTATACTGGTTAGGTTGTAAATATATTGTGTACAACGAAACACTTGGTAGTATTCCAAGGATCATACCTAAAGGAGACGTAAAGCGATAGTAAATTAGATCCCTACAAAGAATAAAAGTAATTAGTACTTACTTTAGGGATTATAGTACGAAAAATAATAAAAGAGTTGATTTTATAAAGAATAAAATAAAAGAAAAAATAAAAGGAAAGAATTGATATGTAGAAAATCTTATAAACGACTTTGGGGATATTAGGTTGTTTCTATATGAGTTCTTCAATCATTGGGTTTTGGGAATTTTCCTCTAATCAACTAGTCACTACCCCTAGTTGGATCTCTTGATCTTCCGCCGACATAAAAATTCGATAAAGACTACTTATCGCTAGATGTCACATTCTAAACTGGTTTGGGAAAAGGTGTTCACGAATGGGCAATACCAATCTTGGGTTCATTCCCACCTAAATGACATTCTAGTGTTGTTAGTGTAACAGCCCAATTTTCAGTGGTGTCGAAAACAATGATTTAATAATCACAACTTCGACAAGTCGGGTCAAAAATATTAATTATTTAATATTTAGGATGTCATTAGCATCGTATTAAATTTTGATTAAGAAATTTTATTGTTTAGATAGTTAATTAAGTGAAAAAGATTAAATTGTAAAAGGAGAAAACTAGAATTGTTTGCTTAGAAGGACCAAATAAGTAATTTAATCTATAGAAGTTAAGTGAGTGGATTTTCATGATATTAGGTGATTATAGGTGAGATTAATTAAAGTTAAAAAGAGATTAATTAAGCTTAATGATTAAAGTTACAAAATTTACAAAATTGTCATTAGTATATAAATTAAAATTAAAAAAATTAGGGTTTTTCCATTTTCAAGCTTTGAACTTTGATTTGGGTCAGTAAATGTGAACTGTTTTTAGTAATTTTTAAGTTTTTAAGTTTGTATTAGCTCAATCTAGTTAATCCAATGACTAATTTGTGATTCTATCAAATGTTATAAAATTTCCCATTGATGAATGAGCTTGTTTTTGAATGTTTAAGGTAGATTTGAAAGCTTGATGGTTAGGTTTGGTATTTTTGTAAAGTGATTTTTGATGATTTAGGGTTTAAGGACTAAAATGATAAAATGATGAAACTTTGTGTACTTGGTGTGAAATAGTTTAATTTTAGGGACTTGTATAGAGGCTTTAAACAATTTTCTGGTGTGGGTTTAGGAAGAAAATGGTTATTTTGCATGTTTTGTGTTTAGGGACTAAATTGAATAAAAGTGAAATGTTAGGGTAATTACATGATTTAATGAGGTAATTGGATGATTTATTTTGATAGATGAAGATCGTGCCATGGATCGAGGGAAAGGGAAATTGGTAGAATAGTCCCTAGAGTTTGTTCATAACTGCAATTTAGTTTGGTAAGTTCGTATTGTTAAATTTCATATTTATATTGCTAATTACTTTTATCTTGGAAGTTTCTTTGGACAATATGACAGACAGAAGACTTGGCGATTACTTCAAAGGAAGTGCTTACATCTCGGTTAGAGCATAATGCTAAGGAAGTGCTTACGTCTCAGTTAGAGCATAATGCTAAGGAAGTGCTTACATCTCGGTTAAAGTGTAATGCTAAGTAACTACTTATGTCTTAGTTAGAGCATAAGGTCATTTCAAATCAGGAGGAGCGATATCTCGTAAACAAGGCTCAGATGAATTATGTCATTGCATGATAGTTAATGATGTGGTAAATTATACTTACTTGCGAGCTTACTAAGCTTAGAAAGCTTACTTGTGGATTTATTGTTGTTTTGTAGATTTCATTTTGCTGGTTGAAGATCGGATCACCTCGAAAAAAATCACACTATCTCGGAGCTCGTTCGGTAGACTTTATCTCACTTGGTTATATGACATGTACTAGGGATTTGACTTGGTATGTTGGGATTAATTGAAACCTATTTTGATGCTATGTATTTTGGTTACAAGTTGGTATTTTGTACTAGTTGTTAAGTTTAGGGTGAATTGTTGAAGTCATATCTTAGATAAGCATGAGTATGCTTGTTAGACTTATATATGTATATTGTTATGCAATGTATAAAGAGATGAGTATTCATTTAGATGATGTTTGTCAATGATATGGTAATGTTGGAAGCCTTATTTGCCTTATTTTTTATGTATGATCATAGGTGAGTGGATTGTAACAAGTTAAGTGCATTTTGAGTTGGTTTTTATGAAGGTTATGCATGTCATTTATGGAGTTTTTCATGTACACACAGGCTGACACATGGGCCAATACACGGGCGTGTACCCTGGGTAAAATAGGTGCAGGGTTCACACGGGCTGGGACATGTCGTGTGGGGTAATTTCACATGTTCACATGGCTTGTCACACGGTTTGTGATACAGTCGTGTATGGGTATTTCGTGCATGCACACCGTCTAGCACACGATTTGGGGCACGGCTGTGTGACCCTTGTTTTGATGAATTCTATGTTTTGTGTTCTATTTCGTAGTGTTTTAATCAAGTCCTTATGAATTAAGTTGATATACTAAGTGAAAATTATGAATTAGAATTGAATGTATAGTCATACCATGAATGTTATTGATCTGAGATGCGATTCGTAATTGTGTTGAGACATGGATGTTAGTAGCCTTGGAACCCTAACTAGCGATGGTGTCGGGTTTTGGGTGTTACAGTCAGACCTAGTGTTTATTTGATGTTCTTCCTTCCCAAACAGTTGATCCAAAAGGTAAAATCCTTGTTAAATAACAATTAAGTATTCATACTTTCACTCCCTAATTCCTTAAAATGGAAAGTTCCTCATGGGTTTCTTGATCATTATAAACACAATAATATATAAGAACATATAATTGAATAAAGAGAATGAAAAAGAAACTTGAATTGTATTGATAATCTGTGGGGAAAAATTCCTCGAACATTTATACGAGTTCTACAATCTCATTTCGAATGAAAACACAAAATAAAACTTAAAACTAAAAGCTAGTAAAATAGTGTCATTCACCCTAGTGCTAAAGGCCCTATTTATAGCCTTGGTAATTAACCCTTGATGAAGAATTGAAACCTGGGGTCAATGTCGCAACACACTAGGACTCGTGTCGCGACAGAGCAAGCAATCCTTTGATTCTTCGCTGTTGATCCCTTTGTTGCGACGTAAGGTTCTCAATGTCATGACGAAGTGGTCAGTATCATTGTTTCTCATCTGCTATTAGTCTCATGTACACTCACGAAGTGGGTTAGCTAATCCTTAGGCCTCATTTGGCCTTAAAAGCAATAAAATAACATTTTCAACACAATTTATTCAAAAGACAAAACTAAACTAAAATCCATAAAATAGAAGGAAAAATTCTTGATTTCAAGCTCTTCAAATGTGAAAACTTGTTCAATTTGCTAGGTATGAAATTGACAGATTAACTAACTCTACCATTGATGATGTAAGGTTTTTCTCTTCTTCTAGTTCCCATGGAATGGACATCTCTTATGCACTTAAGGGAGCTCGTGATTTTGGAAAAGCTACTATTGCTCCGCCCAAAAAGTCAATAGTGTAGAAATCAAGGAAAAGAATTGGGGCAGATGGGATCACCTAAAAATCCAAAAGTAGTAGGTAGTGGGTGTCCCCCTCTTAATAAGCATAAGTTTGGTAGGGATCCTTCGACTTCAATTGTCCCTACTCCATCAGCTCTTTCTCTCCCTAAAGCCTCATCAGTTCTAGGGGACTCTAATCGATGCCCTAGTTCTCTTTTTCCTTCAAACCCGTCCTAGTCTCAGGATCGTCTAGTGGTGGCTCTTACGATTCAACCAACAGCACCCTCCCCTTACACTCCTATTACAGCCCTTGTTGGGTCGAGTAGCACTTTCCCTTGACATTCAAGAGTTTGTACTAACCTCTACTCCTCTTAACATTCTTTCTCAACAGAAGTTAAGCTTGTTGCCTCCATAACTAACAGAAGCCTTCTCTTCGTATCTGACCTCAATCTCTGAAAAAGATCCCTTCGCCATCATGGGTCAAGCCTCCGAGATTGCTTCTGTCAAGCAAAGCCTTTGGGATAGGGCTTATAGAAGTGCCAATCAGCATAATAGGAACAAGTTGTTTAACCTAGAAAAGGCATTGAAATCTGGTGAGGACTCATTGGCTGAACTACACCAAAGGCATCAGGAGGCCAATGCCAAAGTTGGTAGCATGAGTGTACAGCTCCCCCATCATGGTGGAGAAACATAAAGAGGATCATGCTGAATTGTGCGATTAAAAAAGGAATGAGTCCAGTAATAAATGAGAAGCTTGCTATCAAGGAAAAGTTGAAGGCTTTAGAGAAGACCCATTTAGCAGCTATAGAAAGCCAACGTCGATATCATGATGAGGTCTTCAAGAAATACTAGAAGGATAGTTGCCAAAATCTTATCGAAGCCTTACCTGAATGAAGATCGAACTTGATTTGCATGCCCAAGTGACTGCAGGTTTACTAACTCTCAATAGTGTAGATTTTGACAAGCTCAAAAGTATTTCCATAGATTCACTTGATTTCAATGTCTACCATGTATAGGGCGAAGGTTGAGAGACCTTTCAGAAAAAGTAGAAGTAGGTGGTGGAGTACAACAACGAGGGCTCAGTATTGGGAGAACAGATTTCAAAAAGCACTCCTCATGTGGGTAAAGTCTCAACTGTGCCCATCGATCAGCCTATCGAGGAGGAAAATTAAAATTTAACTTCTTTGTATACAGTTTGTCTTTCCTTGTCCTTTACTATGAAGAACTTTCTTTTATTAATACAATCATTTCTTTTTCTTTCAAATGAGCAAAATTGATATATACATACCTGAGGAACTAAGCCAAGCACGAAGCCATATGCATAAAGGGCTTCTTTCTCTCTATAGTTCGAGAATCGCCTAAACCTAGGCTTTGATACCAAAATTTGTAATGCCCTCAACAAGATCCGGTTGACCGAATCTGAATCTCGAGTGTTACTACTCAATTTCATACTCGTACCAATTTTGTACTTACTACCATATCATATACTAATAATACCTCTCTTTTATTAGTACTTATTGACTCAAGTCCAATTAAACCATGAGAACTTACAGACATTTAACATGCCTTTATAGTTGGCGGAGTCTTAAAAATAACTGTATATATAATTATTCGACATAAATTTTGTCATGTTATTTTAAGTCTACAACATTAACTACCATTTCATAGTTGGCCCATCCTACACATTTTACATTGGTTCACAACGTAATTCTCTTAATTTAGTTGCGTGACTCCTAAGACTTGATCACATTGTACGAATCCGTTCTATATGATAAGTGCTCTACTTCACCATTTCCTTGGTGCAGCATTGGTGATATCATTAGAAATGACACTTAATTTCTCCTTAAATTAATGTATAATTTGTTCCTTTTGTATCATATTTAGCATACATTGTTAGAATTTCATACTTAGTATTTACATTTTCTAACTCAGTGCTGTTTGATATTAATTTCTTTCACTTTATCTCTTCTGTGTTACTAATGTCGTTGTATTTAGTACTCATTTTGCGTCTAAAGTTGTCAGTGCAAAATTCCACCTAGGAAGATTAGAGTAGGAAAGCTTTCAAAGTTGCGTTCACAACTTGATCCAAAATTGCGGTATGTCATCACATGAAGGCTTCTACATTTCTATTAGGAATTCCACGCTGCTAGCATATCTAGAAGCACCAACACAGGAGAATGACAAATTATCGTAGTAAATAAAATTCATAATTTGCGTCCAAAACTGTCGTGATAATCTGCAACTGATCAATGAACCAATCAGATCTACATGAGTGCATAGCTGACAATAACAACTTTTATAGCTGCATCAAGGAGTTAGATCTGAAAAGGGAGAAAGATCTAGAATGGCCAGTGATTATAAATAGAAGGATTAAAGAGAATATGGGTATTAAGGTGTGAAGAATTCAACTCTCAAATTTCTCTTATTCATTCTAGATGATAGCTGCCATGGAAGCTTGAATCTTGAAGGAAGGTGATCTGAGGCCACAAAGACGTAACAGCTTCTGACGAGAAGTGTTTGGTGCTACGCAAGAGGATCGGTTAAGGGAGAATCCAATAGACTAGGAATAGGATGTTTCAATTCATTTGTTAATCCCTCTTAAAATGTTGATGAATACTATTGATAATTGATTGAATATGGAAGTATCTTTCAATATTAGATTTACTTTGAGTTCTATTCAATTCTTCTCATTTATTTGTCTTTGGATTTAACTGTTTTCATCATGGAAGTGCACTTGCAGTCACAGTCACTGGAAGGTGAGGTGACAAGTTCGATTAACAACCAAGACAGCGGAAGTTGCTTGAGACTAGGAGGAATTCTGGTCACTTGTTCTTAAGTGCTCAACATTTCCAGTACTGGAAGGTGTGGAAGTAGTGGGTACTTAGGTCTTTGTTAAACAAAAAGTTAATATTAGTACAATCTCATTGGAACATAATTACGGCGACAAATTCATCTATAAGTTACCTTGTAGTCACATTTAGCGTTGTGACTTGTGAAGTCAGTGATCCTCTCCACTTTTTTACACTTGATCTATTTCTTTTATATTTCTGAATTTACATTACAACAACTCAACAATCAATTCATTTTATATTACAGTTGCACTGACTTTTTGTATTACATTTACACTGTCAATTTTTACTCTGAACCTGTGTAGTTTTAACCAGTTTACGTTGACATTATTCCTAACAGTTCATTTTATTTTAACCTCTATTGCATCGAAAAATTTAAGCATAAATAGCCTTCTCTGTGGGATTGATATCTGATAGTTTTACACCTATCAACAATACTTGCATCGACAAGTTTTCTCTTGCACAATTGCTGTGACATTCAAAGCGCGATCAAGTTTTGGTCCCATTACCAGGGATGCATTTGTTTGATGTCTATTTTTGTCTTTGCATTTATTCTTTATTATCTAAATTTTATTTGTCACTAACTTGTTTTCTTTTATGTTGTTTACTTTTACATTTTTTTTAGCAAAGTATGGCTAGGAACGAGGTGTATAGAACCTCAAGATGTTGGACTAGCATAAGTGATGCTATAGAAATAGAGCTCGATTCCATAACCACCCAGTTATCTTTTTTTACTAATATAAGTAATTCAATGCAGAATGCTACAGCAATTGCATAATGGAAATTTGCTGTGACAAACTTGCAATTACTATGGAAGCAACCATGAGTTTGAACAATGCCCATTAAACCCAACAAATGTGTACTACATGAGGAATTTCGGTCGAAATGAAAATCCATATTCCAACACCTACACGTTAGAGTGGGACAACATCCAAATATTTGTTGGAACAATCAAGACCTTGGAAGTATAAACAACGATGTTAGATCCGAGTGGACACTACCCAATTATGATAAACCTTTGTCAAGGCAAAATATCCAACAAGACAAAGCATCAGAGTTTTCATCAATTGAAAATTTGCTGAGACAATATATTGCCAAGACTGATGTTATGCTTCCTAGCATCACCCTTACCTAAAACATGAAACGTAGAGGGGCAAGTTCAATAGAACTTAGTGAGAAAATATCTCATTTTTACCTAAATTCTTGTCCTAGACTTTCTTCTTTAATGTCCGCCCAATCGATGTTTTCTTCAGAACACTACCATGAATGTCATTCCACAGACTACGCCATGAAGGTGTGCTTCTTTGGAAATAACATCCGAAGTCTTCCTTTTTACATATATAGCCATAAAGCCGTCCTTGAATAATAAATAGCCATATAGGCATCAATAAGCAAAGATAACTGTTAGCCCTAGTTTTTCAAGTATTTTGATATAACAAAAAGTATATCAAAAATACCTACTTAAATTTGCAAAACTTGTTCATAAGTCCTAAAAATTATTTTCAAAGTGTTGGACAAAATAAAATCTTAAAAGGCCTTGAAATAACCTTTTTTTTGAAGTCTGAAAGACTTTTACCGATACTTAGTGGAAAAGTATTGGTAGAACACAAGGTAGAAAAACCTTTGTAAATGCTTCAGACTTCTACCGGTAGAACAAACTCCAAAAAGCAAAGAAGTTGTGGCCTGGGACTTCTACCGATACCTTGAAGGCTTCTACCAAAACAAGTCAAGTCAGTAGCCAAAGTTCAGCATCCCCTGCACTTCTACCGATACTTTGATGGATTCTACCGATACCAAATGAAAGCCTCAGAGTTATACCGATGCAAGGTTATATCTACCGATACAACAACTCCAACAGTCACTTTGGGCAAAGGATTCTACCGATACAATTATATTCTACTGAACAATGAAGCTACTGTCTGCATTAAATGCTGGTTTTAATGGCTACAATGTCTCTAATTTATTTCTAACAGCTACAAACATCCACAAGGTTGTTAGAGGACTTAAATACAAGGTCAAAGCTCCCTATTGAAAAAAACAAAAATAGGAAACAAGTGCTTAACTTTGAAGAACTTATTTTTCCATCTTTCATCAATCTTCTAGCAAACTTTTCTTGTACACACTTGTGGGTTCAGTTTTCAATCATTCTTTCAAGTGTTGTAACTTTGTGTGAGAGTGCTTATTTGTTAATCATTTGTCTTTTGGAGGTACATTCTTATTCATTCTTATTTTCTCTTATTTTGTGAGGTGTTACTAAAGGTTTTGGGTAGAAAACCTTAAGGGGTAGTGGTTCTATCTTACCTTTAAAAAGATAGAGATTTATAAGGTTAAACCTTGCCCTTAAAGTTTCAAATCTAGTGGATTTGGGAAATCCTTAGTTGAGGAAAGCTAAGGTAGTGGACGTAGGCAATTGAGGCCAAACCACTATAAATTCTTGAGTCGTTTGTATTTCTCATTTTACCAAAACTTTTTAAAAACACCAATTCATCCCTCTTATTGTATTTCGATCATAACAATAACCATAAAGGCATCCTCAAACAAAGATAGCTACAAAGGCTCTACGTCACGAAATCAGCCACAAAGGCTCTTATATAATAAAATCAGCAACAAAGGCTCATTTTCGGCAAATGGTATTTTCGATGATAGGGATTTGCCTAAACTCACCGTCGTGAAGTTTGCCCCTCATCACTTGGTACTTACCCAACTGTCCTTTTCATCTTCGTCCACATGATGTCATAGCCATAATAACTAGGTCTTACACTATGTGGTTTTCATTTCCCCATATGATACCAAATCCATCTAAACTAGGTCTTACACTGTATGGTCTTTAATTGTCACGATCATGAACTTTCCATATCAGAGGTTCTTGTTTATTGTCTCAACGAACCCTTTAGACAGACACGGACTCATCATGCAGACTCATACTTGATAGACTTACTCTTTCTGATTTCATCATACTAGATGCATACACATTTCCAAACATGCAACACACTTTCCTTTAACATCGCACACAGACTCTTTACATGCAAAGACTTACTCATGACAGACACAACATAATTTCAAACACATTCATCAAGTACATATTTTCTTTCATAACAAAAGCATATTATTAAGCAACACATACATGTTCATTAGGTATACATCTTCATAGAATCACCATTTCAAGCTTATATAACTTACTTTCTTGTTAACAGATCTCTAACTTATATAACTGTAAGGAGACGTATATGAGAAGTCAAAATCTCTCCATATATTTGATTTGACTTACTATTCATACTTGCTTATCTGGTTAGCATGTAACTTATCTCTAACTTATACAAGTTGGGTGTAACTTAGGTCTAGCAACGCCCTATTTCAGTCCAACGGCACTCTAAATATCTTCATCGATTTCCCTTCTTTTCTTGATCACGCCCTTCGGGGAGTATCCCTTTGTTTCACCCTTCTAACATTACATATGCACCATACCTGCGCACCAAAAATGCAAAAGTAAGATTATGCTAGTCAGGTTCGTGTTTGACCTAGACGCCCAAACTCAAAACCCGCCATGTCTGGGTGTTACAAAGGTAGTGGAGGTAGGTAATTGAGGTTAAACCACTATAAATCGAATCGTCTAAGCTTTTCTTCCCTTTGTCTATCATTTTAAGAAGTTTGTAGAAATTTCTAAAATACAAATTCACACCCTTCTTAGTATTTTTTAGGCTTAACAATTTATATCAGAGCTTCGTTTCCATCAAAGTCTTAACCATCGCGAAAAGTGATTCGAAGCCAAAAATATCGATTTTAGATGGCTATTCAGTCTAGGTCAACAATTATGGATGAATATCATTCCATCATGTGTCCTCTTTTGCTTAAATAATGTCAACCACTCCCAAGGGAAAGTGAGGATGAAATTATTTGTTAAAACACTCAATTACGATGCTTAGAGGATTTACAAGAAGTCCCTTGGAGGTAACCAATAAGGAAAAAAGATGGGATGCAAATGATTAGACAATGGCTCAATTTAACTTTAAGGTCATGCACACACTCCTTGTACTATGAGTGAAGAAGTCTTCAAGAAAGTTTCCTCATGTGGATCTACCAAAGACATACGGGATAGACTTGAGGAAGTCTATAGAGACAAGAAGGAAGAAAATGAGATTAAGAAGACTTGTGAGAAAGAAAGCTCAACTAGTGACGAGAAAAACAAAGATGAGCAATAAAGTGAAAGCCACCACTCAAATACAAAGGTATGTGTTTCATGGCATTTGAAGACAAAGAGGTATCACCCTATTCTTGCAATTCAAATTTTTATTCATTTGATTTTGTCAAAAAAGAATTTATTCATTTGATGAATTGCAAGATGCCTTCAATGAGTTAGTATTGAAATTTAAGACCATGAATTCCAAATACAATAAAATAATTTCAAAATTGAAAATTGAAAATGATTTTCTTTTGAAAACAAAAAATTATTTGGAAAGCCAAAATGAAAATTTGAAAATGAGTTTTGAAGCATCCGAAGAGAAAGTTGAATTTTTTGAAAAAGAAAATTTTGAGTTGAAAATGAAATTTGAGAGCTTGAAAATAATAAAATCATTTTATAAAATTCTTTTTCAAATATGGAAAATTGTGAACATTTTCATTTTCATGGTCATACAACACATACTTGTCCTATTAAGAAAATGACTCAATATAAAATTAACATGGGTTCTAAAAGGAACTAGAGACGTGTTAACTAACCTCCAATGACCCAAAGCAATTTGGGTACCAAAATCCAAGTAAGTGTCACTTGTAGGTGTCTTGGAGCAATGAGGAACAAAGCAAAATTATTTGAATGCTCTTAGCATACAAAAATGAAGGATAGGTAACCTCTAAACCAATACTTTATTGAAAATGATTAAATTGGTTGCTTATTAATGTTTTGTTTCTACGCATGATTTTGGATTGAATTGATGGATATTATCGATATCATGTTTAGAGATATTCTTAGGATGCTCAAGCATGGTTTTGTGAATTTGTAACCCCTTAAACCTGACCTAAACGTTAAACCCGAATTTGGGAGATTACATTGACCACTGAAATTGCCCAGTAATCTAACGGTGTTTATAAAACAGACATTTTAAAGCATTTGTTTATTTTAGAAGAAAACTTAGCCTATTTTCAGAAAAACTCATGAGTTAACAAAAAAATGATTAAGTTTTAACATTTTTTCTTTGTAATGGTGACTACTTTTGAAAATTTAGTTAATTTCCAATTAATTTATACTCAAAATTTACTCACAATCTAACAAAGGAAAAAGTGATATTCTACTTAATTTTCCTTAAGTAAAATCAAAATAATTTTATGCATAATTAATTCTAAATTTATGTTTCATTATCCTAAATTCAATTTAAATATCATGCATGCTAAATAAACCCAAAATCAAAGTTCCATGCCACAATTCCGATAGAGTGATACAGTTCCCAAAATAATAGAATTTTCAAATAATAAATCCAAAATGATTCTTAAAAAAGTAATTTGAGTCGAGTCTTCCATATGTTGAGTCCAAGTCCTAACCTGGTGGTTTATTTATAAAAATGGAAATCAAAAGGGGGAGTGAGCTTATGAATCTCAGTGCGAGTCTAATCACAAGAAAATTAGTGTAAGGCATAGACAAAACATGCAAAATAACAGTTCTTTTAAAACAATCACATTTGTATAGCAAGTCACAGTAACAATTTTACAGATCAACACATCATAATAGCATCTTTGCATTCATAGTTTTGTATGCACATGTTTATTCATGGAAATGCAACTTCAGTATGTCAAAAGATAGATCCTACCCAACTCCGTTACACACCACACTGAGAGTTCCCCTGAGCTAAAACATCCTTACGCATCAGGTTGTGGTTTAACCACCATTACTTTGTATATAAACTACCACTAGGCTATGGATACATAGAAAATTCACAGATAAAACTGCCATTGGGCTGTGGATGCATAACATAATTTTTGCAGATAAACTGAGCTATGGATGTACAACAAAAATTTGCAAATAAAATTTTTCACTTGGCTGTGGATGCACAACATATTTGCAGTTAAAGGAAAAACATTACCATTAGGTTGTGAGTGCATAGAAAATTTGCAAATAAACTGCCACTCTTCCTCTTTACATATCTTCCCATCCCATGTAAGGCAATATGTCATGCTTTGTAATAGAACAATTCAACACTAGCAGTAGACATGTTTAGCATGTACACAATTCATCACTAATAGTAGACATGTTTAACATGTACTTAATTCAACAGTAGCAGTAGGCATGCTTAACATATATTCGGTTCAATAATAGCAGTGGGCATGCAGAACAAGCAATCAATCACATACATTGATAGTAGACATGTAACATTCACATATCAAACATTATAAGAGTAGCCATTCAGTCATCAACTCACAGATTCTAGCATATTCATAATATTAGGGACTCAATTGAGTGAATAAAATCTCTTAAAATAATTAGGGGCTATATAGGGACTAAACTAAACAATTCACAAAATTATGGGCAAAACTATAAAACAAGGATCACACGACCGTGTGGTCAAGCCGTTTAACTGACTGTGACCATGTGGCAAATGCAAAAATTAACCTACAAAAGCTCATTATGTTATTGCATCAATCTTTGTTCTCCTTATGCTTTGATTTTCAAAATATCTTTACAATTGGTATCATGCTTCAATTTTTTTCTTTTTATATATGAAAAAGTTGGAGAAAAAGATGAAATTTGCATATGCATAGGTTTTACCATATATTTATATTCTATATGCATATGCAAGTGAATTAATGTTCATGCATGTATACTTATTGATACATTGTGTAACACCCTAGGAAAATCCCACAACAACAAAGCACAGGAGAGACCTAGGCTATATAAAGGGGTAGCAACACTTAAGTGATAAGAGACTTTTTAGGGTGTATGGACGCGCCCTAGATCAAAGCCATGAGAGCCCAAAACGGACAATATCTTATCGGGTTGGGTTTTAGCTAAGATGACAATATCTTTAATTTTTTTTAATATATATATATAATAATTAAGCAAACTAAATCCCACCTAATCTGATTTTGATATTATGTTGTTTTGAATTTGAGCACCAACTCTTAGACAACACGAGCAACATACCAAAGAAGAATAAAATATTAATACAACTTTGAGCATGACAAGATTTGAACTCAAGTTCTAAAGGAGAATGCTTTAATCATTAAACCAACAAGACAATTCTTGTTGATAAACACTAAAATTAAAAGATAAGCTAGACGTGCCAAGCCAAGTATTGGGAAAAAATAATAAAAATAATGCAAGGAAAGAGATTCAAACTTGGGTTTCAAATACCATTTCACTAACACTTAACCAACAAAACAATAACTCATTTATTTTTTAGAAATGCACATATAATCTCAAAAATCATAAAGTGACCACTCCCTCTCAATTCACAAACTTGATTCTATTAACCCCCGATTTTTGGATGTTACACATTGTTTAAATGCATTAAATCTGTAAGTCTTGGATTTATTTATTGGATTTCATGTATGCTTATTTTTGTTTAAATGCATGACATTTATAAGTCTTAGATTTATTTATTGAATTTCATATATGCTTACTTTTCATATCTATTGTTGAAATTCAATGCTCTTGTTTAATTGTTTGTGGATAAAATTTCTCAAGGAATATTTTATTAAAGGGGAGTTTTGTTTTTTAAAATGTGTGAATGGTTTAAGGAGAGTTTTTTTTTTTTTTTTAAAAACAAATTTCTCTTAAATTTTTGTTATATAAAAAAGGAAGAGATGGTTAGCTTTGATGTCCTTAGATTTTGATATAACAACATTTAAGATAAATTTTATTTATTATATTTTCTAAGTTATTTAATAAAAATATGGTTGAAAGGTTTATTAAACATTTTTAAGGCTTGAAAAATATTTTTTTAACAATTTTTATAAGTGTTTGTAGGTCAGGTACAAGATCTTGGCCAAAAAGTATGTTACCTAAACGTTAGTGTGCAAAAAGGCACAAAGGTAGAACACCTTTCTCAAGAGATACAACACCCTTCCATCTAGGTACCACACCTTTCCAACTAGGGTGCAATACCTGTGGCTCAAAGGTCAAATTTTGGAGAAAGGTGCATGCATCGAGGCTATAAAATTAATGTAGATTAAAGATAAACAAATATGGTATACTGCAAGCAAACATGTTAAATTGTAATATAGTTTTATTTACAACGAAACACGAAAGTGTTCCGAAAATCGTACCCAAAAACATTGCTGCTAAACTAATTATTCAAAACAAGTACTAATCTAATTGAGTTATGAATTATTAGTGCGGATTCAAAATCAACTTGAAATAAAACTAACTCTAATTTACTAATTACTAAATGAATCCCTATTTCCCAATCAAACAATGCAAAGAACAATTAATTAATTACTAATTAAGCTACATTTTAACTCGATTGAATTGTTACTATCCTTACCCATAAATACCCTTTTGGTTTCATTTTGACTAAGGATTACCACTGAGATACCCTTTCGGTCTCACTTAGGCACACAACTTGACCAAATCAATACACGATAAAATACTCTTTCGATCTTATCTGCCTAAATATTCTACTAGACGTGTCAATTCTAATATACCAACAATTTGGCGAAATCAAATAACAACTCAAAATCAAATAAGAATCAAACCCAATCAAACAAACGATTCATCAATGAATTCATATAAAATATTCATGAAAGCACATAAACCCATTCTCATCAATACACAAACATTTGATTAAATAATTGACAAAATAAAATATAAAAACGAGATTGAGTGGAGAAATTTTTTATTGATAAATTTGGTTGATCGCAAAGTCTTGAATCTTCTTCAAATTCATTTAATCGAAAAATAGAAATCCAATCTAACAACTAAAATAACATCTAAAAAGAAAAGAAAGCAAATAATAAAAAATTATTCTACAAGAAAATTTAACCCTAAAACTAATCTACTCTGTTGAATTATGTTCTCCTCCTTACTAAATGTTTCTTAATTTTGAGTAAATGATGATTATATAGTTCGGAATCCAAAGACTAAAGTGCCTTTCCATCTAGTACAATATTTAGGGTTTAATGTGAGAAATGGCCACAAATTGACCTTAAAATTGTAGTTGACACATTCAGGAAATCATAAAGACATCGGGTGCTTCCTCGTTGTGATGTGGACTCTATTTTGATTATTCTTCGCGTCTATCTTTGGTGTCATGACTTCCATGTCTTATTGTCACGACATCAACAACAGTTTCGTCCCAGAAGATGCATCTTCAGCTTCTGAACCATCCTACATAACCACATAATCTTTATTAGTTTTAAAATACTATAAAAACTACTAAAAATTATACTTTTACTACTTAAACTCTAAAAACATAAATTATTACTAAAATAACTCAATATTACTTAGAAACATGCTAAAATAAGTGTAAAAGGATATCAAATAAGCATGATAAATAGTGACAGATTAGGTATCGCACCCCAAAGGCTAGGTATCACAACCCAAAGCTCTGTAAGTGTTTTTTAAACTGGAATTAATGCTTCTAACGACTAGAATTCATCCCAACAACCATAAACGCTCACAAACTCATTCTTTGATAAAAATACAAGTTAAAAACACATCAAGACACAAGAAATGAACATCCAAGCAACGAAATCAAGAGAAAATCCTCCAATTTTTTATTTCATTATTTTCTCTTGTACATACTTATTAGGTTCTTATTTTTAGATCCTTTTATCATTATCATTTCCTCTTTGAGAGGGCTTAATAATTGTAAACACACACCTTTGAAAAGTCTTCATTGTTGATAACCTTTTTTGTATTGAAAAATTTACTTAAGGCTTTTGAGGTATAAAACCTTAAGTAATTTGTAAAGGGTTTTAGTTGAGCTTTGTAAAAAACTAGAGGGTTATAATTTAGCCAAAAAAACTAGGAGAAAGTTCTATCTCAGTCTTGTAAAAAATAGCAATTGTAAAGGTTATAACCTCCTTAAACGATATCAATTCAAGTATAGTGAATTGAGAATTTCTTGGTTGAGGTATACCAAGGTAATAGAGGTAGACAATTGGTTAAGGTATATCAATTCATCCCTTGGTATTTTCAAACCTAACATAATAAATATCAAACTTATCTTGATATTAGTAAATATGCACTTAATAATAAAATATTTATAACAAAACCCATTTTATAGCCCCTTTAAATATATAAAAAACATAATAGATGATATCACTTTTTTTGGTGAATTACAAGAAGAGGATAAAACCCTAACAATAACGTGATTGACGCAATTTGAATCTAAGCCACACCTGAAACAATAAACACCCTTAACCATCATGTTAACACACGGATTTGATGATATAACTTTTTCAAGACATTATTATTTTAATACATTTATTATGATGATGATGTGAAGGCATAGTTATAAATTAATGTTCCCTTTTAAGGAACCTTTTAGTATCTTTTGCTTAAGCTTAGGTTTGAACCATATATATCATTTTATTATTTTTACATTTCAAATCAAACAAGACAAGAATTGACAAAACAAAGATTAAAAGGGAAAAACATAAAGTTACATTATATGCAAGAGGAAAATAAAACTAATTGGGTCCATGCCATGAATTATTCAGCCTCTAAATTTTGCAAAATTCAATGAACCTCCCAATCCATCATCACTTGACTGCCATGCACACTTAATAATATACAAAATTTTAAGATTTATATAATATAAAAATTAGCTATAAAAAAGTTTATAAAAATAATATACTTTTAATGTAATTATAAATTCAAATTAATTTGTATTTTCATTTAATGCATGAACCGATTATATATATTAAATTTATAATTTTTTTTATAAAATTAGTTTTTATTTAAAATGTTTAATAAATTTCTTCATAAATTATTAATAAATTGAAAAGTTAATGTAATTTAAAAATATTTAAAAATACTTAATAAATTTAGAAAAAGTTATATTAATATGATTTAATTTTAAAAATATTTAATATTAAAATAATACAAAAATTAATCATGATTTGAATATCAATATTAATATATTATAGTTTAAATAATATTATTAATAATTTCTTACAGATTATTTATTTTATATATTGTTAAATCAATTTGTTTTAATCTTAAAATTGATAATATTCAATTTTTGTAATTTATTTATATTTGCTTTACTTTAATTAATAAATGTAATTAACTTTTATTATATTTAAAAAATATAAATTTAATTTGATAAATGTTATTAGTATGTCTGTTTTTAAAAACTATATTTTAAGCTTAGAAATTTAAAATTATTAATTTTAATATGATAATATTAAAAGTTAATTCAATTAAGTAAAATATTAAAATAAACATCTAATTTATTTAAAATCAACTTTATATTTAAAATATAAAAAATTTTAACAAAAGGCTTGAGATAACTTTTAAAAAAGTTAAAAGATAAGGATTAAAAGAAGAATTTACCCAAATTTATTTTATTTATTTTCAAGAATTGGGTTTCTTAAATTGTGTAATTTAAAAATTAAACTTCAATTGATAAATACGAATTTACCATTCAATTTTAAATTTGTAATTATAAAGTGGAAGGTTTAACGAGGGGATAAAAATAAATAATTTCACTAAAAAATACTTTTCCAAAAATTAAAAGTTAAAAAATCTGACTTGCATTAAAACCCCAAATTTAGTTTGAAAAGCTACTTATTTATCAAAGTTTTTTGTTTGGAATCAAAATTTAATTGAAAAGTGTTTAAACCTCAATAATAAACAAAGGTTAAAATTAAAAAAATTAAAAATTAGAGGACTGGAAGCACAATTAATTACAAGTTTCTCCAATGGACTAATCTATTTAAAGGGTTAAAGAGCGTGTGAAATTGAGTTTGTTACACGGAAACAACTCAAGCTCACAGCTCCCAAAGTGCCAAAAATAAAAACAGAGCAATTAATGGGGGATTAAGTCAATAATTGTAGTGATTATCATATCACCATCTAATTGTGCTATTGAATAATGGGTAGTCACTAAGTCTTTAATTAAGAGTCAAAGACCCGAAATCAAGATTAAGTAATTAATTTAAGTAATTCTATACTTTGGCTTCCATTGTAATTCTTTCTTCTTCTTTTTGCTCTCTCCATTTCTTTGCATTTTTTTAATTTTTTGTGTACGCAGCTATGAAACAAGGCTCAAAGCCCCGGCCGGAGGTACTTTTTTTTGGTGTTTCTAAGCATTTTGCTTCCCCTCTTTCCTTTTTCTTTTTGTTAGTTTTGGTTTTTTGTTTTGTGGGTTTGAGATATTAATTATGGTATAACTAAGAGAGAACTTGCAGAGAAGTTGGGTTGAAATCTGCTGTTTTGGTTGCTCCTGCCTACAGCTCTTTTGGCCTCGAGTTGTCATGCGTAAGTTGCTCAATATCAATCCCAGAGATTCCGATTACAGTGCCGACACCGATGATGGAGATGACATTGCTTCGGATTCTGAAACCGAAGGTGCTCTTACCAGTTTCCTTCTGACTCCATTTCTCATGTTTTGGATTATTTTCCCAGTTTTCTAGGATTTTTGAGATTTTTTGGTGGTTTTTATTTCTTTTAGAGTTGTTTTTACGGGCTGATTTTTGGTTCTTTTGAGATTTGAGTCTAAATGTGTGGGGTTTTGCAGAATTTTTTGATTGTGACAATGGCATTGGCTCAAGGTTTAGAGGGATTAGAGAGGAGGATCCTCTGCTTGATCTAAATGGTAATAATTTTAATCCCTTATCAAAGTTGACGTTGTTAACTTGCTATATGCCTATGTCATTTGTGTGTGCAAGCTAGTTATCTTCTATTTCCTTGACACCTTGAGTAGCATCATTTTCCCTTTTAGCTGGAAAGTTTGGAAATTTAAGTTGCTGTAAAAGACTTCTGAATACATGAGGAACATCCAATCTAAAATTTTGGATTGTCAATCTTTCATTGGGGGTTCAGTGAAAGTCAAACTTCAGTTGTACGATCAGGTGGTTCATGAAGCTATGGAATTGGAATGGTTGTGATATTGGGATTGATATCTCCTTTCAACACAAAATAGTTGATGATTTAGTAGAAAGCTTATCAATATATTTAGTCCCTTCAGCTGGTAGCTGGTTGTGCATCTCACGAAATATAGTTGGTAAAGTTGGCTCAATTAATCAAATGACTTTTTAGACTTTCTATTTGTTATTTGCCTAGTGGACGGACTAATCAAATGACTCGCAAGGTAGTTTATTGATGGTTTTCTTTAATTGCATATAGCTCTATTCTTCTTTTCTTTTATTGCACAGTTCTAGCAATCTTAAAAGGAAACTGTGGGTCACATGGAAATGAAGTTATCCTATAGCATCTAACTAACTGAATTTTAGAGAAGTTCAATTTTCTTTTACCCCTTGTAATTCTATTATTTACAAGCAAATCACCTTTCAAATGCGGTGAAACAAATTCATCAGTTACTTTTACTTACCAGTGAACTTTTCAGGAGGGCACCTTTTCTACCTCTTGTTAAGTTTACCTCAGATATCCCTGCAATCAGACACTTTGACTTTGGCATTCTAAGTGTAACCTGTTGTGGTTTGTGTGAATATCCAATTCAGGGAGTGTGGTGAAGTGCTCTTTTGATTTCTTTTCTCTTTGAATAGTCACAATCTTTTCCCTCTTTTTGATCTCAGATGGTCTTCCAAGGTTAAGGAGACGGAATTCAGAGACTTTTAGGGCACAATACATAAGCACAAAGGATTTAAGGTGCAGTGCTTCTCGATTGTGGCATTGATACATAAATCTTAAATTAGTTGTACAATTTTGGTGACTCAAAGGAGTTTGCTTGTTATAGGTTTGTTGCTGAAACATTTTTTTTCCTCCTTTTTAATTAATAGAATATTCGTCGGTACCTGGAATGTTGGTGGAACAGTTCCACCTGATGATCTAGATATTGATGATTGGATAGATATCAATGAACCAGCTGACATCTATGTGTTTGGGTAAGTATTTTCCCAATATGCATTTTGAACTTTCTTCAATTGAAGTTGATTTTCTATCCTTGCCAGACACTAATCACAATCAATGTTTTTACAGGAAAACTTTTTGAGATAACTTTCATGTTGTATTTTTCACTTGACCTTGAAACAATTCTATTTATACACGTCAATTCAGAATTTGGTGCTTTCTTTCTTTTAGCAGTTACCCCTGAACTTGTTTTTGTGTTATTCATGTTAATCTTAAAGTATGATAATTTCTTTATGCTCAGTTTTCAGGAGATAGTACCCTTAAATGCTGGGAATATTTTTGGTGCCGAAGATAATCGTCCTGTTCCAACGTGGGAAAACATCATTCGTGAAACCCTCGATAGAATTCGGCCTGCAACTACTAAAGTAAAATGCTATAGTGATCCATCATCTCCAACTAAATTTAAGCCATTTGATGATATTCCTAATTTAGAGGAGGAGATAATTCTTGAAAGTGAAAGTGATATTGGTGAAGAAATTTATCCATTGGATGAAGAACCAAATGTTTTTGATGAAGTTGATAATTCATCCGGGAAAAACCGTGTGCTCAGAAGTTATGGAGTTTCATACTGTAATGATGTTGAACTTGATGCGCCTCTAGAACAGGGTTTACAGAGGCAATTTTCTTCACCTAAGAGGTTAGATGGATTGAATTGCTTGCAGATGGAGGACTTTTCTGAAGATGTGGGAGACTCAATCTGGCTACAAAATACAAAATTTAGCAGAACGCTTAGTGGAATTAAACAAAACAGAAAATTAACCGGAATGCTTAGTGGAACTGATAGGATTGGTTTGAGTTGGCCAGAGCCTCCACTAAACTTGCTTCCTCAGAATGTTTTGGACAGACCAGGTTCTTTGAAACCAAGAAAATCTTTTAGAGCAACAAAGTCTTTTAAAACATATAATTCCTTCAAGTCCATAAATGATATGGGCCATATGGTATCTGCGATAGCTTTGCTTGCTGAACTTGACCTAGAATCCCTCATGAAGAGGAAAAGAAGATCATCATATGTAAGAATAGTAAGCAAGCAGATGGTAGGAATTTTCCTCACTATATGGGTTCGTAGGAGTTTGCGCAGGCATATTCAGAATTTGAAGGTGTCTACTGTTGGTGTTGGTGTAATGGGTTACATTGGTAACAAGGTTTGTTCCTTCTATAATGTTATTTTCTTGAATTTTTTTCCTTGAACTGAATGTTTGATTTTTGTTTGTTTGTCTTGTTAGCACTACCTTAAACCCCCCCTCTAAAATCTAAAAAAGTATATGTTAATACATGGCACAATTGCAGTTCCCCCCCCCCCCCCCCCCCCATTTTTTTGGCTTCACCCCTGCTTGAAAGATAAAGTTTATATATGTTGTTGTATTCTAGTTCCTATTGATTTACATTTTAGGTTGGACTCTTTATGTTTAGTGCTTTTTGTAGCTAAGTTTGATCTGCCTTACATTTGAAGCTCAAGCTTCAGAATCGAAGCATTATCACTTGGGCAGATGTGCACTTATGTTATAACAAATTGGCTACATTTTTGCCCAAATATTGGTTGCCCTGACATCAAGTTAGAGGCCATTAAAGTGAGCTTTAATTTTGGGCCTCACCTTGTGTCATTTCTTGATGTTGATCATTGGTGTAGGTGCTTTTCTGTAGATAGTATCTAGAAAATGTGTTTTTCTGTAGTGTTTATTTGTATAATTTTGTCTTTCCATCTTAATATAGGATTTATGACTGCCAATTTTAGCTTCAACAAAAATGCTGTGCATTTCTTTCAGAAGTTCTTAAATTGTATAACTGCACTGATAAATGGGAGAGTTCCTTGCTTCATTTTTAGAAATGGTATTAGGATTTGATCTATTCCACTACCAAAAACTGAAACGGAAAGAGAGGGATTCGAACCCTCAGTATGAATAACTCACGCAATGGATTAGCAATCCAACACTTTAGTCCACTCAGCCATCTCTCCTAATTAAGAAAAGATAATTACTATGTTACAGCACGCAAAAAGAAAGGCTTGAAAAAAAAGCCCTTTTTTTACTTTGTTATATGAGTAATGCAAGAGTCCTGCCACTTACCTTGGTTTCTCCAAACAAATAAGCTAGTCTCTACCGGACCTATTGATATGCTGTGTAATATCTGCAAGAAGTAGCTGAAAGATGAGTTCAAGAGTTAGATGGTATGATTAAAATAAGCCTGTACAGTGCATCTACAATAATGATGCTGACATTTTGCTTCCCCTTGTCTTGTAACAATGAATTCTACTTATGGCTGGTAATTTTTGAAGCAATTTATTAGATTCAGTGCTGTCATCTTCTTTTATTAAATTTTCAGTTGTTGGTCAGTTATTCTATTCTTCTATATTTAGCTAATGTTATGGTCATTCACTTTTTTTCCCAGGGATCTATATCGGTCAGCATGTCCATATATCAAACACTTTTTTGTTTTATATGCACTCACCTGACATCAGGTGAAAAAGATGGGGATGAACTTAAAAGAAATGCAGATGTGCATGAAATACTTCGACGAACTCGTTTTCATTCTCTTTCAGCAATTGGACTTCCCAAACGCATCAATGATCATGAGTGAGTATAATAACTTAATATTTACTGGTGTGACTTATTGGTTACTTACTCATCTATCATTTTAGTTCTTGAGATTGTTACATTCTGATTATTCATAATATATTGTTAGTTCCCCCAAGTTTCAAGGAATGTGAGAACCTATAAAGAAAGAATATATCCGCACTATTTTCTCATTACTTGCTTTCTGCTCAAACAAGTGGCCATCTTGTTAAACTAAGTCCAATTTGGTTGTGATGTTTAGAATTTGCTTCTTACTTTTGGAGCCAAAATTCATAATGTACATTTGGATGCAAAAGCTAACATTTTTTCCCAAAAATTTAAAATGTATATTTTTGGATTTAAAAAAATGCCTGATTTTACCTTTTATACATTAAACAAACATTAAGAATTGATGTAATTCAGCCATTTCAGTCAATTGCGATCTTGCTTTTTACCATTTTACTTTGCTTTATAGTAACTTTTGAAGAAGCAAATAAAAAAAAGTAATAAAGTAACAACCAAACGGAACCTAAAAGTGTGCATGTGCATGTACATTAGATTTTATTCTAGAAGCGCATTTAAAAGAGATTATTAAATAATTGTAAATTAAGCTTGTCTCAAAATTTTATACCATTGATAGCTGTAAATCTCATTCATTAGAGGGACTAGTTTATTAAAATAAATAAGTTGACACTAAATCATCTAAAATCAATTGATCCTTTTTGGAAGTGAAGGAGATTCTTTTGTTGTTGAATAAAATGCATTTACAAACAGTAGTCTTTATGGCATATTAAGAGTTGGAGTACTATTTTTCCATATACATGTTTGATAATTTTAAATGTAACAAGGTAGAACTTGGCCTCCTTATACAAGGAATGATTTGGACATTAGTGCCTATTAATTGGTTTTTGTAGGAGACATTCATAATTTAAGTGTATCTATGAAAGTTATATACTTTGTGCTTCTATTTCTTTATTCTGTGAGATATATGCTTGTTCAGTAAATTAGAAAATGCATTCTTTGGACTGTACACTTATCCTACTCATCTATCATCGACCTGATTATATATGCTTAGCAGAGCTGCTTACTTTTTTTTTTCCTTCAGAAGAATAATTTGGATGGGTGATCTAAATTACCGTATCAACCTGCCATATGACAAAGTACGTGATCTCATCTCCAAGGAGGAGTGGTCCAAGTTGATTGAGAGAGACCAGGAAGCTTATTAGTTCCACATAGTCTTACATCATTTTAATTTTTCTATCACATATGAACTTTGAGGCTGTTGATAGGATGTTAGTGTACTGATTAAATATATTATCTAATCATGACAGCTTGTAGGAGAGCTGCGGAAAGGTTGTTCATTTGATGGATGGTCGGAGGGAGCTTTAAAATTTGCACCAACGTACAAATATGAGCTAAATTCAGAGAAATACTATGGAGAAGATCCCAAGGTTGGAAGGCGAACTCCTGCATGGTATGCTTAAACTAGATTATAAGATTCGTCCTTTATTGTGTGTTTGTCTTCTGAAATTTTCCAGTATACCTCATCTCTTAGGTGTGACCGCATCCTTTCTTATGGGAAGGGACTGAGGCAACTAATGTATAGGAGAACTGAGCTTAAACTTTCTGATCATCGCCCTGTTACAGCCAAATATATGGCTGAGGTTGAGGTGTTTTGTCCACAGAAACTGCAACGTGCTCTCAACTATACTGATGCAGAAATTGAAAATGAAGAAGTTGCGGCAGAGGTTATTGCATATTGATTTTGGAATGACTCCCTCAAGTTGTACCAGGTGAGTGGTACATAATGTTTCTCACCAAGAATATAGGTAGCTTCTTTCTATCACTAGGTACTAATTTCAATGAGTCTCATGACTCATACTATGAAAATGAAGTAATGCTGGCTAAGAGCGTAGAATTATGGAATAGAATATGATAGACTTGGATAATTAAACATAATCTGTCAATAAGGGATTTGGGGATAGTTTAGGAGATTAGATATTTTTGTTATGTAAAGTTTTAATAAAGAGATCATTGAGAAGGATCTTCATCAATTATGAGGGATTTTTATACCATATTCAGTGGTATACTTCCCCTATAAATTATGTTTAATCTTCTCTTTGGGAGTCAATCCAACTTTGATAGCCAAGACAAGCTATCATCCCAATTTGACTCAGACGAGGTAATAGTCCTAACATTAGTTATTTGCTCAATCTGATCCCATGGATTACGGAACCTTTTGATTATCTACTAATATTAGTTGTCTAAGGCATTACAATCAACCATATAATGTAACCTAATATTAATTAAACATTAATTAATCAGGGAGCTAATATTTGCTTATTAATTTTTCTTTATATGCAAAAAAATTGAAGACAAATAACATAAAAAAATATTGAATAAGCATGTGAAAATTTTATTTATTCAATCAGTTCGAAAATTACAAGTAAAACTATGATGAAATAACTACACTAAGGGTACAAATCCTATCATATGTCACATACATGACCACACATTGCATTTGGCGTGAGCTTGATAAGCTAATTCATGCATTCCCCTCATGAAGAACATCTTCAAGCAATATATCGCATCTTGAGATGCACAAAAAAACCCTCCAAGGAAAGGATTACTTTTTAGAAAGAACAATCAACGAAGGATTGAAGCCTACACAAATTCGAATTGGTCAGGATTCATTATAGATAGAATTAGAAATCAAGTTTTTGTACGTTGGTATGAGGGAACTTAGTAACTTCGTGAAGTCAAACAAAATTTAGTGGCCTGTAATAGTGCTGAAGTAGAATATAGATCTGAGGCACGTGGGATATGCAAGATCATGCGGCTTAAACGTATTTTGGAAGAATTAAGAACATCTGAGACTATACTATGAAGTTGTACTGTGACAACAAAACAGCCATCAGTACTGCCCACATTCCAGTCCAACATGATAGAGCAAAAAAGGTTGGTATTGATAGCCATTTCTTAAAGGAAAAGGTTGGGACTGGTACGATTAGTATGTTGTTTGGCCCTACATCACAACAAGTGATAGATATTCTCAGAAAGAGATCGTTCAAATCAAACTTTGAGTTTCTCACTAGCAAGATGGGCATAATGGATATCTATGCACCAACTTGAGGAGTGTAGAATTATGGAGTAAAATAACATAGACTTGGATAATTATACAGAATCTGTCAATAAGGGATATGTTGTTTTCAATTAGGGATTTGGAGATATTTTAGGAGATTAGATTTTTTTTGCCAAGTTTTAATAAAGAAATACCTAGGATCATGGGTCTCTATCAATCAAGGGAATTTCATACAATCTTCAGCGGTAGGCTTTCTTTATAAATTATTTTGAATCTTTTCAGAATGAAGTATCTAGAAAATTACAGCCTTTTGTTCTAAGCTTTCTCTCACTTTTTTATTCTAAAGTTTCTATTTTAAAATTTTAATTTTATCCTCGACTTTTTGTCCTAGATCCATGGAGTCGGTAGTTTAATGATGATGTAGAATAAAAGGGCGAATAGTTGAGGATCATGGGAAAGGGTAAGTAAATTAGATTGCACATCATTAGAGAGTAGTTTGTCAAGAGCATAGGTAGCATGGTGGTTTTCCGTTGAGAATTTCAACCTCATAACATTTGGGTCTATGCCATCTATCACATCCATCAAGGATGATACATGGCAAGGTAGTTGGAAATTTTTGAAGTAGATGAAATTGATGCTAATTCAAGAACCCTAGTGCTAAATATTTATTTCATCCAATGTGTTTCATTGTTGGAAAACTTGTTTCTTTGTTACATATTGTGAATGAAATTTCGAGTAACATTGATTTTAGGTGATTTCTACAGATGCAGTTAAAATAAAAATAGATTATTTATTTAAAATATAAATTCAAACCATTAATTTAAAAATAAGATAAAATAATAATTCAAAACAAGTCAAAACAAAGATAAAGATAATAAAAATTATATAAATCTTTTAAATGCTATGACTACATTATTTTGCTCGGCAAGATTGTTGGTCGATATAGCAACAATCTTGGATTGATGACAAAATTGATAGTCGATAGAGCGGCCATATTTGACTGATGATGACAAAAAAGTGTGGATAGTTGATGGGAGAAAAAGGTATATTTTGCGATTGAGAGCATTGTAATGGTGAGCTCTTATTATGAGTCACAACAGTGAATTACTAAATTAGAATGTTATTTTGGAGATTGTGTGGATTCTAACTTTTTTGTTAGTTATGGAATTGTGATTGGTATATTTAAGATATGGTTTGACATACATTAGGCAAAGCCCCTCAATGCATGCCTCTTGGAATCAGTAGATAGCAATTGATGATTGGATGGTGATAAAAAAGTCGATTGATTGGCTTTGGTGAACAAGAATTGGCATTGTTTCAACCAGAAAAGGTAGATTGTTGGACACTGAAGAATTGAGTGGAAGAATTTTTTTTTTATTTTTTGTATATTCAGTAGTATATTACGCAATAATACTTATAGGAAAAGATTATACAAAAGAATAGAAACTAAATCCTAAACATAAGGGGTTTGTCTCCTAAATTAAAGGGACCTTAATCTCAAGGGATATTAATTACTAAAGTAAAAGATTACAAAAGATTACAAAAGATTACAATAGATATCTATCATGCCTAACTTGGTAATTAAAGACTCAAAAGAAGGCTTTGATAATCCTTTGGTAAGAATATTCACAATTGTTGTGAAGTAGGAATAAAAGGTATGCAAATCATCCTACCTCCAATCTTTTCTTTGATATAGTGTTGTTCAATCTTAACATGCTTTGTTCTATCATGTTGAACTGGATTATGGGCAATACTAATCACAACCTTGTTATCACAATAGAGCTTTATAGGCATGACTATTGATTTCTTCAATTCTTCCAACATCTTCTTTAGCCACATTATTTCACAAATCCCATGAGCCATAGATCGATATTCTTGCTTCAGCACCGCTATGAGCTACAACATTTTGATTTTTGCTTTTCCTAGTCACTTAATTTCCCCAAACAAATGTACATTAGCCTGAGGTGGACCTTCTATCTGAAATCGAATTTATCCAGTCTGCATTTGTTTAAACTTCGATGCCTCGCTGCTCAATTTTCCCAAAAAATAATCCTTTACTAGGAAGACTTTTTAGATATCTCAATATACAATAGACTGCCTCAAGGTGCTCATCATGTGGTGAGTACATGAACACTAAACTTACAGCAAATGCGATGTCTAGTCGAGTATGAGATTGAGTAAATGAGTTTTCCTACTAATTTTTGATATCCTGCCACATCCACTAGTATCCCTTCTTTGTTTCCAAATTTTAGATTACCATTGATTGGTGTTTTTGTTGTTTTGCATTGATTCATTCCAGTTTCTTTAAGCAAGTCATCCACATATTTTTTTTTGTGAAACCACCAAACCTATGAAGCATTGCACGAGGAAAACCCCCTCATACTAGTGTCGTACTGGTATCTGTTGTTAGATCACCGGTACATCCCATCGCGTAGCGAAAAAAATAATCCGGAGATCATATCCAGAGATCCATGTGCGAGGAACGAACCGGGGTGAGAAGGGTATGAATGATTACCTTTAATCGTCTGAAAATTGACTATTGGGAATATTTTTATTGACGGCTGCTACACCTTTTTTTTCTTTTCTGATATTAAAAACCCTAACACGATTCTGCTATATATTCTTTTTATTTAATATCTCATATTAAAACGGAATTATACCTTTAGAGAAATATATGGAAAGTTATTAAAACATTATATCCTTTTCAAAAGGATATTAATATCCTTTTCAAAAGGATATTAATATCCATGTTTTAATATTTAACGAAATTATTATAATAAATAATTATAATTACGTTAAATTATATTCAGTAAATATTAAATTTTTATATGAATCAAATTTATATATTAATATTAACTATGTTCTTTATTCGTGTACAATAAGTTTGTACACATAATGTGTTTAATATTTGATTATCAAATTAAAGTAATTCAATAATTAATTTAAATCGTGTGATAGCTAATTATAACACCAATTGTGTTTGGATTCCGTTCGTTTCAACCAAAACAAACAAAATAAAAACGATAACTAAAGAAGAAACCAACCAGAAAGTTCTTAATTTGTCTTCAAATTTTAGTTTGTCGAAAAAATACAAAACAATAAATACTTGCACACGTATGGGCACGGATTCGAACCCGTGACCAGAAGACAGACAATTACTTGACCCTTGAACCACTAGGCTCATCGTTGACACTAAATGCGCAGAAATCAATTTATGCCACAACCTTGATCTCTAAGATTCAGGAAAAAGAAATGCAAAAAGCTTGAGTCGTCGCTCGAATCTTAGATCTCAAATAAACAGTTAAAGTATTTAACCACAGAAGCAGAGACAGTTTCAGTGATACAATCCAAATAGAAACGATTAAATTTTTGGGGCGTTACAATAGCTTTTCATATTTTTTTTTGTTTACGCTAACTTTAGATTTGATATGAGATGTTTTGTGTAATGAACTTGGAAAATTTATTACTATATTTTGTCATATTTTATGTCATGACAAGAGAGCTTAATGTAAAAGAATTGATTATATATTAATAGAAAATATCAATATTTTCATTTACATTAAGTATTTTAACATAAAAATATATATAAAAATATTAAAAATATTTTTTTATTGTCGAATTCTGTCGTATCTGTATCCTCATTTTTTAAAAATTACCGTGTCGCCATGTTCGTATTGTGTCGTACCTGTATTGCGTGTCTGTGTCCATGTCCATGCTTCATAGCACCAAACCTCTTTTTAAACGAGCTATCTCTATGCATAAAAAATATCTCAAGCTTCCTAAGTCTTTAATCTTAAATTCAGATGACAATTTTTGCTTCAATAGTTTCAATTTTGCCTCTTCATCTCTTATGAGGATGATATCATCAACATATATAATCAGAATAGCAATCTTCCTCTCATTCGAGTGTTTTACCAACATAGTATGATCAGCTTGCCCTTGAGAAACCTTTATTTTTTAACGATTAGGGTGAATCTCTCGAACCAAGCTTTGAGTGACTGTTTTAGACCATATAAGGACCTCTTGAATTTGCGCACCTTTGCTTCAAATTCTGGTGGTGAATCCATATAAACTTCCTCTTTTAGGTCCCCATTAAGGAATGCATTTTTCACGTCTAGCTGCTGAAGAGGCCAGTCAAGATTCATTGCAATTGAAAGAACTCTAACAGTATTCAACTTGGCTATTGGTGCAAAGATCTCTTGGTAGTCAATCCCATGGGCTTTTGTGAAACTTTTAGCGACCAACCTCGCCTTGTATCTTTCAATCGATCCATTTGATTTGACCTTGATTGTGAATTCCATTTGCATCCAACTATCTTCTTCCCCTTTAGTAACTCTACAATTTGCCATGTATTATACTTTACAAGGGCTTTCATCTTTTCTCGAATAGCCTCTCTCCATTTTGGGAATAGGGGGTGAGCAAAATTTGATTCGACTCGAAAAAAAAATTCAAATTTCGAATTATTCGAATCGAATTAAATGAGTTAATCGAGTCAATTTAATTTTTTTTTTAAATTTCGAGTTCGAATCGAGTTGAGTTTTCAAATTTGAATAACTTGAATAATTCAAATAAACAAAATATTAAACTACCCCCTTACCCCTTAACCCCGCGGTTTTTGCCCCACCAGTTCTTTTCAATTTTTTTTACTTTCCCTCTCTTTTTATTCCCAAAAATCAAAATCCTATCAAAATCTTTTATTTCTCTCCCATTACCCCCAAAAATCAAAATCATCTTATTCTTTTTCATTAGTTGCTTTTATTTGTTTACTTCAAATTTTTTTTTGTATGGTCATTTTTAAAAACTTCTAAGAAAAAATATTTTTTAAAAAATTACATAAAAATAAAAAAGCCAAAATTATTTTTTAATTTAACTCGAATAAATATATTTGATTCGATTCAAATTCCATTTCATTCGACTTGATTCGAGAAAATTTCAAATCAAGTTAGGATGATAAAATATGATTCGTCAACTCGATTAACTCAAAATTTTTTCATTCGATTCGACCAAATGCTCACCCCTATTTTGAAACCTTTAGAGCATCCTGTATATTCTTAGCAATCTCCACAATAGCTAGTTGTGAGGTAAAGGCAAAAAAAAAAAAACTGGTGAGAAATTTTTGTAAGAAACAAAATTGGACGAAGGGTATTTAACACAACTTTTCATTCTTGTCCTTTTGGCAATAGGGAGATCATGATTGGATTCAAAATTAGACTCAAAAATATTTGACACAATAACTAGGGGGCCATTTTAAGAATTACCTAACACTTGATCAAGAACATTTTGCGGTGTAGAAACTTTGTATTGTTGAGTAAGGTCAGTCTCATTTCTGAGTCTGGGCCCTCCTTGAATAAACAAGTAATTCATTGGTGTTTGTTTGAACATTGCTCTCATCCGTATTAACGTATGAGATGTTTCTACAAGATCTTTATCTAAGCTAGCATTATTTAAATCATTTGATCCCATATTTATTTGAATCTCTAGCTCACAGTAAGCTTTTCAAGAGAGTTAGAATCTTCCACCAAGAATTTTGAATCTTCATTATAAGTCTCCCCCTAAAGATGAGGTCTAAAGAAAAGTTGGGATTCAAAGAAGGTAACATCCATTGAAACAAGCATTCTTTTTGTTTGTGGATCATAACATTTATATCCCTCTTGTGTTGGTGCATATCCTACAAAAACACATTTTCGACCAGTAGGATCTAGCTTCCCACGACTTTTATCATGAATATGAACAAAGGCACAATACCCAAAGAGTCTCAAAGATAAATCACTTGTTATCCTAAACATAGGGTATAGTTCTCGTAAAACGCTTAAAATTCAAAGTTCTTGTAGGACCCGGGTTTATAAGGTAGGTTGCTGTCATAAGAGCCTTTCCCCAAAAGTACTTTGGTACATTAGAAGTGAAACGTAATGCCCTTGTAGCCTCTAAATTGTGCTTATTTTTTCTTAGCTATGCCATTTTGCTGGGGAGTGTCGAGACATGTGCTTTGGGGGATGATACCCTTTTCATTGAAAAACCCTCTACCATTATCACTTAAAAAAATCTGAGTTTTTTCTTGAAATTGTGTCTCAACCATTTTATAAAAGATTCTAAACACTTCTTTCACCTCAGATTTTTCCCTTAGTAGATAAACCCAACTAACTTGAATGTGATCAATAGAACTCACAAACCATTTTTTTCCAAACAAGGTTGATGTCCTAGATGGTCCCCAAACAACGCTATGAATCATTAAGAAAGGTTTTGATGCTTGGTAAGTCATAGTTGGAAAAGAAGAGTGATGGTGCTTAGCTAATTCACAAAACTCACATTTGAAAGAGGATGGACTTTTATTCAAAAATAAGCTTGGAATCAAATGTTTTAAATAATAAAAACTTAGATGTCCTAACCTATAGTGCCATATCATAACATTAATGAAAATTAAACTAGTGTTGAAACAAACACTTGAAACTTGTTCAGATTTGGTTCCATCTTCTAGGAAATAAAGACCTTGGCTTTCTCTAGCACTGCCAATCATCTTCCCGGAGATTATTTACTGAAACTTGCAGTAAGATGAGTTAAATCTAACGCGACAATTTAAGGTGCTTATACTCTTGCTGATAGACAAAAGATTACAAGAAAGTTTTTAAACATGAAGAACATCATAAAAAATTAAGGAAGAGGAGAGTTTAATAGTTCTTAGTACGGAAACTGCTGAGAATGAACCATCAGCAATACGTATCTTTTGTTTCCTGCACAAGGTGTGTAAGTTGAAAAAAACTTGGAGCAACTTGTCATATGATTAGTTGCACCAGAACTGATGATCCAAGAGCAATCAGGCTTATATTTGCTGAGAAAAACTGAAGCAATGTTACCTAACTGAGCAAAAGAGCCAGAGGGAGTTGGCTGGTTTGGAGGATTCATAACTTGAAATTGCAGAGATTGGAGAAGTCTATACAGGTGTTCTAACTGCTCCTTGGTAAAGGGAGGTGTCTCAGGTTTCACTTGTATGCCACGGTTTTTTAAAATGGTCTCACTATGGTCTTTTTATCTTATCATTTTCAGTCATTTATCATTGTAGCTAGAATAGAATTTTCGATGGCAGATTGCAATCAAGGTCAGGTTTTAACATGACTTTTCTCTTAGATTCTTCTCTTCTAATTTCAGAGACGGCTTCTCTAATAGAAGGTAACTGCTTTTTTCCAAGGATTCTAGCTCTCACTTCATCAAATTCTTGATTTAACCCAGCTAAAAAAAAGATAGATTATCATTTTCCCTTTTTAATGAATCTTACACTATCTGAAGAAAAATCCCAGTCATCATTATAATAATGGTCTAACTCTTGCCATAGTGACACCATTTCATTATAATATTCTGTAACTTCTTTGTCTCCTTGTCTAGCCCTCCATAACTTGGTTTTTAATTCAAATATTTGAGAAAAAAATTTCAACATCTGATTAGGTTTCTCTCACTGCTTCCCATACATCTTTTGCAGTAGGAAGAAAAAGATAAGGTTTATGTTCCATGGAGTTAATAAGCCAAGCAATGATCATAGAATTCTCGGACTGCCATATGCCTAGCTGTTTGTCATCTTCTGGTTTCTTCATATCCCCTGTCAAATACCCAAGCTTCCCCTTCCATCTATGGCCAACTTCATGGATTGCACCCCCTCCAGGTAGTTTTTTCCGTTCAGCTTATGAAGGGTCAGCTGCAATGAATGATGACACAAATCTTCCCCAAGAATCATGGTGCTCTCTGTTGTTGCTGCTGGTCTGCTACTTTCAGAAATGACCATTCAGCCATAAACACTGGGAAATTTTATTCTCGCTCTGATGCCATGAAGAATTGAGTGGATTTTTTTTTTAATTTCTGTATGTTCAGCATCATATTAGACCATAGTACTTATAGGAAAATATAATTCAAAAGAATAGAAACTAAATTCTAACTTAAGGGGTTTGTCTCCTAAATAGAGAGACGTAAAAGTTTACAAAAGATTTCTTCTAATTTCTACAGATTCATATGAGGGTCCAAGGATATGCTTGTTTGAGCAAAGAGATAAGAAACGTGTATAGGCCAGGATTAAGAACTGTCATTAGACAGAAAGCAGAACGCTCTAATACCAGATTAGAGTAACAGGAGGCTTTTGAAATAGCTCCCTTGATTTATTAATAAAACCTTCATTTATGGATGTAAAGATAGATGATTAAATTTAAAATAGAAATTCAAACAACTAATTTAAAAATAAAATAGCAATTTAAAACTAGGATCAGGATTAAACATACAAATAAATTTGTTATTATCATTATCCTAGTTTTAATTGTTTTTGAATTATTATAATATCTTATTTTTGAATTAGTAGTTTGAATACCTATGTAACTGTCTTTATCTCTATGGTAGAGGTTTCTATCAATAAATCAATGGAAACATTCCATAAGCCTCCCATTACTTCAATAATCTATACCATAATCCTCATATTACAAACTGGGAACTGAAAACCCAATGTTTAAAACATCTCCTGATGTGGCAATTTCATCGTTTTATAGAAACCTAATAAGTTTTGGGTCGAGGATAACTTCACAGTTAGCATTGGCAATTTACTTGTCTATATGGAGTCCAATACTTGGAAGATATATATTGATTAAACTTAAATATATGCTTATAGTTCTTTAAATAAAATGGTTTGCTTTTTGATGCAGGATAGTTTGCTGGCAGAGTATTAAGGGATTCTAATCTATGCTTGAGACTTTGAAGGTGAGGGTGAGGGTGAGAGTCTACAACTCTTCATATTACCTACACCTTAGATTCATTCATTCATTCTTTAATTTTGTTACTGTTTTGTATATTTCAATCATTTGTATAAATGCATCAGCACTAGTAATTTCACAAATAGGCTCTTAAACAAAAGCATATACTTACATAATCATTGTATCATTTTATAAGCATTTGCATAAAGTTTATCTAGATATGCTCTTCTGCTAGCAGCTTTTTCTATCTCAGAGAAAGCTGACGATGTAAAGATAATTTAATCAATGCTCGCTTTTTTGGAGTTGCTACTTTTTGGTGTACGCCTTCTGACTTTCTGAAACTACATTTTTCTGTAATATGTGTATATAATCTTTGATATCATGAATCCTGATTTCTTTCACCAATTACATAATGGAGATGAAGGAATAGGTTTTGGCTGTCATCCTAGAAAAGACACCATTCAATTTTCTTTCTTTTGGAAGGTACGAATTTATTAATGACAAGAGTAACCAGTGCTTAAGCTTTTGACTTCAAACTGACTAATTGTTTAGTATCTTTTGCTGCTATTATCTATTAGGCTTGCGTGTGAGTATTGCAGGAGGCTAGAACCAGTGATAGAGAGTTATATTGTACAGAATACCGTGCATATGTAATGTTTGTTGAAAAGTCTCAATGAATTTGTTCATTCTCAGAACAATCTTATTTGGTCTTTGTTTTGTTCATTTGATCTTCTTAAAACTGGTGTTTGCTTAACTAGGGAATTTAAGTTTCATGCTTATGCTTGACAAAAGAAAAGAGACAAACAAGGATCACAGTAATATGTAATAAGAAAATGTTTAGAATTATAGCAAATTTGGTTTGAACCTTGCATTTGACTTTTATCACTTAACAAAACCCAAAATGATTCATTATTTGCCTAGATAAAGCAAGTGGCAGCCACATCAATATAACATGAGCAAAGCTCACAACCTAGATTCCTGTATCTTTCCTCTAAGATGCATAATTTAAGTCCATAGGTTGCCACTCTAGATTTTGAAACTAAATTAAATAATAATAAAAAGATAACAGCAAAAAGAACCTAAAATTGATGTTATTACATAAGTTACTAGGACAAATGGGGGTAACTGATCGTTTTCAAATGTATTCCCGTTCGACGTAGATTTAGGTTTTTCACAAGTATACGAGTTAGGTTGTAAATATAGTGTGTACACCGAAACATTTTGAAGTATTCCGAGGATCGTATTGAAAGGAGGTGTAAGCGATAGTAAATCAAATCTCAGTAAAAAATAAAATTAATTAGTACTTATTTTAGGTCATTTTCGTATGAGTTCTTTAATTGTTGGGTTTTGGGAATTTTCTTCCAATCAATTAGTGACTACTTCAGTTGGATCTCTTGATCTTTCGTCGGCGTAGCAAGTCGATAGAGATTACTTATCGCTAGATGTCACAATCTAAATCGGTTTGAGGAAAAGGTGTTCACAGATGAGCAATACCAATTTTGGGTTCATTCTCACCTAGATGACTTTCTAGGGTTGTGAGACCTAATGTTTATTCGATGTTATTTCTTTCTCAAACAGTTGATTCGAAATGTAAAATTCTTGTTAAACAATAATTAAATATTTATACTTCCACTCTCTAATTCCCTAAAATGGAATTAGTTCTTCATGGATTTTTCATAAACATAAAAATATATAAAAACATATAATTGAATAAGAGAATGAAAAAGAAATTAGAATTGTATTGGCAATCTGTCGGGAAAATTTTCTCGATCGTTTATGCGAGTTCTACAATCTCGTTTCCAAAAGGAAAATACAAACCTAAAACTAAAAATTGAAATCTAGTAAATGGTGTTCAAAATCCTAGTGTTAAAGGCCTTATTTATAGCTTTGGTCGGCCGTTTTCATCAACCCTAGATTAGCTACCGTCTTTCGTGCTTAAGTCGCATTGTGAAGATAAAAATGCCCCTCGCTTGATGCAGAGTTGAAGTTTGGGGTCAATGTCGTAACACACTAGGACATGTGTTGTGACAGCAGGCAGTCCCTTGATTCTTTGTTGATGATCCCTTTGTTGCAACATAGGGCTCTCTATGTCGTGACGAAGTGGTCAGTATCACTAAGGCTCAACTACTACTTGTCTCTTGTGCACTCACAAAGTATGTTAGCTAATCTTTAGGCCTCATTTGGCCTTGAAAGCAATTAAATAACTTTTTTAACACAATATATTGAAAAGACAAAATTAAACTAAGAATCCATAAAACATAAAGAAAATTACTTGATTTCATGTTCATCAAATGTGAAAACTAGTTCAATCTGTTAGGTATGAAATCGACAGATTAAACTCCTCCATACTTAAGTCTTTGCTTGTCCTCAAACAAACAAAAAAACAAACCAAATAACAAAGAAACGAAACAAACGAAAGATAAGTGAGCTTGAAACTGTATCATACAAAGATTAGGCTCTTAACATCTATTCTAGACCTTATGTATCTTTTGATAATCTTAACATGATAATTGAGCACTTTTACTATGTCCAAGTAGAAATAATTTAAGTTCAGTAGGCTACAAAATATATAAATATCAAAGTTCTATCGATATGACTCCATCAATGCCTAACATGAGTACTTTGATTATCCTAGTACAATACAAACAATTATAATGAGATTTTGCAATTTCTACATCCATCCATACATAGAGTTGTTTAGGTCATATAGGACAGGTATGTTTTTCAAATAAAAGTTAAGCACAAAAAGGTTACAAAGCACGAAAATAATTTTACACATTGTATTGTTCCTTATTCTCTCCCTTTCTATCTCACTCTATCTCACCTCCTTATTTCTCCTTCTCTCACCTTCCTTATTTCTCTATTTTTTTTAAGAAATCAATCTAAAGTAATCCTTTTAGCTAGTAAATGAGTACATCATTTTCTTCATTTTTCGAGTTAAGCTTTCTCTTTTTCTATTTTTTGGTGATTTGATGATTTTGTCACTCTTCACATATTTTCTTACCCTCTCTTTTTGCGTTTCTACTCATTTTCTTTTTTTCCTAATTTTCTCTTTCTTGGCTAAATCTAAAATTCATACCTTATTATGATTTCTCTCTTTTTGTTTTACCTCCTCCACCATAATTCCTATGTTATCGCTCACACTTTAGAAAAGACATTATCCTCAATGTGAACCTCTACAAGTATTAAGAAAAGAAATTACTTGATTGATCGTGAATGCCCTTTTCTTCTCATGGTGGTTATCCTTATTCTTTTGGCGTGAATATTCGGAATTGTTGTGTCTTCAGATTGTGGAGTTCCTACAAAAAGAGTTAAGGCATATATGCAAAACAATAAATCCTAGTCCTATTCTTACAAATTATAAAAAGTCAAAAATTATCCTCAAAGTTACAAGTTTTAAAATAAAACACAATCTAAAACTATAAAAATGAGATTTTAGTTCTCTTCCCTCGAGTCGTCTTGAGGCTCCATGGGGCCTTTGCCTTTGCCGGAGTGCTTTTGATCAAAACTCTCACCTTGACGTCTCGCGGGGCTCTGAGTCACTAACCTTTTAGGGGTTGAGTGTTGAGGTTGAAACATTGCCTCACACTCATCTGCAATGTTAGGCTCTTCTTGCTCAATATTTCCTCCTTTCGACTCAGTTTCTTCACTTCCTTCTTGTTCCCCAAACATGCTCGATGGATAATTTGGAATTGGTAGCCCATTAAGTTGAGCAAGCTCTTGAAGAACAAGTCCAGTTTCTTGCATCAAATAAATCATTCCTTTAAGCTTGACTTCAATGCTTCCTAGAATCGTTCTTTCGGGTTTGTTGCTTCTTCTCAATGAAGTTGGTGTTGGCTCATCCGTACGCCCCGTGACGTAGCGAAAAAATTATTCCAACGATCCCTAACCTTGGATCCATGTGCGAGGAACGAATCGGGAAAGAATGGTTCGAAATATTACATTTCGAAATTTGGAAAACCCTGGAAACGGTTCTGTGAAATCCTCCTTTGCATGCTGCCGATCCCAAGTCCCAACAAAATCGTTCCGACCTCTACGTAGTTCACCCGATAAAGAACGAACAAAAAAACTATCTTGTAAACTTTTCAAAGAATATTTTGGCGGTTGCTAGACACTCTTTTATTTTTCTTTCTTTTTGATTAAAAAATCAATATGCTATCATTTCTTTTTATTTAATATCTTATATTAAAATAAAAATATTTCTTTTGAGAAATATTGGAAGGTTTATTAAAACATTATATCTTTTCCAAAAGGATATTAACTTCCATGTTTTTAATATTCAAATTCCTTTTATATAATATCTTATATTAAAATAAAAATATTCTCTCAGAGAAATATATGGAAGATTTATTAAAATATTATATCATTTCCAAAAGGATATTAACTTTCATGTTTTTAATATTCAATTTCCTTTTATATAATATCTCATATTAAAATGGAAATATTCCCTTAAAGAAATATATGGAAGGTTTGTTAAAATATTATATCCTTTCCAAAAGGATATTAACTTCCATGTTTTTAATATTCAATTTTCTTTTATATAATATCTCATATTAAAATGTAAATATTCCTTTAAAGAAATATATGGGAGGTTTATTAAAACATTATATTCTTTCCAAATGAATATTAACTTTCATGTTTTTAATATTCAATTTCATTTTATATAATATCTCATATTAAAATGGAAGTATTCATTCAAAGAAATATATGAAAGGTTTATTAAAACATTATATCCTTTCCAAAAGGATATTAACTTTCATGTTTTAATATTTAATGAAATCATTATAATTAATAATTATATTTAGTAAATATTAAATTTTTATATGAATCAGATTCATATATTAATATTAATTATGTTCTCTATTCGTATACAACAAGTTTGTACATATAATGTGTTTAGTATTTAACTGTCAAATTAAATTAATTCAATAATTAATTTAAATCATGTGATAGCTAAACATAACACCAATTGTGTTTGGATTTTGTTCTTTTCAACCACCAGGTGTGACCTTGTAGGTTCCTTTAACGTTAGCAACAACATTAGAACGATTCTAATATTACAAACGAGTGACATTTAGCAATGCATCATTGCTACTCAAGTTACGAGAAGTCGTGGTTCGACATAACCTTTCTGTGATAAATTCGCATTTATTATATCCTTTTGTCCTTTATATCTGGACTGGACATAAGTCATGGAGTAGTAACACTTGCATAATTCAATCTCATGTTTCTTGATATCCGAAGTAGACTAATATAAACAAATAAGTGTAATATCTCATATTAACTTATTTGAGCATGACCATGCATTTCTAGTCTCACTTCATCAAGTGGCCTAAGATATTGCTCCCATTATGTAGGAGGGACAAATATTATCTTGATCAATCATATCCCACTACATAGATTGTGGCATACCCAACATCAAGCTTTATTGTCAAACTTGTTACATTAGACGTTTGATTGTATCAAAATATAAGAGTCACTATGTTGGGACAATGATTATTTCAAGTTTAGGGATTGTATACATAGTTATCACTATGAGTAATGTCGTGACTATTACATAATAATCCAAGAAACATACTCATAGCGGGTCAATCTGATGCGAGCTCGTCCTCGAGGGATGATTACGAGTCATGTGAATTCCTGATCGAAATTAAGAAGTATCATTTGTAAATGAATTTGCTGAAGGATGGAAATGATAATGGTGGATTCTAGAAGGATGGATGGATGGATGGATATGCAATGGATAAAGAAGGATAGGCTTGAACTCGGTTTAAGGACTCAAGAATGAACTAATACTGTAGAAGAATATTGACCCAATTCCTATATTAGTACTTAGAACGAATTGCAAGTAAGAATCGTGACCCTCTATCTAGCAAGATAGGAACCAATTGGTATAGGGATGAACGCCACACTACGAAGAATTGATAAGTTTGAAAGAATCAGATTGACGCCACAAGGGTTACTTGATAAGTTAAATTGAGTCAAATAAGAACAAGGAGTTTGCAAATCCACAACAAGATTAAAATTTATAGAAAGTTTTTTTATGAAATGTTCCAAGCCTCATATTTAAAGGCATACAAATGACCAGTTGAAAAGTCATGAAATAATTAGTCAAAATTACACCATAAATTCGTCCAATATTCCCTATGCACTTGAAGTTAATGTGGTGGCTGCTTCAATGGAGTAGTTCACCGAATTTAATGCTTGATTGGCTAGGAAGAAGTGTTCTTTAAATTCGACTGAAGTTCCCATGCACTTGAAATAAATATGGGTGGTGCATTAATGATTTTTGAGTAACCCGAATAGCCACTTTTCATGTTCCCATGATCAGCCTTTATGCATTTAAGTACCTTGAGACCTTTGATGAAACCAATCAGTCATTCATGAAGAGAACATTGAATTCCTTTGCTGATCACGAAATTCCCTTTTGTAGAGGTGTTTTTAGCATTTTAAATGTTGGTAGGTGCATTAAAAGCTTGTGTTCGCCAGCCATTGACATCCCTACATCATATTAAACATGCTGGTTAGGACAAATTAAATGGGTAGCAATGTTTGACTAAAACTAACAACTAACTTTGGACATATTTAAAGACTTATCAAAATAACACAAACATAATTAAGATATAGACTAAAATTAACTAAATGGTTAAATCTTTATTTTCCAGCAATTTAATTAAATTAAAATTAAAGTTAAATGTGCAGCACATTGCATGGAATGCATGACGAGTTGGATGAAATGCATGGAATGCATGAAGTGTTTTTCCAAACTTGTTTAATTAAACCCGTGATAGCTTAATTGAATTTCTTGGCTTGTGTTCCCGTAATTGGTCTTCTAGGTAGCTCGATTAGATCGTACGACGCTCGCCCTTCATCCATGCTCGCAACATGAGTGTTCGTAACATCAATGTTTACATTGTGTGTGTTCGGAACATGAGTGTTCGCAACTCCAGTGTTTGTAGCATGAGTGCTCATAACACCAGTGCTCGCATCTTCCAAGCTCGCAAGGTCAATGCTCACATTATTCGTGTTTGCAGTACTCGTGCTTGCATCATCCCTTTCCTCTTCAAAGCGATTTGTCCTCTAATCATCACCTACATCATTAGGGGATAAATCAACAACATTATAACTCACACTAACAGTATACTCACCTGGAAGGTCCAATTTGTACGAATTTTCATTAATTCTTTCCAGCACTTGAAAAGGGCCATTGCCTCGTGGTAGCAACTTGGATTTTTTTTGAATTGTAAATCTTTCTTTTCCCATGTGAAGCCATACCTAATCTCCGGGTTCAAAGACTACTCGTTTACATCCCTTGTTGGCTTTACTTACAAATTGCTTGATCCTCTCCTCAATGTTTTCCCTCACTTTTTGGTGTAGTTTTTTCACGAAATTACCCTTCTTTTTGCCATCTACATGTGCAAGTTGATTAGAAGGCAAGGGAATTAAATCTAAAGAAGTCAAAGTATTAAAATTGTAAACAACTTCAAATGATGAACGCTTGGTGGCCGAATGTACAGAATAGTTGTAAGTAAACTTGATGTGCGGTAAGCATTCTTCTCATGTTTTCATATTCTTTCCAATGATTGCTCTCAACAATGTAGATAGCACTTGGTTCACAACTTTAGTTTGGCCATCCGTTTGGGGTGACATGTTGTAGAAAACAACAACTTAGTACCAAGTTTGCTCCATAAACTCCTCCAAAAATGGCTAAGAAATTTAGCATTGTGATCTGATACGATTGTCCTTGGTACTCCATGCAATCGTACCACTTCCTTGAAAAACAAATTAGCTACATTCGAAGCATCATCAGTTTTGTGGCAAAGAATAAAATGAACCATTTAGAAAATCAATCCTTTAATTCATCACCTTTCAAACTTTGTAAGAATAATTTAACTCCTGGTTCCAAAACAACGTGTTGCCTTACCACTTTATCATAATGTACAAACTTCGCTTTTGATATCACTGCACATAGATCAATCGGACGCATTTCATGAATTTAAGTGATGTAAAAATCCGGCGCTTGATTCCCTTTAATGATATAAAACAACAATCTTCGAGATTGAAAACATGATTTGGATCACTTATTTTGGAATGAATCAAATGTCGTTCTTTCAAGCAAAAATCAACCATGCTAAACAAAGAAGAATTAAGCAAATGCATTTTCAGACAAACAAGACTCTCAAACTTCTTTCGAAAGAGTAAATCTGCATATGTTTCCAATTTCGCAACATGAATTTCACGTAGCTGTCAACCTTAAACAATTCGAGTTTATTAGTATGTGAAAACTCATAGTTAAAAATAGCAAACCAATGAAAAAGAGCACAGTAATGAATACTTTTTAATTTGAATCCAATGACAAACTTGTCATCAAGAATCAAATAATGTCATTTCAGTTTAATTTCAAAAAGCAGTTTACCTTGCTTACCTTTATGAACTTGATGGACATTCACTTCGGATATAAACACTTGATTTCGATCCACCACATCTTCATGAAGCAAGTGTGTTTCTTTCAAGCTTAAGTCACACATGCCAAACAAAGAAGGATTAATCTCATGTAAATCCAAACAATCAAAACCCTCAAACTTTCTTTGAATAGACATGTTGATTAATGCGATTTTACCACAAGGATTTAAATAATTCAAATAACAATTAGAATCAAACAAGCTAAGCATTTTATGTGGAAATTCTTTATCAATCTCGTCAATCAAATTGTGTAGGCATTTAGTTAAACCAAAATCGCCAATGGATGTTTCAATTAGCAAGCTAAGGTCACAAAGATTAGCATAAGGCATGTCTATGAGGAAAACGTTTTGAGACAAATGCTTCAACAATATTCGAAGAATAATAACAAGACGAAATATTATTAAGAGGCCTTCTGAAAGCAAAATCATCGGCAAACTTACCAACAACATTTAAAGAACATCGACTTGATTGAATCTCAAAAAGATCTTTACCCGGCTTTTCTTCCACAACTTGAAGAATGTTTCCACTCTCCAACTTACCTTTTTCGTCCAATTGGAATCGCCTCTCGTTTGGTGAATAATGAAGTGAAAATTCTGATGATGGAATTTTAGGAACCCGTGGCAATGAAACTTCACAAGACAATAATGAGTCATGGTTAGTTAAAACTAAATCACTCCTCACTCTTGCTTGAATAATTTCTTGCTCACTTTCTTTTTCAATTTTGAGTTCTTTCTCACTCTCAATCTCTTCACTCACGCTTTCATCACTCTCACTTTCTTTTTTCTCATGCTCTCTTTTTGTTTCAACTTCTTTTCTTTCATTTTCTTTTTCATTCACAATTTCTTGTTTCTTCCTCTCTAACTCTTGGAATTTTCTCTTATCAACAACTCTTCTCTTTTTTTTCTCTCAAGTTCTTTTTCTCTTTCAATTTTTTTCACATTTCTTTTATTTTTTGCTCATTTTCTCTCATTATCAACTCTTGTCTTTCATTTCTTTTAGCTTCTTTTTTAATCATTCTTTCGTTACAAAATGGGGTTGACATGAAAGAATTGAATGAGAAGATTTTTGTTGGGTAAGAGTGGAAGGATTCACATATTAGACACGATCAACTCTTCGTGACTGAACCTTCGTGGATGAGTACTTTGGTGCACTTGAAAAGATACTTGTGCCTTCTCATTTGTTACCTCGAAAGGTTTCAAACTCGTGGTGCGCTTTACTTTGACTTGAATGCCTCGGTGAATAAGAATCACGACGTGGATCTCTTCTTTTATCTCGAGGTGAATGTCCCCTTAGAAAACGCTCCTTCACTTGGTCAAGTCTTTCTTGAATTGGCTCCAATTCAGTGCGAAGCATTCGTTGCATTTCTCAAATTATGGCTTGCATTTGTAAATTGGGTGCCCCATTGTCTTTGATTCTGTTGGGATTTCGAGACATGTTATTTTCTTCAAAACAAAAAAAGATTAACAATAAAAGATTTTGATTGAAAGCTAATAAGTACCTTACCAAAAACAAAACCTTACGAGCCACTCAGAATGAAATCACTCCGCTCGTGTTTGCACTCGAATTGGCTTTAACTCCTTTAATGCTCTTTCGCAGTCTTGCCTTTTGCCACTCTTTGGTTGCTCGAAGTTCTTAAGTGACTTCCTTAAACTTATGTAACAAACATTGTAGAATCGACTTCAAATGGGATGTAAAAGAAGGTATGATGATTAGGTGTTAGTGAAGGCTTAGAAAAAAAATAAAGGGTAGGTAGAAATGTGGTTGAAATTGTTATGGAAATAAAAACTTGTACTCGGGAATTGCACACTTTCAACTAGCTCTTCTTCTTCTTTTTGTTTTTGAAGTAAATTTTGAAATTTCCCCTGTATTTTTCATACTTGGGATGCAAATATGATGTATATATATTTTTTCTTTTTCTTTTTCTTTTTGAATTTCTTTTTGTTTGATTTTTTTCAAATGTTAATCCCAAGAGAGATAAGAATGTCAAATACTTAATTTAGCTAGCGCTGATACTAAATGATACGAGCTCATCCTCGAGGGATGATTATGAGTCGCATGCGTTCTCGATCGAAATTAAGAAGTATCATTCGTAAATGAATTTGGTGAAGGATAGAAATGATAATGGTGGGTTGTAGAAGGATGGATGGATGGATATGCAAGTAAGAACCATATTATAGAAGAATATTGACTCAATTCCTATATTATAGAAAGGATAGGCTTGAACTCGGTTTAAGGACTAAAGAATGAACCAATATTATAGAAGAATATTGACTCAATTCCTATATTAGTACTTAGAACGAATTGCAAGTAAGAACCATGTCGCTCTATCTAGCAAGATAGGAACCAATCGGTATAAGGGTGAATGCCACACTCCGAAGAAGTGATAAGTTCGAATGAATCAGATTGACGCCACAAGGGTTACTTGATAATTCAAATTTAGTCAAATATGAACAAGGAGTTTGCAAACTCACAATAAGATTAAAATTCATTAGAAGTTTTTTTCCAAGCCTCATATTTAAAGGCTTACAGATGACCAACTGAAAAGTCATGAAATAATTAACCAAAATTACACCATAAATTCATCCAATATTCCCTTTGAACTTTAAGTTAAAGTGGTGGCTACATCAATGGTGTAGTTGCTGAATTTAATGCTTGGTTGACTAGGAAAAAGTGTATTTCAAATTTTATAAAGTTGCCATGCACTTGGAATAAATGTGGGCGGTGCATTAATGATTTTTTAGTAACCTGAACAACCACTTTTCATGTTCCCATGATCATTCTTTGAGCATTTAAGTACCTTGAGACCTTTGGTGAAACCAACCAGTCATGCATGAAAAGAACATTGAATTCCTTTGCTGATCACGAAATGCCCTTTTGAAGAGGTGTTTTCAGCACTTTAAATGTTAGTAGGTGCATTAAAAGCTTGTGTTGGCTAGCCATTGACATCCTACATCATATTAAACATGCTAGTTAGGGCATATTAAATGGGCAACAATATTTGACTAAAACTAACAACTAACTTAGGACATATTTAAAGATTGCCAAACCATTATGCTCATTACTAGAGCAAAATAAAAAGTTTGTGTTTGATGACATCTGTTTGGGTGCATTCATGTCAATAAAGAAGCAGTTAGTACAAGCCCCAATTGTAGTTGCACCGGACTGGACGCAATCGTTTGAACTAATGTGTGATGCAAGCGACTTTGCTATAGGAGCAGTCGTAGCCCAAAGAAAAGAAAAGGTATTTCATTATATTTACTATGCTAGTAAAACCCTAACTGAAACGCAAGTTAATTACACCACGATTAATAAGGAGTTGCTAGCAGTAGACTTCGCATTTGACAAGTTCTGTTCCTATCTTGTTAGAGAAAAAACTACAGTTTACACGGACCACTCAGCGTTGAGATACCTTTTCAATAGAAAAAAGCCAAACCTAGACTCATCAGATGGATCCTACTCCTTCAAGAATTTGACGTTGAAATCAGAGATAGGAAAGGATCTGAGAATCAGGTAGCTAACCACTTGTCTCGACTAGAAGTAAGAAGTGAAGATGGGCAAACATCCCAAATTGCCGAAGCATTTCCTGATGAGCAATTATTCTTTGTCGACGCATCGCCATGGTATGCCGATGTTGTCAATTACCGTATGTTGGAAGCTACCCATGAGTGCAATTGGTCACAAGAAGATTAGGTTCATACACGATGCTGCTAAATACCACTGGAATGAGCCATACCTATTCAAGGTATGCGTCGACAATATCATTTGTCACTGTGTACCTGAAAAAGAAATGGTGTCAATCCTGTGATGCTGCCATGATGCCCCTTATGGAGGCCATTTTGGTGGAACAAGGACTGCTGCAAAGGTCTTACAATCAGGATTTTATTAGCCCACATTGTTTCGAGATGCCCACAATTTCGCACAACAATGTGATCGTTGTCAACACATTGGTTCCATATCTCGACGCAACGAGATTCTCCAACAACCCATCATAGAGATAGAGCTCTTCGACATCTAGGGTATAAACTCTTTTGGAAATGTGTATATATTAGTGGCTGTTGACTACGTCTCAAAGTGTATTGAAGCTACTACGGTGCCAAAAGATGATGCTCGAACGGTGTTGAAGTTCTTTCACACATACATCCTCATAAGATTTGGAACACTGAGAGCGTTGATAAGTGACCAAGGCACTCATTTCTATAATAACCAAGTGGCGACTGCATTAAAACGATATGGTGTGAAGCATTGTATGGCTACCATATATCACCCACAAACCAATGGTTAAGCCGAAGTATCCAATCGTCAAATTAAAAGCATACTTGAGAAGGTGGTTAATCCATCTAGGAAGGATTGTTTGTGCGACTACATAACGCATTGTGGGCTCTTCGTACTATCTACAAAACCCTATTGGGGATGTCACCATATCAACTAGTGTTTGGGAAGTCTTGTCACCTGCCCATTGAACTTGAACACAAGGCCATGCGGACAATTAAACAGGCAAATTTGGACTATGATGTTGTTGGAAAGAAAAGACTGTTGGACATACAGAATTAGAAGAAATCCGACGCGATGCTTATGTGAATGTTACGATATACAAAGAAAAGACAAAGAGATGACATGACAACATTATCTTGCATCGACAATTTCATTCTAGTTAGTTGGTACTTTTATTTAACTCATGTTTGAAATTGCATATAGGAAAATTGCGTTCAAGGTGATCAGGTCCATTCAAAGTAGTCGAAGAATTCCAAAGCGGTGTGGTGACAATCGAAAACCTAAAGGGTTGCCAACAATTTAAATTAAATGGCCAACGTCTTAAACATTATGTGAGCCCAGAATTTCGAGAACTAGACGAAGCTGTCGACCTGGTGACATTTAAATAATGTCGATGCATTTCTTTATTTCCTTTTATTTGTTTCACTTTTTGTTGTGTTGTTTCAGATTCCTAGTAGAAATAAAAATAATCTTTTTGTCGATGCATTGAAGCATAGATTGTCGGTGCATTCTGCGATGAGTCAGCATTACTTTTTCAGCCAGAATCACGCCGATTTATTTCTTTCTCTCCCAATCATTAGATCAAAACAAAATGGTACGATCTACAGCCTGACAATTAATGTCTACAGACACAATGTTTCCCCATATTTTTCCGATCATCATCCCTAGGTTATAAAGCTTCCCCTTTCCAGTTACTTTTTCTCTTCACATCCGCCATTGTTACTGCATTTCATCTCCTCCATTGTCTACATATTTTCTTTTCTAATATCAAAGCAGTCCTTTTCTGCAAAACTTCTTGAACTTCTTTTATTCTCACCATGGAAAAAACCCATGCTTCAAGAAATACTCCCAAAACCCCTTCAAAGAACACCCCGAGCACTTCTACTATGGCTCTATCCACAGCACCACCACCCTATCCACAGGACCAATCTTATTTCTAACAATTACGACCAAAGACTGTTACCACAATGTCATGTTAAAACGTAACATCCATCCCAAACAGAGACTCCAAATTTCTCCACACCAAACCTTGGGAAAGCAAGTTCACCGTACCATCAGCCGCCTCGAGTGGGAATATTTCTACGACCATCCTTCTGGCTGTTCCCCCATATTGGTTAGGGAGTTTTATGCAAATCTAGTGGATGAGGAGCAGGAGTCTGTCTTTGTATAATAGGGGCTTGTTCCATGGAGCGCTACGCAGATCAACGTACTGTTAAAGATTCTGGAATGGGTGGACGACCATGCACCCTTTCTGCATCATTTAGATGATGATTGTATGGCCCAAATGATAAAAGATCTCTACATCAATAGCGTTACATGGACAGACAATGGATTTCACAACTATACAATACATATTTGGTACCTTACAACTTTTTGCAAGGTATGGTTTCCATTTTATCAACAACCGTGTTATGCCTTCGTCCCATAGCACTACGACCACATTGGACCATATGTGTCTCTTGCATTCCATTCTGCACTATCGACACATCAACATTGGTAAGATCATACACATCCAGATCGCAGATATTACAGGAAAGCAAATTGGTATCCTTCTTTTTCCCTCTCTCATTATGCTACTTTGTCAACACAAGGGTATTGTGCCTAAAGATGGTGAGGAGGTCTTGGACAACAAAGGCCCAATCAATGATATCTATGTTGAGAGGATGACACGAGGCCAAGATACACCAATGGCCAAAGAAACCTCTAACAAAAGGGATAAAGGAAAGGGTAAGAAGAAGGATGACCAACCTGATGCGCCGACAGAGTCTCAAATTGCGAAGAAGCTAGCCTTGATGGAACTATACTTGGACTGCATCGACATTCAATCCATCCACACTGATAGTATAGTGGATGATATGAATTTTCGACTCTACAAATTTTATGCCTACACTAAGGGGTGGAAGCCCTTGTCGCTGCATTAAGCCAGATCAACAAGACTCTATTACCAGACTTCCCAACCTTCAATCAATCTATCCATTACCAAACTTCCAAACCTTCCTATCAATCTATCGCCCAATGAAGTACTCGTCTTCCGAGCAACCTACTCTTAAAGGTAGGCCTGTACCTACACCAATCCGGATTCAAATTTTCGATGATGAGAAGGATGATGGGCACTCGCAGACTGATGACGATTGTCATCGCCACATTGCCCACTTATTTAAAGATAAGTTTTCTAATAACTGATACAAATATGGCTAAACAAGCAGCGATTATGGGAAAGGATGTCGACATGGTGGACTGTGCCCACACTGGCCCAGTTGAACTTGAGCAGCAGGTGGAAGAGGAAGCGGACCAGAGGGAGGATTAGTTGAAAGAGAAGGACCAAGAAGAAGAAGAAGAAAGAAAGGAAGAAAAGAAAGAAGAAAAGAATCTGCTGAGGTGTAGGAGGAAAAGGAAACTGATGCCCCAACAATGATCGTTGAGGATGTTATGGGGGCATCTAGCTCAGATGAGACTTGACCTTCTGCAAGCCAGGTTGAGATTGTCACTGACGAGATAGAAGAACTGAATCCTCTAGCTATTGTGCCCTATGTGGCACCACTCACAGAAATCCACCCATCAGAGGTGACAACTGATGAGCCGCCACCCAACCCGTCGAGGAGGAGCAATCCACTAAGCCGGTTGGACCAAAGGATAAAAAGCGAAACAAGCACAAGGACAAGAAAAAGAAGAAACATCATGACGAGGGAGAGCACCCAAAGAAAAAGAAGAAAAAAACCAAAGCAGCCTCTGCATCGGCTGCTACTAAATAATTTGATACATTTCTTTTTAGTTAGTTTTCATGCATTCTTATTGTGCCTGCATTCCTTTTAGTTTAGTACATTGTAGTTGCATTTCCATTATTTCTGTATAACTATTGTCAGTGCATTGGGGATAATACAGACATTAACTTTGGGGGGAAGATAATGTGAATGGTGAATGCAACTACACCTTCATGTTTGACTTTCATTTTGTTTCTTTAGTTAATGAAAAATTACAAAATTTCAACAGAAATATGCCCACAACTTTTATTTTGATGCGTAATTCTTGAATTTTTTGAATGCTGATGTCGAAATTGGATGAATATGAACGAATAATGAGTCTGCTATTTTTGAATGAATAATTGAAATTGCTTCAGTAATGGATAGATAGTGTTGGTGTTGAATGTTGAACTAACTAACCAGTACAACAACATTGTATTAATAAAAGATGCTCCAATATGAGTGCATTGTGACTTTTAAGGGAGAACACTCCGCTGCAGACTTAGAAAAGAAAACTCATCTAGCCAAACGTTGTAACTGCAAGAGTGTGTGTCGACGTAATTACATGCCTCCTAGGGGTTTGTTGCACCCCATCGTTACTGAACACAAACAAAGGTAGAGTAATACAATGATATCTTTCAGTCACTTGAAAAAAAAAATGAGAAAAAGAAGAAAGAAACGAAAAAGAAGAATAAATTGCTGAAATGGTTCAAGGAAGGATAATATTCAATGCATAATACTAACATTGATGAAGTTGCAGTTTTAAGTTGTTCATACCTATAAATTGTTAGCGCATCATTCTATTATATGAATGCAATTTAAACATTAGGAATTTAGAGAATTCAAGTTGTATGAATAATGATTGTGGTGACATTTCTAATTGTTACTTTATTAATTTTTGTTTACTTGAGGACAAGTAAAAACTCAAGTTTGGGGGTGTGATAGTATTTCAAATGACATAGATTTTCTCCCTAATTTAATGTTTTAATTGTCTCTTTTGTATTTCATTTAGCATGCATCATTAGCATTTTACACTTAGTTTCCATATTTTCCAACTCATTGTTAGTTAGTTTAAATTCTTGTTATTTTTATCTATTTTTGTACTAATGTCAACGCAAGTAGTCGATATATTGCGTCTTAATATTGTCAACGTAAGAACTCAGTCTAGAAGCTTAATGCTGGACGGATGTAGCCACAAGATCAGCTAAAAATTATGACCAAGAGATGTTATCGCATTGAAACTGAACCTCGAATGAGTAGAATCAAGCTGAAGTCACAACTAGAAGCACTAAGCAGGAATTTCATAGATGTCGCTGCAATTATGATTTTAGAATGTGCCCAGCGATACAACAACAATCTACAAATCTCTAAAGAACACACTAGAACTGTGTGAGTGCACAGATGTAATCTAACTAATTTTGACAGCTGCAAGATCTAGATCTGGATATTAAAATGAAGGCTGTAACCTGTAACATTTTGGAGGTTATAAATAGACGAACAAAGAATGAAGAAATCATCAAGAGCGAAGGGATTTAATTCTGAAAATTCTGTGTGAATTAGAGAATTGAGCTGGAAATCGGGGAGTTGATGAAGCAAGTCTACAACCACTTTTAAGGAGAGGTGCTTGATGCAAAGTAAAAGGAACAATTAGTGAGTAGGCCTAGTAGTCTAGAGATAGTAAGCTTCATTGTACTCTTTAATTCTTCTTAAACAATGATGGATTTTGATGATATTAAATGAATATGAGAGTGTCTTTTAATGTTAAATCATTTTGATTCTTATTTTACACTGCTTATCTGTTTATTCTTGGATCTAACTGCTTTAAGCACGAGAGTGAAATTACATTGCACCGACATCGAGAGATGCGATGACAGGTTGGGTTAACAAGTAAGTTAGGTGAGAGCTGCTTGGGACTGGGACCAAGACCAGTTACTTGTTCTTGAATACACATCATTACTCGCACCAAGAGGTGGAGTGATTGTGGATATTTAAGTCGGGATTAAGTACAGAGTTGTTGTTGGTAAGAACTCAAAGGGACTTCATTGCAGCGACATGTCATCTATATTTTACCTTGATGACGCATCCAGCGTTGTGATTTAGCAGAATCAGTGAACCATTTCTGCCCTTTTACACTTGATCATATTTACATTTTATGCATTTAAATATTCAGCACTCAACACTCAACACAATTGGATTTATTTTCAATACACTGACATTTAACCTCTGAAATTTAACTCTAATTGTGTTGACATTCCTGATTATTTTAGTTTGCAGATCTGACATAAATGCATTGACATCAATACTCACATTACACTTAATTGCAGTATTAGTTGCTTCAACATTTAAACATCAAGAACTCATTCCTCGTGGGATCTATATCTGATAGAATTGTTTTGTCAACTATACTTGCATCGACGTGTATTTGGTTGCACATTGTTGTGACGTTAAAACACTGATCAATTATGTCTCGAAGTGGGTTCAGGCAATTGCACTCCCTACTAATGATACAAAGTCAGTGCTGAAGTTTTTGCACAAGCATTTTTTCACAAGATTTGGAATGCCAAGAGCGATTATCAACGATGAAGGTTCACAATTCGATTGTCATTACAATGAAGATGCGTTAACAAGGTATAGGATAAACCATAAAATTGCAACCGCATACTATCCCCAAACGAATAGACAAGCAAAGATATCAAATAGGGAGATTAAACCGATTTTAGAAAAGGTTGTTGATCCAACGCAAAAGGATTGGGCGTCAAAGTTAGACGAAGCTTTGTGGACATATAGGACTGCCTTTAAAATACCCTTAGGGATGTCACCATTTAAGCTTGTCTATGGAAAGTCTTGTCATTTACCTATTGAGTTGGAGAATAAAGCTTTTGGGAAATTAAAAGATAAATGGTGATTGGTTGGTTTCAGGTGAGAATTGGTTTCAAGTGAGAAGAGGATGATGGATTTGAATGAGATAGAGGAGTTTCGATTGCAGGCATATGAAAATGCCAGGATTTGTAAAGAGAAGACAAAAAGATGGCATGACAGTAACATATTGCCAAAGCATTTTGAACCAGGACAACAAGTTTTGCTATTTGATTCGAAACTCAAATTATTTCCAGGAAAGTTGAAGTCTAAGTGGACAGGGCCATTTGAGGTAGTTTTTGCTTATCCACATGGTGCTGTAGATATTAAAAATGCCATGACAAGAAGTGTGTCACTCTAATGCTTAACTGTTCAAAGTACGTCAGCAATACTTTGTTTCTCCATCGTATTGTTAATGAGAAAAGAATATGTTTGAGTATGAGTGCTTAAAAAGAAAGAAGAAAAAAATGTTAAAAGAAAAATATTTTTTTAGGAACACTCCACTATAGCAAAAAAAGAAGAGTAGGCTAAGGAGGTAGTTGTTTGCTCCATCCATCTTTTTAGTTGAAAACTATAAGCTATATGAGTGTAAATTCATATTGTGATGTAATTATTGGCAAGGTGATCAAGTTTGAAATGTCACAGTAAATGTGCAAGTGAACACACGTCGATGCAAGTATAGTTAATACACAATTCTATCGGATATCGATCCCACGAGGAATGAGTTCTTGATGTTAACTGTCGGAGCAATTAATATTGAAACTAAGGTAATTGTGAGTAATGTTGTCAACGCAATTATATCAGATCTACACACTAAAATAGTTATTAATTTCAATGCAATCAAAGTTAAATGTCAGGTGTTAAATGTCAATGTACTAAAGTAAATCAAATGTGTTGAGTGTTGAGTGTTGAGTGCTGAATATTTAAATGCATGAAATGTAAAAGTGATCAAGTATAAAGGGTAGAAATGGTTCACTGATTCTGCTAAAGTGCAACGCCGGATGTGTCGACAAGGTAAAGCATAGATGGATTGTCACAGCAATAAAGTTCTTTTGAGTTCTTACCAACAACAGCTCTCTATTTAATCCAGACTTAAATACCCATAATCACTCCACCTCTCGGTGTGAGCAATGTTGTGCATTCAAGAACAAGTGATTGGAGTCCAATCTCAAGCAGCTCTCGCCTAACTTACTTATTAACCAACTTGTCACCGCATCTCTCGATGTCGGTAGACTGCAATTTCACTCTCGTGCTTAAAGCGGTTAGATCCAAGAATAAACACATAAGCAGCATAAAATAAGAATCAAAATGATCTAGCATTAAAAGACACTCTCGTATTCATTTAATGTTATTAAAATCAATCATCATTAAAGAATAATTAAAGAGTACAATTGAAGCTTACTATCTCTAGAATACTAGGACTACTCCCTAATTGTTCCTCTTGCCTTGCATCAAGCACCTCTCGTCAGAAGTGGCTATAGACTTGCTTCATCAGCTTCCCAATTTCCAGCTTAAATCTCCAACATCACACAAAATTTGTAGAATTCAATCCCTTAATTCTTGATGATTTCTTCATTCTTTGTTCGTCTATTTATAGCCTTCAAAATGTTACAGGTTTCAGCCTCCATTCTTAGATCCATATCTAGATTTTTGCAACTATCAAAGTTGGTTAGAGTACAACTATGCATTCACGCAGATCTAGTGTGTTCTTCAGAGATCTGCAGGTTGTTGCTGCATTACTGGTCGTAATCTGAGATTGTAATTGTGGTGACTCTTGTGATATTCCTGCGCTGGTGCTTCCAGTTGTAAATTCAGCTTGAGTCTACTCATTTGAGGTTCAAATTCAATGCGGCGACATTTCTTGGTCGCAATTCCAAGCTAATCTTGTGGCTGCATTCTGCCAATATTGATCTTCTAGGCTAAGCTCCTGTGCTGACAATTCTAAGACACAACATATCAGCTACTTGTGTCGGTATTAGTACAAAAAATAGATAAAAATAACAAGAATTTAAACTAATTAGCAATGAATTAGAAAATATGAAAATTGAGTATAAAATGCTTATGATGCACGCTAAATAAGATATAAAAGAGACAATTAAAACACTAAATTAGGGAGAAAATATATGTCATTTGTAATACCATCACACACCCAAACTTAAGTTTTTACTTGTCCTTTAGTAAACAAAAAATTAGCAAAGTTACAAGCAAAAATGTCACCACAATCAATATTCTCACAACTTGAATTTTCTTGAATCCTAATGTATAAATTGTATTCTTATGATAGAATAATGAGCCGACAATTTATAGGTATGAACAATTAAAACTGCAACTTCATTAATGCTAGTTTTATGCCTTGAATTTTAATCTTTCTTGAACCAATACAGCATTCATAGCAAACATTTTTTTCTTTTTTTCTTTTCTCCTTTATTTTTCCTTTATTTTTCTCATTTTCCTTTTCTAAGTGACTGAGAGATGTCATTGCATTACTTTACCTTTATTCTTGGGTAGTAATGATAAGGTGCAACAAACCCCCAGGAGGCATGTAATTGTGTCGACACACACTCTTGTAGCGACGGCCTTTGGCTAGATGAGTTTTCTAAAGTTTACAGCGGAGTGTTCTCCCTTGAAAAAGTCACAATGCACTCACATTGGAGCGACTTTTATTAAAATAATGTCGCTGCAACTAGTCAGTTAGTTCAAGATTCAAACGTCAACACTATCATTCATTACTGAAACAAATCCAATCATTCATTCAAAAATAGCAGAGTCATCATTCATTCATATTCATCCAATGTACACATCAGCATCCAAATAATTCAAGAATTACGCATCAAAATAAAAATTGTAAGCACATTTCAGTTGAAATCTTGTAAATTCTCATTAACCAAAGAAACAAATAAAATTTAAATATGTTGGTGTAATTGCATTTCCATTTCACATTATCTCCCCCCAAAACTTAATGTCTTCATTGTCCCTAATGCACTGATAATATTATAAGGAAATAATGGAAATGCAACTACAATGCAACTAAGTTAACAAAATGAATGCAGTGACAAAATAAAATGCATGAACACTAAAAATGCATAAAACTAACTAAAGAAATGTACCAACTTAGGCGTTAGCAGCTGATGTAGAGGCTGCTTTAGTTTTCTTCTTCTTCTTCTTTAGGCACTCACCCTCATCACAATGCTTCTTCCTCTTGTCCTTGCGCCTTTTTTGCTTTTTATCCTTCGGACCAACCGGTTCAGCGGATTGCTCCTCCTCAGCGGGTTGGGTGGTGGCCTTATCAGTCGTCACCTCTGATGGGTGGATTTCTATGAGTGATGCCACATAGGGCACGATAGCAAGAGGATTCAGTTCCTTTACCTCGCTAGTGACAACCTCAGCTTGGCTCGCAACAGGTCGAGCCTCGTCTGAGTTGGATGCCCCCACAACGTCCTCAATAATCATTATCGGGGCTTTTGTTTCCTTCTCTTCCTGCACCTCGACAGGTTCTTTCTCTTCATTTTCTCTTTTCTTCCCTTTTTCTTCTTGATCCTTCAACTGATCATCCCCCTAATCTGCATCCTTGTGCGCACGCTTCTCAGTCTCAATTGGGCCAGTGTTAATGCATTCCACCGCGTCAACATCCTCCTCCGTAACAGCCTTTCGTTTAGCCATATTCGCGTCCAGACTAGTGGAGAACTCATCCTCGAATAAGTGGGCGATGTTATGATAATAATCTTCATCAGCCTACGAGTGCCCGTCATCCTTCTCATCATCAAAAATATGAATCCGAGTTGGTGCAGGGGCAGGTCTACCATCAGTGGTAGGTTGCTCGAAAGACGAGTACTACATCAGTTGATAGAGGAATGGGAACGCTGGGAAATCTAACAATGGAGTAGGGCTGATCTGGCTCAGCGCGGTGACAATGGCCTTGTTCCAAATCTTTATATAAGCATAAAATTTGAGCAGCCTAAAATCCATGTCATCTACTATGCTATCAGTGTGGATTGATTGCATGTCGATGTGGTCTAGGTTTAATTCCATTAAGGCCAGCTTCTTCACCACTTGGGACTCTATCGGCGCATCAGGTTGATCCACCTTCTTTGTACCCTTTCCTTTATCCCTTTTCGTAGAGGTTTCCTTGGCCAATGGTGTATCTTGGCCGCGTGTCAACCGCTTAACAGAGATATCATTGATTGAACCTTTGTTGTCTAAGACCTCCTCACCATCTTTGGGCAGAATGCCCTTTTGTTTACAAAGCAGCATAATGAGAGAGGGAAAAAGGAGTATACCAGTCTGCTTGGCAGCTACTTTTACAGTCTGGGCATGTATAAGCTCACCAATAACAATGTTTCGGTAGTGCAGGATAGAATGTAGTAGACACATACAGTCTAATGTCGCCGTAGTGCTATGGGTTGAAGGCATGATGCGGTTGTTGATAAAATGTAACCGGACTTTGCCACCAGTCTAGGTGGCCTCATCGATGCATAGGTACTTCATCATCTGTGCCATACCGTCATTGTCTAAACGAAGCATAAATGGTGCATGGTCGTCCACTCGCTCCGTAATCCTTAGCAGTATGTTTACTTGTGTAGCACTCCATGGAATGAGCCCCTCCCGTACAAAAACAAATTCTTGGTCCGAATCTACCAAGTTAGCATAAAACTCCCTAACCAATGTAGGGGAGTAACTTGAAGGGTGCTCGCAAAAGAATTCCCATCCAAGGCGGCTTATGGTATGATGAACATGCTTTCCCAAAGTCTGGTGTGGAGAAAGTTGTAGCCTTGTTCAGGGTGGAGGTTGTGTTTTAACATGGTATTTTGGTAGCGGTCTTTGGCCATAGTTGTCAAAAACAAGACTGGGCCTGTAGATGAAGGTGGTGTTATGGGCAGAGCCACAGTAGAAGTGGTTATGATTTTCATGCCCAAGATTTTGTCCACGATTTTCTCACTATTTTACCCATGAGTATGCTTCTTGTTTACTGAGTTAGTTATGATTTTGTTATTATTGATTTCATCTCCACTGTTTTATTTCTATTAGGTAGACATAATTATGATTAAGTGCAAAGAGAACATTTAATTTAGACGCATGCTAAATTTATTTTCATGATTGTTAGTTAGTTGCCAAAACTTATGTTTGAAACTTGATTGTTTTGCCTAGTCCTCCAAAATTAAAATCCTTTGTCCGAAGTAAAAGGACAAAATTTTGTTAATTTAGTGGTTATGAGCATAACTTAAAACGTGTTTGACTGAGTAAAGGTGCTTGGGTTGTCATCCTACATCACATAAAAAGGTTGTGTGATGTGTTAAGTAAATCTCCGTTAACCAGAATTATGGAAATAATAAAAATAAATTAGGAGTGTGTTGGGCTGAGTAATCGGGATGGAGTGTTTGAATTGTCATTCCATTTCGCGTCGAAAGGACCAATACATTCTTAAGTAAAAAAATGATAATAAATTAGGAGTGTGTTGGGCTGAGTAACCGGGATGGGGTGCTTGGGTTGTCATTCCATTTCGCGTCAAAAGGGTCAATATATTCTTAAGAGAAAAAAAAGGAAAAAAAAAAAAGAAACTCGACAAAATAAAAGGAAGAAATTAAATTTGGAGACTAAGGGTGAACAAATTGGTGTCTTGGTAAGTTTAGTACATTACCTAACTTTCATGAAATAATTCAAGTTGGTTTAATTTTTGTGTGTTTAAATTGGAGTACTTTTTCAATTTTACTTACAGCAAGCTAAATATTCTGTTTATTTTAATATGCATTATGCTTAATTGTTTGTAAAACTTTAGAGTGATACTTCTTTCCATGGTAAAATTTAAATTACTTGGTGGATTAGGAACCATACTTGAGGGCAAGCATGGGCTAAGTAGGGGGAATATGACAACGCTCTAAAATGGCATACTTTTGGATATTAATTATATATATTGTGAGTATGATCCTACTAATTTGGACTATTTATAATTCTTTTATCTTGTAGGGACTAAATTGAAGATAAAATAAAAAATTGAGATAAAAAACATGAATGTGAAAGAGAAAGTGCCGAAAGTGTGAAAATGTGGAAGACTTGAGAAGAGATTTATTGAACTTTATTTAAATTTAAATTCTATTTTTTAGGATTAATATTTAGAATTATTATTATATTGTTTATATTTAATTTTAATTTATCTTTTAAGCGTTACCATTTAAAGTTTAATTTGGATCCACTTAGGGAATTATTGTTTAGATTTAATTTTAATTATCTTTTTAGAGTTTAGATTGGATCCAACTAGGGATTTCCATGTACTATAAATAAGGGATGAAGTGCTATGAATTATTCACATCTAATTTTCTGTAAAATCCTCTATCTGCCAAAACCCTAGCCATTTTTTTTCAATAAAATTCTATTTCAATTAAGCTTGTGTATTTTTCCAAAAGCATGAGCAACTAAAACCCATCTAGTCGAAGGTTATCAAAATTTCAAAAAAGATTCATGAGGCTTAAAACCCACACTTAACCCTTCTCAACTTAGTATTCATCGCTTCTCCGCATTATGGGATTGACGTTTCCGCCCAAATCCCTTCAAAAATAATATTTTCATCTTGTGCGAAGACAGCCACTTTGTATGTTTTGAGAAGGTAGCACAGTCGGTTCGCTAAATTACTACGTCAAAGGTTGTCGATCCAAAGAGACAAAATGGCGTGACATTCGTCATTGAGAAGAGATAATCTAGTGTAAGACGGTCTCACTGGAGTGACGATTGGCTAAAGTCAAGTTCCTCTAAAATCACAAGTTATAATCGGAGCTAGTGGTTGTAGGCGTCCTTTTCCATTGTAATTGACTTATTTGGTCACAAGAAAAACCATCTAAAAGTTTATGATTGAACCAAGAAGAAATCAAGATATCTGGAAGCTAGAATTTTCAAAATTGATAAAACCCTTTCTCTCAACTCTATTTATTTTTCGTACTGCAATTTCAATTCATTCAAACCTCAAATTGTTCATATTTTTTAATTTTTTTTATTTTTCTGCAAGTTGGACACGTTTCTTGGGCACGATTGCGCTCGAAATCTCGATATACAAGATTCTGCAACATTTCAATCTTTGAGGATTTGACCCTCTTTCCTTATACTATTATTTTCGATATTTTTAGGGATAGATTATATTTGATGCTCCCAATGAGACACCAATCTTTGCTTGCATTTCAAAGAAATTTTCTTGGGAATTTTTTTATTTTAGAACATCTGTTTCTAAGAACATAAAAAGGAGTATAGACAGCTTATTGAAGATTCCTGGAAAGAAACTTTGTATCATTTGAAGATTCCTTTAGCCAAATGCTACTGAACTGGCTGTCCTATTTCTTGATTGTAGAAAAAGATTCTTCTTTTTCGCTATAGCTGAATTTGATATACAGTTCCTTTCAAAGTGCCCATTCTAAACCAATGCACATATGGAAAAGCATTATAACATAAAGCTGATTATCCTTCCTCAAATGAGATAAAGATACGTATAAACAGCATAATGCAGAAGCAATATGCAGCAAGCAGATTCCTGGAACAATTTTGGGTCGAGAACTATATTTTTTAGACTATACCAAGGAACGTAGAGTGTCGACAATGGAGTCTATGATTGCATGAGACTGGCTTGTAGCTGCAAATTTAAGTGTTTAGGAGCTTCTGCTCTATCAAAATGGAAAGCACCAGATACCAGCTTCTCCTTAGGCTGTAAAGCCAACCATATAACTGTGTCCGCACCTTCTTCCCTAGTTCTGAGCTTTCCCGATAACCTGCAATGCATTTGCAAAGGTAAGAAGGTCAAGATAAAAACGGAAAAAGGAATCATTGTGTCATGTATTGGACAAAGATGAGTAGGAGTAGTTGAGTTGCTGCTTGGAAGAAGAAACAACTCACAATTTGTTAAAATCGGGTAAACTTTGTGCTACTCCAGGTGTCTCAGCCCAGCCCGGGTGCATTGAGTAAAACCCAATTCCTTTGTTCTTGTACATCTCAGCCCACTTTTCAGTTAGTGCTACCTAAGAAACAATAGCAACAAGGTTTAGACATTTCTTCAAGGGCTAGCTGCCCAGTTTGGGTAAGTGAAGCACAGAAAACAAGCATGGCATCTTGAGGGCTATCACTTGTTATACATGTAAGATCAACTTTGAAAGATAATCTTGACAGTTTATTATGAACTTTAGAGAACAGATTCCATATTGGAAGAGGTGAAGTAGAGAAAGCTCCCTGAATGTCATGATTTGAATTTCTCTATTTATAGGGTTAAGCCCCATAAAAGAACAGCCTGAGAGGCAGTGTTTACCAATTCTAATGACTACCGAACTTTCTACCTCCTCCCCCTCTGGTTAAGGAACTTACATATTACTAATCATTACCTGGAAATAACAAAGCATATAATGAAAACATTACCATCTTAACAAACGAATATGCAAACATATGCACCCAAATATATGTGGTGCACAAAATCCATGAGTTCCACCAGGCACCATATAAGGGCAGTGTGGAAGATACTCAAAGTTCTACGGTAAATATGGGTGCAAGATTTTCCTTTTGTCATGTTTGGTAAACAAGAGGTCTATGAAGTCTACAGTCAGAAAATCAAACAGTAAAGTTTTTCCCCTTTTACATGTTCAATAAACCAGTGGCCCATCAAGCATGCACCAGGGTTAAATTCTTTCTGTCATACTTTCTTGGCATATTGAGTTTAACAATGGAAAAATAATAAACGTAGCAGCGATATCTAACCCAGTTAGGAAATTTATTGTCTGAAATGCATTTCTTTTCATGCCAAGAACGGAAAATCAACCAAATTAGTTTCGTCCAGAAGAGTTTGCTAGATATGTCCATATGTTTCAAAATGTTCATGCACTTTGCAAATCACATTGACATTACAGCAGAATCGCAATAAAAGCCTATGACATAATATCAATAATATCCTTTTTTTTTCCTAATCTGAAATATGGTAAGTTACACCGTGATAATTCAATTTAGTTGAATGATTGGCAATATATTACCAAATCTAATGTAATATTTAAAATGTTAATTCAGCAAAAAAGAATAATAACTTTTTGATAACTTCTAGCAATAGAAAAGCTATCAACTTAGCTGACCTGAACTCGCTTGTTCCTAGCATATTGCTCTGCCCCACTAAATTTTCCATCACTAAACTGCAGTTACAATGAAAGGAGAATTCATAAGCATCCCTTAATTCAACCAGGGCTATAGCTAGGGGTTTAGGAATGGACCAAGACAAGGAAGGAAAACAAATACCTGTAGATCACTGGTCAAGGAAGTAGTATACATTCCACCAGATGAAACTGTTATGACTCGAGCATCAGGAGAAGCTTTCTCCAGCAAAGGCAACATTAATTCTGTTGTGGCATAAGTGCCCAATACATTGACAGCAAAGTTCAACTCAAATCTGGAGGCACATAGGAAATAAGAAAGACAAGACATCAAGTATTGTTTTTTTCTATTCTTTTTCCTCAGTTTTAATATTAAAACAGAACACATGATGTATCGAATATTTTTTTAGTTATGAAGTGCAAAACGCACCCTTCAGATGTCGTAACTCGTTTGTTGTCCATCAGTCCAGCATTGTTGACCTAAAGGAAATAAGATTTAAAAGGAAGAAAATCATAAGCGTTACATGATACAGCAATGGTTTAGTAGAATGGCAGGCTACTCTTAAATAAATGTTATCACTTTCTCATTAAATATTGGAACAGAAGATGATCCCAGTCTATCTAAAGTTATCAAGTGAACAAAGACAAGTGTTTCAGAATGGTAGACAAATATATAGAACCAGATATTGAAGAAAAGTACTAGTTATTTAGAACATAAATGATGCCACCCATTTCTAGTTGTAGAACAACTACTATTTCTTGGAGGAAACTTTAACTAGTAATAAGCAAAAAAGAACTTTACAAGAACATGAACCGGAGCATCCTTTGAAGAGAACCTGGATGCAAGTGACTTGATCTCGCTGATGGATGAAAGATCGCAAACCTGCATACTATACTTTATAAGCAATTTAATACTGAAACATTGTAGAAAACTTTGTAGATAAATTATAAACCATAAAACTGTAAACAGGTAAGGGATTAATTTATGAAAATTCCAAAGAAACAAGCTCTACAGAGTCCATCATGGAAAACAAGAAATTAGCAAGGAATGGATGATAATTACTTCCAAATGAACATTTGGATTGCCTGTTGAAGACTGAATTTTAGAAAGAGCGGTTTCTCCCCTCTCCTTGTTACGACACACCATATAGACAGTTGCTCCACTGCGGTAAACATCATAATAACATGAACAAAAGGGAAAACAGAATGCAGGTACATGCAAATTCCCTTCGAGCCTTCTATTGTTAATAAATCAAACACGCAAAAAGGTCAGAAAATAATCAACACCGTGATGCAAAAGCCTCAGCAGTAGCAAAACCAATGCCAGAATTTGCTCCTGTGACCACGCAGTTCTTCCCCTCTATTCGTATTTCCATATCTTCGGGTTTGAATTTCTTGGAGTGTTCCCTGAAAATCAAAGAATATCTTAAAAACAATATACAATAATGTCAAAAGATCATTTCCCAGTACTTAATCTTTGATGAGCAGAGTGCTGGCTTCTTTGACTACTACTGAGAAACCAATATTAGGCAACAACTAGTGAAGATACGCGCCGATAAAAACAAATAAAAACTCAAACTCACAGAATCAAGAAAATGTGCAAGTGTCAGAGATATTTTCTGAACACCGTATTATCTTTTATTATTATTATTGAAGGATTCAAACTTGAGTACTTTTTCAATTATCATATTATAAGAAAAACCCATTTATTCCATCAGCAGAAAAGGAATAAATATGCATAAAAGCGCCAATTTTGCTAGGTTTTGCGAGAGGGGCAACAATTGAACTTACAAGAAGCCATTTCTGGTAAAATTCAAGTAACCATAAACTCCAAATGCAGATGCCCGCCAAGTCTTGTATACAAAGCAATAAATAAAATCAATAAGCCCACCAAGACAAAGGATAAGTTTAAACAATAAGAATAAATGAAAAGGAGAAGAGATTACCTTCAGAAGGAACATGACTAGTGCTGTGATGGATATTTGAAATTCAAAGTGCAAAGTTGCATTTTTCATTTGTTTACAAGTTCTTACATTGTAGACTTGGCAAGGAATATGAGACCTTGAAATTGGTTATGTTTGTCGTCTGTTGTTTTGCCACGTCGCTAAATATATTGCCATTAGATGGCTTTTTTTTCAAAACCGGCTAAAAAAAGTTTTTATTTACCATAATAACCCGAGCTGAAATTTTATAATAAAAATTATTTAAAATAGTGTAAAATCGGTGCCTGCACTCTGATATAAAAGAAAATATTTTTTTGATGGTATATTTTCAGATACTTTAAAAAAATATGTATATTTTTTTATTAAAAAAATATTTTTTAATAAGTGTCGTTGTCTCGATAGTCGACTCCAATTTAAATTTAAAAAAGAATTGTCAAATTATTTTTTGGTGCCAATAACTGTAATGATCAACATCCATGTTAAACAACAAAATATGTTTTGGTATCAGTTTTCTCTCCATTTACGCCCGTGTGATTTAAAAAAAAAACAAATTGTCTACATACTCTAGCTATCAAGGGTTTTTTTTATTAAAATAATATAAAAAATAATTTATTTACTAAAATAATATCTTCATCTTTGTGGAGTGAAAGATGTTAAAATGATGACATCTTGAAGTTTTTCTAACGTAATTTTTTTATTTTTTAATTATATTTATTTATTATAGAAATAAAAAAATATTGGTGGATGATATTAAAATAACAACATCAAAGGGGTAAAAAATACGAACAAAACACATGAAAAAAAATAGTTAACATTGAATGGAGGGTTTGAAAATTGCGACACCAAAAGAGGGTAGTAAAATGGCAACACCAAGGAAAATTTTGGACACATGTTGAATCCCTAGTGACCTGTGTGTTGGGAGTGTGGGAGGCAAAGATGTTAGGGGTTGAGAAAAATTAATTTAGAGTGTTATTTAATTTTAAAAATTATTTTGTTTTGTGTGTTTATTGTTAAATTTAATTTTAAATTTATTTAATTTGTTATTAGTAGTAGTAGTAGTAGTAATTATTTAGTTTTTAATTTTAATGTTTAATGTGATTGATTTGTTATTATAATTTTATTTATTTAGTAGGTTGATTAAAAAAAAAAAGATAAAAAAAAGGTAAATGTAAATGTTTTATTGGTAATTTAAAGTTATATTTTGTTTAGTAATTATTATTTTAAGTTATTTGTTTTGTTTTGTTTTGTTTAATTTAATTTTTATTTGATTTGTTATTTAATTTTTTTTATTTAGTTGAGTAAATTAAGAGGAGAAGAAGAAAGGTAAGTTTGATTATTTTTAATTTAATTTAATTTAATTTTATTTTGTTAGTAAGTAATTTTATTTTGTTAGTAGTAGTAAGTAATATTTATTAATTTAAAAATTAAATATCAAAATAAATTATTTACCAAAATGGTACAAAATAAATATTTATATATCAAATTGGTATCTCCACCATTTTAGTATATAAATATTTATTTTGTACTATTTTGGTAAATAACTAATTTTTGTATATAATTATTATTTTTGTATTATATTGCTTCCCCTCCACCTATATCAGGAATTGTATTCCATTCTCGTATTTAATTTTATGATTTGTATTATATACGAATTTCTTTTGGTGTCTCCATTTTAGTATCCTTCACCAATATTTTATTATTTTTTTATAATATATAAATATAATTAAAAATAATTGAGTCAGAAAAACTTTAAAGTGCCGCTATTTTAATATTCTCCATCCTACAAAATATACTATTTTGATAATTAATAGGATGAGATATTATATTGGTAAATAAATTATTTTTTTATATTATTTTAATAAAAAACCCAACTATCAATATCAGTGATTATTTAAAAAAAAAAAACAAAAACATTTGGAAAATGAAAAGACTTAGAAAAAAAAAGGAAAAGAGAAAGAAAAAATAAATTAGAATATAGATATAACTGTATATTTATCATAATCAATAAAGAAAACTCTTTGAAATTGAACCAGTCAAGGCGTCTGCTCCTTTCACTTTTCAGACGTTACAACAACTGATTGAATTCAAGACCATTGAACCGGTAATGGAGATGGTATTAATGCTTCCACATCTCATGCTTATTCATTTAGGTCTAATCTTCCACTCGAATCAGGCATTAGAATTCTCAAAAAAATTCAACAATTTTTTAATACAAAAGATAAATGATGATTTAGATTTTAGAGAGCATAATTTAATTACAAATTACTTAATTAAATTGAGACTTAATTAGAAATCAAATTTTTAATTACTTGAACACATTTCTGATGTAATATTAGATTTACTCTAATAACACAAAATAGGAGTTGTTTTAATTTGTTAACTTAGATGTAATATATGTTTTATTAAAAAAAAAAAATTCTTTCACTCATGCACACTACTTTGAAATTTGAATTAGCAATAAAAACCCATGTTCCATTTTAATTATGAAATAAAGAAACAAGGTTGCTCGTAATTAGAACTGCTTGATTTGGATCCATTTCCTTTGCTTGGAATAGCTTCGTGTACCAGCAACAACTGGTAATATCCAGGTGGTGCCAATGCCGCCGTTTCCCTTAGCTGATTTCGATAAAAATTCCATTAATGCAATGAAAATCATTGCAAGCGTTTACATCAATACTAAAAGTTAAAAACAGTGATTCTTTTATCTCAGATTTTTTATCAATAGAAATTTCATTTCAAGTTTTTCAATTCTTTAAATTTTACATTTCAAACAATTTAAAAAAAAACTTTATCAATGCCCGCAACGAAAATGTTGATATCAAAATAAAATATTTTTGCGATGGAAAATGTTGTGGTGATAGTAGCAAGTAGAGGAAGAAGACATGAATTTACGAAGACTATCTTTGGGGACTTTTTAGTGTCTGGGTTTTGCTTCTTCTTTTCCTCCCTTCTTCCTAAATCTTTGCATTTTACCAAGTGTATTTGGCTTTTTCAAAAAACAGTCACCGGCCTCAACAACCAGTGCACGCCAGCAAATTGATTTTTGAAAACCACACTGGTACAAATGTAGAGAAGGCAAACACCAAAAAGAAATTTTTTTACCTAACAGGATGTCGTCACCAAAAAAACATTGACAATTTATTTTTCAAATTTGAATTGGTGCGGGCCATTGAGACGTCGACACCTATTAAAAATATTTTTTTGAATCGAGAAATACTCGTATTTTTAAAAAGTATTTAAAAATACATACGGGTGTCGACTATTGCAGTGTCGGCACAAAAAAATATTTTTTATTCCCGCCCCAATCATGGGGAAATGATTACACGATGATGGACGGTGGTGCCAACCATTAGAGTCTCGGCACCAGTTTGCACTGTAGATCTTAGGTCATTTTTGTAATAGATTTTCAAATTGAGTCATTTTCTTAAATAATAATTTCTTTTGAGTTAGTTTTTTTTAAAAAACCATTAGGTGCTTTGTGGTTTGAACTATACTAGATTGGTTAGAGGATCGGTTGGATCGAGAATTGATTAGCATATTGATTTGGAAAAAGGCATTAAACTAGTTGATTAGGAAATCGGTATGGATCAGTTAAATAAGAAAAAAAATCGATTGAGATTAAATCATAATTTTATGTAACACGCCACGCCCGACCCATTCGTCGAATCCAGGTATGGAGCATCATTATGGACCTATACTTAATTTGGCTAACTTAGTTGTTGTAAACAATTTAAAAATAAACTTTCTAAAATTGAAACTAAAAATAGTCATCTTGTAACTAAGGCCTCAATCTACTGAATGTCTAATTCTTCAAATCATTTTCACCTCTAATCAATCTATTTATTTACAAAGAAATTCCCTAAAATTTTGCTAAAGACTATCTATCCTTACGTCCAGTTCCTAAGTGTACTGTTTGGCTTTGTTGTTATTAATAATATGGTGAAACCTCCAATGGTACCCACTTCCTATATGCATACGGTGATCCCCGTTCTCATCGTTCCATCTAGCTTGGTCGTTCCTTAAAGTCCTCGATCATCCTCACAAGTCTTGCAAACATCAGCACACTGCTAATTGATGCTAGCTCCCAAGTCGCATAAAGCTTTGCCCAAATAATGGTTGCCAATTGAACATGGGATAGCAAAGCTTCCGGGATCTTTTATTTTGGGTGGCAACTTATTTGTCAAAACAACACTACAACCTTCTGTGAGTGCAATAGTTTCAATATCTCTGAGCTTCTTCTTCTTGAACAAGAGCTCCTTCGTAAATTTCTCATAGCTAGGAATTTGTACAAGAACGTCCACTAAAGGAATATTGACATGAAGTTGCTTCAGTGTGTTCAGGAACTGCTGATACTATTTATCATGCTCATTTCTCTGAATCTTTATGGAAAAGGCAAAGGCGGAGATATAGCAGATTACGCCGACACCTTTGGTTGCATCGACATTTCCAAAGGTCGAACATTAGGCATAAGAGTGATAATTTGTGGAACTTCCTTGTTTGGTGCATCGATAAATCCTTAAGATTCAACTTTCTCACCATGGGTCACGTCACTAGTGGCTTAAGGTGCTGTAGTAGAGTTGATGGTCAGCTCGCCTGTTTGTTTACAACTCCTAAGAGTGATAGCTTTACAATGCTCTTTCCCCTTCAAATTTAGATTTTCTGTGTCATTGAGGAGTCTTCCTAGCGGTCGAGTGCTTAGATTTGAAGCAATTTGTCCTAATTGTATTTCCAACGCTCAAATAGAGGAAGAATTTCCTTTCACAATAGCTTCCGTGCGAGTGATATGCTCCCGCATTAAAGCTTCAAGTACTACTAACGGATCAGATGGGGAAGCTTGTGTGTACTATTATTGCATATTTCCTTGAACATTATGATTTTGCATTGTAGATTGTTGTGGTTGCATCCGATTTTGATGTGGCTGCATCTGGCTTTGTTATGGATACATCTGAGTTTGCTGATTATAATTTTGTTGTTGTGGATTATAATTCCCTTGCCTTGGGTTATAATTTCCTTGATTAGACGAATTCTCATATCAGAATGTCGCAGCATTTTGTCCAACATTTTGTGTTCCCCAAGACTGTTGATTGCGTGCAAAATTATTGTAAGAGTTACCCATAAGAATTACCGCTGATGTTATTGACATAGAAGGCATTTTCTAGATGTTGTGGACAGTCTTCATAGCTGTGATCGTCATTGAAAATTTCACAACAAAATGTAGGCACATCAACTTGTTGAGCGACTTGTATAGGTGCAACATCACTTTTCCCCTTCATGTTTTTTTATCATGTTTTCAAGCGAAGAAACTTGCGCACTCAGAGCAGATATATCATCCAATTCAATAACTCCAAGATTAGGTTTTACTTGTGCAGCTCTAGAAATCGGATATTGATAATCATTCTGAGTGATTCTCTTTAGAATTCTAACAAGTTCATCGTAACAAAGGACCATTAGTAGATGCATCGACAAGATTTCTTTTTTATGCATTCAGCCCATTGTAGAAAATTTCAATCTGTGTGTCTTGTTGAATACCATGCATGGGGTAGCATGGTAGCAAAGATTTATAATGTTCTCACGTGGTATGAAGATTTTCTTCATCCAGCTAATGATACGCATTTATATCATTTAGAAGATGAGCATTCATTGTCGGCGAGTTGAAACGCAAGACAAATTGTGTTGCGAGAACATTCCACGAAGTGATTGATCCGATAGGTAGCCCAAGGAACTAGGTACGAGATCGTCCTTACAATGAATAAGGGAATTGCTACATTTTGAAGGCATCATCAGGAATAACTTGCTGACTGAAGGAAGCGCAAATTAATAGAAATGATTTAAGGTGCTGTCTCGCATCTTCATGTGGCAGTCCAGCATACTCTGCCCATTGGAGTTTAGCATCTGGAACATGACTGGCTTTAATTCGAAATTTCCAGCTTGAATAGCTGGTCTAACAACTCCTAGCTACAAATCATCCAAACAGGAATAGCAAAATCTCGAATAGTTTGATTTTGTATTTGATCATCTTGTGGCAGCGGTGGATTATTAATGTTTTGTTATTGTATCGGAGGTATAACAGGATCTTGTTGCTGCATCGGTGGTATGGCTGCATCAATTCGTGGTGGAGCCATATTTCTTTATTCTTGACGCCTTCTTCGAATAGTTCTTTCAATTTCTGAGTCTAAACTAGTAATAAATTCTGAATTGCTTCGTGTCATAAAACACCTAAAATAAAATGTGAAATTAACAACAAAAAAAAAACAAGTTAGTAACAACTAAAGGTTAGATAATAAAGAATAAATGAAAAAACAAAAATAAACATCAAACATACGTCATCCCCGATAACGGCGCCAAAACTTGGTCGCACTACGAATGTCACAACAAAAATGTGCAAGTGTACACTGTCAATGCAAGTATAGTAGATAGATGTGAATCTGTCGGATATTTATCTTACGAGGATGGATGTTTGTTGTCTATTAATGTCGTCAGAATGAATAAGTAAATGTAAATAAATTGTAAGAGTGATTGTCAAAGCAATAATGTGAAAATAAAGATGAAATGCAATAATAATGAAATGGGGTCCCCAACTTGATTAGTCAGCAGAAAACTAAGTGTGGCTTACAATGTTTAAAATAACAGGTGATTGTCGCTGCAATAAGGCACAATGAATGTCTTACCAAACTTGGCTCCTCTATTTGATCTAAGAGTTAAACATGCACACTAACCACACCTTCCAGTGTTGGCAATGCAACACATTCAAGAACAAGTGGATTAAGTTCCTTCAATCCCCAAGCAACTTTCGTTGTCTTGCTTGTTAGTTTAAATTTTCGCTACACCATTTAGTGACAGTGACTACAATAACACTTCCATTGTCAAAACCTTCAAACCCAAAGATTAAAAAGTGAAAGCAAGCTTGGATAAAATACCATTTAGTCTAGAAATCAAGTGTACTTACATACAAACTTGAAATAAACATTCATCACCAGCGTTTACGAAAGAGATATAAAAGAAAAAATGAAGAATATTATTCCTAGGCTACTCGACTTGCTCTCTGATAGCAAAAGAAATGACATTTAATTTCTCCTTTAATTAGTGCATAATTTGTTCCTTTTGTATCATATTTAGCCTACATTTTCAGTATTTCATACTTAATATTTTCATTTTCTAAATCAGTGTTGTATGGTTTTACTTTTTTTCATTTTATTTCTTTTGTGCTACTAATGTCGCTGTATTGAGTATCAATTTTGCATCTAAAGTTGTCAGGGTAGAAATCCACCTTAGAATATTGATGTAGGAAAGCATTCAGAGATGTGACCACAAATTTGATCTAGAATTGCGGCTAAAGATGTCACCACATAAATGCTTCTACATTTTTCAGGGATTTTACGTTGCTAACACATTCAGAAGCACTAGCACAGGAGAATGTTGCAGCAAATTTAAATCATAATTTGCGTCCAGAGATGTCGTGACAATCTGCAACTGCCTAATGCACAAACCAGATCTGTGTGAGTGCACAGCTGGCAATAACAAACTTGTACAGCTGCAAAAAAGAAGTTAGATTTGAGAGGGGGTAGACTTGTGCTTTTTAGTGATTATTAATAGAGTGGAGAGAGAGAAGATGAGAATCAAGCTATGAAGAATTCAATTCCATAATTCTCTCATTTTTATCAAAGTAAGCTGCCATGGAAGCTTGACTTTCGAGAAAGGTAATCTAACGCAATAAGGAGGCGACTACTCCTAACGAGGAGTGCCTAGGTGCGACGCAAGAGGAGCGATTACGGGAGGATTCTAGTAGACTAGGTCTAGCATGCTTCAATTTCTTCTTTAATCCCTCTTGAATGTTGATGAATTCTATTGACTATTAATTGTATACAAAAGTATCTATTAATGTTAGATCTATTTTGATTTCTACTCAATTCTTCTCATCTGTTTATATTTGGATTTAACTGTTTTGACCACGGAAGTGTGATTGTAGTCGCAATCAGTGGAAGGTGCGGTGACAAGTTAGATTAACAAGCAAGATAACGGAAGTTGCTTGAGGCAAGAAGGAATTCTAGCCACTTGTTCTTGAGTGCGAAGAATTACCAGCACTAGAAGGTGTGGTAATTGTGAGTACTTTGTTCTTTGTTAAACCGAGATGTTGATAGCAGAAAGATCTCGCTAGAACTTAATTGTGGTGACAATTCATCTATCAGTTACCTTGTAGTCACATTTAGCGTTGCCAACTTGTGAAGTCAGGGATCGCCCTATTCCTTTACACTTGATCTATTTCTTTTAATTTTTTGAATTTACATTTACAACATCTTCCATAACAATTCATTTTCTATTAATTTGTTCTAACATTTTATGTTATATTTGCATTAACAGATTTAACTTTTTGATTTGTGCAGTCTTAACTAATTTGTGTTGACATTACTCTTAACAATTCTTTTCATTCAAACTCTAATTGCTTCGACAAATTTAAGCAACAAGAACACAATCCTTATTGAATCGATATCCGATAGATTCATCTCTATCTACTATACTTGCATCGACAGTGCTCGCTTGCACATAATTTCTATGACGTTTACAGCCCGATCAAGTTTTGGCGTCGTTTCTAGGGATTGCGTTTGTTTGATGTTTATTTTTGTAGTTGCATTTACTAATCCTTTTCTAACTTTTATTGATTACTAATCTTTTGTTGATTTTCTTTTAAATTCTTGTTAGGTGTTTTATGTCCACAAGGAGAAATCCTAACAACATTGTTAGTTTTGATCCGAAAATTGAAAGAACTATTCGGAGGAAGAGACAAGATCAAAGAAAGATGACTGAAAATAACAACGATCTACCACCATTGCTACCACAAAATCTTGTTCCTCTAGTGCATCCACAAGGAGTCAATAATATAATGCTACCACAAGAAGAGCAAATTCCAAAGAGGACAATTAGAGATTTCATTGTTCCTATGCTCGATGATCTATAACCAAGGTTGTTAGACTAGTAACACAAGCTGGGAATTTTGAATTAAAACCGGTGATGTTCCAAATGCTAAACTCAAATGGGCAATATGATGGTTTGCCTCACGAAGATAAGAGGGAGCATCTCAAATCTTTTCTGCTTATATGTGCTTATTTCAACCAACACGGTGTTCCTGATGATGCCCTAAAGATGCAGCTGTTCCCTTATTCTTTACAAGGAAGGGCACGTACATGGTTTCTTGGTTTATCGGCTGGATCTATTACTTCATGGAATGCGTTAGTAACTCATTTGTTTTACGATTCAATCCACCAATAGTAAATGCTAGACTGAGGAGTGATATTAAGGCATACCATTAATTGGATGATGAGAACTTGCACACTACGTGGGAACATTACAAAACTCTACTTAGACATTGTCCCATGTGCGAAATTCAACAAGAGACACAAATCAAGATTTTCTACAATGGATTAAATACGCAGAGAAGAAATCTTGTCGATGCATCTGCTAACGATCCTTTGTTGGATTGCATTTACAATGAAGTTATACGAATTTTAGAAAGAATTGTGCAAAATGATTATCAATACCCAATTTCTCGTCCTACTTAGGTGAAAACAAATCCTAGAGTTATTGAGCTAGATCCCATATCAGCATTGAGTGCACAAGTATCCTCCCTAGCAAACCTGATTATGAACATGAAGGGGATGAGTGCTATTGCCCCTATTCAAGTAGCCCAACAGATGGATGTCCCAACATTTTCTTGTGAAATTTGCAATGACAACCATAACTATAAGGATTGTCCACAGCATGCTGAGAATGCATTCTATGTCAATAAAAACTTCCGAAATTCATGTGATAACTTATATAACAATTCAAGTAGAGCTTAACAACCTTGGGGGAGTCAAAATGCGTCCACATATAGATATGAAAATTCTTCAAATCAAGGTAACTTTAGATAAGTGAGTTGTGATCAACAGAAGTAGAAGCCTGACCAGATGCAGTCACATACTCAGATGCAGTTATATAATCAAATGCAACTACATGTTCAAATGCAGTCACAACAGACTATGCTGCCAAATATGCAAGGACAACATTAGCAATAGCAACAGAGTATTCTCAACCAAGATCAGATCCATAAGCTACTCTTGAAGCTTTGATGCGTGAGCATATTACAAGAACAGAAGCTATTTGTACAAGGAAATTCTTCTTCCATCCGAGCATTGAAAGCACAACTAGGACAACTGGCTTCTAACATGAGCACACGACCACCAGGTGCTTTGCCCAGTGACACTGAAAATCCAAATCAGAAAGGAAAGGAGCATTGCAAGGCTATCACATTGTAGAGTGGAAAGCAAACTGTCGAACAAAGTAGCAGCTCCAACCAGGCACCTATCTACACAAGCAAACCAAAGCAACATGGAAAGGTTGAATCTAAAGAAGATACAATAGAAGTAAATGAGGATGAGCCACCAATAGTTACACCAATGTTGACCATTCGTTCTACGAAGTTATCGACGTAACTGCCCATGTCGACATAACCAGTTATATCAGAACAACCCACTGTGAACATACCTTTGCCTTTTCCCCAATAATATGCCTCTAGTTGATGCTCTTGTGCAGATTCCTAACTATAGAAAATTTATGAAGGAGATGTTATCAAAGAAGAAGAAGCTATTCGATATTGAGACGATTGCACTCATAGAAGGATGCAACGCTGTACTGACAAATAAATTGCCACAAAAAAATGAAATACCCTGGTAGTTTCACAATTCCATGCTCCATTAGAAACCATTACTTAGGAAAAACTTTATGTGATTTAGGAGCTAACATTAACCTTATGCTATTGTCAACTTTCAGGAAATTAGGAATTGGTCATATGAAGCCCACTGCGGTGACATTACAACTTGAGGACAAATCTTTGGCACAACCTGAAGGACAGATTAAAGATGTTCTCGTCCATGTCGATAAGTTTGTGTACCCAGCCGACTTCATCATACTTGATTATGAAGCCGATAAAGAGGATCCATTATTTTGGGATGCCCATTTCTCGTAACGAGACGCACACTCATAGATATTTTCAAGGGCGAGTTGATTATGCATCACAATGATGAACATGTAACCTTCAGTGTTTTCGAAGTATCTCAATCATGGAGTAAGTAACAATGTCACCACATTGATGTTTTGGATGAGTTAAAGGAATTTAATGAATGAAGTTCAGCAATACTAGAGGAATATGCGGTGACATCTGAAGACAATGTCATACCTGAATGTTACCACAAAGTTGAGGCTAATGTCTGTGAGCTTAGACATGGTTGACAATTGCAATCTTTGGATCTGACTAATAGGACGATCCCTATTTTTTAAACCATCGGTTGAAGAAGCTCCAACTCTGGAGTTGAAGCCATTGCCAACACATCTGAAATATGTTTTTCTGGGTGACAAATGATACATTGCCAGTAATTGTCAGCGTAAGTCTCGACGCAAGCTAAGAAGAAAAGTTAATCGAAATATTAAAGCAGCACAAAAAAGCTATCGTTTGGAGCATAGCAGACATCAGAGGCATTAGTCCCTCTTTCTGTATGCATAAAATTAGGCTGAAAGATGAAAGAAAACAATCAATTGAGCAACAATAAAGATTGAATGAGAAAATGAAGGAAGTAGTGAAGAAAGAGATCATTAAATGGCTAGACACAAGCATAATATACCCAATTTCGGACAGTACATGGGTGAGCCCGGTCTAATGTGTGCCTAAGAAGAGCGGCATCATGGTGGTAAGCAATGATAAAAATGAGCTAATCCCACATTGCTACAGGTTGGCGAGTGTGTATGAATTACCGTCGTCTAAATGCGACCACAAAGAAGGATCACTTCCTGCTCCCATTCATTGATCAAATGTTGGATAGGCTAGCTGGTAAGGCCTATTACTATTTTCTTGATGGATACTCTGGATACAACTAGATAGAAATCGCGCCGAAAGATCAAGCAAAGACGACTTTTACTTGCCCATTTGGAACCTTTGCTTTTTGACGAATTCCATTTCATTTGTGTAATGCCTCAGCTACATTCTAGAGTTGCATGATGACCATCTTCTCGAATATGATCAAGGATTCGTTAGAGGTATTTATGGATGATTTCTCTGATATGCACAGTTTTGATAAATGCACTGACAATTTAGCAAAAGTGTTGAAACGATGTGAGGACACAAATTTGGTACTAAACTGGGAAAAATGCCACTTTATGGCAACTAAAGGCATTGTTCTTGACCATCACATATCTTGTCAGGGCATTCAAGTTGATAAAGCAAAGGTGAAGATCATTGAAAAGTTACCTCTACCCACTAATGTAAAGGGAATAAGGAGTTTTCTCAACCATGCCGGATTTTATAAACGATTTATCCAAGACTTCTCCAAAATAGCAAAATCACTCTGCTCCTTGTTGGAGCAAAATAAAACTTTTTTATTTGATGAAGCTTGTCCAGAAGCATTCCTGAAAATTAACAGCAACTAGTGAAGGCACCTATTGTCGTCGCACCAGATTGGTCGTAACCGTTCGAGGTGATGTGTGATGCAAGTAACTTTGCTGTGGGTGCTGTGCTTGGACAACGAAAGGATAAGGTATTTCATTCAATCTATTATGCTAGTAAGACTCTAACTGAAGCACTGGTGAATTACACAACCACTAAGAAGGAGTTACTGGCAGTAGTTTTTGCATTTGACAAGTTCCATTCATATCTTGTCGGCGAAAAAATTACAATGTATACTGATCATTCTGCGTCGAGATACCTTTTTGCTAAGAAAGATGTAAAACCCAGCCTGATTAGTTGGATCATTTTATTAGAAGAATTTGATTTTGAGATTAAGGACAAGAAAGGATCGAAAAACCAAGTAACAAACCACCTATCTCCTTTGGAATCTGAAAGTGAAGATGGAAAAAGTCATAAATTATCGATGCATTACTAGATGAGAAATTATTCTTTGTTGACACATCTCTATGGTATACAGATGTCGTTAATTATCTAGTTCGTGGAAAGCTACCATTGAGTGCAACAGGTTATAGAAAGGTGAGATTTCTTCGGGATGCTACAAAGTATCATTGGAATGAGCCATACCTGTTTAAGGTATGCATTGACAACATTATTTGTCGCTGTGTTCCTAAAGAAGAAATGCTATCTATCTTGAAACATTGCCATGATGCTCCTTATGAAAGCCATTTTGGTGGTGTTAGGACTGCTGCAAAGGTCCTACAATCAAGATTTTATTGGCCGACATTGTTTCGAGACGCCCACAATTTTGCTCAACAGTGTGACAAATGTCAATGCACTGGTTCCATATTTCGATGCAACGAGATGCTCCAACAACCTATCATGGAGGTTGAGCTATTTGATGTTTGGGGTATAGATTTTATGGGACCATTTCCAGTTTCCTTTTGAAATGTGTATATTCTAGTCATTGTTGACTATGTCTCTAAGTGGATCGAAGCAATCGCTATTCCAAAGGACGATGCTCGGACAGTGTTAAAGTTTTTTCACACATACATCCTTACACGTTTCGAAACACCTCGAGCCTTAATAAGTGACCAAGGCACTCACTTCCATTGTAATCAGGTGGTGATAGCTTTGAAACGTTACGGTGTGAAACATCGTATGACAACCACATATCATCTGCAAACAAATGGAAAAACGAAGGTATCCAATCAACAAATTAAAGGTATTCTTAAGAAGGTGGTTAACCCTTCTCGACATGATTGTTCTTCACGATTAAATGATACGTTGTGGGCGCTTCGTAATGCATACAAAACACTGTTAGGGATGTTGCTATATCAGCTAGTTTTTGGTAAATCATGTCACTTACCTATTGAACTTAAACTTAAGGCCATGTGAGCAATCAAGCAAGTGAACATGGACCATGATGCTGCTGGAAAGAAAAGATTGTTGGACATTTTAGAACTGGAAGAAATTCGACGCAATGCTTATGAAAATGATTTCATTTACAAGGAAAAAACTAAAAGATGGCATGACAACATCATTTCGCGGCGATAATTTTCTCCTGGTCAGTTAGTACTTTTATTTAACTCACGTTTAAAATTGCATCCAGGAAAATTATGCTCAAGATGGTCAGGCCATTTTGAAGTTGTCGAGGCATTTCCACATGGCGTGGTGACAATCAAGGATTTTAATGATGGGCACCAATTTAAAGTGAATGACTAATGATTGAAGCATTACTGAAGCCTAGGCATCAACGAACAAAACGAGACCATTAACTTGGTCACATTTTTTTAGAATGTCATTGCAATCTTTCTATTTACTTTTTGTCTTTTATTTTCTTTTAACTTGTTTTCTTTAGTTTTCTGTAGGAATAAAAGATCTTCTTTTTGTCGACGTACACGAAAGCATTACTTATCAACGCATTTCATCAATGACTTAGCAAAGTGTTTCGAGAAAGAATCACGTCTACTGATTCACCCAAAACCCCAATCGTTAGATCAATCCAAAAAGTAAGATCTATGTCTTGGCAATTATTGACTGCAGACACAAGGTACTCCCACGGCAGCAGTAATCATCACGTCTCTTCACCTCTATCTTCTATAAAGCACTCTCTTTGGGTCGATTGTATCTTCACACTCACAACCATCATTGTTGCTGTAATCTTTTTTTTCTCCAACCTTTAGTTTTTCTACAAGATATTCTCACCCTCTTTATTTCAGTAGTTATGGCAAGAACTTGCGGTACAAAAACTCCATCCAAACCCGTTGCTAAATTGTCGGCTACAATAGTCAGAAATGCCGACTAACCACTACCCAAGGAACTTGTCCTGTTCTTATCAAAAGCGATGAAGGACTGTTACCATGAGGTGATGTTAAAAAGGAACTGTCATCCTGAGTAGGGATTTCAGTTTTCCCCACAACTGACATTGGGGAAGCAAGTCGCCAGAACGATTTCACGATTGGCCTGGGAGTAATTTTGTGACCATCCGATAAGATACTCTCACTCCATGGTAAGAGAGTTTTATGCTAACCTGGTTGATCTAGAACAGGATTTATATTTGTTCGTGAAGGTTTGGTGCCATGGAGCGCTGACCACATCAATGCTCTCTTCTATATTGCTAAGGGAGAGGACGAGCATGTCGAGATTTTAGAAAACTTGACAGAGGATGGTGCTGATCTTTTACTAAATGATTTATGCATCGATGGCGCTGTTTGGACTAGTACCAATAGAAACAATTATACGATGCACCATCGCTACCTCACCATTCAAAGCAAGGTGTGGTTTCATTTCATCAACTATCATTTCCTACCATCTATCCACAGTACTACAACAACATTGGACAGAATGTGCCTTCTGCACTCTATACTCAAAGGACAACGAATCGAGGTCGACGTAATCCTTCACCAGGAAATCACTAAATCCACCACCAAACAGACAAGTATCTTGCCTTTCCCTTCTCTGATCATGATGTTGTGTAACCAGAGGGGCATTGTACCTTATGAAGGGGAAGAGAATTTGGAAAACAAAGGGCTGATTAATGATATTTCGGTGGAAAGGATGACAAGGGGGCAAGAAACCCCTATGGTGAAGTAGGTACTACCAAAGAAGGACAAAGGGAAATGGAAAAAGGACACCCATGCGCCCACAGATCCTAAGATATGGAGGAAGCTCTCTTAGGTTGAAAAGATTGTTGATCGAATGAGCATCCAAAAACAAAAAATTGTCAGCACAATCGACGAGATGCAGTTCATACAAAACTTATTCTATGCTTATACTAGGGCATGGAATACTGCTATTGTCAGCACATTTAGTAGTTTGAGCAGAATTCCCTCTGTTCCCTCTTATTAACGATGAAGCTACTCCATCATCAGAGTAGCATGCTTCAGAAGGGAGAACTCAGTCCGTCCAGTCCCCGAATAGAATCCACATCTCTAATGATGAGGATTAAGAGGTGTACTCCAAAGATATGGAAGACTGCTTCTGAAACATCGCCAGCCTCTTCGAGGACAAACTCTAAAACAGTTTGGGGGCCAATATGGTGGAGAGAGAGGCTGCTACTACTGAGGAGCACATAACAATTGCCTCTGATGGTCTTGAAGAAAAAGAAAAAAGAGAAGACAAAGTAAGAGAAGAGAAGGAAACAAAAGAAGAGGAAGAAAATGTTATTCCGACAAAATTATCGGAGAAATTTATCGACGCACCTACCAGCATAGGTGCATCTATTGAACAATTGGCACTATCTAGGGCGAGCTGGGCCAAGGCAGTCACATCCAGCAATGAGGATTCAAATCCTCTGGCTATTGTGCCATTTGTGGCTCCATTTGCTGAGATACATCCATCAGATGTGACTATCGATGAAGCTAACACTCAACCAGCCATGGAGGAGCAATCAACTCCACCAGTTGACCCAAAAGAAAAGAAGCACAAACGTAAGGCAAAGAAGAAGAGCAAAGAGGAGCACCTTAAGAAGAAAAAAAGTCCAAAGTAGCCACATCCTCGACTACAACACACTGAGTTAGTTTACTCAGCAGTTAGTTTAGTTGCATGCATTTCATCTAATTGTCATTACATTTTTATTATCTCTGCATTTTACTTGTTCTCACATTTGCATTGTAGTTGCATTTCCATTAATATTTGTATAGTATTGTCAGTGCATTAGGGACAATACAAACACTAAGTTTGGGGGAAGTTTGGAATGGAAATACAATTACACCCACACGTTTAAGAATATATTTGTCTTTTTAGTTGAATGAAAGCATGCATAGTTAGGAAAAATGTGACTACAATTTTTTTCATTTGATGCTTCATTCTCGACTTATTTGGAATGCTAATGCGTGAATTGGATGAATGTGATTGAATGTTGAATCCTTCTATTTTTGGATGAATTGTTGATATTACATTAGTAATAAATGAGTAGTATCATTCTTTAAATATTGAATTATCTTACCATCTTGCAGCTATGTATATAATTATATTTACTAATAAAAGACACTCCAATGTGGGTGCATTGTGACTTAACAAGGGGGAACACTCCTCTGCAAGTGTTAGAAAAATTATCTAGCCAAACGCTGTCACTGCAAGAGTGTGTGTCGACACAATTACATGCTTCTTAGGGGTTTGCTGCACCCTATCGTTACTACCCAAGAACAAGAGTATAGTAATGCAATGACATCTCTCATTCACATATAAAAAAATTAATGAAAAAAAATTTGATAAAAAAAATATGTATATTATTATACAATAAATGTTGTATTGGTTAACAAGATTTAAGATTTAAAGTGTGATGCTAGCATTAGTGAAGTTGTAGTTCTGATTATTCATGCCTATAAATTGTCGGCCCAATATTCCAGCATTTGAATGCAATTTATACATTAGGATTCTACAGAATATAAGTGGCTATAATGATGATTTTGGTGACAAGAATTTGGATATAAATTTGCTAGCTTTTATTTACTTGAGGATAAGTAAAAACTCAAGTTTGGGGGTGTGATAGCATTAAAAATGACATTTATTTTCTCCTTGAATTAGTGTATAATTTGTTCTTTTTGTATCATATTTAGCCTACATTTTCAACATTTCATACTTAGTATTTGCATTTTCTAAATCAGCGTTGTATGATCTTACTTTCTTTCATTTTATTCCTTTTGTGATACTAGTGTCGCTGTATTGAATATCAGTTTTGCATCTAAAGTTGTCAGCGCAAAAATCCACCTTAGAAGATCGGTGTAGGATAGCATTCAAAGATGTGGCCACAAGTTTGATTTAGAATTGTGGCTAAATATGTCACTACATAAATGCTTCTATATTTTATCAGGGATTTTACACTGCTAACACATTCAGAAGCACCAGCGCAGGAGAATGTCAAGTTGTCGCAGCAAATTTAAATCATAATTTGCGTCTAGAGATGTCGCGATAATCTGCAATTGCCTAATGCACAAACCAGATCTGTCTGAGTGCACAGCTAGCAATAACAAACTTGTACAACTACAAAAAGGGAGTTAGATCTGAGAGGGGGTAGACCTTTGCTTTTTAGTGATTATTAATAGAGTGGAGAGAGAGAATATGAGAATCAAGCTATGAAGAATTCAATTCCGCAATTCTCTCATTTTTATCAAAGTAAGCTGCCATGGAAGCTTGACTTCCGAGGAGGGTAATCTAACGCAACAAGGAGGCGACTACTCCTGATGAGGAGTGCTTAGGTGCGATGCAAGAGGAGCTATTACGGGAGGATTCTAGTAGACTAGGACTAGCATGCTTCAATCTCTTACTCTCCTCTTGCGTCGCACTTAGGGGCTCCCCGTCAAGAGCATATTTGTCTTCTTCTACACGTCGGTTTGCCCTTGAGAAGTCTAAGCTTCCATGGTCGCAACCTTAAAAGATGGATTGTAAAAGAAAATATCTGAAAGAAGACTCTTTTCTCTCTCTCCTCATGAGTATTTATCTTCAACTGAATAGTACAAGTGTCCTTTCCTCCAAATCTAGCAATATCTAGCCATACCAGTTAGTTACACCAGATTGGATAGCTCACGCATTTCTGGTTTTTATCCAGACAACTATTAGATGCGGTGACAATTTTGGGTGCAACTCTGGACATGCTCATACAGTGACAACTCTGGAAATTTTGGACAAGTTTCTGCAGTGACAATTCTGGACATGCTCATGTAGCGACATTAGTAGTAAAATATAACAAAATTAAGGGCAACTAGGAAAAGGTCTATTGAGTTAGAAAATGCAATAAACTAAACTAAAAAATGCTAAAATATGTGCTAAGGATGACTAAATGGGAACAACTTAAACAATAAGTAAAGAAAAATCAATGGTTCTTTCTAGTACTATCACCATGACAATACCACACCTAAACTAGTTGCCACAACACCACTGTCCTAGATTGCTGAAGCAAGAAAATGCTGTCGATCAGCTGATTGATGAGATAATGAGGATAGATGATAAGGAAAAGGAGGATGACACTGTTCTAACACTAAAAAAGCGAAAGCTTAAAGGCAAACGACCTGCCCAGAAGTCCTTCTATATCAATTGAAAGGCGTAAAATTTTAAATTTTGTAGCCCCAAATTTTTTGTTTTTGTGATACATGTGTTTTTGTTTTTATTTTTGTCATAACATATTTTTGTTTGCATTCATTTGTTTTCATGCATTAAGTACAATGCATCCTTTAGGTTTGGGGGTGTGTTATTCCATTTAGTTGCATATATGTTAGTTTTTGTTTTATAGTTTGTCATTACATTTTTAGTTGCCATATTGAGATATTGCCACGATATATTTTTGTGAGAAATTTGTGAAGCCAAAAGGTATAGATATATTATTGATGTTTGATGAGGAATATAACCTTTAAAATTCAAATTTTTTGTAGGAGTGAATTAGGTAATTCAGATTAGGATAGTTGCCTAAAATTTATTTCTAAAAAATAAAAAGATTTTGAAATATTTGTGATTATTTTAAAGTATACATTTCTTAATAAAACATGGATTTTGTTTGAGCTAAGTGTTAAATGAGAAATGTTGAGGTAGTGATTAGAGAAAACGGAAATATTGTCAGTCCAATGCTCGACCATTCTGGGAAAGTCAGCAATTCTTTGTTTGCTACATCGTTTTGTTGATGAGAAAAGTATGCGTTTGAGTATGAATGCTTAAAGAAAAAATTGTTAAAAGAAAAAAATATAAAAAGAAAAATTATTTGTCGAGACACTTTGTTGTAGCAAGAGGCATATAAGCCTAAGGAGATAGTTGTTTGCTCCATCCATCTTTTTAGTTGAAAAATTTGAACTACATGAGTGTATAAATTCAGATTTTGATGTGTTGTTAGCATGAAAATTAAGTTTTTGATCCACTGTAGTTGTCAAGTCTAACATTGCATGACAAAATGAATTCCCTAAGAGAAAAAATAAAATATTGTCTAAGGAAAATAAAGAAAAAAACTTAGTTGAATAAATGAAATAAGTTTTGAGGAAATATTTGCTTTAGATTTAATTAAATGTCAATTTAGAATTCTTTAACTTTAGATTGAAATTTTTGCATTGAATTTTTTGGATTTACCTATGACGCTGCTGCAAAGTTTTGCAATTACAAATGTTAATGAGATTTGCAATTACAAATGTTGATGAGAACTGAAATATTTGTTGTACTAGAAAGGTGTAAACAAAATTCTTGTGAAAATTGTCAAGGTTATTCTCTTTGCATTCATGCATACATGCATCGGCATATTTTGCTTGAGAACAAGCAAAAGTTCAGGTTTGGGGGAGTGATAACTCTTGAAAAAGAGTTATATAACATACTGCGGTATGGTGCAGGAAGGAAGGTTCTACAAAATCTGGAGAATGAAGAATTGTTGGAGCAAAACTTTGCTGTCAAATGCTATAGAAAAATCAGGATTGCTGACTCAGTACAGTACAACACAACATTTGCTAGCTGTCAAAGGCACTAGAAGATTCCCTTAAAAATCAGATTTGAATGCCAGCTCAAATATGCTATAGCAAAGTCTGATCTGCAGATGTTGCTACAAAAACGCTCCAACAACTAGATTCTACTGCAGCAAAACCAGATCTGCAAATCTAAGAGAAGCACTAGAAGGATTCCTTGAAATCCAGATCTAACATGAAATAGGTGTGGCAAAGGTCCTATAAAAGCAACATTCTGATGAAGAAATCAAATATCAAAGATTTTATACAAGTAAGGCTAGAGTGTTGTTGCATTAGAATTCAGAAGGAGGGAAATTAGGATAGTCATACGGCGGATCTGAGGTGCAGAAGGCAGAGTTGTCAACCATCACTGGGAGCAGAGCTCGACAATGTTGTAGCAAAACCGCCAAAGCAAAGATATGTTAGTATGGCGAAGCAAAGCAGAATCGGGAATGCTGGCACGATGTTCTTTTTGGGTCTCAACAAGGAATACTCTTTATCTTTAAATCCGTTTGTTAATTTGTGTGAACAACGAATTTCGCCCTTACACTTACTAGTTAAGGGATGAGTATTGCTGAAACTTTGTTTATGTTTATGAATGAATTACCGATGTGATTCTATTAAATCTCTTCATTGATTTGTGACTCAGTTTTTTATAATTCTAAGTGCTTAAAATCATAGGAATAAGCTCTTGTTTTGCATGTGCATAATCTTGACCTATAGCGAGATCAATTTACTAGAGCATAAGTCAATGTAATGAGCATATATAGGAAGATATGTGTAGTAACTCTAATGAGATACGTTCATTAAAGATGAGATAAGATTTGTTGGGAAGAAGCATGATTTAGGAATATAATGTGTGTTCACTGTAAAATGTTGCTGCATGAAACAAGCACGTCATTACTTAGTCATTTTGAGATAATTTTGTAGAAGTAAATATTTGCTAAGACATTCGTAGATCTAGAACTTGGATCTACAATATTCCAGATTCATTGATTGCAACCTTGTCTTGTAATAAAGAGTTTGCCACTCGTCTCTACTAAGCTGGATAAGTACTTAGTAGATTTGATGCACTACTTGGATAAATCTTGATCAACTTTATTGTTTTGCATTTTGTTATGACACGCACTTTGTAAACACACTTTATATTGTTATCCCATTTAATTTTTGTATTCTTTTGTCAACAGTCTTAACAATTTATTCTGACTACCAATCTCTTTGAGGGTACGATACTTTACTTATCACTTTATTACTTGAACGTTGTGTACACATGCACATTTGTGACTGCAATATTATTTTACACGCGACAATCGCCGTTGCCAAGGAGATTGGTCCAATTTAGTAAGATTTTTGTTAAATTATTGAGCTAACATTTGTTTTTGTTATGTTTAATTTTGTTTGTTTTTGTTTTTACAAAATTTATCATAGTGTATGAACCAGATATTTTTAGAAAATTTGAAGTTGGATCTAGAAAAAATATATATATAGAAAAAAACATAATTTTTTTAAGAAAGAGAAAAAGAGAATTACGAAATATGGCTAGGACCGAGGTGTTTGATGATCGGGATAGACCAATATGAGAATATCTAATTCCTACTTTGGATGATCTATATCCTAGAACCTCAAGATTTTTGACTTGCATGAGTGATGCTAGAGAAATGGAGCTCAATGCCATAACATCCCAGGTATCTTTTTTGACTAATATGAGTAATTCCATGCAGAATGCTACAACAGTTGCAGAATGGAAATTTGCCGCGACATATTGTGATTATTGTGGAGGCAACCATGAGTAATGGGAATGCCCATCAAATCTAGCAAATGTGTTCCACATGGGGAATTTCTATCGAAATGAAAATCCATATTCCCACACTTAAACACCAGGGTGGGAGTAACGTCCAAATTTTTGTTGGAACAATCAAGATGCTGGAAGTATAAACAATGATGTCTGACAGAATGCTGAGTGGTTCAATTATGATCAACCTTTGCTATGGCAAAATGTCCAGCAAAACGAAGCATCAGAGTTTTCAACAATTGAAAATTTGCTGAAACAATATATTTGAAAGAATGATGTTATGCTTCAAAGTCAAGCTGAATCCCTACGAGCTCTTGAATATCAAGTTGGCCAGATTGTGAACGCAATAAATTTGAGACCAAAGGAAACTTTGCCAATTGATATTGAGAATTCGAGATCACAAGGGCAAGAGCATTGTGAGGAAATCATTCCCAAAATTGAGAGTCAACTGAATGAAGTAGTTAAAGATGCTACAACAAAAGAAGATAGTTCAGATCTCGACAATGGAAAGACGTCAGAACAATCTAAAAAGCAAACTGCAGCTGAAGAGGTTAAAAAAATATTATTGCGGCCGAATCAGATCATTTTGTCGACATAAAACCTACAGCAAAACTACCTCAGCAACTTGAAGATACATTGTCAAAGAAGCAAATATTGAGAGAAGTTGAAGCAATTGCACTTATTGAAGGGTGCACTACCATGACAAATAAATTACTTCCAGAATTTAAGGATCCCAAGAGCTTCATAATACACTATTTCATTGGTAATTGATATATTGAAAAGACATTATGTGATTCCAACGCAAGCATAATTTTGATGCCTAGATCCGTAATTAAGAAGTTACAGAATTGGAAAAAGCGCAAGAAAGAGTGGAAATTTTTTGGAACCATGAGGAGAATAAGAGGTAGCTTCAGAAAAAAATAAAAAAATAATTTTTTTTTACCAAGTTTGTTGCTGCAGAGTAAGAACCCAAGCACTTGAAGAAGGAACAAATCTCGTGTCTACACCGATTAAGGGGTAACTCTAAACTTTGCTCTAATTTTGCATTTGTTTTTATTTTGTCATAGCATAAATTTGTAAATTACTAGAGCATAGTAGAGTATTTGATTTAGATGATTGTTTAAAAGCCTTTGAACTTCTGAAGAAGCAACTAGTTGCTGCACCTATTGTCATAGCACTAGATTGGAATTTTCCATTTGAGCTAATGTGTGATGCTAGTGATTTTGCTGTTGGAGAAGTGCTAGAACAAAGAAAGGAAAAAATATTTCATGCGATTTATTATATGAGTAGGACCCTTAATGATTTGCAACTCAATTACACAACAATGGAGAAGGAGTTGTTGGTAGTGGTCTTCGCATTTGACAAATTCAGATAATATTTTCTTGGCACAAAAGTGACAGTTTAAACAGATCATGTTGCGATAAAATATTTGATTGCAAAGAAGGATGTCAAACCAAGCTTGATTTGATGGTTTTTTCTGTTGCAAAAAAAATTATTTGGATCATCCTCAAACAAATAGAAAAGCAAAGATATCGAATTGAGAGATTAAGTCGATTTTAGAGAAAGTAGTGAATCCAACGCGTAAGGAGTGGTCATCAAGATTAGAGGAAGTTTTGTGGGCATAATGCACTGCCTTTAAAATGCCATTGTGAATGTTACCATTGAAGCTTGTCTATGTATCATGGAAGAGTTAAATTGCGGGCGTATGAGAATGCCGGATTTATAGCAAAATTTTGCTGAAGCAATAAGCATTATTTGGACGATACACTGTCACGACAGAAAAGTGCTATAACATTGTGAGATGTCGAATGATCTGGAGATAAGAGTTAATACAACAACTTTGTAATTTATGATGTGCAGCATTATCAGCACTGTTGGACCAATGGGAAGCAGTTGCGTCCATGCCATGACAATACCACACCTAAACCAATTGCCACAACACCACTGTCTTAGATTGCTGAAGCAAGAAAATGCTGTCGATCAGTAGATTGATGAGATAACGAGGATAGATGATGAGGAAAAGGAGGACAACATTGTTCTAACGCAACAAAAGTGGAAGCTTAGAGGCAAATGAACTGCCCGGAAGTCCCTCTGCATCAATCGAATGGGGTAAAACTTTAAAATTTGTAGCTCAAAAATTATTTTTTTTGTGATACATGTGTTTTTGTTTTTGTTTTTGTTTTTATCATAACATATTGTTGCTTGCATTCATTTGTTTTAATTGATTGAGTACAATGCATCCTTTAGGTTTGGGGGTGTGTTGTTCCATTTAGTTGCATATATGTTAATTTTTGTTTTATAGTTTGTCATTAAATTTTTAGTTGCCATATTGAGATATTGCCATGATATATTTTTGTGAGAAATTTGTGAAGCCAATAAGGTATAGATATATTACTGATGTTTGATAAGGAATATAGCCTTTAAAATTTAAATTTTTTGTTGGAGTGAATTAGGTAATTCAGATAAGGATAGGTGCCTAAAATTTATTTCTAAAAATAAAATGATTTTGAAATCTTTTTGATTATTTTAAAGTATATATTTCTTAATAAAACATGGATTTTCTTTGAGCTAAATGTTAAATGAGAAATGTTGAGGCAATGATTAGAGAAAACAAAAATTTTGTCACTCCAATGCTCGACCATTTTGATAAAGTTAGCAATGCTTTGTTTGTTCCATCGTATTGTTGATGAGAAAAGTATGCATTTGAGTATGAATGCTTAAAGAAAAAATTGTTAAAAGAAAAAATATAATAAGAAAAAATCTTGGTAGGGACACTTGTCGCGTGTAAAATAATATTGCAATTGAAAATGTGCAAGTGTACACAATGCAGTTAATACAATGATAAATAAAGTTTCGATCCCACAGAGAGAATGGTATTCAGTAGGAATTTGTTAACTGCTGACAAAATAATTTGTGCTTAGAAATTAAAATGTGTTAACAAGGAAAAATGTATTTGCAAAGTGCGTGTCATAAAAAAATGCAAAACAAAATCAAATTGATCAAGATTTATCCAAGTAGAGCATCAAATCTACTAGGTACATATCAAACTTAGCAAAGATGAGTTACAAAATCTTTAGCACAAGATAAAGTTGCAATCTATAAATCTGGAATATTACATATCCAAGTTCTAGATCTATGAATGCCTTGACAAATATCTGCTTATACAAAATTATCTCAAAATGACTAAGCAATGATTATGCTTGTTTAATGCAACAACTTTTTACACCGAACACACATTATATTCCTATAACATGCTTCAACCAACAAAACTTATCTCATTCTTAATGAATGCAACACCTAAGTGTTACTACACTTATCTTTCGATTTATGCTCATTACATCGACTTATGCTCCAGTAAATCCATCCTGTTGTAGGTCAAGATTATGTACATGCAAAACAAGAGCTTATTCCTAAGATTTCCAACATGTAGAATGATCAACAACTGAGTCACAAACCAATGAAGATATATAATAGAACGATATCGATAAATTCATTCATAAGCATAAAACATAGTTTCAACAATATTCACCCCTTAACAAATAATTGTAAGGGCAACAATTCATTGTTCACACAAATTCACCAAACAGATTTAAATATAAAGAGTGCTCCTTGTTATTACCCAAAAAGAACATCAGACCCACATTCCTGATTCTACTTTGCTTCGCCATAGCAACATATATTTGGTTTGGTGGTTTTGCTACAACAAGGTTGAGCTCCTCTCCCAACGACCACTGACAACTCTGGCTCTGCATTTTAGATCCGCCATGTGACTCTCTTAATTTCCCTCGTTCCGGATTCTAACTCAATAGCACTCAAGCCTTACTTGAATAAAATTCTTGATATCTTTTCCTTCATCCAAATGTTGTTTATACAAGAGCTTTGGCCACACAATCACGTTGTCAAATTCAATTTTCCAGGGGTTCTATAGCCTCTTAGAGCTTCTAATGCAGACCATAAATAAATCGAGTTTACTTCAATAGAATCTTTTATAAATCGCCAATAAAAACCAGCATGCCCAAAGTAGGTGGCGGAAGATTCTCAATTAGCTAAATTTTTTGCTTTGTCAACTGCTATTCCTTGGTTTGAATTTTTCTGACCAAGCATAATGCCTTCACAAACCATAAAGTGGCATTTTTCCCAATTTAAGACCAAGTTTGTTTCTTCACAATGCTTTAGAACAACCTCTAAATTATTCAAGCAATCCTCAAATGTATCTCCAAAAACCGAAAAATCATCCATAAAGACTTCTAAAAATTTCTCCACCATGTCCAAAAAAATTACCATAATACAAAGTTGAAAAGTTGCTGGCGCATTACATAGTCTAAATGACATTCTTCTAAAAGCAAAAGTTACTTACGGACACATGAATGTTGTCTTTTCTTGGTCTTCAAGTGCTATGGCAATTTGATTGTAACCTGAATAACCATCAAGGAAACAATAATATGTCTTACCTGCAAGTCTATCCAACATTTGATCTATAAACGGCAAAGGAAAATGGTCCTTCCTCGTAGCTTTGTTGGGTTTCCTATAGTTCATGCAAACTCTCTATCATGGGACAGTCCTAGTAGGAATCAACTCATTATTGTCATTACGTACGACCACCTTTTTTGGGGACATATTGAACTGGACTAACCAAAGAACTATTAAATATTGGGTAGATTATTCCAACATCCAGCCATTTTATTACCTCCTTCTTGACAACTTCTTTCATAATCAGATTCAGCCTCCTTTGCTGCTTTATCGAATTCTTATAACAATCTTTCAACAAAATTTTGTGCATGAAAAATGCTGGACTAATTCCTTTAATATCAGCTATAGTCCAACCTATTGCCTTTTTAAACTTCTGCAAAACTCCTAATAGTTGCTCTTATTTCTCTTTCTTCAAACCTACAGAAATAACTACTGGCAAAGTTTTGTTATCACATAAAAATGCATATTTCAAATGTATTGGCAAAGGCTTTCAACTCAAGTGTTGAGGGTTCAATAATAGAAGGCTTTGGTGCTTTGAAAGCACGATCAGATAAATCTAAAGATTCAAACCTTCTTCTTGGCCTATCTACAATATGCTTGACATCACAAATTTCTGAAACTTCAGCTTCAATGTCTTCACAAATATCTATAACAACATCAGTAACATCAGTATTGTTACAACAAAAATTTGCTAAATTTTCTTCCACAACTACCACTTCTACATTGATCATGTGACATTCTTCAGATGATATGAATTAAACACATTAAATGTAACTTGCTACTCATTAACTCTCATAGTTAACTCACCTTTTTGCACATCTATTAAAGCTCTACCCATAGCTAAAAATGGTCTACCCAAAATTACGGGAACTTCTTTATCATCCTCAAAGAACAAAATAATGAAATCTACAGGAAAAATAAATTCATCAACTCTTACCAACACATCTTCAATCTTACTCTCCGGATGTGCGAATGAGCGATCTGCTAATTGTAACATCACCATCGTAGGTCTCGCTCTTCCAATTCCAACTTTCCTAAAAACTGACATTGGCATTAGATTAATACTAGCACCTAAATCACATAACACCTTACCAATGTAGCTGTTACCAACAGCACAAGGAATAGTAAAACTCCTTGGATCTTTTAACTTTGGTGGTAACTTATTCACCAACATTATCGTACACACTTCAGTAAGCGCGACGGTCTCGAATTCACCCAATCTTTTCTTTTTAGACAAAATGTCTTTCATGAATTTCATGTAATTGGGCATATGCTCCGATTCTTCCTCAAGAGGAATATTAATGTGCAACTGTTTCAACACTTCCAAAAACTTCTTAAATTGAACATCTTGCTTCGACTGTTCAAATCTATGCGAAAATGGTGGCGTAATCTTTTCTTTTGCCTAATGGAAAGATTTTGTCTTGACGTTATCCTTAACATTAACAATATCATGTTTTTCTTCTTTACTTGTCTCTACCACTTTCTGAACACTTTCGTTTTCAGCTTCCAACATAACATCTTCCAACTCTCTTTTTGCTTCAACATTACTTCTTGCTCTAGCATCTAATTTTGGACTTCATCATCTGTTATAGCAAATTCGTCATCATAAACATCATCAACAAATAATTGATTACCTATAAGTGAAATGGCTTTGCAATGCTCCTTTCCTTGCAACCTTGGATTCTTAGTATCACTTGGCACTGCTCCTTGCGGACGTGAATTCATTGCATTAGCAAATTGCCCAACTTGATTTTTGATAGCATTAGAAAAGACCATTAATTTCTCCTTATTTAGAGTATAATTTGTTGCCTTTGTACCATGTTTAGCATACATTTTTAGCATTTTATATTTAGTAAATGCATTTTCTAAGTTAGTGATATTTGGTGTAAACTTCTTTCATTTTATTATACTAATGCTACTAATGTCGCTACATTTAGTGTCAATATTGCTTCTTGAGATGTCAGTGTAGGGATCTATCTTAAAAGATCAAAACAGGAAAGTGTTCAAGGCTGTCGCCGTAATTTCAATCCAGATTTGCACCTAAACATGTCACTGCATGAGCACTCCCAGATTACATCAGGGACTTTACTGTGTGAACATATCCAGAAGCACTAGTGCATGAGGATATCACAATTGTCGTAGCAAATTAAAATCTAAATTTACGTCCAGAAATGTCGCGACAACCTGTAAATGCTTACTGCATATACCAAATCTGAGTGAGTGTACAACTGGATTAACTAACTTGTACAGCTGCAAGGAAGTTAGATCTGAGAGAAGAAGGACACATGTACTTGGCAGTAAAGATAAATACTAAGGAGAGAGAGAAGAGGAGGATCATCTAGCTCGTGAAAAATCAATTTTGTTTTCTCATTTTTTTTCTTAAGCTTGCTTCCATGGCAACTTAATTATCCTGGAGGGTGAACTGACTGTGAAGAGAAGGCAACATCCGCTCCTAACGAGGAGTGCTATAAGTGTGACGCAAGAGGAAAATTAGGAAAGAGTTCTAGTAGGCTAGGAATAGAATGCTTTAACATGTTCTTTATTTCCTCTTAAACGTTGATAAATTCTGATGGACTTAATTGTGTATGGAAGTACCTTTTAATTTTAGATCTAAATTGATTTCTGTCCAAATCTTCATATCTGTTTATCTTTGCATTTAATTGCTTGATCACAGAAGTGTTATTGCAGTTGCTGAACTAGAAAGTGCGATCACAAGTTAAATTAACAAGCAAGACAACAGAAGATGCTTGAGACACGAAGGAATTCTGGTCACTTGTTCTCGAATGCAAAGTATTGGTAGCATTAGAAGGTGTGGCTAATACTAGTATTTGGGTCTTGGATAAACAGAGAAGTCAAAGTGAGTAAGATCTCATTAAGCTTAAATGCAGCGACAATTTATTTATCATTTACCTTGTGCTCACATTTAGTGATTGTCGACTTATCAAGTCAGGGATCCCCCTATTCTATCATCATTGTTTTATTTCTTTAAATTCCTTAATTTGCATCAGCTAAATATCTCAAACTTTCACTATATTTTCTTATTAAATTGTTTTGACATATTGTATCATAGACTCACAACAATTGCTTTGACAGTTTTGATTCATTCTAATTTTGTAGTCTGTGATTTAATTACGCTGACATTATTCCTTACAATTCCTTTTATGCTAACTTTAATTTCTTCGACAATTATATCATCAACAACCATCTTTGTGGGATCAATATCTGATAGCTAAAACCTATCAACTATACTTATAGTGTTCGCTTGCACCAATTGCTGTGACGTTCATAGCGCGATCAAGTTTTGGCGCCGTTATCGGGGATGGCGTTTGTTTGATGTTTATTTTTGTAGTTGTAGTTATTCTTTGTTTCCTGATTTTTATTTGTTACTAATTTGTTTTTGTTGACTTAAATCCTTTCAATTTTTAGGTATTTTATGACCACTAGGAGAAATCCTGAAAATATTGTTGGCTTAGATCCAAAAATTTAAAGAACTATTTGAAGGAGAAGACAAGAATAAAGGAATATGGCTTTACCTGGAAATGATGATATACCATAATTGTCACCACAAAATCTTGTTCCTCTAATACAGCCATAAAATTTAAATAACCCACCGTTGCCACAAGAAAAACAAATACAAAACAGAACAATCAGCGACTCTGCTTTTCCTATGTTGGATGACTTGTAACCAGGGGTTGTTAGACCAACTATCCAAGTTGGGAATTTCAAGTTAAAATTGGTTAATGTTTCAAATGTTAAATTCGAATGGGTAATATGTTGGTTTGCCTCATGAGGATGCGAGAGAGCATCTTAAATATTTTCTGTTAATTTGTGCTTCTTTTTGTCAACATGGTGTTCCTGATGATGCCTTGAAGATACAACTATTTCCTTATTCATTGCAAGGAAGGGCTCATACCTGGTTCTTGGATTACCTGCTGGATCTATTACATCGTGGAATGCACTTGTAACTCAAATTTTTTTACGATTTAATCCACCCACGATGAGTGTTCGATTAAGGAATGATATTACTACTTACCATCAACTAGATGATGAGAATCTGCATACCACATGGGAGCGTTACAAAACTTTGCTTTGACATTGTCCCATGCATGGAATCTAACAAGAATCACAAATCAAAATTTTCTACAATGGACTAAATGCACAGACAAGAAATTTTTTCAATGCATCTGCAAACGGTCCTTTGTTGGATTGCACCTATAATGAGGCCGTGTGAATTTTGGAGAGAAATGTGCAAAATGATTATCAATACCTAATTTCTCAAGCTACTCAAGTAAAAATGAATCCTAGAGTTATTGAATTAGATGTCATATAAGCTTTAAGTGCACAGGTATCTTTGTTGGCTAATATGATTAAAAACATGAAAGGGACTAGTGACTTTGCTCCCATTCAAGTTACTCAGTAATTGGATGTCCCGACATTTTGTTGTGAAATTTGCGGTGACAATCATAGCTAAGAGGATTGTCCAGAGTATGCAGAAAATATGTTCTATGTTAATAACATCAGAAGAAACTCGTATGGTAACTCTTATAACAGTTCAACCAGGAATCAACAACCTTTGGGGAATCAAAATACGTCCACATTTTGATATGGAAATTCCTTAAGTCAAGGAAATTTTCAACAAAGAAGTTACAATTAGTAGCAAAATTACAATCACAATTCTTAGGTGCAGGCACATCATGATCAAATGTAGTCACATGCTCAAATACGGTAACATGCTCGTTTGCAGCCACAGCAAACTGCAATAATATGACTATGCAAGGATAGCATCAACAACAACAACAGCAGTACTCTCAACCACGAGCAGATCCATTAGCTGCCCTTGAAGCTTTGATCCGTGAACATATTAAAGGAATTGAAGCTATTGTGTAGGGAAATTATTCTTCCATCCGAGCGTTGGAAGCACAATTAGGACAACTAGCTTTTAATATGAGCATGAGTCCACCAGGTGCTTTACCCAGGATGTTGAAAATCCAACTCAAAAGGGGAAGGAGCATTGCAAAGCTATTACTTTTTGAAGTGGAAAGAAAACTGTTGAACAAAGCAGCAATTCCAATACAGCACCTGTCGACGCAAATGAAACAGAGCAACGAGGAAAAGTTGTATTCAAAGAAGAAACATTAGAGAAGAGCCACCAGTAATTACACCCATGCCTACTATTCGACCTCCAAGACTATCGATGCAATTACCAATGTTGACGCAACCGGTTGTATCACAACAACCTAATGTCACTATACCTTTGTCGTTTCCACAATGATTCAAGGAAAAAGAACACGATGGAGAATATCAAAAGTTTTTGGCCACTTTGAAACAATTACATGTTAATATGCCTCTTGTCGATGCTCTTGTGCAGATTCCTAGCTATGAGAAATTTATGAAGTAGCTTTTATCCAAGAAAAGGAAGTTGACTGACATCGAGACAATTGCCCTCACAAAAGGTTGCAGCACTGTACTGACAAATAGATTGCCACCCAAGATGAAAGATCTTGGTAGTTTTACAATTTCATGCTCTATTGGAAATCATTATTTAGGCAAAGCTCTCTGTGATCTAGGAGCAAACATCAACCTTATGCTCTTATCAACATTCCAGAAATTGGGAATTGGTCACATGAAACTCACTGTGGTGACATTGCAGCTGGCGGATAGATCTTTTGTACAACCTTAAGGACAAATTAAAGATGTTCTCGTTCAAGTAGATAAGTTTGTGTTCCTAGTAGATTTTTTTATTCTTGATTGTGAAGCTGATAAGGAAGTACCAATAATTTTGGGACACCCATTTCTTGCTACAGGTCACACTCTTATAGACATATTCAAGGGTGAGTTAATTATACGACACAATGATGAACACTTTACCTTTAGTGTCTTTGAAGCAACTCCTTGTAGGAGTAAAGAGCAATGTCATCGTATTGATGTACTGGATGAATTAATTACGGAGGAATTTAATAAGCGAAGTACAACAGCTTTAGAAGAATTTGCGGAGATAACTGAAGACAATTTTCTACTTGAATGCAACCACAAGGCTGAAGCAAATATGGTTGAGCATAGGCATGGTTGGCAGATGGAATCTTTAGATCTGATCGAAAAGACAATTCCTATATTTAAACCGTCTATTGAAGAAGCTCCAACTTTGGAGTTGAAACCATTGCCAACACATTTAAAATATGTTTTCCTTGGTGACAATGATACCTTGCCAGTAATTGTCTCTACAAATCTCAACGCAAGTTAATAGGAGAAATTAATCAAAACACTGAAGCAACATAAGCGTGCCATCGCCTGGAGCATTACGGATATCAGAGGCATTAGTCCTTCTTTTTGCATGCACAAGATCAAGATGGAGGACGAGGGAAAGCAGTCCATCGAACAGCAATGTAGGTTAAATGAGAAAATGAAGGAAGTTGTAAAAAAAGATATCATCAAATGGTTGGATGCCGACATTATTTACCTAATTTCTGAAAGTACATGGGTGAGCCCAGTCTAATGCGTTCCAAAGAAGAGCGGTATTATGGTGGTAAGTAATGACAAAAATGAATTAATCCCTACTCGCATTGCTACAGGTTGGCGAGTTTGCATGGACTACCGCCGTTTGAATGCTACCACAAAAAAAAATTACTTCCCACTTCCCTTCATTGATCAGATGCTGGATAGGCTTACTGGCAAGGCCTATTACTATTTTCTTGGTGGATATTCTAGTTACAACCAGATTGCAATTGCGCTGGAAGACCAAGCAAAACAACTTTTACTTGTCCATATGGAAATCTTTTCTGATATGATTGAAGATTCGTTGGAGGTATTCATGGATGATTTTTTTGTTTATGGTCACACTTTTGATAAATGCGTTGATAATTTAGCTAGAGTGTTAAAGCAATGCAAGGACACTAATTTGGTGCTAAATTGGGAAAAATGCCACTTCATGGCAACTGAAGGCATTGTTCTTGGGCATTGTATCTCTTGTCAGGGCATCGAAGTAGACAAGGCAAAGGTGGAGATTATTGAGAAGCTGCCCCCACCTATTAATATAAAGGGAATAAGGAGTTTTCTCAGCCACGCAGGATTTTACAGGCGATTTATCCGAGATTTCTCAAAAATTGCAAAACCTCTCTACTTAGTGTTGGCGCAAAATAAAAAGTTTCTGTTTGATGCTGCCTGTCTGAAAGCATTTGTAAAGATTAAGCAGCAATTAGTGCAGGCACCTATTGTCGTCGCACCGGACTGGTCACGATCGTTCGAAGTTATGTGTGACGCGAGCGACTATATAGTAGGTGTAGTGCTTTGACAACGCAAAGATAAGTATTTCATATAATATATTATGCTAGCAAAACTCTTACTGAAGCGTAGGCCAATTATACAACCATAGAGAAAGAGTTACTGGCAGTAGTTTTTGAATTTGACAAATTTCGTTCTTATCTTGTCAACGCAAAAGTTACAGTATATACTGACCACTCTCCATTGAGATATGTCTTTGCCAAAAAAGATGCCAAACCAAGACTGATTCGATGGATCCTACTGTTATAAGAATTTGATATTGAAATTAAGGATCGAAAAGGATCAAAAAATCAAGTAGTAGATCATTTATCCCGTCTAGAATTCGGGAGTGAAGATGGTAAAACCTCATAAATTATCGATGCATTTCCAGACGAGAAGTTCTTTTCTGTCAATGCATCCCTATGGTACACGGATGTTGTTAATTATTTGGTCTATGGAAGACTACCACTGATTGCAACCGGTCACAGAAAGGTAAGATTTCTTCGAGATGCTGCAAAGTATTACTAGAATGAGCCATACCTGTTTAAGGTATGCACCGACAATATTATTCTTCACTGTGTCCCTGAAGAAGAAATGCTTCCTTTCTTGAAGCATTGCCATGATGCTCCATATGGAGGTCATTTTGGTGGTGTTAGGACTATTGCAAAGATCCTTCAGTCAGGATTTTATTGGCCATCATTGTTTCAAGATGCCCATAACTTTGTTTAATAATGCGATAAGTGTCAGCGTACTGGATCGATATCTCGACGCAACGAGATGTTGCAATAGCCTATTATGGCAGTTGAGCTTTTTGACGTATAGGGTATGGATTTCATGGGATCGTTTCCCAATTCTTTTGGAAATGTTTATATTCTGGTCGCTGTCGATTATGTCTCCAAATGGGTCGAAGCAATTATTGTCACTAAATATGATGCTCGAACAATATTGAAATTCTTTCACACATACATCCTCACTCGATTCGACACATCTAAAGCATTAATCTGTGACCAAGGCACTCATTTTCATGACAATCAAGTTGCGACTGCATTAAAACGTTATGGTGTTAAACATCAAATGGCAACCACATTTCATCCACAAACGAATGGCCAAACTGAAGTATCCAATCGCCAAATTAAAAATAACCTTGAAAAGGTGGTGAATCCATCCAAACAAGATTAGTCTTCAAGGCTCAATGATGCATTATGGGCGCTTCGCACAGTGTATAAAACACCATTAGGAATGTCACTGTTATCAGCTTGTATTTGGTAAATCCTATCACTTGCCAGTGGAGCTTGAACATAAAGCCATGTGGGCAATTAAGCAAGTAAATATGGATTATGATGCTATTGGACAAAAGAGACTGTTAGACATTTCTGAATTAGAGGAGATTCACTGAAATGCATATGAAAATGTTACCATATACAAAGAAAAAACTAAGAGATGGCACGACAACATCATTTTACGACGTCAATTTTTTGCAGGTCAGTCGGTACTTTTATTTAATTCGCGCTTAATATTGCATCTTGGAAAATTGCATTCCAGATGGTCAGGGCCACTCAAAGTTGTCAAAGCATTTACTCATGGTGCGGTGACTATTAAAGACTTAAATGATGGGCACCAATTCAAGGTAAATGGCCAACGGGTGAAGCATTATCTTAGCCCAGACGACCACGAGCAGAACGAGACAATTAATCTGGTTACATTTACTTAATTTGTCATTACATTTAGTCCATTTACTTTTCGTATTTTATTTTATTTCAATTATGTTCTTTAGTTATTTTGAAGGAGTAAAAGATACTCTTTTTGTCGACGCATAGAAAAACCTTCTTGTCGACGCAAATTAATTGCTAACTCATAACAGTACAATGTTTCGGGAAAGAATCATAACATTCGATTCACCCTTCTCCCCAACCATCGGATCGATTTTGAAAGGACAATCCGTGTCATTGCATTTATTGGATACAAACATAGCATCCTATCCCTACAGTGGCTACCAACACGCTTTTCATCTTCATTTTTCATTCCTTATATGAACACCCCATTGTCCTGATAGTGTTCTCCACAACCACAATTTTCATTGTTGCTGCAAATCTTCTCTTCTTAAGCTTTCTAGTATCCTGCAACTTTTATTCTCTTTATATCATAGAATCATGGCACGTACGAGAGGATAAAAAACCCCTTCCAAATCGACCGTCGAATCTTCTACTGTGGTAGTTTGCGATAATGAGTAGCAGCCGATCAAAGGACCAGTCTTATTCCATACTAAGGCTGCTAAGGACCGCTTTCATGATATCATGTTGAAGCGAAATTGTCATCCAGAATGAGGGTTCCAGTTGTCATCACTTCTCACTCTAAGTAAACAAGTCCACCGGACCATCACGCGATTGGGGTGGGAAATGTTTTGTACCCATCTTGAAGGATACTCTCCATTCCTCGTTAAGGAATTTTATGCTAACTTGATTGATAAGGATTAAGAGTTTGTTTTTGTTTGAGAGGGACTGGTGCCCTAGGGTGCTGCAGACATCAATTCCTTGTATAACGTTTATGCTGGGGAAGATGAACATATCGCCTTCTTAGAACAACTGATTGAAGAGGGTGTTGACATGTTAATGAGTGATTTATACGTTGATGGTGCCATCTGGATAGGCAACAACCCCAATAACTATACCATGCATCATCGATTCCTCACTATGGAAAGTAAGGTATGGTTCCACTTTATTAATTGTCAATTTTTGCCTTCAACTCACAGGACCACGGTTACATTCGATCGAATGTGTCTCATTCATTCGATTATTAAAGGCTGTAGAATAGATTTCGGTGCAATCCTGCATTAGGAGATTACAGAATGCGTAGCCAAACAAACAGGTATTTTGCCATTCCCCTCTCTTATAATGCAATTGTGTCGAAAACGAGGTGTTGTGCCTTATGAGAGAGAGGAGTTCTTGGACAATAAGGGACCAATCAATGATGCATCGGTAGAGCGTATGACAAGGGGGAAGGAGACCCTTGTGGTGAAAGAAGCTGCCCTAAAGAAAGGAAAGAGAAAAACAAAGAAGGAAGAAAAATAACCTCGTGGCCTCACAAATCTTTAATTATGGAGGAAAATTGCAGAGATCGAGTAGTTGGTTGACAGAATCAGTGTGCGGCAAATCAAACTTGTCACCACAGTTTAGGAAATGGACACTCGCAAAATTTATTCTATGCCTACACCAGGGCATGGAATAGTGCAATTATCAACACATTACGCAGCATTAGCAAGCATTCTCTGCCAGAATTCCTAATGTTTCCTCCTATCATCAGGGAGGGAACGCCATCAACTGAAAGAGCTGCTTCGAAAGGCAAGGACCAATCTACTTCTTCCCCATAAATAGTCCATATATCTGATGATGATAACAAGGACGTGAATTCAAATGATGCTGAAAATTGCTTCCACAACATTGCCAACCTTTTTGAAGATGAATTTTCCAACAGCCTAGGAGCAAATATGGCTGAAAAGGAAGCCAATGTTGATGAGGAACACACGACTGTGGAATCTATGGGTATTGAGGAAGAGAAATAAGAAGAGAAGGAGGAGGAAAAGGAAGAAAGAAAAGAAGGAGAGAAGGAAGAAATTTTTGTCGCGATAAATTTGCTCGAAGAATTTGTCGCAGCACCCAAAGATGTGGGTGCAATTGATGAAGAACTGGCGCAACCTGATGAGAATCAATCCGAGGCAGTGATAGTCAGTAATGAGGATTTCAATTGTCTGGCTATAGTGCCCTATGTGGCACCCCTGCTTGAAATACACCCTTCTGATGTCACCATTGATGAAGCCAGCACACAACCAAATGTGAAGGAGCAATCTACCGACCCGATTTAGCCAAAAGAATGAAAATGCAAGCGCAAGGATAAGAAGAAGCACAAGGAGGAGTGCCACAAGAAGAAGAATAAGACCAAAGCAGCCATATCTTCGGTTGCACATCATTAAGTTAGTCTTTAATTTATTCAGTACATAATTTAGTTGCACATCATGTAGTTGTAATTGCATTGTCATCACATTTTAATTGTCCCTGCAGTGTATTTGTCTTTTATTTGTCGACGCATTTGCATTGTAGTTGCATTTCCATGTATATTTGTATATTAATGTTAGTGCATTGGGGATAATACAAACTCTAAGTTAAGGGGAATGAATATGGATTGGAAATGCAATTGCACTGACATTTCTAAAAATTCTTTGTTCTTTTTAGTTTAATGAAAGTATGCAAGGTTATGAAAAATGTGGCTACAAATTTTTCATTTGATGCTTAATTCTTGAATTATGTGAGATGCTAATACATGAATTGGATGAATGTGATTAAATGTTGTATCCCTCTATTATTGGATGAATGGTTGAAATTGCATTAGTAATAAATGAGTCGTATCATTATTTGAATCTTGGAATAACTTGCCATCTACAACTATGTATATATAATTAGAACTATTAATAAAAGACACTCCAATGTGGGTGCATTGTGACTTACCAAAGGGGAACATCTAATGCAAGTGTTAGAAAAAGTAATCTAGCCAAAGGTTGTCATTGCAAGAGTGTGTGTCGGCACAATTACATACTCCCTGGGGGTTTGTTGCACGCCATCGTTACTTCTTAGGAACAAGGCTATATAGTAATGCAACGACATCCCTCAGTCGAATAAAAAAAAGAAAAAGGGAAAAGAAAGGAAAAAACAATATGTTTATATAGTAAATGATGTGTTGGTCAAGAGAATTTAAGATTTAGAGCATGATGCTAGTATTGGTAAAGTTGCAATTTTGATTATTCATACCTATAAATTGTCAGCGCAATTTTTTATCATGCGAATGTAATTTATACATTAGGATCTCAGAAAATTCAAGTTGCTAGAATGATTATTGCTTCGACAAGACTTTTGATATGATCTTGTTAGCTTTTGTTTACTTGAGGACAAGTAAAAACTCAAGTTTGGGGGTGTGATAGCATTAGAAAATATTGTTAATTTATCCTTATTTAAAGTATAATTTGTTCCCATTATATCATGTTTAGATGCATTTTTAGCATTTTATATTCTGTAATTGCATTTTCTAAGTCAGATGTTTGGTTTAATTTTCTTTAATTTTGTCCTACTTTGCTACTAATGTCACCACATTTAGTGTTCAGTTTTGTGTCTAAATATGTCAATGCAAGAATCTATCCCAAAAGATCAACGCAGGAAGGTGTCCAAAGTTGTCACCATAATTTAGAATCCAGGATTGTGCCCAAACTTGTCGCCGCATGAACAAATCCAGAAGTACCAGTGCTTGAGAATATCAAGGTTATCGCAGCGAATTAAAATCTAAATTTGCGTCAAGAGATGTCGTGACAACCTTTAACTACTTGCTGAATGCACCAAATCTGCGTGAATGTACAGCTGTATTAACTAACTTGTATATCAATAAGGAAGTTAGATCTGAAGAAGAAGGACACCTATATTTGGCATTAAAGATAAATACTGATAAAAAAAAGAAAAAAAAGGAGGGAGGAATCTTGAAGCTTGTGACAAAAATCTTGCTCCTGGAGGGTGAACTAACTGTGATGAGAAGGCAAGTCTTGCTCCTGACGATGAGAGTTCCTAAGTGCAACACAAGAGGAGCATTAGGGAAGAGTTTTAGTAGGATAGGAATAGAATGCTTCAACTTGTTCTTTATTTCCTCTCAAATGCTGATAAATTCTAATGAAGTTAAATTTGTATGGAAGTACCTTTTAATTTTAGATCTAATTTGATTTTTGCTCAATTTTCTCTTATCTGTTTATCTTTGGATTTAATTGCTTAATCACGGAAGTGCTATTGCAGTTACTGACATTGGAAAGTGTAGTGACAAATTAAATTAACAAGCAAGACAATGAAAGTTGCTTGGGGAACGAATGAATTTTGGCCACTTGTTCTTGAATGCAAAGCATTACCAGCACTGGAAGGTGTGGTTAATGTGAGTATTTGAGTCTTTGATAAACAAGAAAGTCGTAGTTGGTAAGATCTCATTAAACTTAATTGCGGCGATAATTTATCTATTATTTACCTTGTCGTCACATTTAGTGGTTTGCCGACTTATCAAGTCAAGGATCCCCCATTCCATTATCATTGTTTTTACTTCTTTAATCTTTTTAAATTGCATCGACAAATTATCTTCAAACTTTCATTGCATTTCTTATTAATTTGCTTCGACATATTTTATTACAGTATTGCAATATTTGCTTAACAGTTTAATTCATTCATTTTTACACTCTTTATTTTAATTGCACTGACATTATTTATGTAATTTCTCTTATTTTAACTTTAATTGAATAAAAAATTATAAGCATAATTAACCATCTCTGTGGGATCGATATTTGATAGTTCTAATTCTATCAACTATACTTGCATCGAAAAGTGTTTGCTTGCACAATTGATGTGACGTTCATAGCACGATCAAGTTTTGAAAAACTTGATTCACATTATGAACGTCACAACAATGTGCAAGATCGTGCTATGAACGTTACATCAATTGTGCAAGCGAACACTTTTCGATGCAAGTATAGTAGACAAGTGAATCTACTGGATATCGATCCCACGAGGATAGGTGTTTGTTGTCTAAAATTATTGGTGCATTATATAAGTAAAATGCAATAAATTGTGAGAATGGTTGTTGGAGCAATAATGTGAAAATAAATATATAATGTAATAAAGGTAAAACGGGATCCACAACGTGAATAGTCAACATAAAACTAAGTGTGGCTTACAAGGTTAAGAATAACAGGTAATTTGTCAGCGTAATAAAGTGCAATGAACATCTTACCAAACTTGGATTTTCTATTAGATCTATGACTTTAGTATGCACACTAATCATACCTTTCGGTACTGGCAATGCAACACACTTAAGAACAAGTGGACCAAATTCCTTCAATCCCCAAGCAAGTTCTTTTGTCTTGCTTGTTAGTTTAAACTGTCATTGCACTTTCTAGTGACTGTGACTGCAATAACACTTCCATGCTAAAATCATTCAAACCCAAAGATTAAACAGTAAATGCAAGCTTAGATAGAATATCAATTAGTCTAAATATCAATTGTACTTCCATACAATCTTTAAATAACATGAATTACCATCATTTAAGAAAGGAAATGTAAAAGAACAAATGGATAATCTATTCCTAGGCTACTCTACTTGCTCCCTTACTTTCCTCTTGTGTCATACTTCGGAACTCCTCGTCAGGAGATGATTTGCATCACCTTCACATTGATTCACCCGAGGTGTCTCAAGCCTCCATAGCCAAAAAGCTCAAAAGCTAGGTTGAAGAAGATAATATTGCAAAATAGGAGACTAAGGAAAAGAGAGACACTCCCTTCATGCTTTTGGTGTGCTTATATTTAGCCCCAAATTGTACAGGTGTCTCTTCTGAAAAATTAAGCTATACAAGTTGGTTATACCAGAATGGACAACTCACACATTTCTGTTCTTATCACACAACTATCAGATACGGCGACAATTCTAGGTGCAATTCTGGACACATTCATGTAGCGACAATTCTGGACATGTTCATGCTGCGACATTCTTGGGTGCAATTGAAGAATACTTATGCAGTGATAGTTCTTGATGCAATTTGAAGAATATTTATGCATCAACAGTCTTAGGTTCATTCTAAAAATATTCTTGCGGTGACAATTTTGGGTACAACCTGGAAGTGCTCATGCGGTGACAGTTTTGGGCGCAATCTAGTAGTGCTAAAGCAGCGACATTAGTAGTAAAATATGACAAAATTAAGGAAAACTATGCCAAGGTCCACTGAGTTAGAAAATGCAATGTACTAAACTAAAAAAATGCTAAAATATGTACTAAGGACAACTAAATGGGAACAAATTATCCAATAAATGGGGAGAAAACATATGTTCTTTTTAGTACAATCACACCCCCAAACTTGAGTTTTTACTTGTCCTCAAGTAAAACAAAAACTAGCAAGGTTATAGCAAAATTTTTTATCAAGGCAATAACCATTCTATCAACTTAAATCATCTGAACATTCTATCAACTTAAATCATCTGAAATCCTAATGCATGAATTACATTCAAATGACAGAATATTGCACTGACATTTATAGGTATGAATAATTAAAATTGCAACTTCAGTAATGCTAGCATCATACTTTAAATCTTAAATTATTTTTACCAAAACAACATTTATTATACAGTAGTATATACATATTTTTTTCTTCTTTTCCTTGTTTCTTTTATGTGACTGAGGGATGTCGTTGCATTACTATACTCTTGTTCTTGAGAAGTAACGATGGGGTGCAACAAACCCCTAGGGAGTATGTAATTGCACCGACAAACACTCTTATAGTGACAACCTTTGGCTAGATTACTTTTTCTAACACTTGCATTGGAGTGTTCCCCCTTGTTAGTTCACAATACACCAACATTTGAGTGTCTTTTATTTATAACTGCACTTATATACAAGTAACTGTAAATGACAGATTCATTTAAGGTTTAAAGAGTGATACTATTCATCTATTACTAATGCAATCTAAGTCATTCATCCAAGAATTGAATATACAACATTCAATCAAATTCGTCCAAATCATTCATTAACAGTTCACATGATTCAAGAATTAAGCATCAAATGAAAAAATATTTCAAGCACATTTTCAATAACCATGCATGCTTCATTAAACTTAAAAGGACAAATTTTTGAAATGTGGGTGCAATTGCATTTCTAGCCCATATACATTCCCCCCAAACTTAAAGTTTGCATTGTCCCCAATGCACTGACATTTATAAATATATATGGAAATGTAATGACAATGTAGATGCAGCGATAATAAAAATGTAGTGACAATAAAAATACAGGGACAATTATACTACAACTACATGATATGCATGAAAATTAAACTAATATGCATGAAAAATAAACTAAGTGCTAAAAATAAAAACTAACTCAATGTGCTGCAGAAGATGTGGCTGCATTGGTCTTCTTCCTATTGCGCTTCCGCTCCTTCTTGCGGCGCTTCTTGTCTTTGAAGCACTTCTTCTTTCGTTCCTTTGGCTTGGCTGGATCTACAGATTACTCCTTAACATCAGGCTGCGCCCCATCATCATCGATCGTGACATCAGATGGGTGTATTTCAGCAAGTGGTGCAACATAAAGCACCATGGCTAGAGGATTAGAATCCTCATTTACCGACCCTCATAGCCGACGCCTAACTCGCTTCAGGTGGCACCAAATCATCAGGTGATGCACCCACAAATTCAGGTGTTGTGAAAAATTCCTCAGATGAATTTGTCGTAACATCAGGTCCTTCTCTTCTTTCTTCTTTTCTTTTGTTTGAGCTTCACATAGTCTATGGACTGCTTTGGCATCATCAGCTACTGCATTTGTTGGTCCAGTGTATACCACTATTGCCAAAAGATTGTGGTCCTCATTAATTTCATCCACAGCTTTCACTTGACTTGCTCCATCTTGTGCCAAGCCTTCAGTAATTGCACCCACAACTTCAGGTGCAGGGACATATTTCTCAGCTGAATTTGCCTCAACATCTATTTCTTCATCTTTTTCTTCCTCCATACGAACTTCTTTCATTTTCAGCATTAAGTTAGTAGGTGCAGTACAGTTGTACAAAATTACACTGATAATGGAATCCTAATGCATCGACAATGGTGTTTACTTATACCTCAATTAGTGCACATAGTATTTGTTCCTTTGTCTTCAAGTGCTTCGTACTCTTTTATTCCAAAAAATAATTTCCTCTTTTTCTTGTGTTTTTTCCAATTCTATAACTTCTTAATTACAGATATAGGCATCAAAATTATGCTTACATTACCATCACATAATGCCTTTCAAATATACCGATCACCAATGGAATAGGTATTGAGAAGCTCTTAGGATCCTTAAATTCTTAGAGCAACTTAATTGTCATAGCAGTGTACCTTTCAGTAAGTGTGATTTCTTCGACTTCTCCTAATTTTTTCTTCTTTGACAATGTATCTTTAAGTTTCTAAGGCTATTTTACTGTAGCATTTATGGCAACAAAATGATTTGATTCTATCTCCACAATATTTTGCTTAACCTCTTGAGCTACAGTTTGCTTACAAGATTATTCTAACATCTTTCCATTGTCGAGACCTGAATTTTCTTCCTTTACTGTAGCATCTGTAATAATTTCAATTAGTTGAGTCTCACTTCTGGGAATGATTCACTCATAGTGCTTTGGCCCTTGTGATATCAAATTCTCAATACCAATTGGTAAAGATTCTTGTGGTCACAAATTTATTGTGCTCACAATCGTGCCAAATTGATATTTTAGAGTTCGTATGGATTCATCTTGACTCTGAAGCACAGCTTCAGTCTTGGCAAAATATTGTATTAGCAAATTTTCCATTGATAAAATTTTGATGCTTCGTCTTGTTGGGTATTTTGCCTTGACAAGAGTTGATCATAGTTGGGCAGTGTTCACTCGGATCTAACATCATTGTTTATAATTCCAGGGTCTTGATTGTTCTAAAAAAATTAGGACGTTACTCCCACTCTGGCAGGTATTGGAATATGGATTTTCATTTCGTAAATTATCACAACAAATTTCCATTATGCAATTGCTGTAGCATTCTGCATTGAATTACTCATATTAGTCAAAGAATATACCTAGGCGTATATGGCATCGAGCTTATTTCTATAGCATCACTTATGCTAGTCCAACATCTTGAAGTTTTATTCACCTCGTTCCTAGTCATATTTCGCTAAAAGAAAAATGTAAAAGTAAACAACAAAAAAGAAACAAGTTAGTGACAAATAAAATTTAGATAATAAAAAATAAATGCAAAGACAAAAATAGACATCAAACAAAAACCATCCCCGCAACGGCACCAAAACTTGATCGCGCTATGAATGTCACAGCAAGTGAACACTTGTCGATGCAAGTATATTTGATATACTTAAAACTATCAGATATCGATCCCATAGAGATGGTTGTTTATGATTATAATTGTTGATTCAATTAAAGTTAAAATAAGAGAAACTGTATGAATAATGTCAGCGCAGTTAAATAAAGAGTGCAGAAATGAATGAATTAAACTGTAAGAGCAAATATTGCAAGACTGTAATAAAATATGTCGAAGCAAATTAATAAGAAATGCAATGAAAATTTGAAGATAATTTGTCGATGCAATTTAAGAAAATTAAAGAAGTAAAAACAATGATAATGGAATGAGGGATCCCTGACTTGATAAGTCGACAAACCACTAAATGTGACCACAAGGTAAATAATAGATAAATTGTCACTGTAATTAAGCTTAATGAGATCTTACCAATTTCGACTTTCCATTTTATCAAATACCCAAATACTCACATTAACCACACCTTCCAATGCTGGCAATGCTTTGCATTCAAGAACAAGTGGCTAGAATTCCTTCGTTCCCCATGCAACTTTCATTGTCTTGCTTGTTAATTTAATTTGTCACTGCACTTTCTAGTGTCAGTAACTGCAATAGCACTTCTGTAATCAAGGAATTAAATCCAAAGATAAACAAATAAGAGAAAATTGAGCAGAAATCAAATTAGATCTAAAATTAAAAGGTACTTCCATACACATTTAACTTTATAAGAATTTATCAGCGTTTGAGAGGAAATAAAGAACAAGTTGAAGCATTCTATTCCTAGCCTACTAGAACTCTTCCCTAATTCTCCTTTTGTGTTGCACTTAAGAACACTCCTCATCAGGAGAAAGATTTACCTTCTCATCTCAGTCAGTTCACCCTCTAAGAAACTAAGCTTCCATGGACACAAGCTTAAAGAAAATATGAAAAATCGAATTGATTTTTGCCACGAGCTTCAAGATTCCTCCCTCTCCTCTTTTTTTCTTTTTTTTTCATCAGTATTTATCTTTAATGCCAAATAAAGGTGTCCTTCTTCTTCATATCTAACTTCCTTATAGCTGTACAAGTTAGTTAGTCCAGCTATACATTCACCCAGATCTGGTGCATTTAGCAAGCACTTAAAGGTTGTCGCGACATTTCTAGACGCAAATTTAGATTTTAAATCGTTGCAACAACCTTGATATTCCCAAGCACTGGTACTTCTAGATTTGTTCATGCGGCGATAGGTTTGGGCGCAATTCTAGATTCTAAATAACCTTGGATACCTTCCTTCGTTGATCTTTTGGGACAAATTCCTGCATTGACATCTTTAAATGCAAAACTGAACTCTAAATGTGATGACATTAGTAGCAAAAGTATGGCAAAATTAAAGAAAATTAAACCAAACATCACTGACTTAGAAAATGAAATTACTGAATATAAAATGCTAAAAATGCATGCTAAACATGATATAATGGGAACAAATTATACTTTAACTAAGGAAAAATTAATGGTCTTTTTTAATGCTATCAATGGCAACAAAACATTTCCTAACCATGATATTCAATTACACGCGCAATATCTTCATCAAAACCCATATATTTTTCTTGTTTAAACACAAAATCTTTCTCTACTAAGGGTTGGTGCTTCGGATAGTTCTCTTGGAACTTCGCCTCTACATTCTGATCATAAAACTTTCTTGCAATGATTGGCATAGGCTGTTGCGGCATCTTCAGCTTGCATTTGATCATTGTAACAACGCTTCAGATGCTACCCATTGATTTTGAACACATTCCCTATTGTGACATTTTTAATATCAACAGAACCATGTGGATAAGCAAAAACTACCTCAAATGGCCTTGCCCACTTAGATTTTAATTTTCTTGGGAATAATTTGAGCTTCGAATCAAACAACAAAGCTTATTGTCCTGTTTCAAAATGCTTAGGCAAAATCTTGCTATCATGCCATCTTTTCCTGTTTTCTTTATAAATCTTGGCATTTTCATATCTTTGCAATCGAAAGTCCTCTATCTCATTTAACTCCATCACCCTTTTCTCTCTTGAAACCAACAAATCAACATTTATTTCTTTTAATCACCCAAAAAGCTCTATACTCTAACTTAACAAGTAAATGACAAGGCTTTCCATAGACAAGTTTAAACGGTGACATCCTTAAAGGCGTTTTAAAGGCAGTCCTATACGCCCACAAAGCTTCGTCTAACCTCGACAATCAATCCTTATGTGTAGGATCAACAACCTTTTCTAAAATCGATTTAATCTCTTTATTTGATATCTTCGCTTGTCCATTCATTTAAGATGATATTATCACGTCCCTAAAAACTTGATACTTGGGGCGTGCGGCCTTAAACGCTTCTTTGATCAAAACAACGCCTAAGTCAGCCTGATTCTCACAGTTGAGGATTCACCAAGAGAATTCTTCCAAGGCACTAACTTGTATAGCGGAAGCGACTAGCCAAAAGAAGGCTTAAAAAATAACAGAAAACAATAAGAACAAGAGAGAAGAGTTTGAGTAAATGCTCTCTATTGTATTCACAAAGAAACAATACAAGGAATGGAGTGTGTTATAAATGAGGGGAAGCTCCTTATTTGTAGTTGAGCTCTCCCACAACCGACGATCAGGATCAAAATTACATCGACGGATAAGATTAGCCTATCCCTTAAATTATGGTATTTACAAAGATTACATCCAAAGCAAATCCTATCTAATCTTAAAGATATGATTCTCCCTTATCTTCTAAGATTAGTTCCCATATTTGCCAAGATGCCTTAAGTTGCCAAAGCTTCATCATTGGGCCACCCAGGCTTCAATCTGATAGGCTTGACCAATAGCTCTCTGAATCGGGATAGCTCATGTGGGCTATATGATCCCAATGTTAATGACAGACCTCTATAGGACTCATTGTGTGCAATGGTCACGAGCTTTGAACTCTGGCCCATGACTTTCTCCTCCACCCATTCTCGTAACGCCCTTGTTGTGACTTCAGAATGGCACTAACTTGATTCGCCTTGATCTCGTCTCGTTGCCTCGACTTCTTCCCAACTAGTCTTACTATCGGGCCGTACCTTCTTTCGGAACTTTCGCCTTAGCTTTTGTCGCCTCTTAACTCGAACCATCTCACTTGTTGGTACATCACTTTGGCAAGAAGTCTTTGTACTCACTTGCCCACATTCTGACTGGATTTGATTAGAATCCTCTTGATTCAATTCACTTGGCCTTAAATCGCCCACAGTCTCTCGGCCTCCTTTAAGAACTCTAAAAGGCCCTCTACATTCTTGCCAAGCAACCAAGTTAGAATGCAAAACACTATTAAAGTGTTCTGAATGTACCTTACTCGTTGTATTTAATTTGGTCAACTGTCCATCTTGCATAGTCATTCTCATAATCTTTGATGCACCACCCACTTTTCCCATAAGTGGAAGCTCCTCTGATGTGTCAATAGAAATGAGCCTCATTGATCCTAACTTCCAAGTAAGTTCAATGCCAAACTTGACCCTTCCATGGGTTGTAGCCTCATTGTCATCGCTCTTGAAATTTGAGTTTCTTGAAAACTGACATTAGCATCAAGTTAATACTAGCACCTAAATCACATAATGTTTTACCAATGTTGTTGTTACCAATAGCACAGGGAATAGTAAAACTCCCTGGATCTTTTAACTTTGGTCGCAACTTATTCACCAACATTGTTGTGCACCCTTCAGTAAGCGCGACGGTCTTGAATTCACCCAATCTCTTCTTTTTGGACAAAATGCCTTTCATAAATTTCATGTAATTGGACATCTACTCTGATGCTTCTACAAAAGGGATACTAATATGCAGTTGTTTTAGTACCTCCAAAAACTTCTTAAACTGAACATATTGTTTCGACTGTTCAAATCTTTATGGAAATAGTGGCGCAATCTTTTCTTTTGTTTGATGACAAGATTTTGGCATGACAATTTCCTTTAAATCATTAATATCATGCTTTTCTTCTTTGCCCGACTCAACCCCTTTTCGAACACTTTTCTTTTCAGCTTTCAACATAATATATCCTCCATCTCTCTTTTTGCTTCAACATTACTTTTTGCTCTAACATCTAACTCTGGACTTCCTTCATCATCTGTTATAGCAGATTCGTTATCATAAATATCATAAACAAATAATTGATTACTTGTAAGTGCAATGACTTTGCAATGCTCTTTTCCTTGCAATCTCGCATTCTTAGTATCACTTGGCAATGTTCCTTGCGGACGTGAGCTCATTACATTAGTAGTTTGCCCAACTTGATTTTTCAATGCTCTTAATGACGCAGCTTGACTTTGAATAATTGCATCATTTTTAGACATATATTCTTTCATCAAATTTTTTATCGACTACAAATCTCCATTTTTGTTGCTGATTTTGCTTTGACAAATTAGGCTCAAATCTTGGTGCTCTGTCAGTATTTTGTCGAACATCATTACTCGAACTGGCTCCTTGATTATTGCTCCAACTAAAATTTGGGTGCTGTCTCCAACATGAATTATTTATGTTAGAATAAGGATTATGATTACCTCTGTTAAAATTCCCCATGTAATAAATAGAGGCTGGATTGGATGGACATTCTTGAAAAATATGATCATCTCCACAATACACATGTTTTGCTTCAATAACTTTCACTTCTCTAGCCATGCTCGGTTTCTGCATAGTTTTGATCATATTAGCCAACGAAGATACTTCTACTGTAAGTGATGTAATTGCATCAAACTCCATTGTACCAACATTTCTTCTACCAGAATCCATTCTTACTGTTGGATATTGATAATCATTATTTACAATTCTCTCCAATATTTCATACGCCTTTTCGAAACATTTTTGTTTTAAAAAGTCCCGAATTTTATTTTAAAACACAAAAAGGGAGTCGCCACCAATTTTTTTTACTTGGTGTGATTGGATCACCTTAAAATATTTAAGTTTATTTAAACAAAAGTTTTGGTCTACGAAATCCAAAAAATAGGTTCGGGAGTCGGTTACGTGTGAGGAAGGATTAGCACTCTCACGCGCCCAAAATTGCTACCTCGTCGATTATTTAATGTCTTAATTGTTGAAAATTTGAAAACTCGAGTAAAATTTAAAATACGATCAATAAGTACACGAATGAGATGTTTTAAATTTATTTTTAAAAAATTGGATTTTCTGGAGGAAGCTCATTTATTTTGAATTAATCGAGAAAAATCATGTCCAGTAAGTTAGGGAACAATATTTTCGATTCTTCGAAAACAAAGAACATTTATCAATTTTTAAATAAGATGTTCAATTACTTAGGTTCAAAGAAAAGCCATACCCAATACGTTAGGACACAATTTCTCGAGTTCCCTAAAATACAAGGACATTGAATATTTATAAATTGTAAATAGGATATTTAATTATGTAAGGTCAATGAAAAATCATACCCAATACGTTAGGGCATAATTTTTTGAATCTCTTAAATAAAATAACATTGCCTCTTTTTTGAAATAATTTAGGTAATAAAAATATATAATTTATTTTATTAAAATATTTTACTAGAGATAAATGAATGTATATACAATTTAATTTAATTATGACGACATATAAAAATTAAAATATAATTTACCAAATTTAAGGAAACAAAAAAATAGATTAAGAGTAAATATACTAGAAAAATAAATAAATGAATGATAAATAATAATAAAAAAAAGGTGATTAAAATAAATAAAAAAAGGTAGGGGTCTGAATTGAAAAGTACAACAGAATTAAAGTGCACAATTAAAAAAGAAAAAAAAGAAGGAATATATTTGACACCAAAATAAAATTTAAAGTTTAAATTAAAAAGACAAAACAAAGAACAAATAATGGGTTAAATCTGGATATGCGAAAATGTGCATGGACCAAAAGGGTTATTAACCCAACCCAGCACATGTGTCACTGCTGAGACAGGTCAATGGTTAAAGGACCAAAATGCACAAAAGGTAAAATTAAAATAAAAAGCAAAAAGAAGAAAAAAGGACCAAATCGAGCAATACCTAAAGGCGAAAGGACCAAAAGGGAAAATATCCCTTTTAACAAAAACACGAGGATCCTAGGGGGATCCGGATAGCGTTCGAGTCGAGTCGACGAAACGACGTCGTTTTGGGACATTTTAAGCTGTACCCAAAACGATGTCGTTTTGGGGGCTATATAAGTTCAAAATTTTTTCAAAAAAATAATTTTCCTTTGCTTCTTTAAAAAAACTCTTTTACTCTGCTTGTTTCTCTCTAAAATTCCCCAAGGCCTATTATCTGTGCCATCGTCATCGACGACGATGACCGTCGCCTACGGTGGTCGAGAAACCCAAAAGTCCCCCTTTGTCTTTTAACGCCCAGAATTAAGATCCTTCGAATCTTACCCTAAATCCCCAAAAACATTCAAAATCCCTTCAGGTTTTCATGGTTTGTTGAGAACCAATCTTCTTTTGGTCAAAACCTCATCCGAACACAAGGATTCCGAAGGGCTCATGCTTTAAGAAGAGACGACCCAATATTAGGGGTAGTTGACTCCACCGTACATGGCGACGACGAAGGTGGCCAGGTAAAACCCTAACCTCCTCTTTCTTATTTTATTTTTTATTAACCTTTCAAAATAAAAAAAAATAAAATGTAAGATAGAAACGAATATGTATATGAACAAAATAGTATCTTGAAATTTTTGCTTCTTATTTCTTATGCTTCATTCTCCATAAAAAATCGAAGATGAGAAGAGATAATACAAGGTTAACTTCCATGGCTTTATAAAGCCGAATACAAATCATTTCACTTTGTTCTTTTCTATTTGTTTCTTGTGTTTGTCTTTGCTTTCCTTTATTTTTTACAGATCTGAATAGCTGTGGCAAGCTGTGGCAGAGGCGTGGTCTCAGCGTGGGGTGTTAGAAGCCTCAAGAACATGCTTTTTCTGACGTGGGATGAGGCACAGGTGAGGCGGCGGTCGAAGAGACTCCTTAGTAGCTAGGGTTTCTTTGGGTGCTTAGGGTTTGGATTGAGCTTGTGTTTTGTTTTGGCTAGATGGGTATTTGTGTATTGGGCTAGGTTTAGGGGGGTCAGTGGTGTAATTTGGGTTTTTATGGGTATTTTAATTGGGTTTGTTGTAAATGGAAATTTAAAATTAAAATGATTTTAATTTTAATGTTTTTATTTATTTTTGGTTTTTTTTTGTTTTGGTTTTTATTTGGGCCCAAACAAATTGCGCTCCAACAGTTGCCCCTCTTTGCTTGTTTTTGTGTAATGAGGACGGAGCAAATAAAAGAGGGCCAATTTCGTCCGGTCCTACTTAATTTGGCTTCTTTGGCGTTTCTTCTTCAAGCAACTCCCTCTTGGCTTCATTGGTTGTTCAACTTCATTGTATCCGCTTCTCTGTAACTTTAGGAAGATAGAATTTAGTGTTGTGACTTCACCTTGCCCAATGGCAATTTTAAAGGGATAGATTTTTCTATTGTAGCTTCAATCCATTCCATTACAACTTTAGGGAGATTGAGATTCACTACTTGTTATACTCCGCCCTTCTTCAATTTTAAGGGCATAAGAGTTATGTGTGGCTTTAACCCGCCTCTTTGGATTTGGGGTATAAGATTAGCTGTGATGGTTTTAATCTACCTTTCTAGATTTAGGGTATAAGATTGAATGTGATGGCTTAAATCTAGCCTTCTAGATTTGGGGTATAAGATTGGATGTGACGGCTCCAATCTGCCCCTTTAGATTTGGGGTATAAAACTGGATGTGATGGCTTCAATCTGCCTGATAGTACTAGAAAGAACCATTGATTTCTCCCTACTTATTGTTTTTGTTCCCATTTAGTCATCCTTAGCACATATTTTAGAATTTTTTAGTCTAGTTTATTGCATTTTCTAACTCAATAGACCTTAGCTTAGTTACTCTTAATTTTATCTAATTTTACTACTAATGTCACTGCATGAGTCTACTCAAAATTGCGTCCAAAATTGTCACTACATGACGATGTCTAGAAATATCGTTGCGTGAGCAAGCCCAGAATTATTGTTTTAGGAACTCGTTCAAAATAATCACTGTATAAGCATGCCCAGAATTGTTGTTGAAGAAACTCATTCAAAATTATCGCTGTGTGATTATGTTCAGAGTTGTCGCTGTATAATCATGTCCAAAATTATGCCCAAAACTGTCGTTGCACCTGACAACTATCTGGATAAGAACAAAAATTGCATGAGCTATCCAGTTTTGTATAACCAACTGGTAAAACCTTATAAAGCTCAATTCTGTAGAAGAGACAACTGTACAATTTGGAGAGATATAAATACTCACAAGGAAAGAAAAAAAAAGCTCTCGCTCTCTCTCCTTTAGTCTCCTTTGGTGCATATTATTCTTCAACCAAGCTTTTGAAGCTTTTTGGGTAGGGGGCTTGAAGTCCACATGGGTGAACCAACGTGAAGGCATGCAAATCTGCTTCTAACGAGGAGCCCTAAGTGCAACGCAAGAGGGAAGTAAGGGAGCAAGTGAGTAGCCTAGGAATAGTATTATCCATTTGTTCTTTTATATTTCTTTCTTAAACGATGGTGATTAATGTTCATTTCAAGTTTGTATGGAAGTACTCTTGATTTTTAGACTAAATGATATCTTATTCAAGCTTGCTTTTACCATTAATTCTTTGGGTTTGATTGTTTTGACTATGAAAGTGTGATTGTAGTCACTGTCACTGGAAGGTGCAGTGACAAATTAAATTAACAAGCAAGATAACAAAAGTTGTTGAGGATTGAAGGAATTTAATCCACTTGTTCTCGAATGTGTTGCATTGCCAACACTGGACGGTGTGGTTAATGTGCATGTTTAAGTTTTAGATCTAATAGAAAAGCCAAGTTTGGTAAGACATTCATTATGCCTTATTGTAGCGACAATTACTTGTTATTTTAAACCTTGTGAGCCAGACTTAGTTTTCTGCGAGTATTCATGTTAGGAACCCCATTTCATTATTATTGCATTCAATTTTAATTTTATATTACTGCTTCGACAATCCATCTTACAATTTTATTGCATTTACTATTTCATTTCACTAACAATTATAGACAACAAACAACCATTCTCGTGGGATTGGTATTCGACAGATTCACATATGTCTACTATACTAGCATTGACAATGTACGCTTGCACATTATTGTTGTGATGTACACAGCGCAATCAAGTTTTGGCGTCGTTGTTGAGGATGGCATTTGTTTGATGTTTATTTTTGTTTTTACACATTATTCTTATTATATAAAATTTAGTTGCTACTAACTTTTTTTTCTTTTTGTCGCTATTTTCACATTTTATTTCAAGTGTTTAATTTATTTTATTTTTGTTTTTGTTCAAGTTTATTTTGTGTCTTTTTTTTACAGAATAATTAGGTACCATTGTCACCACACTTAGGCTTTATTGTCAACGTAATTTGTACAGCTGTACTGCAACTGCAGTTCGTATCCTGGATAATAAGGGCCTGATCAATGAAGCCTCTATTGAGCGAATGACTTGTGGCAAAGATACACCAATAATGAAGGAGGCTGAATCAAGCAAGACGAGGAAGGGCAAAGCCAAGGCAAAGAGCAAGGGAATGAACCCTACTGTAAAGACAACCTTGCTGAACAAAATGAAGGTTGTTGAGAAGTTGGCCAATTCCATTAGCAATAGGCAGATCAAGCTTGTTGCTACAATAGAAGACATGGACAGAGCATAAATTTTATTCTATGCATACATTAGGGCTTGGAATAGTGTTATTGTGATCACATTAAGGCAGATGAGCAAAGCCCTTCTCTCTGAATTCTCAGTATTCCCTCCAATTATCAAAGAGTATAAGCCCTCGATTGAGGAGGCTAAGTCAGGGGACAAAGACCAATTAGTGGCTTCCCCTCCAATGGTACAGATTTCTGATGACGAGAAGAAGCGAACTCAAAGGATGTTGAGGAGTGTTTGCGAACAATTGAGATCTTGTTTGAGGATGAGCTCACTGCTGGACAGGATGCACTCACGCAGATCTAGTTTGTTCATTTATCAGCTATGCAATATCTTTGGATGCAAATTATGAATTTAATTTGTTGCGACAATTTGTCACTCTCTTGGGCTGGTGCTTCTGGATATGTTAGCAGCATCAAATTCCTGATAGAAAGGTAGAAGCCTTCATGTGATGAAATATTTTACCGTCATTTTGAATCAACTTGTGACTGCACTTTGAAAGCTTTCCTACTCTGATCTTCCTAGGTGGAATTCTGCGCTGACAACTTTAGATGTAAAACGAGTACTAAATACAACGACATTAGTAATGCAAAAGAGATAAAATGAAAGAAATTAATATCAAACAACACTGAGTTAGAAAATGTAAATACTAAGTATGAAATGCTAATAATGTATGCTAAATATGATACAAAAGGAACAAATTATACACTAATTTAAGGATAAATTAAGTGTCATTTTTAATGCTATCATCGGGCAAAGCCAAAAGAAAGAAAACGAAAGTGCAGAAAGGAAGAAAAGAAGAGAAGGAAGAAAAAGCACTATGCAGCCACATCGACAACTACGAAAAATTGAGTTAGTTTTATTTCAGTTTTAGCTATAGTGTTTATGCACTGCATGTAGCTGTAGTTTCTATTCTGTTAGTAAGCATTGTCGTTGCATTTTCATTGTCATTGCATTTTAGTGTTAGTGCATTAGGGATAATGCAAACTTTATGTTTGGGGGAATGTATATGGGGTTTGGAGATGCACCTACATTTCAAAACTTTTCTTTTTGAAGTTAATGAATCATGCAAGGTTATGAATGGATATTGCAATTGCGTTTAAATTTTTTCTACATTCGGTGCTTAATTCTTGAATCATGTGAACTGTCAATGAATGACTTGGATAAACTTGATTGAATGCTGTATATTCAATTATTTAATGAATGATTTAGATTGCATTAGTAATGGATGACAAGCATCATTCCTTGAATCTTGATTGAATTTACAGCTGCTTATATATATAGAGAGTTATAAATAAGAGACACTCCAATGTGGGTGTATTGTGAACTGTTTAAGGGGGAACCCTCCAATGCAAGTGTTAGAAAAAAGAATCTAGCCAAAGGCTGTTGCTGCAAGAGTGTGTGTCGGCGTAATTAGATACTCCATGGGGATTTGTTGCACTCCATCGTTACTTCTCAAGAACAAAGGGTATTGTAATGCAACAACATCCTTCAATCACATAAAAAAAGGAAAAAGAAAAAGATATATGTATATATTATTGGACAATAAATGTTGTATTGCTAGATGGAATTTAGGATTTGAGGCATGATGCTGGCTATGATGAAGTTGCAGTCTTAGTTATTCATGCTTACGAATTGTCGATGTAAAAAATTCTGTCATTTGAAAGTGATTCATTCATTGGGATTTTAGGTGATTTAAGTTGCTAGAATGATCATTTGCATTGATAAATTTTTGTATAGTCTTCCTAGTTTTTGTTTTACTTGAGGACAAGTAAAAACTCAAGTTTTGGGGTGTGATAATACTAGAACGAACCATTGATTTCTCCCTACTTATTGTTTAAGTTGTTCCCATTTAGTCATCCTTAACACATATTTTAGCATTTTTGATTTAGTTTATTTCATTTTCAAACTCAATGGACCTTAGCTTAGTTGCTCTTAATTTTGTCATATTTTACTACTAATGTCGCTGCATGAGTCTATTCAGAATTGTGCCCAAAATTGTCACTGCATGACGATGTCCAAAATTGCGCCCAAAATTGTCACTACATGACGATGTCCAGAAATATCGTTGCATGAGCGTGCCCAGAATTGTTGTTCTAGGAACTCGTTCAAAATAATCGCTGTGTGAATATGTCTAGAGTTGTAGCTAAATAAGCATGTTCAGAATTGCACCCAAAATTGTCACTGCGAAAGCATGCCCAAAATTGTCGTTGCAGAAACTCATTCAAAATTATCGCTGTGTGATTATGTTCAGAGTTGTTGTTGTATAATCATGTCAAAATTACGCCTAGAACTGTCATCGCACCTGACAGCTGTCTGGATAAGAAAAAAAATTGCATCAGCTATCCAGTTTGGTATAACCAACTGGTACAACCATATAAAGCTCAATTTTGTAGAAGAGACACTTGTACAATTTGGAGAGATATAAATACTCACAAGGAAAGAGTAAAAAACTCTCGTTCTCTCTCCTTTTGTCTCCTTCGGTGCATATTATTCTTCAACCAAGCTTTTGAAGCTTTTCGGCTAGGGGGCTTGAGGTCCCCATGGGTGAACCAACAAGAAGGGATGCAGATCTGCTCCTAACGAGGAGCCCTAAGTGCAACGCAAGAGGGAAGTAAGGGAGCAAGTGAGTAGCCTAGGAATAATATTATCCATTTGTTCTTCTATATTTCTTTCTTAAACGATGGTGATTAATTCTTTGGGTTTGATTGTTTTGACGACGGAGGTGTGATTGCAGTCACTGTCACTGGAAGGTGCAGTGACGAATTAAATTAACAAGCAAGACAATAGAAGTTGCTTTAGAATTGAAGGAATTTAATCCACTTGTTTTTGAATGTGTTGCATTGCCAACACTAGACGGTGTGGTTAATGTGCATGTTTAAGTCTTAGATCGAATAGAAAAGCCAAGTTTGGTAAGACATTCATTGTGCCTTATTGTAGCGACAATTACTTGTTATTTTAAACTTTGTGAGCCAGACTAAGTTTTCTCCTGACTATTCACGTTGGGGACCCCATATCATTATTATTGCATTCAATTTTAATTTATATTACTGCTTCGACAATCCATCTTACAATTTTATTGCATTTACTATTTCATTTCACTAACAATTATAGACAACAAACAACCATTCTCGTGGGATCGATATTCAACAGATTCACATCTGTCTACTATACTAGCATTGACAATGTACGCTTGCACATTATTGTTGTGACGTACACAGCGCGATCAAGTTTTGGCGTCATTGTTGAGGATGACATTTGTTTGATGTTTATTTTTGTTTTTACACATTATTTTTATTATATAAAATTTAGTTGCTACTTACTTGTTTTTCTTTTTGTCGCTATTTTCACATTTTATTTCAAGTGTTTATTTTATTTTATTTTTGTTTTTGTTCAAGTTTATTTTGTGTCTTTTTTTTACAGAATAATTAGGTACCATTGTCACCACACTTGGGCTTTATTGTCAACACAATTTGTATAGCAATATTACAACTGTAGTTTGTATCCTGGATAATAAGGGCCAGATCAATGAAGCCTCTATTGAACGAATGACTTGTGGCAAAGATACACCAACAATGAAGGAGGTTAAATCAAGCAAGATGAGATAGGGCAAAGCCAAGGAAGAAAGCAAGGGAATGAACCCTACTGTAAAGACAACCTTGCTGCAAAAAATGAAGGTTGTTGAGAAGTTGGCCAATTCCATCAGCAATAGGCAGATCAGGCTTGTCGCTACAAAAGAAGACATGGACAGAGCCCAGAATTTATTTTGTGTCGACATTAGGGCTTGGAATAGTGTTGTTGTGACCACATTAAGGCGGATGAGCAAAGCCTTTCTCTCTGAATTGCCAATATTCCCTCCAATTATCAGAGAGTGTGAGCCCTCGACTGAGGAGGCTGACTCAGGTGACAAAGACCAATCAGTGGCTTCCCCTCTAATGGTACACATTTCTAATGACAAGAAGAAGCGAACTCAAAGGATGTTGAGGAGTGTTTGTGAACTATTGAGAGCTTGTTTGAGGATGAGCTCACTGCTGGTCAGGATGCACATGTTACTGAAGAGGAAACTCCTGCTGAAGTGGAGAAAACACAAGTTGAAGAAGAGGAAGAAAAAGTTGAAGAAAAAAGATGCTGAGACAAATTCAATTGAAGAATTTGTCCTTGCACTTGAAGTTGTGGTGCAATAACTGCGGGTTTGGGGCCAACTAGAGCGAGTCAGGCGGAGACTGTGACTGTAATTAACGAGGATCATAATCCTTTGGCTATCTTGGTCTACACTGGACCACTCGAAGTGATCCATCCAGCAAAAGTCACATCTGATGGTGCCAGGGCAAAGCCAGATGTTGCAGAGTGATCTGAGGATAAGGTGATCATGCTATGAACGTCACAACAATTATGTAAGCGAACACTTGTCGATGCAAGTGTAGTTGATAGGTGTAAAGCTATCATATATCGATCCCACAAAGATGGTTGTTTATGTTTAAATTTTTCTAAGCAATTTGAGTTAAAATGATAATGAATGTTAATAATAATGTCAACACAAATTGGTTAAAACTACACAAGTTAAGAGTAAAAATTGTCAGTGCAAAAGTACTATAAAATGTCAATGCAAATTAATGAAAGATGAATTGATTGTTGAGATGTTGTAATGTAAACTCAGAAATATAAAATAAATAGATCAACTGTAAAGAAGTGGAGAGGATCACTGACTACAAATTGGCAATGCTCAGTGTGACTACAAGGTGACCTAAAGATGAATTATCGTCGTAATTATATTCTAATGAGATCGTACTTATATCAACACTTTGTTTAACAAAGACCTAAGTACCCACAACTACCACACATTTCAGTGATTTTAATGCTAAGCACTTAAGAACAAGTGACTAGAATTCCTCCTAGTCTCAAGCAACTACCATTGTCTTGCTTGTTAATCTAACTTGTCACTGCACCTTATAGTGATTATGACTACAATCGCACTTCCGTGGTTGAAATAGTTAAATCTAAAGATAAACAAATGAAAAGAATTAGATAGAACTCAAAGCAAATCTAATATTAAAAGATACTTCCGTATTCAATCAATTATCAAAAGTATTCTTCAACATTTTAAGAGGGATTAACAAATGAATTGAAACATCCTATTCCCAGTATATTAGAATTCTGCCTTAATTGCTCCTCTTGCGTCGCACCAAGCACTTCTCGTCAGAAGTTGTTGCGTCCTTGTGGCCTCAGATCACCTTACTTAAAGATTCAAGCTTCCATGTCAGCTATTGTCAAGAATGAATAAGAGAAACTTTTAGAGTTGAATTCTTCACACCTTGATACCCATCTTCTATTTCATCCATCTATTTATAATCACTAGCCATTCCAGATCTTTCTCCCTTTTCAGATCAAACTCCTTGATGGAGCTGTAAAAGTTGTTATTGTCAGTTATGCACTCATGCAGATCTGGTTTGTTCATTTATCAGCTATGCAACATTTTTGCATGTAAATTATGAATTTAATTTGATGCGACAATTTGTCACTCTCTTGGGCTGGTGCTTCTGGATTTGTTAGCAGCATCAAATTCCTGATTGAAAGGTAGAAGCCTTCATGTGATGACATTTTTTACCGTAATTCTGGATCAACTTGTGACCGCACTTTGAAAGCTTTCCTACTCTGATCTTCCCAGGTGGAATTTTGCGCTGACAACTTTAGACGCAGAACGAGTACTAAATACAATGACATTAGTAATGCAAAAGAGATAAAATGAAAGAAATTAATATCAAACAACACTAAGTTAGAAAATGTAAATACTAAGTATGAAATGCTAATAATGTATGCTAAATATGATACAAAAGGAACAAATTATACACTAATTTAAGGAGAAATTAAGTGTCATTTCTAATGCTATCATCGGGCAAAGCCAAAAGAAAGAAAACGAAAGTGCAGAAAGGAAGAAAAGAAGAGAAGGAAGAAAAAGCACTATGCAGCCACATCGACAACTACGGAAAATTGAGTTAGTTTTATTTCAGTTTTAGCTATTGTGTTCATGCACTGCATGTAGCTGTAGTTTTTATTTTGTTACTAAACATTGTCGTTGCATTTTCATTGTCAATGCATTTTAGTGTTAGTGCATTAGGGATAATGCAAACTTTATGTTTGGAGGAATGCATATGGGGTTTGGAGATGCACTTACATTTCAAAATTTTTCTTTTTGAATTTAATGAAGCATGCAAGGTTATGAATGGATATTGCAATTGTGTTTAAATTTTTTCTACATTCGGTGCTTAATTCTTGAATCATGTGAATTGTCAATGAATGAGTTGGATAAACTTGATTGAATGTTGTAAATTCAATTATTTGATGAATGATTTAGATTGTATTAGTAATGGATGACTAGCATCATTCCTTGAATCTTGATTGAATTTACAACTGCTTAGATATATATAGAGTTATAAATAAGAGACACTCCAATGTGTGTGTATTGTGAACTGTTTAAGGGGGAACCCTCCAATGCAAGTGTTAGAAAAATGAATCTAGCAAAAGGCTGTCGCTACAAGAGTGTGTGTCGACGTAATTACATACTCCATGGGGATTTGTTGCACTCCATCGTTACTTCTCAGGAACAAAGGCTATTGTAATGCAAAAACATCCTTCAGTCACATAAAAAAAAGGAAAAAGGAAAAGATATATGTATATATTATTGGACAATAAATGTTGTATTGGTAGATGGAATTTAGGATTTGAGGCATGATGCCGGCTATGATGAAGTTGCAGTCTTAGTTATTCATACTTACGAATTGTCAGTGTAAAAATTCTGTCATTTGAATGTGATTCATTCATTGGGATTTTAGGTGATTCAAGTTGCTAGAACGATCATTTGCATTGATAAATTTTTGTATAGTCTTTCTAGTTTTTGTTTTACTTGAGGACAAGTAAAAACTCAAGTTTCGGGGTGTGATAATACTAGAAAGAACCATTGATTTCTCCCTACTTATTGTTTAAGTTGTTCCCATTTAGTCATCCTTTGCACATATTTTTGCATTTTTTAGTTTAGTTTATTTCATTTTCTAACTCAATGGACCTTAGCTTAGTTGCTCTTACTTTTTTCATATTTTACTACTAATGTCGCTGCATGAGTCTATTTAGAATTGCGCCCAGAATTGTCACTTCATGACGATGTCCAGAATTGCACCCAAAATTGTCACTACATGACGATGTCCAGAAATGTCGCTGCATGAGCATGCCCAAAATTGTCGCTGCAGGAACTCATTCAAAATTATCATTGTGTGAGTATGTCCAGAGCTGTCGCTGTATAAGCATTGCACCAAGAACTTTCGCTGTACCTAACAACTATCCGGATAAGAATAGAAATTTTTTGAGTTGTCCAGTTTGGTATAACTAACTGGTACGACCATAGACAAATAAATTCTGCAAAAGAGACACTTGTACAATTTGGAGGGATATAAATACTCGCAAAGGAAAGAGAAAAGCTCTCACTCTCCCTCTCCTTTAGTCTCCTTTGTTGCATATTCTTCTTCAACCAAGCTTTTGAAGCTTTTCGGCTAGTGGGGCTTGAGGCCCCCATAAGTGAACCAATGTTAAGGGATGCAGATCTAAAAAATCACATACCTCCAAAAATAATCGCAAGTGCATCCTTGGATCTTCCATAAGCAATCCTCCAAACTACCCAATAGTTTGTAACATCTATAACATAACTGGTCTAAGCTCAAAATGAGTAGCATCAATGTGGCCACAGAATACTTGGATCGAGATTATCAAGAACCGGCACTACAAGCTCTCAAATTGGTCTATCTCTATCATCAATTATTTGTGGAACATTAACAACCTCTGTCTCCCGAACTACTGGAACATGAACTTCAAGATTTTCCCTTCCTTCAATTCTCTCATTTTCTTGCTCTTGCAACTCTCTTATATGTCTTCTCAACGTTCTTTCTATTTCTGGATCTAACGACAAATTATCTCCACTTCTTCTCATAAATTTTTTACAAAAATCTGTAACCACAAAAATCAAAACAAAATTAAAAATAACCAAATCAAATGTTAGCTCAACAATATAACAAAATTCTTACTGAATTACATCGATCTCCCCAACAACGGTGCCAAAAACTTGTCGTGTGTAAAATAATATTGTTGTAACATGTGCAAGTGTACACAACGTTCAAGTAATCAAGTGATAAGTAAAGTATCGTACCCACAGAGAGATTGGTATTCAGAAGAAATTACTAATACTATTGACAAAAGAATTGTGCATACAAAATTAAATGTGATAACAAAGTAGATTGCGTTTGCAAAGTGCATGTCATAACAAAATGAAAAACAATAAAGTTGATCAAGAATTATCTAAGCAAAGCATCAAATGCACTAAGTATTTACCAAGCTTAGTAGAATTGATTGGCAAAATCTTCAGTACAGGACAAGGTTGCAATCAATAAGTATGGAATATTGGGGATCCAAGTTTCTAGATCTACGAATGTCTTAGCAAATATTTGCTTCTACAAAATATCTTAGAATGACAAAATAATGACGTGCTAATTTAATGTAGCAACATTTTACAGTAAACACACATTATATTCCTATAACATGCATTTTCCCAAATAAAACTTATTTCACCATTAACTAACGCAGTTCATAAGAGCTACTACACACATCTTTCGACACATGCTCATTACATCAATTTATGTTCCAGCAAATCCGTTTTGTTTTCAATCAAGATTATGCACATGCAAAACAAGAGCTTATTCCCAAGATTGCCACCACATATAATTAACAACTAAGTCACAAATCAATGAAGAGATTTAATAGAAAGATATCGGTAATCCATTTATAGAAATAAAACAAATTTCAGAAATATTCATCCCTTAACTAGTCAAAGTAAGGGTGCAAATTGTCGCTTAAAAAAAATAACAGACAGACTTGAAGATTAAGAGTACTCCTTGTTGAGACCCAAAATGAACATCAGGCCTGCATTCTCGATTCTGCCTTTGCTCCTCCATAACAACGTCTCTTTGCTTCAATGGTTTTGCTACAGCATTGTCAAGCTTCGCTCCTAACGATAGCTGACAACTCTGCCTTCTACACCTCGTATCTGTTGTGTGACTCTCTCGATTTCCCTCCTTTCGGATTCTAATGCAACAACACTCTAGCCTTACTTGAATAAATTCTTTGATCTCTTTTTCCTTCACCCGAATGTTGCTTATATAGGAGCTTGGTCACACAATACACATTGTCAGATTCAATTTTCTAAGGGTTCTAAAGCCCTCCTAGAGCTTTCTAGTGCAGACCACAATAGATCAGGCTTGCTTCAACAGAATCTTGCACACCTGGGTACTGCCAGAGTGTTTAGTAGCTGCAAAGTTTTGCTACTCCCCAACAGTGCTTCGTTATTGGGCCTCGTACTCTCATCTTCCTTCACCTATTCCTGCGTTAAGAAACACATAAAAACACAATAAAAAGGGTAAAAATGTATAGATTTTGCCAACTAAGTGTACAGCAACTCCAACGACAAAAACACATAAAAACACTACAAATGTTATAGCAAATTTGCTTAAGATCAAACGAATGTTCTAGCAAAAGTCTGTAATATAACTCTTTTTCAAGAGTTGTCACACCCTCAAACCTGAATTTTTGCTTGTCATCAAGTAAAATATGTTGATGCATGTATGCATGAAAACAGAGATTACAACCTTAACAATTTTCGTAAAAATTTTGCTTCCACATTCCAATACGCATATATTTCAGTTCTCAACAACCTTTATACTTGCAAGATTTTATAGCAGCATTGTAGATCAATCTAGAAAATTCAATGTATAGACTTCAATTTAAAGAATAAAGAAATTTTAAATTCACATGCAATTAGTTTTAAAACAAATAATTTCCTACAAACTTGTTTATTTCTTCAGCTAAGTTTTTCAATTTACTTTACTCAAGCATTTTATTTTTACTCTTAGGGAATTCATCTTGTCATGCAATGTTATACTTGACAACTACAATGTAGCAAACACTTAATTTCCATGCCAACAATTACATCACAATCTAATTTTACACTCATGCAGCTTAAAGTTTTCAACTAAAAAGATGGATGGAGCAAACAACTACCTCCTTAACCTACTCTTCATTTTACTATAGCAGAGTATTCCTAAAAAATTAATTTTCTTTTTACAACTTTTTCTTTTAACATTTTTTTCTTTTCTTTTTAAATACTCATACTCAAACATATTATTTTCTCATTAACAATACAATGGAGAAAATAAAGTATTGTTGACGTACTTCGAACAGTTTAAGCATTGGAGTGACAAAATTTTTCTTTACATTTCATGCCATTCACATTTAATACTTGGCTCAAAGAAAACCTAAGTTTTATTAAGAAATATTTACTTTAAAATAATTACAAAGGTTCAAAATCAAATTATCTTTAAAAATCAATTTTCAACACTTCCCTAATCTGAATTTCCTACTTCACTCCTACAAAAATTTTAAGTTTTAAGGTATAATTTCCTCATTGAACATCAACATATATTTATACTTTCCAATCTTCACAAACTTTTCACAAAAATATGTCATGGCATAAATCTCAATATGACAAATGTTATGCAGTAACAACCTATGAAACAAAAATATGTACTAACAAATATATACCTACATGCAGCTAAATAGAACAACACACCCACAAACCTAAAGTGTGCATTATCCTCAATGCATGAACACAATGAAATGTAAACACAAAAACATGCATGAACAAACACATATAAAAAAACTACCCTTTTAGTTGAGGCAGAGGGATTTTTTGGTAGGCTTCCTGCCTTTAAACTTCCTTTTTCGTGGTGAAATAGCCTCCTACTCATCATTATCATCATCCATTTTTGTCATTTCGTAAATCAAGCCATTGACTTATACTTCTTGGTCTAGTCCTTTGGATGGCATAGCAAAAACCTTTGGAGTTACAGGTTTCTTTGGTGTTACGCTCTTTGCTGGTGGTGTTGTAGATTTCTCTTTATCGATGGAACTATCTTCAATATCATCAATCTTGGGGTCTCTCATCTCTTCTTCATCCTCCTCAGTTGGATGGCACTCTTCACTAGAAGATGACTTTCCAGATGCCGACTGAATCTTAGTGTCGCTCGCATCATAATTTGTCATAACCGTTTCATCGTAAAGGATTCTCGAAAACTCTAAGAACTGTGGGACTTTGACTTGATTTTGCTGTAGCGCCTGGGTAATCGCATCAATGTAAATATGCATATATCTTCATAAGGCCTCGATTTTGCAGTGAAAATCCTCTTACCCTTTCTCAATTTTCTTAAGACAATTAATAACATCATAACATTTTTCATCAACATTCCCCAAACAAGCTAAAGCAGACAGTTCAAAAGGGTTAATAGAAGAAGCTTTCACAAACAGTGGTGGCTCAGAACTGGATGGTTGTTTAAGTGGTGTTAACACAAGCACATCCTTTTTTTGTTGCCACATCACTAATTGTTTGGTGATGGCACTTTTTTTTAGCAACACCTCTAAAGCAACACATGCTTGGAAACACAAAGTAGAAATTAAGTTAGGACAAACAAGATTACTCGAGTTTTTTTGGGTACATTTGTGAACCTCATCTCAAATAGTCTGTTCCACATTAATCTTCATTCCTGTAATGATAGAATGTAACAGCAACAATCATTCTCTCCTAATAGTGGTTGTATGAACTGTAGGCATCAATCTAGATTTCAAAAAACTTATCCAGATTTGACACTCAGGCTTCAAATATTGCTTCTCAATCATAGAGCGATCAGTCTTCGATTTATCCTAGGTAGTTCTCGGAATACATACGTCTCTCAACACTTTCTCCAAACTTTCCTCCGGAATTCCTCGCGTAAATCTTGTGTGCTCATCTTTTACATCATAGACTCCATAATATTCATTCACTTTATTTGCATCAAATAAAACATAAATGCCCCGAACGTATACAAATGGGCTATCAGTAATTAAGTGCGAGTAGAACTCTCTTACATCTTTGGATACACCTTGTCCGGATGACAACAAAACATTTCCCAACCATGAGATTCAATTACACGTGCAATATCTTCATCAAAACCCATATATTTTTCTTATTTAAACACGAAACCTTTCTCCAATAAAGGTTGGCGCTTCAGATAGTTCTCTTGGAACTTCGCCTCCGCATTCCGATCATAAAACTTTCTTGCAATAATGGGCATAGGTTGTTGCGGCATCTTCCCCTTGCGTCTCATTTTTTGGACAAGCAAACTGTTTAGAGAAAACATAAACTTTCAAAGAAAAATGAACTAACAAATAAAGAAACAAAGACTAAATATAAAGAAACAAAATTAAAAGGAATTTACTATTACAAGAAATCAACTAAAACGTGTGGCACGTGGTTGCGAAATTTGCATCGAATGGTCTACCATTTCAGCTTTGTTATGACAGAGATGCAATCACTTCTGATTGGTCAAGCAAAACCCCACACCGTACTCATTTATTACTAAAACTACTATTATTTCACTAACTTGTAACTAATTCAAAAATTCAAAATGTACATTAACACAAAACCGAAATAAAAATAAAACAATTTCAAACTCTTCTGACATCACGCAATGTAATAGCAAAATTTTGTTGCAACATCAGATCATTGTAATAGCCTTTAGACGCTATCCATTAACTCTGAACACATTCCCTATCGTGGCATTTTTTATATCTACAGCACCATGTGGATAAGCAAAAACTACCTTAAATGGCCCTGTCCACTTAGACTTCAACTTTCTTGGAAATAATTTAAGCTTCGAGTCAAACAACAAAACTTGCTATCTTGGCTTAAAATGCTTAGGCAATTATCTTGCTGTCATGCCATCTTGTTTTCTCTTTATATATCTTGACATTTTCATATGCTTGCAAACGAAACTCATCTATTTCATTCAAATCCATCATCCTTTTCTCTCCTGAAACCAACCAATTACCATTTTTCTTCTTAATTGCCCAAAAAGTTGTATCCTCCAACTCAACAGGTAAATGGCAAGGCTTTCCATACATAAGCTTAAATGGTGACATCCTTAAGGGTGTTTTAAAGGCAATCCTATACGCCCACAAAGCTTTGTCTAACCTCGTTGCCCAGTCCTTATGCATTGGATCAACAACCTTCTCTAAAATCGATTTAATCTCTCTATTCGATATCTTCGCTTCTCCATTCATTTGGGGATGATATGCGGTTGCAATTTTATGGTTTATCCCATACCTTGTTAAGGCATCCTCAATGTAACGACAATCGAAGTGTGAACCTTTATCACTGATAATCACTCTTGACATTCCAAATCTCGTAAAAATATGCTTATGCTAAAACTTTAGCACTAACTTTGCATCATTAATAGGGAGTGTAATTGCCTCAACCCTCTTTGAGACATAGTCAACAGTGACCAAAATATAGATATTTCCCCATGATGGTGGAAATGGTCCCATAAAATCCACACCCCATACATTGAATAATTTGACTTCAACAATGTTTTGCAATGGCAACTCATTCCTTCTCGAAATATTACCTGTACGTTGACATCTATCATAGGAATGACAAAAATTATGTGCATCTTTAAACAAGGTAGGCCAAAAGAAATTTGATTGTAAAACTAAGGTAGGCCAAAAGAAATTTGATTGCAAAACTTTGGCAGCGGTTCTTTGTCCTCCAAAATGTCCTTCGTATGGCGCAACATGACAGTGCTGTAAAATACTATGGCATTCATGATTTGGAACACATCGCCTTATGATTTTATCTGCACAATTCTTTAAAAAAATGGCTCGTCCCCATAATAGAATTTAACATCATGCAAAACAAATTTCTTCCTCTGGTTAGTTAAATCAGGGGCAATAATCCACTGATAGTACTAGAAAGAACCATGAATTTCTCCATACTTATTGTTTAAGTTGTTCCCATTTAGTCATCCTTAGCACATATTTTAGCATTTTTTTAGTTTAGTTTGTTGCATTTTCTAACTCAATGGACCTTAGCTTAGTTGCTCTTAATTTTTTCATATTTTTCTATTAATATCGCAGCATAAGTCTATTCAGAATTGCGGCCAGAATTGTCACTACATGATGGTGTTTAGAGTTGTGTCCAAAATTGTCACTACATGACGATGTCCAAAAATGTCGCTGCATGAGCATGCCCAAAATTGTTGCTACAGGAACTAGTTCAAAATTATCACTGTGTGAATATGTCCAGAGTTGTCGCTGTATAAGCATTGCGCCCAGAACTGTCGTCGCACCTAACAACTATCCGGATAAGAACAAAAATTGCATAAGTTGTACAGTCTGGTATAACCAACTGGTACGACCATAGATAGCTCAATTCTACAGAAGAGACACATGTACAATTTTGAGGGATATAAATACGCACAAGGAAAGAGAAAAGCTCTCATACTCTCTCTCTCCTTTAGTTTCCTTTGGTGCATATTCTTCTTCAACCAAGCTTTTGATGCTTTTCGGCTAAGGGGCTTGAGGCCCTCATAAGTGAACCAACGTTAAGGGATGCAAATCTGCTCTTGACGAGGAGCCCTAAGTACAATGCAAGAGGGAAGTAAAGGAGCAAGTCGAGTAGCCTAGGAATAGTATTCTCCATTTGTTCTTTTACATTTCCTTTCTTAAGCGTTGGAGATTCATGTTCATTTCAAGTTTGTATGGAAGTACTCTTGATTGTTAGACTAAATGATATCTTATTCAAGCTTTCTTTTACTATTAATCTTTGGGTTTGATTATTTTGACCACAAAAGTGTGATTGCAGTCACTGTCACTGGAAGTTGCAACGACAAATTAAACTAACAAGCAAGACAACAGAAGTTGCTTGGGGATTGAAGGAATTTAATCCACTTGTTCTTGAATGTGTTGCATTACCAGCACTGGAAGGTGTGGTTAGTGTTCATGTTTAAGTCTTAGATCTAATAGAGAAGTTATGTTTGGTAAGATATTCATTGTTCTTATTTGCAGCGACAATCACCTAATATTTTACACATTGTGAGCCACACATAGTATTCTGCTAACTATCCACATTGGATACCTCATTTCATTATTATTGCATTTATCTTGTTTTATCTGTTCATTACATTGACAGGAATAGACAACAAATAGCCATCCTCATGGGATTGATATCCGACAGATTCACATATGTCTGCTATACTTGCATCGATAGTGTACGCTTGTACATATTTGCTATGATGTTCATAGCATGATCAAGTTCGACGCTATTGTCGGGGATGACATTTGTTTGATGTTTGTTTTTGTTTTTGCACTTTATTTTTATTATATAATATTTAGTTTCGACTTACATGTTTTTCTTTTTGTCGTTGTTTTCACATTTTATTTTAGGCGTTTATTTTATTTTATTTTATTTTTTTAAGTTTTTTTACGTCTTGTTTTTGCAAAGTAATTAGGTACCATTGTCACCGTATTTGGACTTCATTGTCAATGCAATTCATACGACTGTCTGGTTGAATTTTTTAAACTGCAGACTAAAGCTCTCTACGCACAGCACCATAGTCACCATTGACAAAATGTGTCTGATACATTCTATTCTCAAGGGAAGATCGATGTCGGTGCAATAATCTACCAGGAAATTGCTAAGACAACCTTACTACACAAAATGAAGGTTGTTGAGAAGTTGGCCAATTCCATCAACAATAGGTAGATCAGGCTTGTCGCTATAATAAAAGACATGGAAAGAGTACAAAATTTATTCTATGCCCACACTAAGTCTCGGAATAGTGTTGTTGTGACCACATTAAGGCAGATGAGCAAAGCCCTTCTCCCTGAATTCCCAATATTCCCTCTAATTAAAAGAGAGTATGAGCCCTCAACTGAGGAGGCTAACTCAAGGGATAAAGACCAATCAGTGGCTTCCCCTCCAATGGTACACATCTCTGATGATGAGAAGGAGGCAGAATCAAGGAAGGTGGAGGAATGTTTGCGATCTATTCAGAGCTTGTTTGAGGATGAGTTTATTGCTGGTCAGGAGGCAGATGCTACTAAAGAGGAAATCCCTACTGAAAGGAAGGAAACCCAAGTTGAGGAAGAGGATGAAAAAAAATGAAGGAAATGAAGCTAAGGAAGATTTAGCTGAAAAAATTTATCATTGCATGATCTGTGTTTTTATGTAACAGCAATGTGCAAGCGGATACACGTCGATACAAGTATAGTTGATAGACAATTCTATCGGATATCAATTCCATGAGGAATGGGTTATTGATGTCTAAATGTTGAAGCAATTAATACTGTAATCAAGTAAGATGTGAGTAAGGATGTTAGTGTAATTATGTAAGATCTTCACACTAAGATAATCAGGAATGTCAACGCAATTAGAGTTCAACTTCAGAGGTTAAATGTTAGTGTACTAAAAATAAATCCAATTGTGTTGAGTGTTGAGTGCTGAATATTTAAATGCATCAAATGTAAATATGATCAAGTGTAAATGGGCAGGAATGGTTCACTGATTCTGCTAAATCTCAATGCTAGATGCGTCGATAAGATAAAATGTGGATGGAATATCACTGCAATGAAGTTCCTTTGAGTTCTCACTAACAATAACTTTCTACTTAATCTTGACATGAATATCCACAATCACTCCACCTCTCGATGCGAGCAATGATGTGTATTCAAGAACAAGTAACTGGAGTTTGTCCCAGTCCCAAGAAGCTCTCGCCTAACTTACTTGTTAACCCAACTTGTCACTGCATCTCTCGATGTCGGCACACTACAATTTCACTCTCGTGCTTAAAGCGATCAGATCCAAGAATAAACATATAAGTAGTGTAAAATAAGAATCAAATTGATTTAACATTAAAAGACACTCTCGTATTCATTTAATATCATCAAAATCCATCATCGTTTTAGAAGAATTAAAGAGTACAACGAAGCTTACTATCTCTAGACTACTAGGCCTACTCCCTAATTTTTCCTCTTGCTTTGCATCAAGCACCTCTCGTCAGAAGTGGTTGCAGACTTGCTTCATCAGCTCCTGATTTCCAGCTAAAACCTCTAATTCACACAGAATTTTCAGAATTAAATCCCTTTGCTCTTAATGATTTCTTCATTCTTTGTTCTTTTATCTATAGCCTTCAAAATGTTGTAGGATTCATCCTTCATTCCTAGATCCAGATCAAGATTTTACAGCTGTCAAAGTTAGTTAGAGTACAACTATGCACTCACGCAGATTGAATGTTCTCTTTAGAGACCTGCAGGATGTCGTTGCATTGCTGGTCATAATCTGAGATTATAATTGCAATGAAACCTGTGATATTACTATGTTGATGCTTCCAGCTGTGAATGCCGCTTGATTTTACTCATTCGAGGTACAATTTCAATGTGACAACATCTTTTGGTAGTAATTTCCTGCTGATCTTGTGGCTACATTCATCCAGCATTAAGCTTCTAGATTGAGTTCTTACGCTGACAATATTAAGATGAAACATATTGGCTGCTTGCGTCGACATTAGTATAAAAATAGATAAAAATAACAAGAATTTAAACTAACTAACAATGAGTTGGAAAATATGAAAACTAAGTATAAAATTCTAATGATGTATGCTTAATGAAATACAAAAGGGACAATTAAAACATTAAATTGGGGTGAAAATCTATGTCATTTGAAATACCATCACACCCCAAAACTTGAGTTATTACTTGTCCTCAAGAAAACAAAAATTAACAATATAACAATTAGAAATGTCACCGCAATCTTTATTCATGCAACTTGATATGAACAACTTAAAACTGCAACTTCATCAATGTTAATATTATGCATTGAATCCTAATCTTCCTTGAACCATTTCAGTAAATTATTCTTCTTTTTCTTTTCTTTCTTCTTTTTCTCATTTTTTATTTTTCAAGTGACTGAAAGATGTCATTGCATTATTCTACCTTTGTTCCTGGGTAGTAACGATGGGGTGCAACAAACCCCCAGGAAGCATGTAATTGTGTCGACACACACTCTTACAGTTACAGCCTTTGGCTAGATGAGTTTCTTTTCTAATACTGTAGCGGAGTGTTCTCCCTTAAAAGTCATAATGCACTCATATTGGAGCATCTTTTATTACTACAATGTCACTATAATGGTCACTTAGTTCAAGATTCAACACCAATACTACCCATCCATTACTGAAGTAATTTCAATTATTCATTCAAAATAAGCAGACTCATTATTCAATCTTATTTATCCAATTTCCACATCAACATTCAAACAATTCAGGAATTACGCATCAAAATAAAAGTTAAGGGCACATTTCTATTGAAATTTTGTAATTTTTCATTAACTAAAGAAACAAAATAAAAGTCAAACATGAGGGTGTAGTTGCATTTACCATTCACATTATCTTCCCCCTGAACTTAATGTTTGCATTGTCCTCAATGCACTGACAATAATTATAAAGAAATAATGGAAATGCAACTACATTGCATTAAACTAAAAGGAATGTAGTGACAATTAAAATGCAGACACAATAAGAATGCATGAAAACTAACAAAAAGGAAATGTACTAAATTATTCAATAGTAGCTGATGCAAAGGCTGCTTTGGTTTTCTTCTTTTTCTTCGGGCGCTTTCCCTCATCATGGTGTTTCTTCTTTTTCTTGTCCTTTTGCCTCTTCCACTTTTCATCCTTTGTGCCAATCGGTTCGATGGATTGCTCCTCCTCTATAGGTTGGGTGGTGGCCTCATCAGTTGTCACCTCTGATGGGTGGATTTTTATGAGAGGTGCCACATCGGGCACAATAGCCAGAGGATTTAGTTCCTCTATCTTGCTAGTGACAACCTTAGCCTGACTCGTAGTAGGTAGAGCCTCATCTCAACTAGATGCCTCCACAACATCCTCAACGACCATTCTTGGGGCATTGGTTTCCTTCTCTTCCTGCACCTTGACAGGTTTTTTTTCTTCTTTCTCTTTTGTCTTTCCTTCTTCTTCTTCTTCTTGATCTTTCTCCTTCAAGTGATCCTCCCCTTGGTCTGCATTTCTTCCATATACTGCTCAGGTTCAACTAGGCCAGTGTAGGCATAATCCACTCTGTCAACATCCTCCCCTATAATTGCTGCTTGTTCAACCATATTTACGCCCAAACTGTTGGAAAACTCATCTTTGAATAAGTTGGTGATGTTGCGATGATAATCGTCATTAGTTTGTGAGTGCCCGTCATCCTTCTCAGCATTGAAAATATGAATCTGGATTGATGTAGGTAAAGGTGTAGGCCTACCTTCAGAAGTAGGTTGCTCAGAAGACGAGTACTTCATTGGGCGATAGATTGATGGGAAGGTTGGGAAGTCTGGTAATCGAGTTTTTCTAATTGGTTTGATTCAACGACAATGGCTTCATTCCACGCCTTAGTGTATGCATAAAACTTTTGGAGCCGAAGATCCATGTCGTTCACTATACTATAGTGTGGATGGATCGAATGTCGAGGCTGTCCAAGTGTAGTTCCATCAATGCCAGCTTTTTTACCATTTGAGACTCTATCGGCGCATTAGATTGGTCAGTCTTCTTCTTACCCTTTCCTCTATCCCTTTTCTTAAAGGTTTCCCTGGCCATTAGTGTATCTTGGCCTCGTGTCATCCTCTCAACCGAGATATCATTGATTGGGCCTTTATTGTCCAAGACCTCCTCACCATCTTTAGGTACAATACCCTTGTATTGATAATGTAACATAATGAGAGAGGGAAAAGGAAGGATACCATTTTGCTTTCCTGCAACATCCGCGTTTTGGGCGTGATGAGCTCGTCGATGTCGATGTGTCGGTGGTGCTGAATAGAAAGCAAGAGACACATATTGTTCAATATGGCCGTAGTGCTGTGAGTCGAAGGCATAACACGACTGTTGATAAAATGAAACCATACCTTGCAAAAAATTGTAAGGTACCGTCTGTGCATTGTGAAGTTGTGAAATCCATTACCTGTCCATGTAGTACCATCGATACAGAGATCTTTCATCATCTGGGTCAGACAATCATCATCCAAACGATGCAAAAGGGGGTGCATGGTTGTCTACCCATTCTGGAATCCTCAGTAATACGTTGATCTACGCAACGCTCCATGGAACAAGCCCTTCTCGCACAAAGATAAACTTCTGCTCCTGATCCACCAGATTTGCATAAAACTCCCTAACCAATGTGGGAGAGTAGCCAGAAGGATGGTCGCAAAAATATTCCCACCCAAGACGACTGATGGTACGGTGAACTTGTTTTCCCGAAGTCTGGTGTGGAGAAAGTTGGAGTCCCTCTTCAGGATGGATGTTGTGTTTTAACATGATATTCTGGTAACAGTCTTTGGCTGCAGTCGTTAGAAATAAGACTAGGCCTATGGATGAGGGTAGTGGTGCTGTGGATAGAGACATAATAGAAGTGGTCGGATTGTTTTTTGAAAGGGTTTTAGGAGTGTTTCAGAAGTGGACAAAGACACAATAGAAGTCGTCAAGAAATGCTTCGACAATCTGGGACCTTTGCTCATCTTTACTTCCTATTTCCAATCGAGACAAGTGATCAGTTACCTGATTCTCAGATCCTTTCCTATCCCTGATTTCAATGTCAAATTCTTGAAGTAGTAAGATCCATTTGATGAGTCTAGGTTTTGCGTCTTTTTTTTTGAAAGGTATTTCAACGCTGAGTAGTCAGTGTAAACTGTAGTCTTTACGCCGACAAGATAGGAACGAAATTTTTCAAATGAGAAGACTACTACTAGCAACTGCTTCTCAATCGTGGTGTAATTAACCTCCATTTCAGTTAGGGTTTTACTAGCATAGTAAATAGAATGAAATACCTTTTCTTTCCTTTGGCCTAGGATAGCTCCTACAGCGAAGTCGTTTGCATTGCACATTAGTTCAAACGATTGTGTCCAGTTCGGTGTAACGACAATTAGGGCTTGTATTAGCTTCTTTTTTATTGTCATAAATGCATCCAGACATATGTCATCAAACATAAGCTTTTTATTTTGCTTTAGCAATGAGCATAATGGTTTAGCTATCTTAGAGAAACAATAATAGGCTTTGCCAGCTAGCCTATCCAGCATCTGATCGATGAAAGGTAGTAGGAAATGGTCCATCTTTGTGGCCACATTCAGTCGTAGGTAATCCATGCATACTCGCCATCCCGTTACAATGCGAGTAAAGATTAACTCATTCTTGTCATTGGCCACAACTGTGAAACCACTCTTTTTAGGCACACATTGAACAGGGTTCAGCTAATTACTATAAAAAATAGGGTATGTAATGCCCGCATCTAACCATTTGATACTTTCCTTCTTTACTACTTATTTCATCTTTTCATTGAGTCTTCATCGCTGCTCAATTGATTGCTTCTTTTCATCTTCTAGCCTAATATTGTGCATGCAAAAAGAGGGACTGATGCCTCTGATATTTACGATGCTCCAAGCTATGGCTCTTTTATGTTCTTTTAGAATCACGATGAGCTTATCTTCTTTCATTGCATTGAGGGATGCATTGACAATAACAAGTAGTGTCTCGTTGTCACCAAGAAAAACATACTTTAAATGTGTTGGCAATTGCTTCAACTCCAAGGTAAGAGCTTGCTCAGTAGATGATTTAAACACTGAGACTATCCTGTTAGACAAATCCAAAAATTTCAATTGTCAATTCTGTCTCAGCTCACAATTGTTAACCACCTCTTTGTCGCTACAATCAGTTAGGATTTCCTCAGTGATTGTCGTCGCATCTTCATCTAATATTACTAAATTTCGTACATTGAATTCTTCCAAAATGATTTCATCCAGCACATCGATATGATGATTGCTCTTTACTCCTACATGGAGATGCCTCAAACATACTAAAGGTCACATGCTCGTCGTTATATCACATGATAAGTTCTCCCTTGAACACGTCGGTAAATGTGCATCTTGTTCCTAGAAATGGTCGCCCTAAGATAATGGGTACTTCCTTATCTGCTTCGCAGTCTAGGATTATAAAATAAGTAGGGAACACAAGTTTATCAACCTGGACAAGGATGTCTTTGATTTGGCCTTTTGGTTGTGCTAAGGATCTATCCGCAAGTTGCAATGTCACCATAGTGGGCTTCATCAAACCTATTCCTAATTTCTTGAAAGTAGACAGAGACATAAGATTAATACTTCCTCCCAAATCACATAAAGCTTTACCTAAATAATGACTCTCAATAGAGCATGGGATTGTAAAGCTGGCAGGATCTTTCATCTTGGTTCACAATTTATTTGTAAGCACAAGCACTGCACCCCTCTATGAGCGTAATCGTCTCGATCTCGAACAATTTCTTTTTCTTTGATAACAGCTCCTTCATGTAATTCCCATAACTGGGTATCTGCACAAGAGCATCTATTAGAGGTATATTAATGTGCAATTGTTTCAAAGTAGAAACAAACTTTTGGTATTCTTTGTCATGGACTTTCTCTTAAATCTTTACGGAAACGACAAAGGTATTGTAACATTGGATTGTTATGGAAAACTCGACGGTGTCGACATTAGCAGTTGCATCGACAACTTAGTTGGGCAAACTACAAGCATAGATGGCACTGTAGTTGGTTCCTCTTCATGTTCTTTTGCTTGACTTTCTTCAGCTACATCTTCTTCTTATTGTTGTGGTTCAGATGCATTGACATGATCTTGGCCATAACTGCTTGGTTCCATTATTTGTTTGCCACTCCTTAGTGTGATTGCTTTGCAATGCTCCTTCCCCCTCTACGTAGTATTCTCAATATCACTAGGTAGAGTGCCTGGCGACCTTGTACTTAAATTAGAAGCCAACTGCCCCAACTGGGCTTCCAATGCTCTAATGGAAGAGGAGTTGCCTTGTACTATTGCTTCAATTCGTGTGATATACACACGCATCATTGCCTCAAGAAAAGCCATAGGATCTAACTTAGGTTAAGAAAATTACTGCTGTTAATGTTGATGATGTTGTCCTTGCATATGTGGCAACACAGACTATTATGGCTGTAATCAAGATTGTGGTTGCATCTAGTTATGTGACTGCATTTGTTCAGATCGAGAATTTACCTGTGAATTCTGATTATAATTTTGCTAAGGATTGCTATTGTAACTCCCTTGTTTATAACTCCCTTGATTTGAGGAATTTCCATATTTAAATGTAGAAATATTTTGATTCCCCCAAGGTTGTTGAGATCGGTTGTTGTATAAGTTGCCAAATGAACCTCCCCTGATGTTATTAACGCAGAAAGCATTTTCTGCATGTTCTGGACAATCCTCATAACTATGATTGTCGCCATAGATTTCACAAGAAAATATTGTCTTATCTAATTGCTAGGCCACTTGAATAAGAGCAACGTCATTTGTTCCCTTCATATTCTTTATAATATTGGCCAATGAGGATACCTGCTCTGACAAAGCAGAAATAACATCTAACTCAAGAACTCTAGGGTTAGTTTTTACTCGTGTAGAACGAGAAATAGGATATTGGTAGTCGTTTTGAGCAATCCTCTCTAGAATTTGTACAACATCATTGTATGTACAATCTAGCAAGGGAACATTAGCCGATTCATCGACAAGGTTCCTTGTCTGAGCATTCAAACCATTGTAAAATATTTCAATTTGGGTCTCCTACTGAATTTCATGCATTGGGCAGCGTCGAAGCAATGTTTTATAATGCTCCCAAGTTGTATGTAAATTCTCATCATCTAACTGATGATATGCAGTAATGTCATTTCGTAACCTTGCGTTAATTATCGACGGATTGAAACGCAAAATGAATTGCATTGCTAACGCATTCAAAGATGTAATTGATCCTACCGACAATCCCAAGAACCATGTTTTTACTTTACCCTACAACGAATAAGGAAATAATTGCATTTTTAAGGCATCATCAGGGACACCATGTTGACTAAAGGATGCACAAATAAGAAAAAATGATTTCAAATGTTCTCATGCGTCTTCATGCAAAAAACTTGAATATTGCCCATTCGAGTTGAGCATCTGAAACATCACCGATTTTAATTCAAAATTATCAGCTTGAATAGCAGGCCTTACAACCCCTAGTTGTAAATCATCGAGTATAAGCACAACAAAATATCTTATTGTCCTGTTTTGCACTAGTTCTTCTTGTGGATGTGGTGGTGGTATATCATTAACAATTTGTGTAAGCACTGGTGGAGTTCCATCTTATGGTAGCAATGGTGGCAAATTATTGTTGTGGTTGTTACCAACCATTTTCTGTTGTTCTTGTCTTCTCCTCCTAAGTGTCCTCTCAAGCTTTGGATCAAAGCTTACAATGTCCTTACGATTTCTCCTTGTGGACATACAATAATTAACAATTTGAAAAAAGAAATAATTAGAGAAATAATGATAGATTAGTAAAGATTAAAACTTAAGTAAGTAGAATTAATTACAACTACAAAAGTAAACATCAAACAAATGCCATTCCCTGGCAACGGCGCCAAAACTTGATCGGTGTTTTTACGACATAGTAATGTGCAAGCGGACACACATCAATGCAAGTATTGTTGATAGACAATTCTATCATATATCGATCCCACGAGGAATGGGTTCTTGATGTCTAAATGTCGAAGCAATTAATACTGTAATCAGGTAAGATGTGAGTAAGGATGTCAATGCAATTATGTAAGATCTGCACACTAAGATAATCAGGAATGTCAACGCAAATAGAGTTAAACTTCAGAGGTTAAATGTTAGTGTACTAAAAATAAACCCAATTGTGTTGAGTGTTGAGAGAATATTTAAATGCATCAAATGTAAATATGATCAAGTGTAGAAGGGCAGGAATGGTTCACTGATTCTGCTAAATCTCAACGCTGGATGCGTCAACAAGGTAAAATGTGGATGGAATGTAACTACAATGAAGTTCCTTTGAGTTCTCACCAACAATAGCTTTCTACTTAATCCTGACTTGAATATCCACAATCACCCCACCTCTCGGTGCAAGCAACGATGTGTATTCAAGAACAAGTAACTGGAGTTTGTCACAATCCCAAGAAGCTTTCGCCTAACTTACTTGTTAACCCAACCTGCCGCTGCATCTCTCGATGTCAATGCACTACAATTTCACTCTCGTGCTTAAAGTGGTCAGATCCAAGATAAACATATAAGTAGTGTAAAATAAGAATCAAAATGATTTAACATTAAAAGACACTCTCGTATTCATTTAATATCATAAAAATTCATCATCGTTTAAGAAGAATTAAAGAGTACAACAAAGCTTACTATCTCTAGACTACTAGGCCTACTCCCTAATTTTTCCTCTTGTTTTGCATCAAACACCTCTCGTTAGAAGTAGTTGCAGACTTGCTTCTTCATCTCCTCGATTTTTAGCTCAAACCTTCAATTCACACAAAATTTTCAGAATTAAATCCCTTTGCTCTTGATGATTTCTTCATTCTTTGTTTTTCTATTTATAGCCTTCAAAATGTTGCAGGATTCAGCCTTCATTCCCAGATCCAGATCTAGATTTTGCAGCTATCAAAGTTAGTTAGAGTATAACTGTGCACTCATGCAGATTAAATGTTCTCTTCAGAGGTCTACAGGATGTCGCTGCATTGCTGGTCGTAATCTGAGATTTTAATTGTGATGACACCTGTGATATTCCCGTGTTGATGCTTCCAGCTGTGAATTCAGCTTGATTCTACTCATTCAAGGTTTAGTTTCAATGTGACGACATCTTTTGGTTGCAATTTCCAACTAATCTTGTGGCTGCATTCATCTAGCATTAAGCTTCTAGACTGAGTTCCTACTCTTACAATATTAAGATGCAATATATCGATTGCTTGCATCGACATTAGTACAAAAATAGATAAGAATAACAAGAATTTAAACTAACTAACATTGAGTTGAAAAATATGAAAACTAAGTATAAAATGCTAATGATGTATGCTTAATGAAATACAAAAAAGACAATTAAACCATTAAATTGAGGAGAAAATCTATGTCATTTGAAATACCATCACTGCAGCTATAGTTATGGGTGCAACAACTGAGGGTTTGGCACCAACTAGAGCGAGTCAGGCGAAGATTGTGACTTCAATTAATGACGATCACAATCCTTTGGCTATCATGGTATACACTGGACTATTCGAAGTAATCCATCCGACAGAAGTTACAGTTGATGATGCCGAGGCAAAGCCGGATGTTGCGGAGCAATCTAAGGATCAGACAAAGCCAAAAGAAAGAAAAAGAGAGCACTCCAAGGACAATAAGCACAAAAAGGAATAAAAGAAGAGAAGGAAGAAAAATCACCATGCAGCCACATCGACAGCTGCGGAAAATTGAGTTAGTTTTTTTTCATTTTTTAGCTGTAGTGTTAATGAATTGCATGTAGCTGTAGTTTTTATTTTGTTAGTAAGAATTGTCGTTGTATTTTCATTGTCATTATATTTTAGTGTCAGTGCATTAGGGAAAATGCAAACTTTAAGTTTGGGGGAATGCATATGGGGTTTAGAGATGCACCCACATTTCAAAATTTTTCTTTTTAAAGTTAATGAAGCATGAAAGGTTATGAATGGATATTGCAATTGTGTTTAATTTTTTTCTTGAATCATGTGAAATGTCAATGAATCAGTTGGATAAACTTGATTGAATGTTGTATCTACAATTCTTTGATGAATGATTTGGATTGCATTAGTAATGAATGACTAGTATCACTCTTTGAATTTTGATTGAATCATCCATTTACAGTTACTTGTATATAATTATAGTTATAAATAAAAGACACTCCAATGTGGGTGTATTGTGAACTATCAAGGAGGAACACTCCAATGCAAGTGTGAGAAAAAGTAATCTAGCCAAAGGCTATCACTGTAAGAGTGTGTGTCGGTGCAATTACATACTCCCTAGGGGTAGCCCATCGTTACTTCTCAGGAACAAGAGTATAGTAATGCAACGGCATCCCTCAGTCACATTAAAAAAAGAAAAAAATATATGTATATATTATTGTACAATAAAAGTTGTATTGGTAGATGAAATTTAGGATTTGAGGCATGATGTTGGCTTTGATGAAGTTGCAGTCTTAGTTATTCATGCTTACGAATTGTCGGCGAAAAAGTTATGTTATTTGAATGTGATTCATTCATTGGGAGTTTAGGTGATTCAAGTTGCTAGAATAATCATTCGCCTTGATAAATTTTTGTATAGTCTTGCTAGTTTCTGTTTTACTTGAGGACAAGTAAAAACTCAAGTTTAGGGGGTGTGATTGTACTAGAAAGAACCATGAATTGCTCCATACTTATTGTTTAAGTTGTTCCCATTTAGTCATCCTTAGTACATATTTTAGCGTTTTTTAGTTTATTTTATTGCATTTTCTAACTCAATGGACCTTAGCTTAGTTGCTCTTAATTTTTTCATATTTTACTACTAATGTCGCTGGATGAGTCTATCCAGAATCGCACCTAGAATTGTCACTGCTTGACGATGTCTAGAATTGCACCCAAAATAGTCATTGCTTGACGATGTCTAGAAATGTCGCTGCATGAGCATGCCCAAAATTATAGCTGTAGGAACTCGTTCAAAATTATCACTGTGTGAATATGTCCAGAGTTGTCGCTATATAAGCATTACTCCCAGAACTATTGTTGTACCTAACAACTGTCCGGAAAAGAACAGAAATTGCACGAGTTGTCCAGTCTGATATAACCAACTGGTACGACCATAGACAACACAATTCTGCAAAAGAAACACCTGTACAATTTGGAGGGATATAAATACTCACAAGGAAAGGGAAAAGCTCTCACACTCTCTCTCTCTCTCTCCTTTAGTCTCCTTTGTTGCATATTCTTCTTTAACCAAACTTTTGAAGCTTTTTGACTAGGGGGTTGAGGTCTCCATGGGTGAATCAACGTGAAGGGATGCAGATTTGCTCTTGACGAGGAGCCTTAAGTGCGACGCAAGAGGGAAGTAAGGGAGCAAGTCGAGTAGCCTAGGAATAGTATTTTGCATTTGTTCTTTTACATTTCCTTTCTTAAGCGCTGGTGATTCATGTTCATTTCAAGTTTGTATGGAAGTACTCTTGATTTTTAGACTAAATGATATCATATTCAAGCTTGCTTTTACTGTTAATTCTTTTGGTTTGCTTGTTTTGACCACAGAAGTGTGATGGGCAGTCACTGTCACTGGAAGGTGGAACGACAAATTAAACTAACACGCAAGACAATGGAAGTTGCTTGGGGATTGAAGGAATTTAATCCACTTGTTCTTGAATGTGTTGCATTACCAGCATTGGGAGGTGTGGCTAGTGTGCATGTTTAAAAGTCTTAGATCTAATAGAGAAGCCATGTTTGGTAAGACATTCATTGTGCTTATTTGTAGCGACAATCACTTAGTATTTCATACCTTGTGAGCCACACTTAGTATTCTGCTGACTATCCATATTGGGGACCTCATTTCATTATTATTGCATTTTATCTTTAATTTTACATTGCTCCAAACTATTATCACAACCTTTTTTGTTTTATCGAATCATTGCGTTGACAGGAATAAACAATAAAAAACCATCCTCATGCGATCGATATCTGATAGATTCACATCTGCCTACTATACCTACATCGACAGTGTACGCTTGAACATATTTGTTGTGACGTTCATAGCACAATCAAGTTTTGGTACCATGGTCAGGGATGTCATTTGTTTGATGTTTATTTTTGTTTTTGCACTTTATTTTTATTATATAATATTTAGTTGCTACTAACTTGTTTTTATTTTTGTCGATGTTTTCACATTTTATTTCAAGTGTTTTTTTTATTTTTTTATTTTCAAGTTTATTTTACGTCTTGTTTTTGAAGAATAATTAGGTACCATTGTCACCGCACTTGGAATTCATTGTCAACGCAATTTATACGGTAGTCTGGTTGCATTTTGTTAACTACAAATTGAAGTACTCCATGCATAGCACCATAGTCACCCTTGACAGAATGTGTCTGATACATTCTATTCTGAAGGGTAGGAAGATCGATGTCGGTGCAATAATTCACCAGGAAATTGCTGAGACAACCATTGTGCATAAAATGAAGGCTGTTGAGAAGTTGGCCAATTCCATCAACAATAGGCAGATTAGGCTTGTCACTGCAATAAAAGACATGGACAGAGCACAAAATTTATTCTATGCCTACACTAAGGCTTGAAATAGTGTTGTTGTGACCACATTAAGGCAAATGAGCAAAGCCCTTCTCCCTGAATTCCCAGTATTCCCTCAATTTATTAGAGAGTATAAGCCCTCAACTGAGGAGGCTGACTCAAGGGATAAAAAGCAATCAGTGGCTTCCCCTCTAATGGTACACATCTCTGATGACGAGAAGGAGGCAGAATCAAGGGAGGTCGAGGAATGTTTGAAAACTATTGAGAGCTTGTTTGAGGATGAGTTTACTGTTGGTCAGGAGGCACATGCTACTGAAGAGGAAATCCCTACTGAAAGGAAGGAAACCCAAGTTGAGGAAGAGGAAGAAAAAATGAAGGAAATGAAACTGAGGAAGATTCAGCTGAAAAAAATTTGTCACTGCACCTATAGTTCTGGGTGCAATAACTAAGGGTTTGGCGCCAACTAGAGCGAGTCAGGCGAAGACTGTGACTGTAATTAATGACAATCACAATCTTTTAGCTATCATAGTCTACACTAGACCACTCTAAGTGATGCATCCAACATATGTCACAACTGATGATGCCAGGGCAAAGCTGGATGTTGCGAAGAAATTCGAGGATCAGAAAAAGCCAAAAGAAAGAAAATGAATGCGCTCCAAGGAAAAGAAACATAGAAAGGAAGAAAAATCACCATGCAACCACATTGACGGCTGCGAAAAATTGAGTTAGTTTTTTTTCGGTTTTTAGCTGTAATGTTCATGCATTTCATGTAGCTATAGTTTTATTTTGTTAGTAAGCATTGTCATTGCATTTTAGTGTTAATGCATTAAGGATAATGCATACTTTAAGTTTGGGGGAATGCATATGAGGTTTGGAGATGCACGCACATTTAAAAATTTTTCTTTTTAAAGTTAAGGAAGCATGCAAGGTTATGAATGGATATTACAATTGTGTTTAATTTTTTTCTACATTCGATGCTTAATTCTTGAATCATGTGAACTGTCAATGAATGAGTTGGATAAACTTGATTGAATGTTGTATCTTCAATTTTTTGATGAATGATTTAGATTGCATTAGTAATGAGTGACTAGTATCACTCTTTTAATTTTGATTGAATCTTCCATTTACAGCTACTTTTATATAATTATAGTTATAAATAAAAGACACTCCAATGTTGCTGTATTGTGAACTGTCAAAGGGGAAAACTGCAATGCAAGTGTGAGAAAAAGTAATCTAGCCAAAGGCTATCACTACAAGAATGTGTGTCGACGCATTTACATACTCCCTGGGGGAATCCCATCATTACTTCTCAGGAACAAGAGTATATTAATGCAACGACATCCCTCAGTCATATAAAAAAAAGAAAAAAAATTATGTATATATTATTGTATAATAAATATTGTATTAGTAGATGAAAGTTAGGATTTGAGGCATGATGCTGGCTTTGATGAAGTTGCAGTTTTAGTTATTCATGCTTACGAATTGTTGACGCAAAAATTCTTTCATTTGAATGTGATTCATTCATTGGGATTTTAGGTGATTCATTCATTTGAATGTGACTATTTTAGTTATTCATGCTTACGAATTTTTGTATAGTCTTTCTAGTTTCTATTTTACTTGAGGACAAGTAAAAACTCAATTTTGGGGGTGTGATAGTACTAGAAAGAACCATGAATTTCTCCATACTTATAGTTTAAGTTGTTCCTAATTAGTCATCATTAGCACATATTTTAGCATTTTTTAGTTTAGTTTATTGCAGTTTCTAACTCAATGGACCTTAGCTTAGTTTCTCTTAATTTTGTCATATTTTACTACTAATGTCGCTGCATGAGTCTATTCAGAATTGCACCCAGAATTGTCACTACATGATGATGTCCAGAATTGCACCCAAAATAGTCACTGCTTGACGATGTCCAGAAATGTCGCTGCATGAGCATGCCCAAAATTGTCGCTGCAGGAACTCATTCAAAATTATCATTGTGTGAATATGTCCAGAGCTGTCGTGTAAAAGCATTGCACCAAGAACTTTCGCCGTACCTAACAGCTATCCGAATAAGAACAGAAATTGCTTGAGTTGTCCAGTTTGGTATAACTAACTAGTACGACCATAGACAAATCAATTCTGCAAAAGAGACACTTGTACAATTTGGAGGGATATAAATAATCACAAAGGAAAGAGAAAAGCTCTCACTCTCCTTCTCCTTTAGTCTCCTTTGTTGCATATTCTTCTTCAACCAAGCTTTTGAAGCTTTTTGGCTAGTGGGGCTTGAGGCGCCCATGGGTGAACCAACGTGAAGGGATGCAGATCTACTCCTGACGAGGAGCCCTATGTGTTACTCAAGAGGGAAGTAAGGGAGCAAGTAAAGTAGCCTAGGAATAGTATTCTATATTTGTTTTTCTACAATTCCTTTCTTAAGCGTTGGTGATTCATGTTCATTTAAAATTTGTATGGAAGTACTCTTGATTGTTAGACTGAATGATATTTTATTCAATCCTGCTTTTACTGTTAATTCTTTGGGTTTGATTGTTTTGACCACGAAAGTTTGATTGTAGTCACTGTCATTGGAAGGTGTAGCGACAATTTAAACTAACAAGCAAGACAACGAAAGTTGCTTGGTGATTGAAGGAATTTAATCCACTTGTTCTTGAATGTGTTGCATTACCAGCACTGGAAGGTGTGGTTAGTGTGCATGTTTAAAAGTCTTAGATCTACTAGTGAAGCCAAGTTTGGTAAGACATTCATTGTGCTTATTTGTATTGATAATCACCTAGTATTTTACACCTCGTGAGCCATACTTGGTATTCTGCTGACTATCCATATTGGGGACCCCATTTCTTTATTATTACGTTTTTATCTTTAATTTTACATTATTGCTCTGACAACTATCATCACAATTTATCTTGTTTTATCTGTTCATTGCAATGACCAGAATAAACAACAAACAACCATCCTCGTGGGATCAATATCCAATAGATTCACATCTGTCTACTATACTTTCATCGACACTGTACGCTTGCACATATTTGCTGTGACGTTCATAGCACGATTATCCATTAACTATGAAATTGAGAATAACAGCATACCATGGCAATGCTGTCATAGCAACTAATTGCTCGTCTAGAAATTCCTCTTTTATAAATCTAGCGTCACCATCAATAATATCCACTTTTAAACGTGATAAATGATCTGCAACTTGGTTTGTTGAACCTTTTTTATCTTTAATTTCCATGTCAAACTCTTGCAACAGCAAAATCTAATGAATCAATCGTGGCTTAGCATCTTTCTTTGCTATCAAATATTTTATGGCAGCATGATTCGTGTAAACTGTTACTTTTGTGCCAATCAAATACGAACAAAACTTATCAAATGCGAAGACCACTACCAAAAACTCCTTCGCCGTTGTTGTGTAGTTGATTTGTGAATCATTAAGGGTCCTGCTCACACAATAAATTGCGTGAAACACCTTCTTTTTCCTTCAACCTAGCACTACTCCTGTAGAAAAATCACTTGCATCACATATTAATTCAAATGGCAATTTCCAATTAGGAGCAATTACAATTGGCGCAACAACTAATTGCTTCTTCAAAAATTCAAAAGATTTTAAACATTCATCATTAAAAATAAAAACTTTATCGTATTGAAACAATTCACATAAGGGCTTAGATATTTTTGAAAAATCTTTTATAAAACACCTATAAAAACCTGCATGCCCAGAAAACTACGAATACCTTTCACCGAAGTAGGCGGCGAAAGCTTCTCAACTACCTCAATTTTTGCTTTGTCAACTAATAGGGCCAACATTTTATTTTAGAACTACTCTTTTCATTTTTGCAACTACATACTTTCCTTCAAAGTTGCTAACTAAGACTTCGGAAGGGATCAAATCTTGCTCAAACTTGGACTAGCATCCATCCAGCGCGTAGGAAAGAGAATACTAGAAAGTTGGAGTTACCCCTTTTTTTCTTTGCTTGACTATCCCTTGCTTCGAAATTTTGTGACCAAGCACAATGCCTTAGCAAACCATAAAATGGCATTTCTCCCAATTTAAAACCAAGTTTGTTTCCTCACAACGCTTTAGAAAAACCTCTAAATTCTTCAAGAAATCCTCAAATGTATCTCTAAAAATCGAAAAATCATCCATGAAGACTTCTAAAAATTTCTTCACCATGTCGGAAAAAATTGCCATCATACAACATTGAAAAGTTGCTAGCACATTGCACAATCTAAATGGCATTCTTCTAAAAGAAAAAGTTCCATATGGACACGTGAATGTAGTCTTCTCTTGATCTTCAAGTGCTATGAAAATTTCGTTATAACCCGAATAACCATCAAGGAAACAATAATATGCCTTTCCTGCAAGTCTATCAAACATTTTATCTATAAATGGTAAAGGAAAATGGTCTTTTCTCGTAGCTTTGTTGAGTTTCCTATAGTCCATGCAAAGTCTCCATCCTGTGACAATCCTAGTAGTAATTAACTCATTATTGTCATTACGTACGACCGTAATTCCTTCTTTTTTGGGGACACATTGAACTAGACTAACCCACGAACTATGAGATATTGGGTAGATTATTCCAACATCCAACCATTTTATCACCTCCTTCTTGACAACTTCTTTCATAATCGGATTCATCCTCCTTTGCTGCTCTATTGATTTGCTATGAAAATCCTCTAGCAAAAATTTGTGCATGTAAAACGCAGGACTGATTCCTTTAATATCAACTATAGTTCAACCTATTGCCCTTTTAAAATTTTGCAAAACTCCCAATGTTGATTTTATTTGCATAAAAAAGAACCGACATGCCCCAAACGTATACGAATGGGCTATTAGTAGTTAAATGGGAGTAGAACTCTTTTACCATTTTAGGATATACTTCATCCGGATGGTAGCAGAACATATCCCATCCATGAGTTTCAATCACCCTTGTAATGTCTTCATCAAAACCCATATATTTCTCTTGTGTAAACACAAACCCTTTCTTTAGCAGTGGTTGATGTTTCAAATAGTTCTCTTGGAACTTTGCTTCTGTATTTCAGTCGTAGAACTTCCTTGCAACGATGGGCATCGACTGGTGTGGTATTTTTCCTTTACACCTCATTTTTTGTACCAACAAACAATTCAAAGGGAACATAAAATGTTTAAAAGAAAAATAACACTAGTAAATAAAGAAACAAAACATATATATATAAGGAATAAAAAATAAAGGAATTTAAAATCACAAAAAATTAGCTAAAACGTGTGGCACGTGGGTGCAAAATTTGCGCTGATTGCTTTGCCATTTCAACTTTGTTATGATAGAGACACAATCGCCTCTTATTGGTCCAACAAAACCCCATGTCAAACTCATTTACTGCTAACATCTAACGTCGCTTCACTAAGTTGCAACTAATTCAAAAATTCAAATTTTGCATTAACATCAAACCGATAAAAATAAAACAATTCAAACTCTTTTAACACCATGCAATGTAATAGAAAAATATCGTTGAAATATCAGATCATTGTAATAACGCTTCAGACGCTGTCCATTAACTTTGAACATGCTTCCTGTTACAGAATTTTTAATATCTACAGCACCATGTGGATAAGGAAAAACCACCTCAAATGGCCCTGTCCACTTGGACTTCAGCTTTCCATGAAATAATTTGAGCTTCAAATCAAACAGTAAAACATGCTAAACTTGTTCAAAATGCTTTGGCAACATCTTACTGTCATGCCATCTTTTTGTCTTCTCTTTATAAATCCTAGCATTTTCATATGCCTGCAAACGAAACTCCTTTATCTCATTCAAATCCATCATCCTTTTCTCTTTAAAAACTAACCAATCACCATTTATCATTTTAATCATCCAAAAAGCTCTATGCTCCAACTCAACAGGTAAATGACAAGGCTTCCCATAGACAAGCTTAAATAGAAACATCCCTAAGGGTGTTTTATAGGCAGTCCCCTACGCCCACAAAGCTTCATCTAACCTCGACGCCCAATCCTTTCGTGTTTGATTAAGAACCTTTTTCAGAATTGATTTAATCTCTCTATTCAATATCTCCTCTTGTCCATTCATTTGAGGATGATATGCAGTCTTAATTTTATGGTTTATCCCATACCTTGTTAACGCATCTTCGATGTAATGACAATCAAAGTGTGAACCTTTATCGCTAATAATAGCTCTTGGCATTCCAAATCTTGTGAAAATATGTTTATGCAAAAACTTCAGCACTGACTTTGCATGATTAGTAGGGAGTGCAACTGCCTCAACCCACTTCAAGACATAGTTAATAGATATTTCCCCATGATGACAGAAATGGTCCCATAAAATCTATACCCCATACATTGAATAGTTCAACCTAAACAATATTTTCTAATGGCATCTCATTCCTTCTCGAAATGTTTCCTGTCCGTTGACACCTATCACAGGAACGACAAAAATTATGTGCATCTTTAAACAAGGTAGGCCAAAAGAAACCGGATTCCAAAAATTTGGCAATGGTTCTTTGTCTTCCTAAATGTGCATCTCTAAATGCTATTTTATCTTTAAAATGCAAAAATGTGCATCTTTAAATTGCTATTTTCTTCATCATCTGGAACACATCACCTCATGATTTGATCTACATAATTCTTAAACAAAAATGGCTCGTCCCAATAACAGAATTTAACATCATGCAAAAACTTTATCAGTGTAGCAAAGGGTAGCAATCTACTAACTAAGAAATTAACAATATCAGTGTACCTTGGCAATGTTGTCAAAGTAAATAATTGCTCACCTGGAAACTCTTCTTTTATGAATCTAGCATCACCATCAGCAATATAAACTTTTGAACGTGATAAATGATCCGCAACCTAATTCTCTAAACCATTTCATTCCTTTATCTCCAAGTCAAACTCTTGAAACAACAAAATCCATCAAATCAATCTTGGCTTAGCATCCTTCTTTGCTATCAATAATTTTATGGCAGCATGATCTGTATAAACTGTTACTTTTGTGCCAACCAAATAGGAATGAAATTTATCAAATGCGAAGACCACTACCAATAACTCCTTCTCCGTTGTTGTGCAGTTAATCTGTGAACCATTAAGGGTCCTGCTCGCATAATAAATTGCGTGAAACACCTTCTCTTTCCTTTGGCCTAGCATCGCTCCTACAACAAAATCACTTGCATCGCACATTAATTCAAATGGCAAATCCTAGTTAGGTGCAATTACAATTTGCACAGTAATTAATTGCTTCTTCAAAAATTCAAAAGATTTTAAACATTAATCATTAAAAACAAAAGCTTTATCATGTTGTAGCAATTCACATAAAGGCTTGGATATTTTTGAAAAATCTTCTATAAATCGCCTATAAAAACCCTCATGCCCGAGAAAACTACAAATACCTTTCACGAAAGTAGGTTGCAAAAGCTTCTCAATTACTTCAATTTTTGCTTTGTCAACTGCTATTCCTTGCTTCAAAATTTTGTGACCAAGAACAATGCTTTCACAAACGATAAAGTGGCATTTTTCCCAATTTAAGACCAAGTTTGTTTTTTCACAAAGCTTTAAAACAACCTCCAAATTCTTCAAGCAATCTTGTATCTCCAAAAATCGAAAAATCATCCATAAAGACTTCTAAATTTTTTCCACCATGTCAGAAAAAATTTCCATCAAACAACGTTGAAAAGTTGCTAGCGCATTGCATAGTCCAAATGGCATTCTTCTAAAAGCAAAAGTTCCATACTGACACATGAATGTAGTCTTTTCTTGATCTTCGGGTGCTATGGCAATTTGATTGCAACCTAAATAACCATCAAGGAAACAATAATATGCCTCACCTATAAGTCTATCAAACATTTGATCTATAAACGGCAAAGGAAAATGGTCTTTCTTGTAGCTTTGTTGAGTTTCCTATAGTCCATGCAAACTCTCCATCCTATGACAGCCTTAGTAGGAATCAACTCATTATTGTCATTGCGCACGAGCGTAATTTCTCCTTTTTTGGGGACACATTGAACTAGACTAACCTAAGAACTTTCAGATATTGGGTAGATTATTCCAGCATCTAGCCACCTTATTAGCTTCTTCCTGACAACTTCTTTCATGATCAGATCCAACCTACTTTGCTGCTCTATCGAATTAATATGACAATCTTCCAGCAAAATTTTGTGCATACAAAACGCAGGACTGGTTCCTTCAATATTAGCTATAGTCCAACCTACTGCCCTTTTAAACTTTCACAAAAGTCTCAACAGTTGCTCTTCTTGCTCTTTCTCCAAACCTACAGAAATAACTATTGGCAAAGTTTCATTATCACATAAAAATGCATATTTTATACGCACTGGAAAAGGCTTCAACTCAAGTGTTAGAGGTTCCATAATAGAAGGCTTTGGAACTTTGAAACCACGATTAGATAAATCTAAAGATTCAAACCTTCTTCCTGCCCTTTCTACAAAATGCTTCGTTATTGGGCCTCATACTCTCATCTTCCTTCACCTATTCTTGCATCAAGAAACACATACCAACAAGTGTAGTTTGCTACAAAAAAAAGGCCTCGTACCACAGATTTTTCTAATTAAGGGCACAGTAGCTCTAACGACAAAAACACATAAAAACATTACAAATGTTATAACAAATTTACTTAAGATCAAACAAAGTGTTCTAGCAAAAGCATGTAATATAATTATTTTTCAAGAGTTATCAAGGAGACACTGAACCGAACTAAGCTAAGAACTATCAAATATTGGGCAGATTATTCCAGCATCCAGCCATTTTATCATCTCTTTCTTGACAACTTCTTTCATAATTTGACTCAGCCTCCTTTGCTGCTCTATCGAATTGCTATGACAATCTTCCACCAAAATTTTGTGCATTCAAAACGCAGGACTGATTCCTTTAATATCAACTATTGTCCAACCTATTACCTTTTTGAATTTCCTCAAAACTCCCAATAGTTGCTCTTCTTTCTCTTTCTCCAAACCTGCAGAAATAACTACTGGCAAGGTTTTGTTATCACATAAAACTGCATACTTTAAATGTACTAACAAAGGTTTTAACTCAAGTGTCGGGGGTTCAATAATAGAAGGTTTTGATACTTTGAAAGCACGATCAGATAAATCTAAAGATTCAAACCTTTTTCCTAGCCTTTCTACAAAATGCTTGACATCACAAATTTATGAAACTTCAGCTTCAATATCTTCACAAATTCCTGTAACAACATCAGTATTGCTACAGCAAGAATTTGCTAAATTTTCTTCCACAACTACCTCTTCTACATTAATCATGTGACATTCTTCAACATCATTAGCATACTTTAACACATTAAACACATTAAACATAACTTGCTACTCATTAACTCTCATGGTTAACTCCCCTTTTTGCACATCTATTAAAGCTCTACCCGTAGCTAGAAATAGTCTTCCCAAAATTATGGGGACTTCTTTATCAGTCTCAAATTCTAAAATTATAAAATCTGTAAGGAAAATAAATTCGTCTACTGTTACCAACACATCTTCAAACTTACCCTCCGGATGTACGAATGAGCTATCTGCTAATTGTAGTGTTACCGTCGTAGGTCTAGCTCTTCCAATTTCGAGTTTCCTGAAAACTACAATGGAATCAAGTTCACACTAGCACCTAAATCACATAATGCTTTACTAATGTAGCTATTACCAATAGCACAAGGAATAGTAAAACTCCGTGGATCTTTTAACTTTGGTGGCAACTTATTCACCAACATTGTCGTGCACCCTTCAGTAAGCGCAACGGTCTCGAACTCACCTAATCTCTTGTTTTTGGACAAAATGTCTTTCATAAATTTCACGTAATTAGGCATTTACTCCAATGCTTCTACAAAAAGGATATTAATATGCAGATGTTTCAGTACCTCCAAAAAATTCTTAAACTGAACATCTTTTTTACTGTTCAAATCTTTGGAATGACATTTTCCTTTATATCACCAATATCATGCTTTTCTTCTCTGTTTGACTCAAACTTTTTTCGAACACCTTTCTTTTCAGCTTCCAACATAATATCTTCCATCTCTCTTTTTGCTTCAACATTACTTTTTGCTCCAACATCTAACTCTGGACTTCCTTCCTCATCTGTTACAGCAAATTCGTTATCATAAACATCATCAAAAAATAATTGATTACCTATAAGTGAAATGGCTTAGTAATGCTCTTTTCCTTGCAATCTCGTATTCTCAGTATCACTTGGCAACGTTTCTTGCAGACGAGAACTCATTGCCTTATCAATTTGAACAACTTGATTTTCCCATGCTCTCAATGACGCAGCTTGGCTCTGAATAATTGCATCATTTTTAGACATATATTCTTTCAGCAAATTTTCTATTGACGACAAGCCTCTATTTTGCTGCTAATTTTGCTTTGAAAAATTAGGCTCAAATCCAAGCGCTCTATTAGTATTTTGTCAAACAGCATTGCCCGAACTGGCTCCTAGATTATTGCTCAAGCTAAAATTTGGGTGTTGTCTCCAACTTGAATTATATGTTTAGAATAAGGATTATGATTACCTCTATTAAAATTCCTAATGTAACAAACAGATGCTGGATTGGATGGACATTCTTCAAAAATATGTTCATCTCCACAATACACACATTTTGCTTTAGCAACCTTCACATAATTTTGATCGTATTAGCCAATGAAGGTACTTGTGTTGTAAATGATGTAATTGCATCCAACTCCATTGTACCAACATTTCTTCTACCAAAATTCATTCTTGTTGTTGGATATTAATAATCATTATTTGCAATTCTCTCCAATATTTCATACGCATCATTATACGACTTATCCAACAATGTAACATTTGTTGACGCATCAACTACCATTCTTGTGTGCGCATTCAACCTATTGTATAACATCTCCTCTTGTATCGAATGCGAAAAACCATACATAGGACATGTCATAAGCAAATTCTCATATCTCTTCCACGCCTCACCTCCAAACTGCCCAATAGTTTGTAACATCTGGAACATAACTGGTTTAAGCTCCAAAAGAGTAACATTAATTTGTGGCTGTAAAATACCTAAACCGAGATTATAAAGATCTGCCACTACATGCTCTCGAATTGGTCTATCTCTATCATCAATTACTTGTGGAACATTCACAACCTCTAGCTCACAAAACTATTGGAACAGGAACTACAAAATTTTTCCCTTCCTTTAATTCTCTCCATTTCTTGCTCTTACAACTCTCATTTACGTCTTCTCAACGTTCTTTCTATTTTTGGATCTAACGACAAATTATCTCCATTTCTTCTCATAAAGTTCTTACAAAAATCTGTAACCACAAAAGTCAAAACAAAATTAAAATAACCAAATCAAATGTTAGCTCAACAATATAACAAAAATCTTATTGAATTACACAGATCTCCTCGACAACGGTGCCAAAAACTCGTCGTGTGTAAAATAATATTGCTATAGCATGTGCAAGTGTACATAACACTCAAGAAATAAAGTGATAAGTAAGTATCGTACCTATAGAGAGATTGGTATTCAAAAGAAATTGTTAAGATCGTTGACAAAAGAATTGTGCATAACAAATAAATGTGATAATAAGATAAATTATGTTTGCAAAGTGCGTGTTATAACAAAATTCAAAACAGTAAAGTTGATCAAGAATTATCCAAGTAGTCGATTCTAAATTGCGTCCAATAGGATTTGAACCTATACCAAAGGTTTAGAAGACCTCTGTCCTATCCATTAGACAATGGACGCTTTTCATTATGATTTTTTGACATTTTGACTTTTTTTCTCTTGTTCGGTTTTTTCTTTTCTCTTGGTTGGAAAAACTAAAGAACATGTGAAAATTTGTATTGTTAGGAATTGTGTATTTATTAATTCAATTCAACGATGCTAATGCATCGTTGAATTGAATTAATAAATATTCAAATAGATAGAATTCGAATATCGAGCGGGTAGCGGGAATCGAACCCGCATCGTTAGCTTGGAAGGCTAGGGGTTATAGTCGACGTTGATTCATTATTATCCCCTAAGTACTTATCAAGCTTAGCAGAAATAACTGGAAAAATATTCAATACAGGACAAGGTTGCAATCAATAAAACTGGAATATTGTAAATCCAAGTTCTAAATCTACGAATGACTTAGCAAATATTTGCTTCTACAAAATATCTTAGAATGACTAAGTAATGACGTGCTAATTTAACGTAGCAACATTTTATAGTAAACACACATTATATTCCTATAAAATGCATTTTCCCAACAAAACTTATCTCACCCTTAAAGAATGTAGCTCAACAGAGTTACTACATATATCTTCCAATACATGCTCATTACATTGATTTATGCTCCAGCAATTCCTTCCTGTGTTCAGTCGACATTATGCACATGCAAAACAAGAGCTTATTCCTAAGATTGCCAGCACGTAGAATTAACGACAACTAAGTCACAAATCAACGAAGAGATTTAATAGAAAGATTTCGGTAGTTCATTCATAGAAATAAAACAAAGTTCATAAATATTCATCCCTTAACTGGTCAAAGAAAGGGTGCAAATTGTTGTATAAACAAAATAACAGACAGACTTAAAGATTAAGTGTACTCCTTGCTGAGACCCAAAAAGAACATCAGGCCCGCATTCCTGATTTTACCTTTGCTTTGCCACAACAACGTCTCTTTGCTTTGTTGGTTTTGCTAAAGCATAGTTGAGCTCCGCTCCCACTGATGGCTGACAACTCTGCCTTTTGTAGAAAAGATCTGTTGTGTGACTCTCTCAATTTCCCTCCTTTCAGATTCTAATGCAACAACACTCTAGCCTTACTTGAATAAATTCTTTGATATCTTTACCTTCATCAAAATGTTGTTTATATAGGAGCTTGGCCACATAATACACATTGTCAGATCTGATTTTCTAGGGGTTCTAGAACCCTCCTAGAGCTTTCTAGTGCAGACCACAATAGATGTAGCTTGCTTGACTCTGAATAATTACATCATTTTAGACATATAGTCTTTCAGCAAATTTTCTATCGATGAACAAACCTTCATTTGGATGCTGATTTTGATTTGACAAATTAGGCTCAAATCCAGGCGTTCTGTCAATATTTTGTCGAACAGCATTGCCCAAACTGGCTCCTTGATTATTCCTCCAAATAAAATTTGGGTGCTATCTCCAATCTGAATTATGTCTGCTAGAATAAGGATTATGATTACCTATACTAAAATTCCCCATGTAACAAACAAATGTTGGATTGGATGGACATTCTTCAAAATATTATCATCTCCATAATATATACATTTTGCTTGAGCAACTTTCAGTTCTCTTTCCGTGCTCGGTTTCTGCATAGTTTTGATCATATTAGCGAACACAGATACTTGTGTTATAAGTGATGTAATTGCATCCAACTCCATTGTACCAGCATTTCTTCTACCAAAACTCATTCTTGCTGTTGGATATTGATAATCATTATATGCAATTCTCTCCAATATTTCATACGCCTCATTGTACGTCTTATCCAACAAAGTACCATTTGCTAACGCATCAACTACAATTCTTGTGTATGCATTCAACCCATTAAAAAACATCTCCATTTGCGTCCAATACGAAAAACCATGCATAGGACATTTCCTAAGCAAATCCTTATATATCTTCCACGCCTCATAAAGTGTTTCATTATCCAATTGTTTAAATGATGTAATATCGTTTCTTAGCTTTGCATTCATATTTGGCAAATTGTATCGCAGCAAAAATCTTTGGCATAATTCATTCCAAGATGAAATCGTACCTATTGGCAAAGCATTCAACCATGCTCTTGCACGATAACGCAAAGAATAAGGAAACAATTTCAATCGCAAGGCATCTTCATGAACACCTTTTCGTGTAAAAGAATCACATAACTCCAAAAATAATTGCAACTGCATCCTTAGATCTTCCGTAGGCAATCCTCCAAAATGCCCAATAGTTGGTAACATCTAGTTTAAGCTCAAAAAGAGTAGCATCAATTTGTGGTCGTAAAATACCTGGATCGAGATTATCAAGAACTGACACTACATGCTCTCGAATTGCTCTATCTCTATCATCAATTACTTCTGGAACATTCACAACCTCTAGCTCACAAACTATTAGAACAAGAACTTCAAGATTTTTCCCTTCCTTCAATTCTCTCCATTTCTTGCTCTCGCAACTCTCGTCTACATCTTCTCAATGTTCTTTCTATTTCTGGATCTAACGACAACTTATCTCCACTTCTTCACATAAAATTCTTACAAAAATCTGTAACCACAAAAATCAAATCAAAATTAAAAATAACCAAATCAAATGTTAGCTCAACAATATAACAAAAATCTTATTGAATTACACCAATCTCCCCAGCAACGGTGCCAAAAACTTGTCACGTGTAAAATAATATTACTATAGCATGTGCAAGTGTACACAACGTTCAAGTAATAAAGTGATAAGTAAGTATCGTACCTATAGAGAGATTGGTATTCAGAAGAAATTATTAAGATTGTTGACAAAAGAATTGTGCATACAAAATAACAGTGTTAACAAGATAGATTGTGTTTGTTAAGTGCTTGTCATACCAAACTGCAAAATAGTAAAGTTGATCAAGAATTGTCCAAGCAGAGCATCAAATCCACTAATTACTTATAAAGCTTAGTAGAAATTACTAAAAAAATCTTCAGTACAGGATAAGGTTACAATCAATAAAACTGGAAAATTGCATATCTAAGTTCTAGATCTACGAATGACTTAGCAAATATCTACTTCTAAAAACTATCTCAGAATAACTAAATAATGACGTGCTAATTTAACGTAGCTTATTCCTAAGATGCCAACACGTAGAATTAACAACAACTGAGTCACAAATCAACGAAGAGATTTAATAGAAAGATTTTGGAAACCCGTTCATAGAAATAAAACAAAGCTCATAAATATTCATCCCTTCAATGGTCAGATTAAGGGTGTAAATTGTTGTTTAAACAAAAAAACAGAAAGACTTAAAGATTAAGAGTACTCCTTGTTGGGACCCAAAAAGAACATCAGGCCCGCATTTTCGACTCTACCTTTGCTTCGGCACAACAACGTCTCTTTGCTTAGGTGGTTTTGATACAGCATTATCGAGCTCCGCTACCACTACGGCTAACAACTCTACCATCTGCACCTCGGATATTCCTGTGACTCCCCTAATTTCCCTCCTTTCGGATTCTAATGCAACAACACTTTACCCTTACTTGAATAAATTCTTTGATATCTTTTCCTTCATCATAATGTTGTTTATATAGGAGCTTGGCCACATAATACACATTGTCAAATTAGATTTTCTAGGGGTTCTAAAGCCCTCCAAGAGCTTTCTAGTGCAGACCACAACAGATCTGGCTTGCTTCAGCAGAATCTTGTGCGCTTGGTACTGCGAGAGCGTTTAGCAATTGCAAAGTTTTGCTACTTCAACACCCTAATAGTGCTTCATTATTGGGCCTCTGATAGCATTAGAAATGACACTTATTTTCTCCCTAAATTTGTGTATTAATTATCTCTTTTGTAGCATATTTAGCATGCATGATAGGCATTTCATACTTAGTATTTATATTCTCTAACTCATTATTGTTTGGCTTAAATTTTTGTTATTTTATCTCTTCTATGCACTAATGTCAGCATATGCAGAATATGTTCATAATTATCAACGCAAGGATCCATCTCATAAGATCGATGCTAGAAAGAATATAAAGATGCAAAGTTAGCTTGGAATTACGGCCAGAGATGTTACTGCATAGAAACCTTTACTTTGTATGGGTGAATTCACGCTGCAAACACACCTAGATGCACCAGCGCAGGGGAAAAACACGTTGTTGTCGCAATTAAAGGTTCCAGATTGCGCCCAACAATGTCGCGACAACTTGCAGATTTATAAAGAACACACCAGATCTGCGTGAGTGCACAGCTGGATTTTAACAAACTTTGATAGCTGCAAAAGGAGTTAGATCTGAGAGGAAATGAGATCTACAATTCTTGAAGCCTATAAATAGAGGAAAGAAGAAGGAGAAGGATATCAAGAGGTGAAGGAATTTATTCTACAAATACTTTGAGTTTTTAAAGCTTTATGCTGGAGTCTGATGAGCTGATCGATCAGGTGGGCAACAACTTCTGACGAGAAGTGCTTGGTGCAATACAAGAGGAGTAGTTAAGAAATAATCCTAGTAGCCGAGGGATAGTATGCTTCGATTTATTTGTTAATTCCTCTTTTAATGCTTATGAATTCTATTGACAATTGATTGTATATGAGAATATCTTTTAATGTTAGAATACTTTGATTCATACTTAATTTTTCTCATCTATTTATTCTTGGAATCAACTATTTGACCACGGGAGTGTAATTGCAGTCTACCGACATTGAGAGGTGCGATGACAAGTTCAATTAACAAGCAAGTCAGTGAGAGTTACTTGAGACTACAAGGGATTTTGTAACTTGTTCTTAGGTGTGAAGCAATGCCAGCACTAAGAGGTCTGGTACTTGTGAGTGCTTGAGTCTTGATTAAACAGATAGTGGTTATTAGTAAGTTGTCATTGGAACCTTATTACAGCGAAAATTCATCTACTTTGTACCTTGTCGACACATCTAGCATTGCTACTTAGTGAAATCTGTGATCCATTCCAATCCTTTACACTTGTACACACTTTTACTTCTACACATTTAAATTCTCTAAACTTCAACAACAATTTGATTTACTTTCAGTTGTTTTGACAATTACTTTTATAATTACATTGACATCTTTGACTATTTTAACTGGTGCAGATATAAGTTAATTGCGCTGACATCCTTACTAGCATTTTCCCTAATCTTAGCTTGCACAATTACGGTGACGTTACAGGTCGATTAAATTTTGGCATCATTGTTGAGGAATGGCGTTTGTTTGATGTTTATTTTTGTAGTTGCAATTATTTTTCTTAACTTGACATTTTATTTCTACTAATCTATTTCACTTTATTTTGATTTTCTTTCAAAATTCTTTAGAGTTGCATGTCCACAAGGAGAAATCCTAAGGATATTGTGAGCTTTAACCCAGAACTCGAGAGGACACTCCGGAGGAAAAGACAAGAACAAAAGAAAATGGCTGGCAACAACAACAACAACCTACCACCATTGCTGCCACAAGATGTAGTTCCTCCAATACAACAACAAATAATAAATAATGTACCATTGCCACCACAAGAAGAATAAGTGCAGAACAAAACAATCAGGGACTTTGTTGTTCCTGTACTTGACGATTTACAACCAAGGGTTGTAAGGCCAGCGATACAAGCTGGAAACTTCAAATTGAAGCCAGTGATGTTCCAAATGCTCAATTCAAATGGGCAATATGTAGGTATACGTCATGAAGATGCGAGGGAGCATCTTAAATCATTTCTGCTTATTTGCGCATCTTTTAGTCAACATGGTGTTCCTGATGATACCTTAAAAATGCAATTATTTCCTTATTCGTTATAGGGAAGAGCGAGAACATGGTTCTTGGGTTTGTCGACTAGATCCATTACATCATGGAATGCGTTAGCAACACAATTTGTTTTGATATTCAATCCACCGACAATGAATGCAAGGTTACGTAATGACATCACAGCTTATCATCAGTTGGATGATGAGAACCTACATATAACATGGAAGCGTTATAAAACTCTACTTAGACATTGCCCTATGCATAAAATTCAGCAAGAGACTTAGATCGAGATCTTTTACAATGGAATGAATGGCTAGATAAGGAATCTTGTTGATGCATCTACAAATGGTCCTTTTTTGGATTGTACCTACACTGAAGCTGTATGATTTCTAGACAGAATTGCATAGAACGATTATCGATATCCTATTTCTCGTTCTGCTTAGGTAAAAACTAATCCTAGTTTCTTTGAGTTAGATGCAATTTTAGCCTTGAGTCCGCAGGTATCCTCTTTGGCCAACATTATAAAGACTATGAAGGAGACAAGTGATGTTGCCTCTATTCAAGTGGCCGAACAATTGGATGTCCCGACATTTTCATGTGAAATTTGCGACGATAACCATAGGTATGAGGATTATCCACAACTTGTTAAGAATGCATTTTATGTTAACGACATAAAAGGAAATTCTTATGGTAACTCATACAATAATTCTAATCGAAATCCATAACCTTGGGGGAATCAGAATACATCTCCTTATAGATATGGAAATTCATCACAGCAAGGGAGTTATAGACAAGGGAGTTACAACAAAAATTAGCAGTAGAACTACAATAATTCTCAGGTACATTGACATCCTGATCAATTGCAGGTACATAACCAAATGCAACCACAAGTACGAATGTAACCACAACAGACTGCACTGCCATATATGCAAGGATAGCATAGCAACAACAGCAATAGTTTTCTCAACCAAGATCAAATCTTATGGTTGCTCTTGAAGCACTGATGCGAGAGCATATTACGCGAACTGAAGCAAGAATCCAGGGTAATTCTTCTTCTATTCGAGCATTAAAAGCCCAATTAGGGAAATTGGATTCTAATTTGAGTACCAGGTCACCAGGTGCTTTGTCTAGTGATACGGAGAATCCAACACAGAAGGGGAAGGAGCATTGCAAGGCTATTACACTGCGGAGCGAGAAGCGAATTGCTGAACCAAGCAGCAGTTCTAACCAAGAACATGTTGATGCATCTAACCATAATAACAAGGAAAAGTTGCAGCTGAAGGAAACCCAACGAAAATAAATGAGGAGGAGCCACCTGTAATGACTTCTATGCCTACAATTCACCCAACAAAGACGTCGACGCACCTGCTTATGTCGATGTAATCGGTTATTCCACAACAACCCACTAACAATATACCTTTTCCATTTCCACAGAGATTTAAAGAGAAAAATCATGATAAAGATATCAAAAGTTTGTTTTTACTTTGAAACAATTACACGATAACATACCTCCTGTAGATGCTCTTGTGCAAATCCCCAGTTATGGGAAATTTATGAAAGAGCTATTATAAAGAGGAAAAAGTTGTCCAAATTTGAGATGATTGCACTCACAGACGGATCCAGTGCTATACTAACAAATAAGTTGCCACCTAAAATGAAAGACCTTGGTAGCTTCAAAATCCCATGCTCCATTGGAAACCATTATCTAGGTAAAGCTTTATGCGACCTGAAAGCTAGTATTAACCTTATGCCTTTGTCTACATTCAGGAAGTTAGGAATTGGATCGATGAAACCCACTGCAGTGACATTACAGCTTGCAGACAGATCTCTAGCAAACCTAAAGGCTAGATCAAAGATGTCCTTATCCAAGTTGATAAGCTCGTGTTCCCCGCTGATTTCATAATCCTTGATTGGGAAGCAGATAATGAGGTGCCCATCATCTTGAGGCGACCATTCTTAGCAACAGGACGCACTCTTATTGACGTTTTCAAGGGTGAGCTCATTATGCGTCATAACGATAACCATATTACCTTTAGTGTGTTCGAGGCATCTCCTTCAAAAAGTAAAGAGCAATGTCACCACATTGACATGATGGATGTGATAATTAGGGAAGAATTCAATGAACGAAGCTCAGCAGTTCCAGACGAAGATGTAGTGACATCCATTGATGATATCCTAACTGAATGTGACCACAGAGTTGAGGCTAATAGTTGTGAGTTGAGATAGAAATGGCAATTGGAATCCTTGGATTTGTTTAACAGGACAATCTCTATGTTTAAACCATCAATTGAACAAGCTCCAACCTTGGAGTTTAAGCCATAGACAAAACATTTGAAGTATGTCTTTATGGGTGACAATGACACGTTACCATAATTGTAGCGCAAACCTTAATGCAACTAAAGAAGAAAAGCCTACTATTGATAATAACGAGCTGATCCATACTCGCATTGTTATCGTCGACTCAATGCGGACACAAACAAGGATCACTTCCCACTACCATTCATTGACCAGATGCTGGAATAAGCTAGCTGGTAAAGCCTACTATTGCTTCCTAGATGGTTATTCCAGATATAATCAGATTGCCATTGTGCCGGAAGATCAAACACAGACCACATTCACGTGCCCATTTGGAACCTTTTCCTTCCATCTTATGCCATTTGGATTGTGCAATGCACAAGCCACATTTCAGAGGTGCGTGATGGCTATGTTCTCGGACATGATTGAAGATCCTTTAGAGGTATTCATTGACGATTTCTCTATATATGGGTAGAACTTTAACCAATGCACTGACAACTTGGTAAAAGCATTGATGAGATGTGTGGACACAAATCTAGTGCTGAACTGGGAGAAATGTCATTTCAAGGCAACTGAAGGCATTGTCCTTGGCCATCGCATATCATGTCAGGGCATTGAAGTAGACAAAGAAAAGGTAGAAATATTTGAAAAATTGTCGCCACCCACCAATGTTAAAGGAATAATAAGCTTTCTCGGTCATGCTGGGTTTTTTAGGAGATTTATTCGAGATTTTTCCAAGATTGCTAAACCATTATGCTTGTTGCTAGAGCAAAATAAAAAGTTTGTGTTTTATAATGAATGTCTTGATGCATTTGTCAAAATAATGAAGCAGCTAGTACAAGCTCTAATTGCCTTCACACCAAACTGGACGCAACCCTTTGAATTAATGTGTGATGCAAGTGACTTCGTTGTAGGAGCTGTGTTGGGACAATGCAAAGAGAAGGTATTTCACTCAATTTACTATGCTAAAAAACTTTAACTGATGCACAGGTAAACTATACGACCACGGAAAAGGAGTTACTAGCAATAATTTTTGCATTCAACAAATTTCGTTCATACCTTGTAGACGTAAAAATTACAGTGTACACAGATCATTCTGCATTGAGATATCTCTTTGTGAAAAAAGATGCCAAACCGAGATTGATCAGATGGATCCTGCTTTTACAAGAATTTGATGTTGAAATCAAGGATAGGAAAAGATCTGAGAATCAAGTAGCTGACCACTTGTCTCGCCTGGAAGTTGGAAGTGAGGATGGGACTAAATCCCAAATTGTCGATGCATTTTCGGACGAGTAGTTGTTCTTTGTCGACGCATCTCCTTGGTATGCAGATGTTGTCAATTATCTTATTTGTGGGAAGCTACCCTTAAGTGCCATTGGTCACAAGAAAGTCAGATTTTTGCACGATGCTGCGAAGTATCATTGGAACGAGCCATACCTATTCAAGGTATACGCTGAGAACATTATCCGTCACTGCGTTCCTAAAGAGGAAATGACTTTCATCCTGAAACATTGCCATGATGCTCCCTACAGAGGCCATTTTGGTGGTATAAGGACTACTGCAAAGGTCCTACAATCAAGATTCTATTGGAGCACATTGTTTCGCTACGCCCACAATTTTACACAATAATGTGATAAATGTCAACGCACTAGTTCTATACCTCGCCGCAATGAGATGCTCTAACAATCTATTATGGAGGTAGAGCTATTCGATGTCTGGGGTATAGACTTCATGGGACCATTTTCAAACTCTTTTGGGAATGTGTACATTCTAGTTGCTGTTGACTATGTCTCTAAGTGGATCGAGGTAATTGCACACGTATATCCTTACACGATTTGGAACACCGAGGCCATTGATAAGTGATCAAGGTACTCATTTTCACAACAACCAAGTCACAATAGCATTGAAAAGATATGGTGTGAAGCATCGCATGGCCACCACATATCATCCATAAACAAATGGCCAAGTGGAGGTGTCCAATCGGTAAATTAAAAGCATCCTTTAGAAGGTAGTTAACCCATCTAGGAGAGATTGGTCTTCGCGGCTACATGATGCATTGTGGGCGCTTCATATCGTATATAAAACCCCGTTGGGGATGTCACCATATCAATTAGTATTTGGTAAACCCTATCACCTGCCAGTTGAACTTGAACACAAAGCCATGTGGGCAATCAAGCAGGTGAACATGGACTATGATGCTGTTGGACGAAAAAGGTTGATGGACATTGCTGTGTTGGAAGAAATTAGACGCAATGCCTATGAGAATGCTGCAATATACAAAGAAAAGACCAAGAGATGGCATGACAATATCATCTTGTGTCGACAATTTAGTCCTGGTCAGTTATTACTTTTGTTTAATTCATGTTTAAAACTACATCCAGGTAAATTACGTTTAAGATGATCAGGCCTTTTTAAGGTTGTCAAAGCATTCCAGAATGGCACGGTGACAATTTAAAATATGAAGGATGGTTACCAGTTCAAGGTGAATGGCCAACGACTAAAGCATTACGTGAGCCTAGATGTCAAAGAACCAAATGAGACCATTAATCTGGTCACATTTCTTTAATGTTAACGCATTTTTACATTTACTTTTATCTTTTTACTTTTACTTGTTTCCTTTAAGTTTTATGCAGGAATAAAAAAAATCGTCTTTTTGTCAACGCATCATAAAGCACAACTTGTCGGTGCATTATGTGATGACTCAGCAAAGCTTTTTCAGTAAGAATCGCGCTGATTGATTTTCATCCATCCCTAGCCGTTAGATCAACCAAAAGTTACGATCTACAACTTGGCATTTATTAGCTACAGACGTAACGTTTTCTCAAGACAAACTGTAATAATCACATCTCTTGCCACTGAAAGGTTATAAAACCTTTTTTCTATCGACTTCCTTCTCCCACTCACAATCGCCATTGTTACTGCACTTATCTTCTTTATCGTTCTTAAATTTTTTTCTATAGTTTCTCTTAATCTTTTTACCTAACTATCATGGTAAAGACACGAGGTGAAAAAACTCCATCGAAAAACCCTGCTGAATCTTTCGCCACCATGGTTCGAACCACAGACCAACACCCACAAAATGAACTAGTCCTATTTCTGTCCAAGGCGGCGAAGGATCGTTACCATGACGTTATGCTTAAATAAAACTACCACCCAGAGCAAGGTCTACAATTGTCCCCACACTAGACATTGGGGAAGCAAATCACGAGAACGATCAGTCATCTAGGCTGGAAATTTTTTTACGATCGTTTAGCCGGATATTCCCCCACCGTTGTAAGGGAATTTTATGCCAATCTTGTAGACTCTTAAGTTTATTTTTGTAAGGGAGGGCTTGGTACCCTGGAGTGCTACCTACTTCAATGCTTTGTTTCAGATTGCTGAGAAGGAAGACACCCACACTGCGTTTTTGGAAGAATTAACCGATGAAGGTGCTAACCAGGTGATGATAGACCTTTGTGTTGAAGGTGCTATATGGACTAGCAACGGTCCATACAACTACAAAATGCACTGACGTTATCTTACAACTCAAAACAAAGTGTGGTTCCACATTGTTAACAGTCGCCTGCTACATTCAACCCATAGCACAACAGTGACACTCGATTGCATGTTCATCCTGCACTCTATCCTTAAGGGTCGCCACATCGATGTTGGCGTAATTCTCCATGACCAGATTGCTGAAGTTGCTACTAAGCAGACAGGTATATTACCTTTCTCTTCCTTGATAATGCTGCTGTGTAAGCAAAAGGGGATTGTACCTCATGATGGTAAGGAAGTGTTAGACAACAAGGGCCCCATTAATGACATCTCAGTGGAGAGAATGATGAGTGGGCAAGAAACCTTGCTAGTAAGACAGGCACCCAAGAAGAAGGACAAAGGGAAAGGAAAGAAGAAGGAAAAGAAGAAAAATGCACCTACAGACCATTAGATGAAGAAACTAGCTGAAATTTAAATACTCGTTGACCGTATAGATATGCATCAAATCAAAATTGTCAGCGTGTTAAAGGAGATGGACTACAAACAAAACCTCTTTTATGGTACATAAGAGTGTGGAACAAAACTATTTTCGATGCATTGAGAAGTCTGAGCCCAAATCCCCTGTCAGAGTTCCCCGTCTTCCCACCTATTATTAAGGAAGCTCCCTCATCCTTCGACCAGCCTACTCTTGATGGTAGGCCTCAGAATGTCCCATCCCCAACAAAAATTCATATCTCTAATGACGAGGAGCACGAGGGACATTCCAACGCTGTGGAGGACTATTACAAAACAATTGCCAGTCTATTTGAGGAGAATTTTTTAATAGCCTTGGGGTTACCATGGCAGATAAGGTGGTTGTTATAGAGGAGCTGCATACCTCGATTGTATCTGTGAGGCGAGAAGTAAATGAAGGTGCTGACAAAGACACAACTGAGTAGGAGAAACCAGAGAGAGAAGAAAGAAATGAGAAGGATAATGAAGGAAAGGAATAGGAACCTAACGAGAAAGACCCTGAATAAGAGAAGGAAGAGAAGAAGGACGATGCCCCGACAACTTTTGAGGCAAAAATTATCGGTACATCCACAAGTGTAGGGTATCAAGTGAAGACGTGGCTCCACTTGAAGCAATTCAAGCTGAGGTAGTTACCAACAACATAGAGGATCTTAACCCCCTAGCCATTGTGCCATATGTGGCACTGCTTGCTGAAGTCCTGCCATCAAATGTAATTGTCGATGAGGCCACCACCCAACCAACTATGGAGGAGCAATCCGCTGCTCTAGTTGATTCAAAGGACAAAAAGAGGAAGCACAAGGATAAGAAAAAGAAGCGCAAAGAGGAAGGCGAGCGCCCAAAGAAAAAGAAGAAGAAAGTCAAGGCAGCCACTACATCGGCTGCTGAATAATGAGTTAGTTTACTTTTCAGTTGGCAGTTGCATGCATTTCATTGTCATTGCATTGTTATTAGTCACTGCAGTTTTCCTGTTAGTTTAACTGCATTGTAGTTGCATTTCCATTCTTATCTGTATATTATTGTCAGTGCATTGGGGATAATGCAGACATTAAGTTTGGGGGTCTTGTGTAAAATGGAAATGCGATTGCACCCATATATTTGAAAAATTACTTGTTTCTTTAGTTCAATAAAAGTATTCAAAGTTTTAACAAAAATGTGACCACAGTTTTTATTTTTATGTGTAAATCTTGAATTGTTTGAAATGCTAATATGTGAATTGAGTGAATATGAATGAATATTGAACCTTCTATTTTTGGATGAATGATTAGAATTGCTTTAGTAATGAATGGATAGTATCAACCCTTGAATATTGAACTAACTTACCAATTGCAGCAACATTGTACTAATAAAAGACACTCCAATGTGAGTGTATTGTGACTTGTCAAGGGAGAACACTCCGCTGCATGTGTTAGAAAAATCATCTAGCCAAAGGCTGTCACTGCAAGAGTGTGTGTCGGTGCAATTACATACCTCTTGGGGGTTTGTTGCACCCCATCGTTACTACCTAGGAGCAAAGGTAGAGTAATGCAATGACATCTCTCAGTCACTTATAAAAAAATCACAAAAAAATAAGAAAGAAGAAGAAAAGAGAAAAGAAAAGAAATATATTGCCATAAATGTTGTATTTGTTAAGGAAGGTTTAAGATTCAAAGCATGTTACTAACATTGGTCAAGTTACAATTTTATTTATTCATGTTTATAAATTATCGGTGCATTATTATATCATGTGAATGCAATTTATATATTAGAATTCCAGAAAATTTAAGTTGTTAGAATAATGATTGTGGTGACATGTTTGCTTGTGAAATTTGCTAATTTTTGTTTACTTGAGGACAAGTAAAAACTCAAAATTGGGGGTGTGATAGCATTAGAAATGACACTTATTTTCTTCCTAAATTTGTGTATTAATTGTATCTTTTGTAGCATATTTAGCATGCATGATAGGCATTTCATACTAGTATTTATATTCTCTAACTCATTGTTCTTTGGCATAAATTCTCATTATTTTATCTCTTCTATCCACTAATGTCGGCGTATGTAGAATATGTTCATAATTATCAGCGTAGGGATCCCTCTAAAAAGATCGATACTAGAAAGAATTTAAAGATGCAGCCACAAGTTAGCTTAGAATTACAGCCAGAGATGTCACCGCATAGAAACCTTTACAATGTATGGGTGAATTCACACTGCAAACACACCTGAAAGCACCAGCACAGGGGAAGAACACATTGTCTCTGCAATTAAAGGTTTCAGATTACGCCCAACAATGTCACGACAACCTGCAGATTTATGGAGAACACACCAGATATGCGTGAGTATATAGCTGGATTTTAAAAAACTTTGACATTAGTAAAAGGAGTTAAATCTGAGAGGAAATGAGATCTACAATTCTTGAAGCCTATAAAAAGAGGAAAGAAGAAGGAGGAAGATATCAAGAGGTTAAGAAATTTATTCTGCAAATACTTTGAGTTTTTAAAGCTTTATGCTGTAGTCTAGTAAGCTGATCGATCAGGCGAGCAACAACTTTTGACGAGAAGTGCTTGGTGCAATACAAGAGGAGCAGTTAAGAGATAATCCTAGTAGCCTAGGGATAGTATGCTTCGATTTATTTGTTAATTTCTCTTTTAATGTTGATGAATTCTATTGACAATTGATTGTATATGAGAATATCTTTCACTGTTAGAATACTTTGATTCATACTTAATTCTTCTCATCTGTTTATTCTTAGATTCAACTGTTTGACCACGAGAGATTAATTACAATCTACCGACACTGAGGTGCGATGACAAGTTGAATTAACAAGCAAGTCAGTGAGAGTTGCTTGAGACTAGGAGGGATTATATCACTTGTTCTTAGGCGTGAAGCAATGCTAGCACTGAGAGGTGTGGTACTTGTGAGTGCTTGAGTCTTGATTAAACAGAGAGTGGTTATTAGTATGTTGTCATTGGAACCTTATTGCAGTGAAAATTCATCTACTTTATACCTTGTAGACACATCTAGTGTTGCTACTTAGTGAAATCAGTGATCAACTCCAATCTTGTACACTTGATCACACTTTTACTTCTACGTATTTAAATTCTCCAAACTTTAACAAAAATTTGATTTACTTTAAGTTGCTCTGACAATTAACTTTTATAATTACATTGACATCTTTGACTACTTTAACTGTGCAGTTTTGAGTTAATTGCGCTGACATCCTTACTAGCATTTTCCCTAATCTTAGCTTTAGTTGTTTCGATAGTTTACACATCAAGAACTCCTTCCTCGTGGGATCAATATCCAATAGAACCAATCTATCAAATATACTTGCATTAATGTGTGTCCGCTTGCACAATTATTGTGACGTTACAAGCCGATCAGCCTCGTACTCTAATCTTCCTTCACCTATTCTTGCATCAAGAAACACGTACGAACAAGCATAGTTTTCTACAACAAAAAGGGTCAAATGTACAGATTTTGGGTAGATTATTCCAACATCCAGCCATTTTATCACCTCTTTCTTGACAACTGCTTTCATAATTTGATACATCCTCCTTTGCTGCTTTATTGAATTACTATGACAATCTTCCAACAAAATTTTGTGCTTGCAAAACGTAGAACTGATTCCTTTAATATCAACTATTGTCCAACCTATTACCTTTTTGAATTTCCTCAAAACACCCAATAGTTGTTTTTTTTGCTCTCTCTCCAAACTTGTAGAAATAACTACTGGCAAATTTTGTTACCACATAAAAATGCATACTTTAAATGTACTGACAAAGGTTTTAACTCAAGTGTCGGGGTTCAATAATAGAAGGTTTCGATACTCTAAAAGCACGATCAGATAAATCTAAAGATTCAAACCTTCTTCCTGGCCTTTCTACAAAAATGCTTGACATCACAAATTTCTAAAACTTCAGCTTCAATATCTTTATAAATTCCTGTAACAACTTCAATATTGCTATAGCAAGAATCTGCTAAATTTTCTTCCACAACTACCTCTTCTACATTAATCATGTGACATTATTCAGTATCATCTACATACTTTAACACATTAAACACATTAAACGTAACTTGCTACTCATTAACTCTCATGGTTAATTCCACTTTTTGTACATTTATTAAAGCTCTACCCGTACCTAGAAACGATCTTTCCAAAATTATTGGGACTTCTTTATCTGCCTCAAATTCTAAAATTATAAAATCCATAGGGAAAATAAATTCCATCTAGTCTTACCAACACATATTCAATCTTACCCTCCGGATGCGCGAGTGAGCGATCTACTAATCGTAGCGTTACCGTCATAGGTCTCGCTCTTCCAACTTTGAGTTTCCTGAAAACTGACAATGGCATCAAGTTCATACTAGCACCTAAATCACATAATGCTTTACCAATGTAGTTGTTACCAATAGCACAGGGAATAGTAAAACTCCATGGATCTTTTAACATTGGTGGTAACTTATTCACCAACAATTTTGTGCACCCTTTAGTAAGCGCGACGATCTCCAACTCACCCAATCTTTTCTTTTTGGACAAAATGTCTTTCATAAATTTCACATAATTGGGCATTTTCTCTAATGCCTCTCCAAGAGGGATATTAATATGCAGTTGTTTCAATACCTCTAAAAACTTCTTAAATTGAACATCATGTTTCGACTGTTCAAATCTTTGTGGAAATGGTGGCATAATCTTTTCTTTTGTTTGATGATAAGATTTTTGCATGACATTTTCCTTTATATCACCAATATCATGCTTTTCTTCTTTGTTTGACTCAACCTCTTTTCGAAAACTTTTCGTTTCAACTTCCAACATAATATCTTACATCTCTCTTTTTGCTTCAACATTACTTTTTACTCCAACATCTAACACTGGACATCCTTCCATATCTGTTACAGCAAATTCGTTATCATAAACATCATCAACAAATAATTGATTTCTTGTAAGTGAAATGGCTTTGCAATGCCCTTTTCCTTACAATCTTGCATTCTCAGTATCAGTTGGCAACGTTCCTTGCGGACGTGAACTCATTGCATTAGAAATTGACCAACTTGATTTTCGAAAGCTGTCAATGACGAAGCTTGACTCTGAATAATTGCATCATATTTAGACATATATTCTTTCAGCAATTTTCTATCGACGATAAACCCCCATTTTGCTGTTGATTTTGCTTTGATAAATTAGGCTCAAATACAGGTGCTCTGTCAGTATTTTGTCGAACATAATTGCTCGAATTGGCTCTTTGATTATTGCTCCAACTAAAATTTGGGTGCTGTCTCCAACCTAAATTATATGTGTTAGAATAAGGATTATGATTACCTCTATTAAAATTCCCCATGTAACAAACAAATGCTAGATTGGATGGGCATTCTTCAAAAATATGATCATCTCCACAATACACACATTTTGCTTCAGTAACTTTCACTTCTCTTGTCATGCTCGGCTTCTACAAAGTTTTGATCATATTAGTCTACGAAGATACTTGTGCTATAAGTGATGTAATTGCATCCAACTCCATTGTACAAACATTTCTTCTCCAGAATTCATTCTTGCTATTGGATATTGATAACCATTACTTGCAATTCTCTCTAATATTTCATACACCTCATTGTACGTCTTATCTAGCAATATACCATTTGTTGACGCATCAACTACCATTCTTGTGTGTGGATTCAACCCATTATAAAACATCTCCATTTGCGTCCAATGTAGAAAACCATGTGATAGCATTAGAAATTACACTTAATTTCTTCTTAAATTGGTGTATAATTTGTTCCTTTTGTATCAAATTTAGCTTGCATTATTAGCATTTCATACTTAGTATGTACATTTTCATACTCAATGTTGTTGGATCTTATTTTCTTTTATTTTATCTCTTTTATGCTACTAATGTCACTGTATTTCGTACTAGTTTTACGTCCAAAGTTGTCAACACAAAAATTCACCTGAGAAGATCAGAGTAGGAAAGTATTCAATGTTGTGGTAACAAGTTGATCCAAATTTACGGCTGAAGATGTCATCACATGAATGCTTCTACATCTCTATTAGGAATTTCATGCTACTAACATATCCAAAAGCACCAGTGCAGGAGAATGACAAATTGTCGTAGTAAATTAAAATCATAATTTGTGTCTAGAAATGTCGCGACAATCTGTAATGGATCAATGAACAAACTAGATATGCGTGAGTGCATAGTTGACAATAATAACTTTTACAGCTGTATCAAGGAGTTAGATCTGAAAAGGGAGAAATATTTAGAATGGCTAGTGATTATAAATAGAAGGATGAAAGAGAAGATGAGATATCAATGTGTGAAGAAGTCAAATCTATAATTTTTCTTATTCATTCTTGAAGATAGCTACCATGGAAGTTTAAATTTTGGAGGAATGTGATCTGATGCCACAAGGACGCAATAGCTTCTGACGAGAAGTGCTTGGTGAGACGCAAGAGGAGCGATTAAGGGAGAATTCTAGTAGACTAGGAATAGGATGCTTCAATTCATTTGTTAATCCCTCTTAAATGTCGATGAATACTTTTGACAATTGATTGAATACGGAAGTATCTTTTTATGTTAGATTTGCTTTGAGTCCTATTAAATTCTTCTCATCTATTTATATTTGGATTTAACTATTTTGACCACAGAAGTACGATTGCAATCACAGTCACTAGAAGGTGCAATGACAAGTTAGATTAACAAGCAAGACAGCAGAAGTTGCTTAAGACTAGAAGGAATTTTGGTCACTTGTTCTTGAGTGCTCAACATTACCAGCACTAGAAGGTGTGATAATTGTGAGTACTTAAGTCTTTGTTAAATAGAGAGTTGATATTAATACGGTCTCATTGGAACATAATTGCGGAGACAATTCATATATGAGTTACCTTATAGTCATATTTAGCGTTGTTTATTTGTAAAATCAGTGATCCTATCCAATTCTTTACACTTGATTTATTACTTTTATACTTCTGAGTTTACATTGTAACATCTCAACAATCAATTCATCTTTTATTAATTTGCTCTGACATTTTATATTACATTTGCATTGGTAATTTTTACTCTTAACCTGTGTAGTTTTAATCAAATTGCATTGAAATTATTATTAACAGTTCTTATCATTTTAATTCAAATTGCTTCGACATATTTAAACATAGACAGCCATCTCTATGGGATTGATATTTGATAGATTCACTTCTATCTATTATACTTGCACCGACAGTGTATGCTTGCATAATTATTGTGACGTTCATAGCGCGATTAAGTTTTGGCGTCGTTATCAAGGATATAGTTTGTTTGATGTTTATTTTTGTATTTGCATTTATTTGTTTCTTTTCTAACTTTTATTGATTACTGATTCTTTTGTTAATTCTATTCAATTTTCTTTGTTAGGTGTTTATGTCCACAAGGAGAAATCCTAACAACATTGTTAGTTTTGATCCGGAACTTGAAAGGACAATTCGGAGGAGAAGAAAAGATCAAAGAAAAATGGCTATAAATAACAACGATTTACCATCATTGCTGCCACAAAATGTTATTCCTCCAGTGCAGCCACAAATATTCAACAATATACTGCTGCCACAAAGAGAACAAATTCCTAACAAGACAATTAGAGATTTTTTTGTTCCTGTGGTTGATGATCTACAACCAGGGGTTGTTAGACCAACAATACAAGCTAGTAATTTCGAATTAAAACTGGTGACGTTCCAAATGCTTAACTCGAATGGTCAATATGTGGGTTTAGCTCACGAAGATGCGATGGAGCATCTTAAATCTTTTCTGCTTATATGTGCTTCTTTCAGTCAACACGGTGTTCTTGATGACGCCTTAAAGATGAAGCTGTTCCCTTACTCTTTATAAGGAAGGACATGAACATGGTTCCTTGGTTTACCAGCTGGATCTATTACTTCATGGAATGTCCTAGCAACTTAATTTCTTTTGCGATTCAATCCACCGACAATGAATGCTAGATTACGGAATGATATCACGGCATATCATCAACTGGATGATGAGAATTTACACACTACGTGAGAACGTTACAAAATTCTGCTAAGACGTTGCCCCATGCATGGAATCTAATAGGATACACAAATCGAGATCTTCTATAATGGATTAAATGTGGAGACAAGAAATCTTGTTGATGCATCTGCTAATGGTCCTTTGTTGGATTACACCTACACTGAAGCTGTGTGAATATTAGAGAGGATTGCGCAAAATGACTATCAATACCAATCTCTCGTTCTTCTCAGGTGAAAACAAATCCTGGAGTTATGGAATTAGATGTTATTTAGCCCTAAGTGCACAGGTATCCTCACTGGCAAATATGATAAAAAACATGAAGGGAACGAGTGATGTTACCCCTATTCAAGTAGCTCAACAAATGGATGTCCTGACATTTTCCTGTGAAATTTACGGCGGTAACCATAGTTGTGAGGATTGCCTACAGCATGCTGAAAATGCATTCTATGTTAATAAAATCCCTAGAAATTCATATGGTAACTCATATGACAGTTCAAATAGAGCTCAACAGCCTTGAGGGAGTCAGAATGCGTCTACATACAGATATAGAAATTCCTCAAATCAAGGTAATTTTAGACAAGGGAGTTACAGTCAACAACAAGAAAATTATAATCATAATCTGCAAGAATTTACGCAGCCTGATCAGATGCGATCACAAAACCAGATGCAATCAGATACTCAGATGCAGCCACATGTTCAAATGCAACCACAACAAACTATGCTACCAAATCTACAAGGACATCATCATCAATAGCAACAATAGTATTCTTAATCAAGAGCAGATCTATTAGCTACTCTTGAAGCTTTGATGCGTGAGCATATTACCAGAACGAAAGCAATTGTATAAGGAAATTCATCTTCCATCCGAGCGTTAGAAGCACAACTAGGACAACTAGCTTCTAACATAAGCACAAGACCACCAGGTGCTTTGCCAAGTGATACTGAAAATCCAAATTAGAAAGGAAAGGAGCATTACAAGGCTATCACATTGTGAAGTGGAAAGCAAACTGCAGAGCAATGTAGCAACTCTAACCAATCACCTGTCGACACAAATGAACCAAAGTAAAAAAAAGAAGTGGAAGCTAAAGAAGATACAGCAGAAGTAAATGAGGAGGAACCACCAGTAGTTACACCAATACCGACCATTCATCCTAAAAAGTTGTCGATGTAACTGCCCATGTCGACACAACTGATTGTAACAAAACAACCCACTGTTAACATACCTTTGTCATTTCCACAGAGATTCAAGGAGAAAGAACATGACAAAGATTATCAAAAGTTTGTATCTACCCTGAAACAATTACATATTAATATACCTCTAGTTGATGCTCTTGTGTAGATTCCTAGCTATGGGAAATTTATGAAAGAACTATTATTGAAAAAGAAAAAGCTATCCGATATTGAGACAATTGTGCTCACAAAATGGTATAGCACTGTGTTGACAAATAAATTTCCACCAAAGATGAAGGATCCTGGCAGTTTTACAATCACATGCTCTATTGAAAATCATTATTTAGGTAAAGCTCTATGTGACCTAGGAGCTAGCATTAATCCTATGCCACTGTCAACTTTCAGGAGATTGGGGATTGGTCATTTGAAACCCACTACGGTGACATTACAACTTGTGGACAACTCTTTGGCACAACCTGAAGGACAGATTAAAGATGTTCTCATCCGTGTCGACAAGTTTGTGTTCCCAGTCGATTTTATCATACTTGATTGAGAAGCTGATAAGGAGGTGCCTATTATTCTGGGACGCCCATTTCTTGCAACGGGACGCACTCTTATCAATGTTTTCAAGGGCGAGTTGATTATATGTCATAACGATAAGCATGTAACCTTCAACATTTTTGAAGCATCTCCATCACGCAGTAAGGAACAATATCACCACGTTGATGTTCTGGATTAGCTAATTACAGAGGAATTTAATAAACGAAGCTCAACAATACCAGAAGAATATGCGGTGACATCTGACGACAATATCCCACCTGAATGTGACCATACAGTTGAGGCTAATGTCTGTGAGTTGAAACATGGTTGGCAATTGGAATATTTGGATTTGACTAATCGGACGATCCCTATTTTTAAACCATCGATTGAAGAAGCTTCGACTCTAGAATTAAAGCCATTGCCAACGTACTTGAAATATGTTTTCCTAGGTGACAATGATACATTGCCTGTAATTGTCAGCGCAAGTCTCGACGCAAGCCAAGAAGAAAAATTAATCAGAATATTGAAGCAGCACAACAGAGCCATCACCTGGAGAATTGCGGAAATCAGAGGCATTAGTCTCTCTTTCTGCATGCATAAAATTAGGCTAAAAGATGAAAGCAAATAGTCAATTGAGCAACAACGAAGACTGAATGAGAAAATGAAGGAAGCAGTAAAGAAGGATATTATCAAATGGTTATACACGGGCATAATCTACCCTATTTTAAACAACACATGGGTGAGCCCGGTCCAATGTGTGCCTAGGAAGAGCGGCATCACGATAGTAAGTAATGATAAAAATGAGCTAATCCCTACTCGCATTGCTACAGGTTGGCGAGTATGTAAGGACTACCGTCGTTTAAATGCAGGCATAAAGAAGGATCACTTCCTACTTCCATTCATTAATCAAATGCTGGATAGGCTAGCTGGTAAGGCCTATTATTGTTTCCTTAATGGATACTCTAGATACAACTAGATCACAATCGCATCAGAGGATCAAATAAAGATGACTTTTACTTGCCCATTCGGAACCTTTGCTTTCTGACAGATGTCATTTGGTTTGTGTAATGCCCCAACCACATCCCAGAGGTGCATGATGGACATCTTCTCGGATATGATCGAGGATTCATTAGAGGTATTTATGTATGATTTCTTTGTGCATGAGCAAAATTTCGATATATGCGTTGATAATTTAGCAAAAGTGTTGAAAAGATGAGAGGACACCAACTTGGTTCTAAACTAGGAAAAATGCCACTTTATGGCAACCGAAGGAATTGTCCTTGGTCATCGAATATCTTGTCAGGGCATTGAAATGGATAAAGTAAATGTGGAAATCATTGAAAAGTTACCTCGACCAAATAATGTGAAGGGAATAAGGAGTTTTCTCAGCCATGCTGTATTTTATAGAAGATTCATCCGAGACTTCTCCAAAATAGCAAAACCACTCTGCTCCTTGTTGGAGAAAAATAAAAAGTTTTTGTTAGATGAAGCTTGCTTGGAAGCATTTCTAAAGATTAAACAGTAGTTAGTACAAGCACCCATTGCTGTCGCACAAGATTAGATGCAACCGTTCGAGGTAATGTACGATGCGAGTGACTTTGCTATAGGTGTTGTACTGGGACAAAGGAAAGATAAGGTATTTTGTTCAATATATTATGCTAGTAAAACTCTAAATGAAGCTCATGTGAATTATACGACCACTGAGAAAGAGTTACGGGCAGTAGTTTTTGCATTTGACAAGTTCTGTTCATATCTTATAGACGTAAAAATACATTGTACACTGATCACTCTGCTTTGAGATACCATTTTGCTAAGAAAGATGTAAAGCCCAAGCTAATTAGATAGATCCTTTTATTGTCAGAATTTGATGTCAAAATTAAGGACAGGAAAGGATAAAAAAACCAAGTAGTAGACCACCTATCTCGTCTGGAAGCTGGAAGCGAGGATGGAAATAAATCACAAATTATCGACCATTTTCAGAAGAGAAATTATTCTTTGTCGACGTATCTCCATGGTATGCAAATGTAGTCAATTACCTAGTCTATGGAAAGCTACCACTGAGTTCAACAGGTCATAAGAAGGTCAGATTTCTCTGGGATGCTGCTAAGTATCATTGGAATGAGTCATACCTGTTTAAGGTATGTACTGACAACATCATTCATCGCTGTGTTCCTGAGGAGGAAATGTTATCTATCCTGAAGCATTGCCATGATGCTCCTTATGGAGGCCATTTTGGTGGTGTTAGGACTACTGTAAATGTTCTACAATCAAGATTTTACTGGCCTACATTGATTCGAGATACACACAATTTTGCTCAACAGTGTTACATAGCGCACCGGTTCGATATTTTAACGCAGCGAGATGCTTCAACAACCTATCATGGAGGTTGAGCTCTTTGATGTGTGGCGTATAGATTTTATGGGACCATTTCCAAATTCGTTTCGGAATGAGTATGTTCTGGTAGCTGTGGACTATGTCTCCAAATAGATCGAGGCAATTGTTGTTCCAAAGGACGATGCTTGGACGGTGTTAAAGTTCTTTAACACATATATCATTACACGATTCGGAACACCTCGAGCATTAATAAGCGACCAAGGCACTAATTTCCATTATAATCAGGTGATGATAGCTTTGAAATGCTATAGTGTGAAGCATTGCATGGCAACCACGTATCATCCACAATCAAATGGACAAACGGAGGTCTCCAATCAGCAAATTAAAAGTATTCTTAAGAAGGTGGTTATCCCATCTAGATGGGATTGGTCCTCACGATTACATGATGAGATGTAGGCGCTTCGCACCGCTTACAAAACTACGTTAGGGATGTTGCCATATCAGCTGGTGTTTGGTAAATCATGTCACTTGCTTGTCGAACATGAATAGAAGGCCATGTGGGCAATCAAGCAAGTGAATATGGATTATGATGCTGTTGGACAGAAAAGATTGTTAGACATTTCAGAGCTGGAAGAAATTCGATGCAATGCTTATGAAAATGCGGCCATTTAAAGAAAAAACTAAAAGATGGCATGACAACATCATTTTGCAGCGACAATTTTCTCCTGGTCAGTTAGTGCTTTTATTTAACTCCCGTTTAAAATTGCATCTAGGGAAATTGCGCTCACGGTGGTCAAGACCTTTTGAAGTTGTCGAAGCATTTTCAAATTGTACGATGACAATTAAAGATTTGATGATGGGCACCAATTTAAAGTGAATGGCCAACGATTGAAGCATTACTGCAGCCTAGGCATCAACGAACAAAATGAGACCATTAACCTGGTCACATTTCCTTAATAATGTTATTGCAATTTTTTATATTTACTTTTTATCTTTCATTTACTTTTAATTCGTTTCCTTTAGTTTTATGCAGGAATAAAAGATCTCCTTTTTGCCGACACACACAAAAGTACTACTTATCGACGCATTTCTTTGATGACTCAGTGAAATGTTTTGGGCAAGAATCATGCCAATTGATTCACCCCAATCCCCAACCATTGGATCATCTTGAAAAAGTACAATTTGTGTCTTAACATTTATTGGCTATAGGCACAGTGTACTCTTTGCTATCATCACGTCTCTTCGTCTCTATCGTCTATAAAACATCCTTTTTGTGCTGACTGCTCTCTCACACTCACAACCTCCAATGTTATTGTATTTTCTTCATCTTCAACCTTCTGTTTTTCTGCTCGATACTTTCACTCTCTCTATTTCAGCACTCATGGCAAGAACTTGCGGAGCAAAAACCCCATCTAAATCGGTGACTGAATCCTTCGTTGCTATGGTCAAGAATGCCGACCGACCACAACCCAAAGAACCTATTCTACTCCTATCAAAAGAGGCAAAGGATCGCTATCATGAAGTTATGCTGAAGAGGAACTATTATCCTGAACAAGGATTTCAGTTGTCCCCGCATCTGACTCTGGGGAAATAGGTCACCAGAGCAATCTCTCATTTGGGATGGCAGCAGTTTTATGACCATCTGGTCGGGTACTCTCCCTCTTTGGTAAGAGAATTTTACGCTAACCTGGTGGACTCGAAATAGGAATTCATATTTGTTCATGAAGGTTTAGTGCCCTGGAGCACTGACCACATAAACGCTCTCTTCTATATTGCTGAGGGAGAGGATGAACACATCAAGTTCTTAGAAAATCTAACTAAGGACAGTATTTAGCTTTTACTGAACGATTTATATATCGACAATGCAGTTTGGACTGGCAACAATCCAAACAACTATACCATGCACCGCCGCTTTCTCATTGTTCAAAGTAAAGTATGGTTCCATTTTATAAACTGCCGCCTATTACCATCTACTCATAGCACCACTGTAACACTAGATAGAATGTGCCTGTTGCATTCTATACTAAGGGGACGTAGAATTGATGTCGGCACAATCTTTCATCAAGAAATTGTTAAGGACGCCACCAAACAAACATGTATCCTACCCTTCCCTTCTTTGATAATGTTGTTGTGTAAACAAAGAGACATTGTGCCTCGTGAAGGGGAGGAGACTTTGGAAAATAAAGGCCCAATCAATGATGTTTCGATGGAGAGGATGACAAGGGGGCAAGAAACCCTTATGGTGAAAGAGGTCTCGAAGAAGAAAGAAAAGGGAAAAGGAAAAAAGAGAGTCGCCTATACCCATGCGCCCACTGAACCTCAACATTGGAGGAAGATTGATGAGATTCAAAAGTTTGTTGATCGGATGAGCACCAAAAAATCAGACATGTCGGCGCAGTGAAAGAGATGCAATTCAGACAAAATTTATTTTATGCATATACTAGGGCATGGAATAATGCTATTGTCACCACATTGTGCAGCTTAGGGGAGCAATTTAGTCCACTGGTTGAATAAAAAGAGAAGAGACGCAAATGGAAGGCACACAAGAAGAGCAAAGGGGAGCGCCCAAAAAAGAAAAAGAAATCCAAAATAGTCACATCTGAGGCTGCAATACACTAAGTTAGTTTACTTTTCAATAGTTAGTTGCATGCATTTCTTTTAATTGTCATTGCATTTTTTTGTCCCTGCATTTTATTTGTTTTCATAGTTGCATTGTAGTTGCATTTCCATTATTATTTGTATAGTATTGTCAGTGCATTGGGGACAAAGCAAACATTAAGTTTGGGAGGAAATGTGGAATGGAAATCAATTACACCCACAAGTTTAGGATATTTGTTTCTTTAGTTGAATGAAAGTATGCAAGGTTAAGAGAAATAATTGTGATCATATTTTTTTCATTTGATGCGTAAATTCTTGAATTATTTGGAATGCTAATACGTGAATTGGATGAATGTGATTGAATGTTGAATCCTTTTATTTTTGGATGAATGATTGAAATTGCATTAGTAATAAATGAGTAATATCATTCTTTAAATATTGAATTAACTTACCATCTTGTAGCTTTATTTATATATTTACTAAATAAAAGACACTCCAATGTGGGTGCATTGTGACTCAACAAGGGGGAACACTCCACTGTAAGTGTTAGAAAAATTATCTAGCCAAAGACTGTCACTGTAAGAGTGTGTGTCGGCGCAATTACATGCTCCCTGGGGTTTTGTTGCAACCCATCATTTCTACCCAGGAACAAGAGTGTAGTAATTCAACGACAGCTCTCAGTCGCATAAAAGAAAACGGAAAGAAATAAAGAAAGAAAAGTTTATGAAAGAAGAAATATATATATATTAGTATACAATAAATGTTGTGTTGGTTAAGAAGATTTAGGATTTGAAGCATGATGCTAGCATTACTGAAGTTGCAATTTTGATTATTCATACCTATAAATTATCGACGCAATATTCCGACATATGAATGCAATTTATACATTAGGATTTTAAAGAATATAAATTGCTAGAATGATGAATGTGGTGACAAGAATTTGGATATAACTTTGCTAGCTTTTATTTACTTAAGGACAAGGAAAAACTCAAGTTTGGGGGTGTGATAGCATTAGAAATGACACTTAATTTCTTCTTAAATTAGTGTATAATTTGTTCCTTTTGTATCATATTTAGCATGCATTATTAGCATTTCATACATACTATTTACATTTTCTAACTCAGTGTTGTTGGATCTTATTTTCTTTCATTTTCTCTCTTTTGTGCTACTAGTGTTGTTGTATTTAGTACTAGTTTTGTGTCCAAAGTTGTCAGCGCAGAAATCCACCTGAGAATATCAGAGTAGGAAAGCATTCAAAGCTTCGGTCACAAGTTGATCCAGAATTGAGGCTGAATATGTCATCACATGAAAGAGAAGATGAGATATAAAGGGGTGAAGAATTCAAATCTATAATTTCTCTTATTCATTCTCAAAGATAGCTACCATGGAAATTTAAATTCTGGTGGAAGGTGATCTGATGCCACAAGGACGCAACAACTTCTGATGAGAAGTGCTTGGTGCGACACAAGAGAAGCGATTAAGGGAGAATTCTAGTAGACTATAAATAGTATGTTTCAATTAGTTTGTTAATCCCTCTTAAATGTCGATGAATACTATTGACAATTGATTGAATACGGAAGTATCTTTTAATGTTAGATTTGCTTTGAGTCCTATTCAATTCTTCTCACCTGTTTATATTTGGATTTAACTATTTAGACTACGAAAGTGCCATTGCAGCCATAGTCACTGGAAGGTGCAATGACAAGTTAGATTAACAAGCAAGACAGCGAAAGTTGCTTGAGACTATAAGGAATTCTGGTCACTTGTTCTTGAGTGCTCAGCATTACCAACACTGGAAGGTGTGGTAATTGTGAGTACTTAAGTCTTTGCTAAACAAAGAGTTAATATTAATACGATCTCATTGGAACATAATTACGGCAAAAATTCGTCTATGAGTTACCTTGTAGTCACATTTAGCGTTGTTTACTTGTGAAATCAATGATCCTGTCCAATTCTTTACACTTGATCTATTACTTTTATACTTCTGAGTTTACATTACAACATCTCAACAATCAATTAATCTTTTATTAATTTGCTCTGACATTTTATATTACATTTGCACTGACAATTTTTACTCTTAACCTGTGTAGTTTTAATCAAATTGCATTGACATTATTATTAACAATTCTTATCATTTTAGTTCAAATTGCTTCGACAGATTTAAACATAAAAAGTCATCTCTGTGGGATCAATATTCAATAGATTCACTTCTGTCTACTATACTTGCATCGATAGTGTACATTCACAGTTGATGTGACGTTTATTGCGTGATCATCATGCATAGGACATTTCCTAAGCAAATCCTTATATCTCTCCCACGCCTCATAAAGTGTTTCATCATCCAATTGTTTAAATGATGTATATTGTTTCTCAGCTTTGCATTCATATTTGGCTGATTATATAACAATAAAAATCTTTGGCATAATTCATTCCAAGACGAAACCATACTCGATGGCAAAGCATTCAACCATGCTCTTGCACAATCACGCAAAGGATAAGGAAACAATTTCAATCACAAGGCATCTTCAGGAACACCTTTTTGTATAAAAGAATCACATACCTCCAAAAATAATCGCAAGTGCATCCTTGGATCTTCTGTAGGCAATCCTCCAAACTGCTTAACAATTTGTAACATCTGGAACATAACTGGTTTAAGCTCAAAAGGAGTAGCATCAATTTGTGGCCGTAAAATACCGGGATCGAGATTATCAAGAACTGGCACTACATGCTCTTGAATTGGTCTGTCTCTATCATCAATTACTTGTGAAACATTCACAACCTCTGGCTCAGGAACTACTGGAATAGGAACTTCAAGATTTTCCCTTCCTTCAATTCTCTCCATTTCTTGCTGTCGCAACTCTCGTCTATGTCTTCTCAACTTTCTTTCTATTTCTGGATCTAATGGCAAATTATCTCCACATCTTCTCATAAAATTAATATAAAAATCTATAACCACAAAATCAAAACAAAATTAAAAATAACCAAATCAAATGTTAGCTTAACAATATAATAAAAATCTTACTGAATTACACCGATCTCCTTGGCAATGACACCAAAAACTTGTCGCTAGTAACATAATATTACTGTAGCATGTGCAAGTGTACACAACGTTCAAGTAATAAAGAGATAAGTAAAGTGTCGTACCCATAGAGAGATTGGTATTTAGAAGAAATTGCTAATATTGTTGACAAAAGAATTGTGCATACAAAATTAGATGTGATAACAAAGTAGATTGTGTTTGCAAAGTGCGTGTAATAACAAAATGTAAAGCAGTAAAGTTGATCAAGAATTATCCAAGTAGAGCATCAAATCCACTAAGTACTTACCAAGCTTAGTAGAAATGATTGGCAAAATCTTCAATATAGGACAAGATTGCAATAAATAAAAATGGAATATTACGGATCCAGGTTTTAGATCTACGAATGTCTTAGCAAATATCTGCTTCTACAAAATATCTCAGAATGACTAAGTAATGATGTGCTAATTTAATGTAGCAAAATCTTACAGTAAACACACATTATATTCTATAACATGCATTTTCCCAACAAAACTTATCTCACCCTTAACGAGCGTAGTTCATAAGAGTTACTACACATATCTTCCAATACATGCTCATTACATCGATTTATGCTCTAGCAAATTCGTCATGTGTTTTATTGAGATTATGCACATGCAAAATCAGAGCTTATTCCTAAGATTTCCAACAAGTAGAATCAACAACAACTGAGTCACAAATCAATGAAGAGACTTAATAGAAAGATATCAGTAATCCATTTATAGAAATAAAAAAAAGTTTAGAAATATTAATCCCTTAACTGATCAGAGTAAGGGTGCAAATTATTGCTTAAACAAAATAACTGATAGACTTAAAGATTAAGTGTACTCCTTCTTGAGACCCAAAAAGAACATCAAGCCCGCATTCTCGATTCTATCTTTGCTCCACCACATCAATGTCTCTTTGCTTCGGTGGTTTTGCTACAGCATTGTCGAGCTTCGCTCCCAACGACGGCTGACAACTTTACCTTCTGCACCTCGAATCTGTTGTGTGACTCTCTCGATTTCCCTCCTTTTGTATTCTAATATAACAGCACTCTAGCCTTACTTGAATAAATTCTTTGATATCTTTTTCCTTTATCCAAATGCTGCTTATATAGAAGCCTAGCCACACAATACACGTTGTCAGGTCAAATTTTCTAAGGGTTCTAGAGCCCTCTTAGAGCTTTCTAGTGGATACCACAATAGATCTAGCTTGCTTCAGCAGAATCTTGTGCGCTCGGTACTGCCAGAGCGTTTAGCAACTACAAAGTTTTGCTAATTCCTCTCCCCAACAGTGCTTCGTTATTGGGCCTCGTACTCTCATCTTCCTTCACCTATTCTTGCATCAAGAAACACATACCAACAAGCGTAGTTTGCTACAACAGAAAGGGTAAAAAAGTATAGATTTTCCCAGTTATGTGCACAGCAACTTCAACGACAAAAACATAAAAACACTACGAATGTAATAGCAAAATTACTTAAGATCAAACAAAATGTTCTAGCAAAAGTGTGTAATATAAATCCTTTTCAAGAGTTATCACATACCTCCAAAAATAATTGTAAGTGCATCATTAGATCTTCCGTAGGCAAACCACCAAACTACCTAACAAATTGTAGCATCTGGAACATAACCGACTTAAGCTCAAAATGAGTAGCATCAATTTGATGCCGCAAAATACTTGGACCAAGATTATGAAGAACTGGCACTACATACTCTCGAATTGTTTTGTCTCTATCATCAAAACAAAATTAAAAATAACCAAATCAAATGTTAGCTTAACAATATAACAAAATCTTATTGAATTACACCGATCTCCCCGGTAACAGCACAAAAAACTTGTCGCGTGTAAATTAATAATGATGTAGCATTTGCAAGTGTACACAACGTTCAAGTACCAACAGAGAGATTGGTATTTAGAAGAAATTGCTAAGACTGTTGACAAAAGAATTGTGCATACAAAGTAAATGTGATAACAAGATAGTTTGTGTTTACAAACTACGTGTCATGACAAAATGCAAAAACGATAAAGTTGATTAAGAATCAATCAAGCATAGTCAGATCCACTAAGTACTTATCATAATCTTCAGTACAGGACAAAGTTTTGATCAATAAATATGTAATATTTCAAATCTCAGTTCTAGATCTACGAATGTCATAGCAAAAATTTCTTTCTACAAATTTCCTATAATGACTAAGCAATGGCGTGCTATTTTTATGTAGCAACTTTTACAATGAACACACTTTATATTCCTATAACATGATTTTCCCAACAAAGATTATCTCACCCTTAATGAACGCATCTCATCAGAATCACTACACATATCTTCCAATACATGCTCATTACACTGATTTATACTCCAACAAACTTGTCCTACTTTCACTCGAGATTATGCACATGCAAAACAAGAGCTTATTCCTAAGATTGTTAGCACGTAGAATTAACAACAACTAAGTTATAAATCAATGAAGGGATTTAATAGAAAGATATCGGTAATTAATTCATGGAAATAAAACAAAGTTTAGAAATATTCATCCCTTAATTGGTCAGAATAAGGGTGCAAATTGTTGCTTAAACAAAATAACAAATAGACTTAAAGATCAAGAGTACTCCTTGTTGAGACCCAAAAAGAACATCAGGCCGTATTCCCAATTCTGCCTCACTCCTCCATAGCAACGTCTCTTTGCTTCGGTGGTTTTGCTATAGTATTGTCAAGCTCCGCTTCCAACGATGGTAGACAACTCTGCCTTTTTCACTTCATATCTGCCGTGTGACTCTCCCGATTTTCCTCCTTCCAGAATATAATGCAACAACACTCTAACTTTACTTGATTAAATTCTTTGATATCTTTTTCCTTCATCGGAATGTTGCTTATATAGGAGCTTGGCCACAAACTACAAGTTCTTCAAATTCAGATTTTTAGGGGTTCTAGAGCCCTCTTAGAGCTTTCTAGTGCAGACTACAATAGATTTGGCTTGCTTTAGCAGAATCCTACCCACCTAGTACTGCCAGAGCGTTTAGCATCTGCAAGTTTTGCTACTTTTTCTCCCAAACAGTGCTTCATTTTTAGGCCTTGTACTCGTCTCATCCTTCACCTATTCCTGCATCACGAAAACACATACCAACAAGCATAGTTTGCTACAACAAAAAGGGTAAAAATGTATAGATTTTTTCGATTAAGTACTCTACAGCTCCGATGAAAAAAACACAAAAATACTACTAATGTTATAACAATATTACTAAAGATCAAACAAAATGTTCTAGAAAAAGTATGTAATATAACTCTTTGTCAAGAGTTATCAGTCTGATGACAAGGTTTTGCCATAACATTTTCCTTCACATCACCAACATCATGTTCCTTTTCTTAACTCAGCACATCCTCTTCTCGAACACTTTCCTTTTCAGCTTTCAATAAAATATCTTCAATTCCTTTCTTTGCTTTAACATTCAAGTCTGGACTTCCTTCATCTTTTGTTATAGCAAATTCATTATCACAAACATCATCAATAAGTAATGATCTTTACTTGTAAGTGAAATAACTTTGCAATGCTCTTTCCCTTGCAATTTCGCATTCTCAGTTTCGCATGGCAATGTTCCTTGTGGTCATGAACTCATTGCATTAGCAAATTGCCCAACTTCATTCTCTAACGCTCTCAACAACGCAACTTGACTCTGAATAATTGCACAATTTTTAGACATATATTCTTTCAACAGATTTTCTATCGACTAAAAACCTCCATTTTGTAGCTAATTTTGCTTTGACAAATTTGGCTCAAATCCAGGTGCTCTGTAATTATTCTGTAGAACAAAATTGCTCGAACTGACTCCTTGATTATTGCTCCAACTAAAATTTGGGTGTTGTCTCCAACCTGAATTATATGTATTAGAATAAGGATTAGGATTACCTCTATTAAAATTTCCCATGTAACGTACCATTTGCTAACGTGTCAACTACCATTCTTGTGTGCGCATTCAACCCATTGTAAAACTTCTCCTTTTGTGTCCAATGTGGAAACCCATGCATAGGACATTTCTTAAGAAAATCTTTATATCTTTCCCATGCCTCATAAATTGTTTCATCATCCAATTGCTTAAATGATGTAATATCATTTCTCAACGTCGCATTCATATTTGGCGGATTAAATCGCAGTAAAAATCTCTGACTTAAACCATTCCAAGACGAAATCATACCTGATGGCAAAGCATTTAACCATGCTCTTGCACGATCACGCAAAGAATAAGGAAACAATTTTAATCGCAAGACATCTTCAGGAACATCTTGTTGTCTAAAAGAATCAAATACCTCAAATATAATTGCAAATGCATCCTTGGATCTTCCGTAGACAAACCTCAAAATTGTCCAATAGTTTGTAACATCTGGAACATAACTGACTTAAGCTCAAAATAAGTAGCTTCAATTTGTGGTCGCATAATACTTGGACCTAGATTATCAAGAACTGGCGCTACACGCTCTCGAATTGGTCTATCTTTATCATCAATTACCCTTGGAACATTCACAACTTCTTGAACAGGAACTTCAGGATTTTCCCTTCCTTAAAGTCTTTCCATCTCTTACTAATGTTCTCATAACTCTCTTCTACGTCTTCTCAATGTCCTTTCTATTTCTAGATCTCATGGAAAATTATCTCCACCACAGCTTTTCATAAAACTTCTACAAAAATATGCAGTAACAAAAACTAAAACAAAATTAAATATTAGCTCATCATTTTAACAAAAATCTTATTAAATTACATAGATCACCTCGGCAACGATGCCAAAAACTTGTCGCTTGTAAAATAATATTGCTGTGGCAAATGTGCAAGTGTACACAATGTTCAAGTAATAAAATGATAAGTAGAGTATTGTACCTACAAAGATATTAGTATTCAGAAGAAATTCCTTAAACTATTGACAAAAGAATTAAGCAAACAAATAAATGTTATAACAGTGATAACTGTGATTGCAACTTGTGAGTCATAACAAAATGCAAAAATTGTAAAATGATCACGAATCAACCAAGCAAAGCATTAGATCTACTAAGTACTCATCACTCTTAGCAAAAATGATTGGAAAAATCTTCAGTACAAGACTAAGTTGTGATCATTAAATCTAGAATATTTCAGATCTAAGTCTAGATCTATAAATGTCATAACAAATATTTGTTTCTATGAATTTCCCAGAATGACTAAGCAATGGCATGCTATTTTATGTAGCAACTTTTCAACCTTTAATTCACAATCATTCATAGATAATAATAATTAACATTTCAACCTTTCATTAACATAAAACTAATCTTTAAGAGTTCAAAATAATTGAGTGAACATAAGGTAGAAAATACAAGATTATCATATAAATTATTGTAAGTAAAGAGGGCTCTACCGATACATGAACTGACAAGTATCGATAGAACAGTGATAATTAAACAGGTAAAAACACAGCAGCAAACTATCGAAACATTAAAAGTTTTACTAATACATCGGATCTAGGTTTATCGGTACCTAAACAAGCTACTATCGATACCTCAAATCTCAGTAAGCAAACTACTTAACCTGGATGTTTCTACTGGTACTAAATCTTTATCTACCGGTACTAAAATTGACATAGAGTAAAGTTAACAAAACTGGCATTTTCCTATCGATATTTAGTTTGATCTACCGATACTAATCACATAATTCTACCGATTTTTATATCCGTACTACCAAAACCAAATAAATCAGAAACTAAAGTTTTCAAACCCCTGCACTCCTATCGATACGACATCTTAAAGCACCGACACAACCCAGACTGCTTCTAAAAGTTCATTTCATCTTTTCAAAAATCTCATATCTAACCATAACCCACTATAACTTCCTATCTAAACACTAAACAATTCACAATTGAGCATGAATAACTCCACAATTCACAACCTTAGCAACTAAACACTAGCAAATGATTAAAGACATATTACATTCATTATAACCATTCATAATACCAATTTCACACCCCAAAAGTCCTTACAAATAAATACTTCATAAGCTAAAGTCTTAACTTGAGCTACTACCCCTTAACAGAATGACCACCAAAACATCCTATAATAATTCTATCGAATATCGATCCCACGAGGAATGGGTTCATGATGTTCAACTGTCGAAGCAACTAATACTAGAATTAGATGAGATGTGAGTAAAGATGTCAGCGTAATTAAGTAAGATCTGCACAGCTAAAATAGTCAATATTGTCTATGCAATTATAAAAGTTAATTGTTAGAGCAACTGAAAGTAAATCGAAGTGTTGTTGAACTATTGAGAATTTAAATGCATAAAAGTAAAGGTGTGATCAAGTGTAAAATTGGAGTGGATCACTGAATTCGCTAAGTAGCAACGTTGGATACACGACAAGGTATTGTATAGATGAATTGTCCCAGCAATAAAGCTCCAATGAATTCTTACCAATAACAGTTCATTGTTTAATCGAGACTCAAGCACCCACAAGTACCCCACCTCTCGGTGTGAGCAAACTTGTGCACTCAAGAACAAGTGACTAGAATCTCTTCTAATCCCAAGCAACTCTCGCCTAACTTACTTGTTAACTCAACTTGTCACCGCATCTTTCGATGTTGATAGACTGCACTTCCACTCTCGTGTTTAATGCAATTGAATTCAAGAATAAACAGATGAAAAGCATTAAATAAGAATCAAAGTAATCTAACACTGAAAGATACTCTCGTATTCATTCAAATATCATTAGAATTCATCAGCATAAAAGATGGACTAATGAATACAATTGAAGCTTACTATCTCTAGACTACTAGGACTCTTCCTTAGCCGCTCCTCTTGCGCAGCACCAAGCACTCCTCATCAAGAGTCGTTGCACACTCGCTTCATCAGCTCATCGACCTTCGGCATCAAGCTTCCATGGTAGCTTTCTTGAAGATTTGAGAGATTTTTAGGTTTAAATTCTTCACTCCTAGATGATTTTTCTTCATCTTCTTTCCTCTATTTATAGGCTCAAGAAATTGTAGATTTCCTCTATTCTCAGATCCAACTACTTTGTACAGCTGTAAAAGTTTGTTATTGGTAGCTATGCAGATCTGATTTGTTGACTGGACTATTGCAGAATGAATGTGCAAATTATAATTTGCGTAGATAATTTACCGTATTTTTGGACCAACCTGTGGCCGCAACTGAATGCTTTTTGGTTTTAAGAATGATAGAGCTCATCTTTTCTCAGATCCAGATCTAATTACAGCTGTCAAAATTAGTTAAATTCCAATTGTGCACTCACGCAGATTTGGTGTGATCTTTAAAAATCTGCAGATTGTCGCCACATCTTTGATCGTGATCTGAAATCTTTAATTATGGCAACAACATGTGAAGTTCTTGCGCTTGTGGCTTGAATTCACTTAAACAAGGTAAAGATTTCTATGCGTCGACATATCTGGCCGCATTTCCAAGCTATACTTGTGGCTGCATCTTTGACTTCTTTTTAGCCTTGATGTACTGAGATGCGTTCTTCCACTGACAATTTTAGACGCAATATACATTAGTTCATAAAAAGAGATAACATGACAAGAATTTAAACCAATCAACAATGAGTTAGAAAACATAAAAACTAAGTATGAAATGCCTAATATGCATACTAAATATGACACAAAAGAGACAATTAATACACAAATTTAGGGAGAAAATATATGTCATTTGTAATGTTATCACACCCTCAAACTTGAGTTTTTAGTTGTCCTTAAGTAAAAAAAAATTAGCAAAGTCACAACCAAAAATGTCATCGCAATCATTATTCTCACAACTTGGATTTTTTGAAATCCTAATGCACAAATTGTATTTACATGATAGAATAATACTCCGACAATTTATAGGCATGAACAATTAAAAACTGCAACTTCATAGATGTTTGTATCATGCATTGAATCCTAGTCTTCCTTGAACCAATACAACATTTATCATAATTTTTTTTCTCTTTTTCTTCCTTTTTCTTCCTTTTTCTTTTTCAAGTGACTGAGAGATGTCATTGTATTACTCTACCTTTGTTCTTGGGAAGTAACGATGGGATACAACAAACCCTTAGGAGGTATGTAATTGCGCTGACACACACTTTTACAGTGACAGCCTTTTGCTAGATCATTTTTCTAAACTTGTAGCAGAGTGTTCTCCCTTTAAAAGTCACAATGCATTCATATTGGAGTGTCTTTTATTCATACAATGTCACTGCAACTGGTTAGTTACTTAAAGATTCAAACATTCACACTATCCATTCATTACTGAAGTAATTACAATCATTCATTCAAAAATAGAAGACTCATTATCCATTCACATTCATCCAATTTACACATCAACATTCCAAGCAAATCATGATTTACGCATAAAAATAAAAACATTGTGGGTACATTTTTGTTGAAATTCTGCATATTTTCATCAACACAAGAAACAAGTAAAATTCAAAAATGTGGGTGCAATTGCATTTCCATTTCACACAAATTCCCCCCAAACTTAAAGTGTGCATTGTCCTCAATACACTGACATTAATAAATATATATATATGGAAATGCAATGACAATGTAGATGCAAAGATAATAAAAATGCAATGACATTAATAATGTAGTGACAATTATACTATAGCTATATGATATGCATGAAAAATAAATTAAGTGCTAAAAAATAAAAACTAACTCAGTGTGTTGTAGCCGAAGATGTGGCTGCATTGGTCTTCTTCTTCTTGCGCTTACGTTCCTCCTTACATTGCTTCTTGTCTTTGGTACACTTCCTCCTTCGTTCCTTTGGCTTGGATGGACCTGTGGATTGCTCCTAAGGCATCACAGCCTCTTCTTGACTTGCTTTAAGTGGCGCCAAATCATCAGATGATGCATCCACAAGTTCAGGTGCGGTGATAAATTCCTCAGTCGAATTTGTCGTGACATTAGGTCATTCTCTTCTTTCTACTTTTACTTTTGTTTGAGCTTCGCATGATTTGTGGACTACTCCTCAGTTTCTATCTTGGCTCTGGCATCATCAGTTGCTTCATTCGTTGATCCATTATAGACCACTATCTCCCAAAGGTTTTCATCAACAGCTTCCGCCTAACTCGCTCCATCTTGTGCCAAGCCTTCAGTTATTGCACCCACAACTTCAAGTGCAGGGACAAATTTCTCAGCTAAATTTGCCTCGGCATCTATTTTTTTCATCTTTTTCTTCCTCCACATGAACTTCGTCCGTTTTCATCATTAAGTCAGTAGGTGCAGTATAGGTGTACAAAATTACGTTGACAATGGAATCCTAATGTACCGACAATAGTGTTTACTTATTCCTCAATTGGTGCAGACACAATATGTGTTTCTTCTTCTTCAAGTGCTTCGTATTCTTCTATTCTCCACACGATCTTGAAAAATTTCCACTCTTTCTTACGTTTTTTCCAATTTCGTGACTTCTTAATTACGGATATAGGCATCAAAATAATGCTTTCACTAAAATCACATAATGTCTTTCCAATATACCGATCACCAATGGAATAGGATATTTAGAAGCTCTTGGGATCCTTAAATTCTTGGAGCAATTTAATTGTCATGACAATGCACCCTTCAGTAAGTACGATTGCTTTGACATCTCCCGATCTTATTCTCTTTGACAATGTGTCTTCAAGTTTACAAGGCTGTTTTGCTATAGCATTTGTGGCGATAAAGTGATCTGATTCTATCATCGTAATATTTTGTTTAACCTCTTCAGTTGCAGTTTGCTTTTTAGATTGCGCTAACATCTTTCCATTGTTGAGATTTGAATTATCTTCTTTTGTTGTAGTATCTCTAATAACTTCATTTAGTTGAGTTTCACTTCTGGGAATGATTTCCTCATCATGCTCTTGCCTATGGGATATCGAATTCTCAATATCTATCAACAAAGTTTCTTGTGGTCGCAAATTTATTGCACCCACAATCTGGCCAAATTGATATTCTAGAGCTCGTATGGATTCAATTTCACTCTGAAGCACAAATTCAGTCTTGGAAATATATTGTCGCAGCAAATTTTCAATTAATGAAAACTCTAATGCTTCATCTTGCTGGATATTTTCCTTGACAATGGTTGATCATAATTTGGCAATGTCCACTCGGATCTAACATCATTGTCTATACTTCCAGGATCTTGATTGTTCCAACAAAAATTTTGATGTTGCTCCCACCTTGGCGTGTAAGTGTTGGAATATGGATTTTCATTTCGATAGAAATTCCCCATGTGGTACAAATTTGCTAGATTTGATGAGCATCCTTCAAACTCATGGTTACACCCACAGTAATCGTAACTTGTCACAGTAAATTTCCATTCTACAATTGTTGTAGCGTTCTGCATTTAATTACTCATATTAGTCAAAGAAGATACCTCGGCATTTATGGCATCGAGCTCCATTTCTATAGCATCACTCATCCAACATCTTAAGGTTCTATAAACCATGTTCCTAGCCATATTTCGCTAAAAGAAAAATGTAAAAGTAAACAATAAAAAGCAACAAGTTAGTGATAAATAAAATTTAGATAATAAAGCATAAATGCAACGACAAAAATAAACATCAAACAAATGTCATTCCTCGGTAACGGTTCCAAAACTTGATCGCGTCTATAACGTCACAACAGTTGTGCAAACGAACACACGTCAATGCAAGTACAGTTGATAGAATAATTCTATCATATATCAATCTCACGAGGAATGGGTTCTTGATGTTTAGCTATCGAAGCAACTAATACTAGAATTAGATGAGAAGTGAGTAAAGATGTTAGTGCAATTAAGTAAGATCTGCACAGCTAAAATAGTCAATATTGTCAATGCAATTATAAAAGTTAATTGTCAGAGCAATTGAAAGTAAATCAAACTACAGTTAAAGTGTTAAGAATTTAAATGCATAAAAGTAAAGGTGTGATCAAGTGTGAAGAATTGGAGTGGATCACTGACTTCGCTAAGTAGCAAAGCTAGATGCGTGGCAAGGTATTGTATAGATGAATTTTCACAGCATTAAAGCTCTAATGAATTGTTACTAATAACAATTCACAGTTTAATTGAGACTCAAGCACCTACAAGTACCCCACCTCTCAGTGTGAGCAATGTTGTGCACGCAATAACAAGTGACCAGAATCTCTTCTAATCCCAAGTAGCTCTCGCCTAACTTACTTGTTCACTCAACTTGTCATCGCATCTCTCGATTTTGGTAGACTGTACTTCCACTCTCGTGTTTAATGCAATTGAATTCAAGAATAAATAGATGAAAAGCATTAAATAAGAATCAAAGTAATCTAACACTGAAAGATACTCTCATATTCATTCAAATATCATTAGAGTTCATCAACATAAAAGAGGGATTAATGAATACAATCGAAGCTTACTATCTCTAGGCTACTAGGACTATTCCTTAACCGCTCCTCTTACGCAGCACCAAGCACTCCTCGTCAGGAGTCACTGCACACTCGCTCTATCAGATCACGACCTCCGACGTCAAGCTTTCATGGTAGCTTGCTTGAAGATTTGAGAGATTTTTCAGGTTTAAATTCTTCACTCCTTGATGATTTTTCTTCATCTTCTTTCCTGTATTTATAAGCTCAAGAATTGTAGATTTCCTCCATTCTCAGATCCAACTAATTTGTACAGTTGTAAAAGTTTGTTATTGACAGCTATGCAAATCTAATTTGTTTACTAGACCGTTGCAGAATGTCGGCGCAAATTATAATTTGCACTGATAACTTTCCCCATTTCTGGACCGACCTGTGGTCGCAACTGAATGCTTTCTGGCTTTAAGAATGATAGATCTTATCTTTTCTCAGATCCAGATCTAATTACAACTGTCAAAATTAGTTAAATTTCAACTGTGCACTCACGTAAATTTGGTGTGATCTTTATAAATCTGCAGATTGCTGTTGCATCTCTGGTCGTGATCTAAAATCTTTAATTACGTTGACAACGTGTGAAATTCTTACGCTGGTGCTTCCAGATGTGCTTGTGGCTTGAATTCACTCAAACAAGGTAAAGATTTCTATGTGTCAACATCTCTGGCTGCATTTCCAAGCTATTCTTGTGGCTAAATCTTTGACTTCTTTCTAGCCTTGATGTACTGAGATGCGTTCTTGCGATGACGATTTTTAGACGCAATATATATATGCTGCATGTGGCGACATTAGTGCACAAAAAGAGATTAAATGACAAAAATTTAAACCAAACAATAATGAGTTAGAAAACATAAAAACTAAGTATGAAATGCCTAATATGCATACTAAATATGACACAAAAGAGACAATTAATACACAAATTTAGGGAGAAAATATATGTCATTTGTAATGCTATCTGCTCTCAATGACATAGCTTGACTATGAATAATTGCATCATTTTTAGACATATATTCTTTCAACAGATTCTCTATCGATGAAAAACCTCCATTTTGTTACTGATTTTGCTTTGACAAATTTGACTCAAATCTAGCTGCTCTGTCATTATTCTATCGAACAACATTGCTCGAACTGACTCCTTGATTATTGCTCCAACTAAAATTTGGGTGCTATCTCCAACATGAATTTTATGTATTAGAATAAGGATTAGGATTACCTTTATTAAAATTTCTCATTTTACAAACAGATGCTGGGTTGGATGGGCATTCTTCAAAAATATGATTATCTCCAAAGTATACACATTTTGCTTCAACAATTTTCACTTCTTTAGCCATGTTCAATTTGTGCATAGTTTTGATCATATTGGCTAAGGAAGATACTTGTGTTGCAAGTGATGTAATCCCGTCCAATTCCATTACTCCAACATTTCTTCTGCTAGAATTCACTCTTACTATCAGATATTGATAATCATTATTTGCAATTCTCTCCAAAATACCATCTGCCTCATTATATGTTTTATCCAGCAATGTACCATTTGCTAATGCATCAACTACCATTCTTGTGTGCGCATTAAATCCATTGTAAAACATCTCCATTTACATCCAATATGGAAAACCATGCATAGGAAATTTCCTAAGAAAATCCTTATATCTTTCCCACACCTCATAAAGTGTTTCATCATCCAATTGCTTAAATGATGTAATATCATTTCTCAAATTTGCATTCATATTTGGCAGATTATATTGTAGTAAAAATCTCTAACATAAGCCATTCTAAGATGAAATTGTACCCGATGACAAAGCATTTAATCATGCTCTTGCACGATCACGCAAAGAATAAGGAAATAATTTTAATCGCAGGGCATCTTCAAGAACACCTTGTTGTCTATAAGAATCACATACCTCCAATAATAATCGCAAATGCATCCTTGGATCTTCCGTAGACAAACCTCCAAACAGCCCAACAGTTTGTAACATATGGAACGTAACCGGCTTAAGCTCAAAATGAGTAGCTTCAATTTTTGGCGCATAATACCTAGACCTAGATTATTAAGAACTGGCACTACATGCTCTCGAATTGGTCTATCTCTAACATCAATTACTCTTGGAACATTCACAACTTCTGGATCATGAACTTCTGGAACAGGAACTTCAAGATTTTCCCTTCCTTCAGGTCTTTCCATCTCTCGCTGTTGTTCTCACAACTCTCTTCTACGTCTTCTCAATGTCCTTTCTATTTCTAGATCTAATAGCAAATTATCTCCACCACACCTTCTCATAAAACTTCTACAAAAATCTGTAATGATAAAAACTGAAACAAAATTAAAAATAGAAAATCAAATGTTAGCTTAACAATTTAACAAAAATCTTACTGAGTTACACTGATCTCCCTATCAACGGCGCTAAAAACTTGTCGTGTGTAAAATAATATTGTTGTAGCAATGTGCAAGTGTACACAATGTTCAAGTAATAAAGTGATAAGTAGAGTATCGTACCCAAAGAGAGATTGATATTTAGATAAGATTTATTAAACTGTTGACAAAAGAATTGTGCAAAGAAAGTACATGTGGTAACAAGGATAATTGTGATTGCAACTTGTGTGTCATAACAAAATGCAAAAACAGTAAAATGATCAAGAATCAACCAAGCAAAGCATCAGATCTACTAAGTACTCATCACTCTTAGCAGAAATGATTGGCAAAATCTTCAGTACAAGACTAAGTTATGATCACTAAACCTAGAATATTTCAAATCTAAGTCTAGATTTACAAATGTCATAACAAATATTTGTTTCTACAAATTTCCCAGAATGACTAAGAAATGGTGTGTCGTTTCGTGTAGCAACTTTTACAGTAATTCCATATTATATTCCTATAACATGTATTTTCCCAACAAAGACTTATCGCACCCTTAATGAAGCAGCTCATCTTTTAGTAACAATACACATATCTTTCGATACATACTCATTACACTGATTTATGCTCTAGCAAATTTGTTCTTCTTTCAGTCGAGATTATGCACATGCAAAACAAGAGCTCATTCCTAAGATTGCTAGGATGTAGAATTAATAATGATTGAACATAAATCAAATGAAGAGATTCATTAGAAAGATATCGATAATCATTTATAAAATTAAACAAAGTATCAGAAATATTCAACCCTCAATTGATCAGAAAAAGGGTGTAAAATGTTGTTTAAACAAAATGAGATTCAGACTTAAAGATCAAGAGTACTCCTTATTGAGACTCAAAAAGAACATCAAGCTCGCACCCCGATTCTGCTTTGATTTGCCATAGCAACGTATCTTTGTTTTGGTGGTTTTGCTACAGCAGCGTGGAGGCTCCACTCCTAGCGTTGGCTGACAACTCTGCCTTTGCACTTTCGATCTATCGTGTGACTCTCCGGATTCTCCTCCTTCTAGAGTATATTGCACTAGCACTTCACCTTAGCTTTATTTAATTCTTTGATATTGATTTCTTCATCAGAATGCTGCTTTTATAGGAGCTTTTCCACACAATACACGTTGTCAGATCCAAATTTCTAGGGGTTCTAGTGCCCTCCTAGATCTTTCTAGTGTAGACCTAGCTTGCTGCAACAAAATCTTGTGAGCCTGGTACTACCAGAACATTTAGTATCTGCAATCTTTTGTTGCTTCCGCTCCCCAATAGTCCTTCATTATTGGGTCTCGTACTCTCCCTCCTTCTCCTATTCCTGCATCATGAAAACACATACCAAAAAGTGTAATTTTGCTACAATAAAAGGGTAAAAATGTATACATTTTGCCAATTAAGCGCAATGCAGCTCCAAAGACAAAAATACATAAAAATACTACTAATGTTATAACAAATTTACTAAAGAGCAAAAAAACTATTCTAGCAACATTAAAATTCATAGCTCAATTAAAGAGTTAATGATATCCTCTCATTGGCATTGTGTGGATTGATAAATATGGAACGTCGTCACAGGTTGCTTATTCTCGAACGATCAATTTATCACAACCATTTGTTAACAGTGATCATATTACTCATTAAGAAGACACGATGGTGACAATAAGATAAAATAGGATTGTATTGAGTGAATGGATTTAACTCAAAGGAATCAGTATGTTGGGTACATGACTTGTGTATGGCATGGCTTTACTAGGAACATTGAAATTCATAGCTCAATTAAAGAGTTAATGATATCCTCTCATTGGCATTTTGTGGATTGATAAATATGGAACGTCGTCACAGGTTGCTTATTCTCGAACGATCAATTTATCACAGCCATTTGTTGACAGTGATCATATTACTCATTAAGAAGACACGATAATGACAATGAGATAAAATAGGATTATATTGAGTGAATGGATTTAACTCAAAGAATCAAGGATATCATATAAGGGTAACACACACATGACGAGGTTTTGGACAAAGCAGTTAAATGAATTGCTTTTGTAAAGAGAATCCAATAAGGAGTTTTCAATCATGGTACTTCTTGTAGAGTGACTCCATGATTAAGTAATTGTGAATTATTAGAATGATGCTTCTGGACATAATTGCTATTACTAAAGTCTAATTGTATATGTCCGATTGGTCACTCCACTAGCTCAACAAAAGCTCGATCGGACTGCATTGAATCAGAAGAAAATTCTATGAATTTGAAAATAATTTAATTCAGTCGATTTATTCGATATGGAATTAAATTTAGGTGGTCGTGAGAATTGTTCAACTAGAGAATCTGATTAAAGAATTTTCTTGAAAATTAATTTGGAAAATCTAAGTGATTTCTGGAAAATTAATTTTGATCAAGTAAAATTAAATTAATTAAATTAATTAAAATTAATATGATATTTTTTGGAAATTAATTTTCAAGTCAAACAATTGGCCCAATGGGTAATTGAACTTTTTAGATTAACTATTCAAAAAATAATATTATTTTAATAATTTAATATTAAATTTAATTTAATACGTATTTGAATAGTATTTTGTTAATTTAATATTAGAGTGGTTATCTTAATATTAAATTTAATTTCATGTTTATCTTGTAGATAAATATTTTATTTTTTTAATAAGCTTTAATATTAAATTTAATCTAATATTTATCTTGATAAATATTATATTAATTTAATTTTAAAGTGATTAAGTTTAATCATAGTTAACCCTCTAAACTCTCCCTATATAAAGAGACCCATAGGTCATTATTTGACACACACTTTAATTCAAGAAAAAAGTTGTAGAAAAAAAATTATCTGAAAAGATTATTTTAGAAAATCTCTAGAGATATTTTTCTAATTTATAATTTGAAACCAAAAGTTTAGAGAAATTATGAAATTACCTCATTGGTAATTTTTGTGAAAAGTTTTTGATTCGAAGCGAGCCCACACTCGACAGACTTGAGCTTGAAGATAGTGAAAAAGACTACTAAGTCAAAGTGCTCGAAAAAGTACAATTTTAATTAAGTATTTATTACTTTAGATATCATAATCAATATATTATTTTGAAAAAAAATTTAGAACTCTGATATTTCTCTAAATCTATTTTTCGTTGCGTTTTAAACTCCTTTTTTTCAACAATATGAGATGTACATAAGTTGAGTTTCATTCATTAATAATTTTGCTGGAATGATTTCAATTTGATGAATGATAAGTCATATTTTGTTTATTGAAAAGGTGGTACATGTTTTTATGAATTGAAAAGAGCCTAATAGCCCTTTTAATGTGTTTAACAATAATTTGAAACATATTGGCACCGTATGGTATTGTTTAGGCATGCTTTTGAGTGTTTTTGAGCTAAGTTTTAATTCTAGGGGTATTTGTGTTGGTACTTGATCCCTATGATATCGCAATAAGTTAAACAAAATTCCAACATTTACAGTAATAAGGATTTGTATCGGCACAATTGAGGACTTGTGCCACAACAACTATCCCTGGTCTAAGCCATTACATTATTTTACCTTATTTTGATTTTTCACATTTATTTTGGATCCTGAACACTTCCGATCATCTCAAGCAACTTCATAATGATTTTAAATTATCTCTGATGTCTTTTAATTATTCAAAAATTGGATTAGCATTTTTTTTAAAACGTTTAGAATTTTAAACTTAACAAAACCTCATATTTCTCTCAACTTGAACAATCATGATTTTAAGTCAAAGAACCTTGAACACTTTTTCACTATTTAAATATGTTCATATATATTCTCACATACCCAAAATGATTTATAATTCTAATCAAAATTTTCTGAATTTTTTAAATTTGATTTAAGGAATATTAACATGTTGAGAAACTAATATTTAATTAAAATAAATTTTTTTGTCGAAACCTAAAAGTATTTCAATAGCAATTCCCTTTATAACATGAAAAAATAAATAAATCTAACTAAGATTTGAAAAGATATAAACATGAACACTTAAAAAAAAAAAAAAAAAAAATCAAAACTCCATATGATAGTCTGATGTTCAAGGTGTTTACTATTTCAAGTGTAGTCTAAGTTCAAGTTACGTTAATCGTATTTATTGTTCAGGATTTACCTATTTTTGTAATTAAAAAAAAAACATAAAAACCATACGGATGATTGTAACTAATAATTTTTAAGGGCTACCACATCTTCATTTTACACAATTAGGGCTTGAGTTTTAAGCCTGTATTAAATTGCGTCCTTAATACTAATTTTTTTTATTACATTATCGTTACTTTTTTTGGTGAATTACATAGTTGTTATTCTTTTTATTTTTTTGAATATATTTGTGTGATTAAATGGTAATATCTGTTTATACTTTTTTAATCTTTTGACAATGCATATGCATACACTGGTGCTCGAATCCAGATCTCCTAGGATAACAACATCCTTTTAACCACTGGAGCTACTCGTTGGGTTCACATAATTTCTACTTTAATGTTATACTAATTTAAAGTTTTTATAATTGGTTTTAAATTAGCTGTTATTCAATTATTATTTCTTTATAAATAAAGGTCACATTCTTAAAATTAGATTTTAAAATATAATTTTTAACGATAAATATTATAGTGTATATATTTTATATACAGTCTGTATGTATGTATATATACGTATTAAAAGATCTTTTTGAAAGACATACTAGAAAGATTTTAAATCTAACTCTTATTTAATTATTTTTCTTTTATAAATAATGGTTTTCATTCATAAGATTAAATTTTATAAATAACCTTAGTAACTATTATAGTGTTCAAAATATACAAATTGTATCTATATATAAATAATATTTTACAATATTATTCATTAAAGACACGTGAATTATTTTATAATTATTAGAAATTTTATCACACACGTATATATGTAGAAACTATATATTTAGAATATAGACGTGTATTTAAAAATAACATATAACAAACAATAAAACATATGGTTTAAAATTAATTAATCATAATAACACATAAAATATGTACGATATTAAAAAACAGGTTAAATTGTGAGTAAAATGAAATTTAAACATATAAATACATCAGATAAAACATATTAAATGCAATACAAATCTTTTTTATGATTGTTATCATCAACTGTGAGTTAGTATAATGTTGGTTTGTGACATCAACTCAATTAATAATGCTATTAATAAAAAATAATATCGCATGTGTATGCATGTAAAAACCACAAATTTAGAATACAAATGTTGTTTTAAAAGTGAAAAGATTAAAATATCATCGAATAATATTACATATTTTAATTATGAAAAGGTAGTCTTGTAATTTCCTAACCTAGTTGGTGCCTGATTAACTCGTGACACCAACTTAATTAGGGGTTTTATTAATAGTATAGATATACAATTGGTCGAGATAATAAATTACACATTTAAACCAAATGTATATAAAATATCAAAATAAAGTTTTAGTTGAGTGGTAAATTTAAAATTTTACTATTCTAATTGGCACCAGTTCAAAACCCACCATATGCATATTTTTCTTGATTTTTTAAAAATGAAAATATTAAAATACCCTTGAATAATATGACTTATTTTAATAATAAAAAAATATTTTTATAATTTCCTAATCAAGTTGATACCCCGTTAACCTATACCACCAACTTTGCCAAAGGTCTTATTAGTAGTATAGAAAATCAATATTGTCATACGTGCATAGTAAATTATTTAAAGGGTAAACTACGCTATTAACCAACCATCCAATTATTAGTATTTATTTATCATCTAATTATTCAAATTTGTCTCTTTTTCTTGTCATTGGCTAGCTAACAGTGATAGCTTTAAAAAATAGCATAATAATAATAATTATAATCCTCAACATTTATAAATTGTCAAATTAGTCTCTATTTTAAAAAGTTTAATCCTTGACATTTATACATTATATAATTGAGTATTTTTTCTGTTGTTTTAATATTCTTTGTGACATTGAGAGTTAATTTTAAAAGAATAAGAAAAAAATGAAAATTATTATATTGGATTTTTAGGTGCTTCTATTTTTTTTTAATCAAATTTAACTTTTCAATTTGTTTTTATTTTTATTTTTTAGGTGAAACTATTACAAAGAAAAGCAAGTCTAAAAAAAAAAACAAATTACTCTATGTGTAAATATCGAGGGTTTGATCTTTTTAGAATCAAGACTAAATTGACACAATGTATAAATGTTGAAGGTTAAAGTTGCTATTATATCATTTTTAAAAGCTGACACCATTAACAAGCTGATGACCAGAAAAGACAAAATTAAATAATTTAGGTGATTATTTTTATAATTTCTCTTAATTAGGTGGCAACATTTTTTACTAATAATTAAGTGACTATGAATATATGGGACCTTTATTTTAATTTACTTCTTAACTAACTTATTATTAGATTCAAAATTTAACAAATTTACATGATTTTTAGGATGAAAACTAATTTTTAAATAAAGTACACTCATGAGATGCACAAATAAGAAAACTAGTTCTTTTTAGACTTGTTCATGGGTTGGGCTACTCATCTAGGCCTAAAGGTCCGTCTAGAATTTGGAAGGATTTGAGTAAATCTTAGGCTCGAAAAATGAGCTTAAAAAAAAAATTAAACCCGTTTAAAATATGGGTCGGGCTTGAGCTTGAACATTCAAGGCCCAAACGCGACCCGATCCATTTTTAAGTTTATAATACTTTATATTATGTTATATTTATATATTATGCAATTTAGAACACATTAAAATACAAACATATACTAAATGTATAATACCTCTTTAATGTAAACATTAAAATAATGTTAAGGTGATTATATGAAAATATTCAATAAATAAAAAATGTATAAAATTATTAAATATTAAAATAATATAATATAGATATATTTTTAAAAATTTTAAAAATTATATTTTTTTTCAAATATAGGCAAGTTTAAGCAAAATTTTAAGCTCATATTTTGGATCAGGTCGAGCTTGGACAAGCATAAAATATGTTAATATCATGCTTAGACCCTGCCCATTAGCACCTCTAGTTCTTATATATTTGCATTAAATATTTTCTTAGAAGATTATTGTGTGTCATCAAATTTGTAATTAATCATTGCATTAATAAACGATTTTTCCCAATCTTGATAGTACATATTTAAAATTAGTTAAATCAAAGTTTTCTTTTTTACAGTTTATTTTCGGAATTTGTAACTGTCCTTTTCAACAATTGTCTCCAAAATTTAGATTTGAATTCTCAGAGTTAGACAGGTGATCGAATTGGTCAGGCCATTGATTTTCTAATCTACCTGTCTTTCTAGTTTGATTAAATAAAAATTTCAAATGTAACACCCGAATTCCTAATAAGCCAAAATTAAGAATTGTTAAATGATTAAATTAAAAGAAATCACAAGCTGGCAACCTATATTGAAAGAAACAGGAAAGCTGGAAATCGAATTGGATATGGTTGAAATCTAATTCTAGTTTGGTTAGGATAGAACTAGTCGGTTCCTTAGTGTGAGACATAATAATTAGCAATGGATAACACTCTTAAGGCTGATAATAGAGTAGTAAGGGTTATAAATAGCAAGGAGATGACTTCCAAAGTTGATTTTCCTTCCCGAATCTGTTTCAGTTGCTCTAGTTCTTCATCTTCTTCAATAGCTTGAAGGAGCAACCATGAAAGGTTCTGTATGGAGCAAGCTTCATGAGGCTGGAGTTGGAAAATAAAGGAAACCAGTAAGCGGGTAAGGTTCTTAACATTTATGTGTAAGTAGAATAAAGTTAAAAATTTTAGAACCATTCTAAGGGTTCTGCATGTTCTGGAAAAATGGGGTTAAGATAAGAATATTTGAGTATAACCCATGATTTTTGGTTGTAAGATACTACCAGGAGAATGGAGGCTTTGGCGTTAGATAGAATGATAAGCTATGGAGACGATAAAGGTTCAGGTGAGTTCCTAAGACTCCAAACCTGTTGTTAGGTTTAATGATGTTAAGCATGCCATGTTTGCATAAGCACGAAGCAAGATGGTAGGAACATGCATTGCATGATTGTGGGTAACCTCAAAGGGTTAGATGAAGTATAAGAAGGGAAATAGGGAGAGAACTATTAGTTACTGGCTAGAGCAAAGCTCCGGACCTTACAAAGGGAGCATTGCGGTGTTCCAACATCAAGGTTAGGTGGTGTAAAAGAGGTAATGGGAGGAGGTTCAGGTTATGAAATATGGAACGGTATTGACTGGTCCTTTGAGGTGACACTATGACAACGATATATGATGTAAAACCATAGATGAAAGAGGCTATGACAGTCTGGTATAAAGTACGTAGTGCAAAACCATGGATGAAAGATGCCATGAAAGTATTGTACAAGGTAAAGGAAAATGGCTTAAGACCATGGATGAAAGACGTCATGGTTGCAAAGTATGTGATATACGGTGTATGACCATAGATGAAAGATGCTATGACAGCCAGGTATGATGAGTAAGAGCATGGATGAAAGATGCTATGGCATGTTGCATTAAAAAAGCACGTCATTACTTAGTCATTCTGAGATACTTTGTAGAAGCAGATATTTGTTAAGGCATTCATAGATCTAGAACTTGGATCTACAATATTCCAGATTTATTGATTGCAACCTTGTCCTGTGCTGAAGACTTTGCTACTCATCTCTGCTAAGCTTGATAAGTACTTAGTAGATTTGATGCTCTACTTGGATAAATCTTTATCAACTTTACTATTTTGCATTTTGTTATGACACGCACTTTGCAAACACACTTTATCTTGTTATCACATTTAATTTTGTATTCTTTTGTCAATAGTCTTAACAATTTCTTCTCAATACCAATTTGTCTGTGGGTATGATACTTTACTTATCACTTTATTACTTGAACGTTGTGTACACTTGCACATTTTCGACTGCAATATTAATTTACATGTTACAAGTTTTTGGCGCCATTTTCAGGGAGATTAGTGTAATTCAGTAAGATTTTTGTTATATTGTTGAGCTAACATTTGATTTAGTTATTTTTAATTTTGTTTGTGTTTTTATTGTTGCAGATATTCGTAGGAATTTTATGAGAAGAAGTCGAGATAATTTACCGTTAGATCCAAAAATAGTAAGAACGTTAAGAAGATGTAGAAGAGAGTTGCGAGAGCAAGAAATGGAAAGAACTGAAGGAAGGGTGAATCCTGAAGTTCCTGAGCTAGAGATTGTGAATGTTCCATAAGTAATTGATGATAGAGATTGACCAATTCGAGAGCATGTAGTACTAGTTCTTGATAATCTCGATCTAGGTATTTTGTAGCCACTAATTGATGACTATGAAAGCAAAGATGGAGCTGAAGAAGACATGGGGAATGAGTCAGGAAAATAAAAGAGGGGATTCTTATCTTGTTTATTTATTTATTTGTTTTTAGGTCCTTAGGAATTTATTTCTTTCGTAATTAGGATTTTATTTTCGCAGATAAAACATAGCAAGCATGAATAAACTTAACACCTCTTTAGAAAGAAAAAGACTAAGTGATGTGGTAATGGGAAGGAACATGTCTAGGATTGGATTGTTAAGGAAGGCTTGGTATTTAAGCACTCTTAATGACTCACCTCTCTTTTCTTACTGCCCTACCTGGTGTTCAGTTTTCATTCATTACTTTGTTCTTGCAATGAGGACATTGCTTCTTTTTAATTGGGGGGGTAAGGCAAATCAATTTCTCAAATTTTTAAAATTTTCAAGTATGTTTCAACCATTTTTTTCATAAGTATGTTCTAATAAATGAATATTTAGAGAAAAGTTTTGTTAATAAGATAGTTTGTGTGCAAGCATGAATGATGATTCTATCTAAGTGAATGTATGTTATCATGGATATTGGAGTGCTTGTATGATTTTAATCTTAGGTAATATTTGCCATGAAAACTTAGTTTCTCTTGAGACTAGACATGCATGAATGTTTATTCTTTAGAATTGACATAGTAACTTTCTTGAGATGAAATCCTAGGAGACATAAAAATCTAAAATGATATAGGCACTATTTCTTTGGATTGTTTGAGCCTTTCAAGCCAACCTTATGATATTAGACCCTTGAAATTGTGATTTTGAGCTTAAAGGCTTGTTTATTACCATATACCTACATTATAAGCCACATTACCATCTTTTTAAGCTATCCTATTTTTGCGCACCCATCTTAACTAAAGTTGTATTGGTGAACAACATTTGAGGAAAATTTCAAAAAGATGTACGTATTCATGCTTAAAAAAACAGAGGAAGAAAAGAGAGAAGAAAAGTTTGCTCAGTCTCTGAAAAGAAAAATGCATGAGCATGAGTTCAAAATAAGTTTAGGGGTGTTCCAAAGGTTCACTTAAAGAAGAAGGTTGTATTTCAAGAAATCCAAGACAAAGTTAAAGGTTAAGATTTTGAAACCGAAATTTTTCATCTCTTAAAACCTTTACCTTTAACCGAGCCCTATTACAACCATTTAAAAGACCTATTGATTTGATGATTATGTCATCTACATTAGTGGAGAGGGAGTACTAAGTTCAACATATAAAGATCATAAATAAGCCTTATGACTGTTTTGTTTAGATTGATAAAAAATTATGTTGAATGAAGAATGTTATCTATGAGTGTGACATACATACAAACCATGATTCATGTCGACATATTTTTGAAACTTAGTATAAAATTTGGAATAAATGTTTGCATGTGAATTACTTATTAATAAAGAAGATCTATGAACATGAATTTATTGATGCAAGATTATGAGACAAAGATTGATGCTGCTTACACATCTAGCAATTTTGCCTTAGCAAGACCTTTTGTTGTGCTTGAACATTACTCGGGATGAGCAATGATTTAAGTTTGCGAGTGTGTAAACTAAAAAATATATAGGTTTTTCCTATATAATTTATCACCTTTTTACTTGAATTCTTTGTTAAAACTAAGTAAATGTTTAATAAATTAATGAAATATGTGAAAATATGAAATTTGGACATAGAAATTTTTAAAATGTGATTTTATGTTTTATTATATAGTTTTCATGCATAAAATGACTTATTTTATAATTATTTGAACATATCATATTTTTAAGACATAAAGTAGGTCAAGCATGATTAAATTAAATAATAAAATATAAAATTATATTTAATAATTTATTTCATTAATAATTTGGGTTTAATTAATTATTTAAATTGGGTTAATTTTATTCTTTGGTCCTTTAATTAATTAATTTGTTTTGGACAGGTCTAATAACTTTGTTGGATCACAAAATCGTCCAAATTGAAGACCAAGTCAACCCAATTTCGGTTACACATGGCTGCTCAAATAAACCACTTTTTGGTTTAATTGCACAAGGTCCTTGAATATTGAAGAAATTTGAGATTGGCCTGAAGATTTATTGTTGATCGAGTCTCAGTCCTTAGTTCATATGACATGAAAATTGCTTAAAAATCAAGCAAAAAATCACTTAAAATCCTTGAGTGATGGCTACCACCCATTGAAGAGGCATGAAGAGATTAAACTTCTCTATTTTTAGTAAACAACTCTCCTCTCCTCACCTATAAATAAGATCCCATTTTCACCATTTCAAATCATCTCTTCATCCAACACTCTCTCTTCTCTCTCAATTCTCTCTAGCATTCTGTATTCCCCATGCCTAGCATAATCTCTTCATAGAGATTCTAGCTTCTTACGCCTCCTAAAGAGCCCTTGGTCGGCCACCTGGGAGAGCCATCAGCAAAGGAGCAAAGCCAAGGAACGACGGCGTCTTCTTCGATCAGAGTTTTGGGTCACAGCTACTTTGATTGGGTTTATTCTTTCTTTTCTTTGATTTGATTTAAAAATGTTTGCTATGTGTTCTTTGTTCTTGATTACAACAATGTTAGTTTAATTTTATTTAATCTAGGATAATTGCTTTGATTACATAATATTTGTTTGATTCATGCTTATGATGTTCGTGCCTCAATCGATCATGTTTTCAATTAATATCAAGTTTGTATTTCATTCATACGTGATTGAAATGCACCAGAACTAGCTAAGCAATCCTGACCAGACGACGGCTAGTATACACATAATTGAAATGTGCATGCTCAATTTAGATCCTGACCCGATTAAATTGCAGGCTCATAACAACTCTGATCAAGCTTTGTTATCTGTATAGTTTTTAGATTCGTGTGATTAAATTATTTCAAACCTGACACGTCCCTGTTACCTCACATGAATGCTAAGAAACCCTTAGTAAATAAGGATCAGTAAAATGCATATTTACTAAGTAAAGGATTCCGAAAGGACCTAATTTGGTTTCCAAACTCATGAAAGATCGAGTTGCCGTGTTGATAATAAATTGCATTTAATTAAAGTAATCGTCCTAGTTTATTTATGTTATAATTGTTGTGAACTCTGTTTAATCTCGCTAAAATCTATTTCATACATTTAGTTTGCATACTTAGGATAATTTGCATTTGGTTTAATATATTTAATTTTAATCATCACTTATTACTTGATAAGGACTGTGTACACTTGAACAAACCAACGCGTTACAACCATTCGCAAACGAATGGCCAAATAGAGGTTTTCAATTGACAAATTAAAAGCATTCTTGAAAAGCTGGTTAACCCATCTAGAAGAGATTGGTCTTTACGGCTACCTGATGCGTTGTGGGCGCTTCGCATTGCATATAAAACTCCGTTGGGGATGTCAACGTATTAGATGGTGTTTAGTAAATCCTGTCACTTTCCAGTTGAGCTTGAACATAAAGCCATGTGGGCGATTAAACAAGTGAACATGGACTATGATGCTGCTGGACAGAAACGGTTGTTGGACATTTCCGAGCTGGAAGAAATTTGACGCAATGCGTATGAAAATGCAGCCATATATAAGGAGAAAACTAAAAGATGGCATGACAATATCATTCTGTAGCGATAACTTTTCCCTGGTCAGTTGGTACTTTTATTTAACTCACGTTTGAAATTACATCTAGAAAAATTGTGCTCAAGATGGTCAAACCCTTTCATAGTTGTCGAAGCATTCCAACATGGTGCGGTGACAATTGAAGATATGAAAGATGGTCACTATTTTAAAGTGAATGGCCAACGCTGAAGCACTACTTAAGCCTAGATGTCAAAGAACAAAGCGAGACCATTAATCTGGTCACATTTATTTAATATCATTGCAATTTTTACTTTTACTTTTTGCTTTTTATTTTCATTTGTTTCCTTTTAAGTTTTATGCAGGAATAAAAAAATCTTCTTTTTGTCAACACATTTGATAGCATGACTTGCCGATGCATTTTGTGATGACTCAGCAAAGAGTTTTAGGAAAGAATCGCACCGGTTGATCTCCAATCATCCCCAACCGTTGGATCAACCCAAAAAGTACGATTTGTACAATGGCATTTATTAGCTGCAGGCATAATGTTTCCCACGCCGATAGAAATAATCACGTCTCTTCACCTCAAAAGTTTATAAAACCCTTTTTCTACCGACTCTACTTTCACGCTCACAACATCTATTGCTACTGTAATCATCTTCTTTTTTCAATCTCAGTTTTTCTGCATAAATATTCTCACTCTTTTTCTCAGATATTATGGCCAGAACGCAAGGCGCTAAAACCCCATCAAAGTCACCTGCTGAATCATCGATTGTCGTGGTTTGGAGCACCGAACAACCATCGCAGAAAGAAACTGTTTTATTTCTCTCAATAGCAACAAAGGATCGATATCATGAGGTAATGATCAAGAGGAATTATCACCTTGAATAGGGTTTCCAGTTGTCCACACATCAGTCATTGGGGAAACAAGTCGCTAGCACAATTTCTTGACTGTGATGGGAACAATTCTGTGACCACTCAGTCGGCTACTCCTCAACAATGGTAAGATAATTCTATGCTAACCTGGTGGGTTCTGAGTAGGAATTTGTGATTGTTCACGAGGGCTTGGTGCCCTGGACACATTAATGCACTTTTTCATATTACAAGAGAAGCAGATGCACATACTGAGTTCCTAGAAAACTTAACTGATGAAGGTACCGACATTGTAATGAGAGATTTATGCATTGAAGGCATAGTGTGGACTGGCAATGGTCCGCATTACTACACTATGCACCGACATTATCTAACCATACAAAGCAAAGAGTGGTTCCATTTCGTTAACTGTCGCCTTTATCGTCTACTCACAGCACCACTACGACGTTGGATTGCATTTTGATGTCGACGTAATCTTGCATGATGAGATTGTTGAAGCTGCAAGTAAGCAAATAGGTATCCTACGTTTTCCTTCTTTAATAATGATGCTATGCAAGCAGAGGGGCATTTTGCCCCGTGATGGTGAAGAGGTGTTGGAAAACAAGGGGCCAATCAATGGCATTCTATGGAACGAATGAAAAGAGGGCAAGAAACCCCCATGGTGAAGGAGGTGCCCATAAAGAAAGAGAAAGGGAAGGGAAAGAAAAGCAAAAGCAAGAAACTACACCTACAGATCCTCATATGGAGAAGAAGCTGACTGCAATAGAACAACTCGTTGACCGCATGGATATACGACAAATTCAACTTGTCAGCATACTGGAAGAGATAGATTACAGGAAAAACCTCTTCTATGCTTATACACGAGCATGGAACAGTGCTATTGTCACCACATTAAGGAATTTGAGCCCAAACCTCATACCAGAGTTCCTTATTTTTCCTCCTATTGTTAGGGAAGCCCTATCGTCCTACAAGCAACTTGCTTCTGAAGGTAGGTCTCAGTCAGTCCCATCTCCAACTAGGATCCACATTTCTGATGATGAAGATCTTACGGGAAACTCCAAGGTTATGGAGGACTATTTCAAAAACATAGCCAGCCTTTTCGAGGATGAATTTTCCAACAGTCTTGGGGCCAACATGGCGGAACGGGAGACTGATGCTGAGGAAGCACAAACAAGTTGTTTCTGTGAGTTTGGAGTAGAAGTAGGAGATGAAAAAGATGAGGAAGACACAGAAGAGAAGGAGAATGAAACAGAGAAGGGAAACCCTAAGGAAGAGGTAGAGGAGGAAGAGAATAAGGATGTAGAGGATGAAGATTCCCCGACAAATTTAGGTGAGAAATTTGTCGACGTACCCACCAGTGTGGGGGCATCTATTGAAGACTTGGCTACACTTGAAGCGAGCCAGGCTGAGACTGTTGCATTTGAAAATGAGGATTTTAATCCTCTAGCTATTGTGCCCTAAGAGGCACCACTTGCTGAAATCCATCCTTCGGATGTCACGGTCGATGAAGCCGATAATCAACCAGCTATGAAGGAGCACTCAACTCCAATGGTTGAACCACAAGAGAAGTGGCAAAAAAGAAAAGCAAAGAAGAAATCCAAAAAGGAGCGCACAAAGAAGAAGAAAAAGAAAGCCAAGGTAGGCACATCATCAACTGCTGAACACTGAGTTAGTTTACTTTTTCGTTGTTAGTTGTATGCATCTCATTTAATTGTCATTGCATTTTAGTTGTCGTTGCATTTTATTTTTTAGTTCATTTGCATTGTAGTTGCATTTCGATTCTTATTTGTATAATATTGTCAGTGCATTGGGGACAATGCAAACATTAAGTTTGGGGTGAAAGTTGTGTGAAATAGAAATGCAATTGCACCCACATATTTGAAAAATTTACTTTTCTTTTTAGTTCAATGAAAGTATGTAAAGTTACAAGAAAAATGTGATCACAATTTTTGTTTTATGCATAAATCTTGAATTGTTTGGAATGATAATAAATGAATTGGATGAATGTGAATGAATAGTGAGTCCTTTTATTTTTGCATAAATGGTTGGAATTACAATAGTAATGAATGAGTAGTATCAATCTTTGAATCTTGAATTAACTTACCTATTGTAGAAATATTTACTAATAATAAGACTCTCCAATGTGAGTGCATGGTGACTTATCAAGGGAGAACACTCCACTGCATGTGTTAGAAAAATTATCTAGCCAAAGGCTATCACTACAAGAGTGTGCGTCGGTACAATTACATACTTCCTGGGGGTTTGTTGCACCCCATCATTACTGCCCAGGAATAAGGGTATAGTAATGCAATGACATCTCTCAGCCACGTATAAAAAAAGATTAGAAGAAAAGAAAGCAAAGCAAAAGAGAAAAGCAGAAAAAATATATATTGCTATAAATGTTGTATTGGTTAAGAAAGGTTAAGATTCAAAGCATGATGCTAACATTAGTGAAGTTGCAATCTTGATAATTCATGCTTATAAATTGTCGACACATTACTCTGTCATATGAATGCAATTTAAACATTAAGATTCCAAAGAACTTAAGTTGCTAGAATGATGATTGCGGTGACAATTTTGATTGTGACTTTGCTAACTTTTATTTACTTGAGGACAAGTAAAAACTCAAGTTTGGGGGTGTGATAGCATTAAAAATGACACTTATTTTCTCCCTAAAACTTGTGTATTAATTGTACCTTTTGTACCAATTTTAGTATACATGTTAAACATTTCATATTTAGTGTTTGCATTTTTTAACTTAGTGTTGTATAGGTTTAATTCCGTTCATTTTAGCCATATTTGTCCAACTAATGTTGCCGTATGCAGCATAAGTTTTGCGTCTAAAATTGTCAGCACAGAAATCTACCTCTGAAGATCAGTACTGAAAATTATGCAAAGATGCAGCCACAAAATTAACTTGGAATTGTGGCCACAGATGTCACCGCAAAGATACCTTAACCTCGTACAAGTGATTTCACGCTACAAACATACCTGGAAGCACCAGCGCAGGGGAATGCTAAGTTGTCGTCGTAAGTAAAGATTATAGATTGTGTCCAGAGATGCGGCGACAACCTACAGATACCTGATAAAACACACCAAATCTGCGTGAGTGCACGGCTGGAATTAACAAACTTATACAATTGCGAAAATGGTTAGATCTTAGAAGGAAGGAGATCTGAATTTCCCAGAGCTTATAAATAGGAGGGAAAGGAAGAAGATGGATAACAAGTGGTGAAGAATTAAACTTTGCAAAATTTCCCAAATCTCTAAATAAGCTGCCATGGAAGCTTGAGTTTCAAAGGAAGGTGATCTAACGAGCAAAGGAGCAAGACTTCTGACGAGAGGTACCTATTTGTGGCGCAAGAGGAGCTGTCACGGAATAGTTCTAGTAAAATAGGAATAGGATGCTTTGACTTTTTTCTTTGATACCTCTTAATTGTTGATAAATACTGTTGATTATCAATTGAGTATGGAAGTACCATTTGAAGTTAGATGTTAATTGATTTCTACTCTACTTTCTTTAACTGTTTATATTTGGATCTAATTATTTTGACCACAGAAGTGCAATTGCAGTCACAGCCACTGAAAGTGCGGTGACAAGTTGAATCAACAAGCAAGACAACGAAAGTTGCTTGAGGCTAAGAAGGAATTTTGGCCACTTGTTCTTAAGTGTAAGATATTACCAGCACTGGAAGGTGTGGTAATTACTAGCATTTGGGTCTTTTTTAAATAGAGGCAGTGATATTAGTAAGATTTCATTGAAGTATAATTATAGCGACAATTCATCTATTTGTTACCATGCAACTTCATTTAGCATTGCGACTTGTGAAATTAGTGATCCTCTCCACTTCTTTACACTTGATCCATTTATTTTAAGTTCTGAATTTACATTTACAAACATCCTAACAACTATTCATTTTAACTTAATTTGCTCTGACAAATTATTTTATATTTGCATTGTCAAAATTAATTCTTTTAGCTGTGCAAATCTAACTCAGTTACACTAACATTACTATTAACAATTCTTCTAATTTTAACTTTAGTTGGTTTGACAATTAAACATCAAGAACTCTATCCTCATGAGATCAAATCCGATAGAGCAAATCTATCAACTATACTTACATCAACGAGTGTCCGCTTGCACTTAAATGCTGTGACGTTTATAGGCTGATCAAGGTGCAGTCTTAGGACAACGCAAGGAAAGAGTATTTTAGGCTATATATTACGTGAGCAAGACTCTCACAGAAGCTCAGATTAATCACACAACCACAAAGAAAGAGTTATTGGCTGTAATCTTTGCTTTCGACAAATTTCGCTCATATCTTGTCAATACAAAGGTTATTGTGTTTACTAACCATTCAGCATTGAGATATCTTTTTGCAAAGAAGGACGTAAATTACGATTGATACTTTGGATCCTATTACTGCAAGAATTTGATATAGCGATCAAGGATCGAAAGGGATCATAGAACCAAGTGGCAGATCACCTGTCTCGTTTAGAAGTTGGTAGTGAAGACAGAAATACACTTCAAATTATCGATGCATTTCCTAATGAGAAGTTGTTTGCTGTCGATACAAACCCGTAGTACGCAGATGTGGTAAATTACATTGTATGTGGGAAATTACCTCTGGGCACCACAAGCCACAAGAAAGAAAGATTTCTTCTTGATATAGAGAAATACTAATGGAACGAGCCATATTTATTCAAAGTATGCAATGACAATATAATTAGGCGTTTTGTTCCGGTGGAAGAGATGCTTTCAATCCTAAGGCATTGTCATAATGCTCCTTATGGAGGGCATTTTGGTGGTATGAGAACTGCTGCAAAAGTTCTTCAGTTCGGATTTTGTTGTCCTTCATTATTTAAAGATGCCCACAACTTTGTGCATTAATATGATCGATGTCAGCGCATCAACTCTATATCTCGACGCAATGAGATGTTACAACAGCTAATCATGAAAGTTAAACTCTTTGATGTTTGGGGTATGGACTTCATAGGACCATTTCCAAGTTTGTTTGGAATTGTCTACATTCTAGTTGCTTTGACTATGTATCAAAGTGGGTGGAGGCCATTGTAATCGCAAAAGATGATGGAAGGACAATGTTGAAGTTTTTCCACAAGCATATACTCACTTGTTTTGGTACGCCTAAAGCATTTATTAGCGACCAAGGCACTCACTTCCATTGCAATCAGGTAGCAGTCGCACTGAAGCGATATGGAGTTAACCATAGAATGGCGACCACTTACCATCCACAAACTAACAGACAAGCTGAAGTTTCCAATTGACAAATAAAGAATATTCTCTAGAAGGTGGTGAATCCATCAAGGAAAGATTGGTCTTCTAAACTTGATGCTGCATATGGGCATTAAGGATAGCATACAAAACCCCGCTTGGGATGTTGCCGTATCAACTTGTCTTTGAAAAGGCATGTCACTTGCTTGTTAAATTGGAACATAAAGCAATGTGGGCGATTAAGCAAGTGAACATGGATTACGAGGTTGCTGGGAAGAAGAGACTGTTAGACATCACTGAACTTGAGGAGATTAGGTGCAATGCCTATTGAAATGCTGCAATCCACAAGGAAAAGACCAAGTGATGGCACGACAAAATTATTTTGCAGCGACAATTTACTACAGGAAACAGGTACTATTATTCAATTCTTGACTGAAATTGCACCCAGGTAAATTGCGCTCACATTGTTCTGGATCATTTGTAGTTGTTGAAGCATTCCTCATGGTGTAGTCACAATTAAAGGTATACATGATGGACACCAATTTAAAGTGAATGGACAACGATTGAAGCATTATTTTGGCCATGATGATCACAAACAGAACAAGACCATTAAGTTGGTCACATTTTTCTAACCTCTCTTGACATTTTTATCATGTACTTTTAGTTTTTTTTTGTTTTTGTTTCAGTTTATTTTACTTAGTCTTTTTGCAAGATAAAGTTCTCTCTTTTGTCGATGCATGCAGATCTCTTTGTCAACACATCTCATCTGCCTACTGACTCATCAGAAAATCAAAGCATATCAAGAAACAAATCATGACGTTTCATCCCTCAACACCTAACCGTTGGACCAGTTTGAAAAGGTGTAACTCGATTGGACGCATTTATTATTGCAGTCCTATTGTCCTTTCTCTGCTGTATAAACAAACATGCCTCTCCATCTGCTTTTTTCATTCCCTATAAACACCTCTATTGTGCCAACTGTGCTATTCAAAACCTCCATTATTATTCCCAAAATTTTCTTCCAGCTTACATTTTTTCCCTTTCGACAACTTTTGCTTACCAACAAAAATGGCTAGAACCTGTGGGTCTGTGAAAAGCTAACGAAATCTATTGTGGAATCTTCATCCATTGTAGTAGTTCATGAAACAGAGCATCACCCATCTAAAGAGCACGTGATGTTCCTTACAACAGCAGCTAAAGATTGTTTCCAAGAAATTATGTTGAAACGGAACTGCCATCCAAAGTAAGGCTTCTAGTTGTCGAGACAACAGGACCTTAAGAAACAAGTTCATAAAACCATTGCAAAGTTGGGATGGAAAATTTTCTGCTAACATCTTGGAAGCTACTCACCGTCCATGGCACGTGAATTTTATGCAAATCTCACTAACAATAAGTCTGAATTTATGTTTTCCCGTGAAGTTTTGATATCATGGAATACCGTACATATCAATGCAATCTACAACACCTCAATAGATGATGATGAACATGTGGACTTTATTGAGGAACTCACTAAGGAAGGAGCTGATATTTTTGTTAGAGATCTTTGCATTGAAGGAGCAGTTTGGACGGGCTCAAATCCAAATACTTACACAATTCACAAAAGATTTTTAACTTTGTAGAGCAAGGTTTGGTTTCATTTTATTAACTGTAGACTGATGCCTTCCACATCGACAACATAACTGTAACACTAGATAGGATGTGTCTGATACATTTGATTATTAAGGGGAGGAAGATTGATGTTGGTGTAATTTTGCACCAAGAAATTGTTGATTGTGTGGCCAGACAAATGGCATATTGGTGTTCCCCTCCCTGATAATGCAGTTATGCCAGAAGCAAGGAGTTGTGTCTCATCAGGGAGAAGAGATTTTGGAAAATAAGGGCTCTCTTAATGAAGCTTCAATCGAGAGGATGACTCGTGGGAAAGATACTCTAGTAATCAATAAGGCAGAGACAAGAAAGAAAAAGGGCAAAGCAATAGTTGAAGACAAGAGTGCAAATGTGACTGCAAATCCATCTCTGTGGCACAATGTAAAGGAAGCTGAAAAGATCACATATTCCATCAACATTAGGCAGATCAAGCTTGTCGCCACTGCTAAAGATATGGAGAGGTCACAGAATTTGTTCTATGCCTACACTAGGGCATGGAATAGTGCTATTGTGACAACATTGTGGCGAATGAGCAAAGCACCTCTTCTTGAGTTTCTTGTCTTCCCTCTGATTATTCGAGAATATGAGCCTTCCACTGAGGAGGCTGACTCAGGGGATAAGGACCAACCTGTGGCTTCCCCTCAAATGGAGAATATTTTTTATGATGAGAACGAGGTTGAATTAAGAGAGGTGAAGGAATGTCTAAGGATTATTACGAGCTTATTCGAGGATAACTTTACTGCTACTCCAACTGCCAATGCTACTGAAGAAAAGACCCCTGCTGATGGGGAGGACTCACAAATGAAAGAAGTGGAAGAAGGAGAAGGAAAAGAAGAATAATGGAAGGAAGGAAAAGAAGTCGAGGCAAATTTAGCTTAAGAATTTGTCCCTGCAACTATAGCAACTAAAGATTTGGTACCAACTGAAGCGAGTCAAGCGGAGGCTATGACTGCACCAATGAGGATCACAATCTGTTAGCTATCATGGTCTACATTGGACCACTCGAAGTGATCTACCCAACTGAAGCCACAGTCGATGATACCGAGCCACAGCTCGATGCTGAGAAGCAATTCGAATATCAAGCAAAGCCTATAGAAAGAAAAAGGAAGCGCTAAGGATAAGAAGCACCGTAAAGAAGAGAGGAAGCGTAAGAAGAAGAAGCATCATGCAGCAACATCAATGGATGCAACTAATTGAGTTAGTTTTATTTCAGTTTTTAGTTTTAGTTTTTTCATGCATACCATGTAGATGTAATTCTTAGTTTGTTAGTAATTATTGTCATCATATTCCCTTTGTCATTGCATTATAATTGTCGCTACATTTGCATTGTCATTGTATTTCCATTTGCCATTGTAATTTAATGTCAGTACATTGGCCATATCAAGAGTGTGTGTCGGTGCAATTACATACTCCCTGGGGGTTTGTTGCACGCCATCGTTACTTCTTAGGAACAAGAGTATAGTAATGCAACGACATCCCTCAGTCACATATAAAAAAAAAGAGAAAAAGGAAAAAGAAGAAAAGAAAAAAATATATTATTGTACAATAAATGTTGTTTTGGTAGAAAGAATTTAGGATTTAAAGCATGATGCTAGCATTGATGAAGTTGCAATTGTAATTATTCATGCTTATGAATTGTCAGCGCAATATTCTCTCATTTAAATGTGATTAATTCATTGGGGTTTTAGATGATTCAAGTTGCAAGAATGATCATTGCCTTGGTAAATTTTTGTTATAACTTTGCTAATTTATATTTTACTTGAGGACAAATAAAAACTCAAGTTTAGGGGTGTGATAGTACTAGAAAGAACCATTGATTTCTCCCTACTTATTGTTTAAGTTATTCCCATTTGGTCATCTTTAGCATACATTTTTATCATTTTTAATTTAGTTATTGCATTTTCTAACTTAATGGAACCCATCCTAATTGCCTTTGAATTTATGATATTTTTACTACTGATATCGCTGCATTAGTCTGTTTAGCATTACGCCCAAAATTGTCAATGCATGAACCTGTTCAGAATTATCGCTGCGTGAATATGTCTAGAGTTATCGCTACATAAGAGGATCCAAAATTGCGCCTAGAACTGTCGCAGCATCTGACAGCTATTTGGTTAACCCACCAGAAATGCGTGAGTTGTACAACTGGTATAACCAACTAGTACGGCCAGAGAATGTTAGATCTGGAGGGAAGGACACATGTGTTGTTCAGCTGCAGCTAAATACTGATGAGATTAGTGAGAAAACAATCTTCTCTACTTCCGGATTGATTTTCTTCTTTAATCCATTTTTCGAAGCTTGCATCCATGGCAGCTTAACTTTCTCAAGGGTGACCTGATGCAGAAGAGGAGGCAGATCTGCTCTTGACGAGGAGCTCCTAAGTGCGACCCAACAAGAGAGTAAGGGAGCAACTTGAGTAGCCTAAGAATAGTATTCTCCATTTGTTCTTTCATTTCTCTTTCTCAAACGCTGGTAATTCATGTTATTTCAAGTTTGTATGGAAGTACTCTTGATTTTAGACTAAATGATATCATATTCAATCTTACTTTTACTATTTAATCTTTCGGTCTGATTGTTTTGACCATGGAAGTATGATTGCAGTCATGGTCACTGGAAGTTGTAGTGACAAATTAATCTAACAAGCAAAACAACGGAAGTTGCTTAGGGATTGAAGGAATTTGATCCACTTGTTCTTAAATATATTGCATTGCCAACAATGGAAGGTGTGGTTAGTGTGTATGTTTAAGTCTTAGATTGAATAGAGAAGTCAAGTTTGGTAAGACATTCATTGTGCCTTATTGCAATGACAATTATAATGATATTTTAAACCTTGTGAGCCACACTTAGTTTCTGTCGACTATTCACGTTAGGGACCCCATTTCATTATTATTGCACTTCTTCTTTTATTTTACATTATTGCTTCGACAAATCAATCTCACAATTTTATTACATTTACTTGTTTATTACACCGACAATTATAGACAACAAACATTCATCCTCGTGGGATCGATATCTAACGGTTTCACATCTATCTACTATACTTGCATCGACAGTGTACGCTTGCACATATTTGCTGTGACATTCATAGTACGACTAACTATCGAGCTCCACTCCCAACAACGGCTGACAACTCTGCCTTCTGCACCTTAGATCCACTGTGTGACTCTCCTAATTTCCCTCATTCAAGATTCTAATGCAACAACAATCTAACCTTACTTGAATAAAATCTTTGATATTTGATTTCTTCATAAGAATGCTACTTTTATAGTAGCTTTGCCACACCTATTTCATGTTAGATCCAAATTTCAAGGGATCCTTCTAGTTCTTCTCTTAGATATGCAGATCTAGTTTTGCTGCAACAGAATCTTGTTGCCAAAGCGTTTTTATATCAACATCTGCAGATCGGACTTTGCTATAACATATTTGAGCTGGCATTTAGATCCGATTTTTAAGGGAATCTTCTAGTGCCTTTGACACCTAACAAATGTTGTGTTGTCTTTGTTGAGTTAACAATCTTGATTTTACTACAGTGTTTGACTCCAAAGTTTTGCTCCAACAATTCTTCATTCTCTAGATTTCGTAGCACCTTCCTTCCTACACCATACCATAGTATACCAAAAGCATAATATTGCCATAGTAAAAAAGGTAAAAACACATAGAAAATGTCACTAAAGCACAAGATAGCTCCTAAGAAAAAAAAATATAAAAACACTTACAATGTTGTAGCAAATTTACTTAAAAATAGACAAAATGTTCTAGCAAAAGTATGTTATATAACTCTTTTTCAAGAGTTATCACACCCCCAAACCTTAACTTTTGGTTTTCCTCAAGCAAAATATGTTGATGCATGTATGCATGAATGCAAAGAGAATAGCCTTGACAATTTTCACAAGAATTTTGTTTACACCTTTCTACTAAGCATATATTTCAGTTCTCAGCAACCTTTGTAATTGCAAAACTTTACAGCAGCGTCATTGGTAAATCCAAAAATTTCAGTGCAAAAATTTCAATCTAAAAATAAAGAAATTCTAAATTCACATGTAATTAAATCTAAAGCAAGTATTTTCTCAAATGTCTTTACTTTCCTTAGGCAGTACTTCATTTTTTCTCTTAGGGAATTCATTTTGTCATGCAATGTTATACTTGACAACTACAGGGGAGCAAACACTTAATTTCCATGCTAACAACACATCACAATTTGAATTTATACACTCATGCAGCTCAAAGTTTTCAACTAAAAAGATTGATGGAGCAAACAACTATATCCTTAGCCTACTCTACCTCTTGCTATAGTGGAGTGTCCCTACAAAGAATTTTTCTTTTTATATTTTTTTCTTTTGACAATTTTTTCTTTAAGCACTCATACTCAAACGTATAAATTTCTCATCAACAATACAATGGAGCAAACAAAGCATTGTTGACTTTCTCAGAATGATCGAGCATTGGAGTGATAAAATTTATGTTTTCTCTAATCATTGCCTCAACATTTCTCATTTAACACTTAGCTTAGAGAAAATCCAAGTTTTATTAAGAAATATACTTTAAAATAATCACAAAGATTTCAAACTCATTTTATTTTTAGAAATAAATTTTAGGCAATTATCCTAATCTGAATTATCTAATTCACTCCTACAAAATTTTTAAATTTTAAAGGTTATATTCCTCATCAAACATCAGTAATATATCTAAACCTTCTTGGCTTCATAAATTTCTCACAAAAATATATCATGTCAATATCTCAATATGGCAACTAAAAATGTAATGACAAACTGTAAAACAAAACCTAACATATATCTAACTGAATGGAACAACGCACCCCCAAACCTAAAGGATGCATTGTCCTCAATGCATGAAAACAAATGAATGCAAAAAAAAATATGTTATGATTAAAACAAAAACAAAAACACATGTAACAAAAACAAAAACAAAAACACATGTATCACAAAAACAAAAAATTTGGAGCTACAAAAGTTAAAATTTTACCCCTTTCAGTTTACGCAAAGGGAATTTCGGGTAGGTCGTTTGCCTTTAATCTTTCATTTTTGTAGCGTTAGAATAGTATTGTCGTCCTTTTCCTCATCATCTATCGTCGTTACCTCTTCAATCAGCTGATCGACAGCATTTTCTTGTTTCAACAATCTAGGATAGTGGTGTTGTGGCAACTGGTTTAGGTGTTGTATTGTCATGGCATAGACGCAATTGCTTCCCATTGGTCCAACAGTGCTGATCATGCTACACATCATTAATCATAAAGTTGTTGTATTAACTCTTATCTCCAGATCATCCGACATCTCGTAATGTTATAGCACTTTTTTGTTGTGACAGTGGATCGTTCCAATAATGCTTATTGCTTCAACAAAATTTTGTTAAAAATCCGGTGTTCTCATATACCTGCAATCTAACTCTTCCATGATACATAGACAAGCTTGAATGGTGACATTCCCAATGGCATTTTGAAAATAGTGCATTATGCCCACAAAACTTCGTCTAATCTTGATGACCAATCCTTGCGCATTGGATTCATCACTTTCTCTAAAATCAACTTGATCTCTCTATTAAATATCTCTGGTTGTCCATTTGTTTGAGGATGATCCAAATAAAATTTTTGCAATAGTAAAATCCATCGAATCAAGCGTGGTTTGGCATCCTTCTTAGCTATCAAATATTTTATCACAGCATGATCTATTAAACTGTCACTTTTGTGCCAACAAAATATGATCTACATTTGTCAAATGTGAAGACCACTCCTAATAATCTTACTCAGTTGTTATGTAATTGAGCTGCAAATCATTAAGGGTCCTACTCGCATAATAAATCGCATGAAATATTTTTTCCTTTCTTTGTTCTAGCATTACTCCAACAGCAAAATCACTAGCATTGCAAATTAGCTCAAATGGAAAATTCCAATCTAGTGATATGAAAATAGGTTAGCAACTAATTACTTATTCAAAAGTTCAAAAGCTTTTAAACTCATTAAAATCAAATACTCTACTATGCTCTAGCAATGCACAAAATGATGATATGACAAAATAAAAATAAATGTAAAATTAGAGCAAAATTTAGAGTTACCCTCAATCAGTGGAGACACAAGATTCCTTCTTCTTCAAGTGCGTGGGTTCGTACTCTGCAGCAACAAACTTGGTAAAAAAATTATTATTTTTTTCATAATTTTTTTGAAGTTACCTCTTATTCTCCACACGGCTCTAAAAAAATTCCACTCTTTCTTGTGCTTTTTCCAATTCCAGATCTAGGCATAAAAAATATGCTTGCGTTGAAATCACATAATGTCTTTCCTATATGTTGATCATCAATGAAATAGTGTATTGTGAAGCCCTTGGGATCCTTAAATTCTGGAAGTAATTTATTTGTCATGGCAATGCACACTTCAGTAAGTGTGATTGCTTCGACTTCTCCCAATCTTTGCTTCTTTGACAATGTACAAGTTGCTGAGGTTGTTTTGCTGTAGCATTTATGTCGACAAAATGATCTGATTCAATCGCAATAGTATTTTATTTAACCTCTTCAACTGCAGTTTGCTTTTCAAATTGTTCTGACGTCTTCCCATTATCGAGATCTGAACTATCTTCTTTTGTTGTAGCATCTTTAACTACATCATTTAGTTGAGTCTCATTTTAGGAATGATTTCCTCATAATGCTCTTGCCCTTGTGATCTCGAATTCTCAATATCAATCAGCAAATTTTCTTGTTGTCTCAAATTTATTGCGTTCACAATCTGGCCAACTTGATATTCAAGAGCTCGTAATTATTAAGCTTGACTTTGAAGCACAGCATCATTCTTGGCAATATATTATTTCAGCAAATTTTCATTTGATGAAAACTCTGATGCTTCGTCTTGCTGGACATTTTGCCATAGCAAAGGTTGATCATATTTGAACCACTTGGCATTTTGTCTGACATCATTGTTTATACTTCCAGTGTCTTGATTGTTCCAACAAAAATTTGGATGTTGCTCCCACCTTGGCGTGTGATAGCATTACAAATGACATATATTTTCTCTCTAAATTTGTGTTTTAATTATCTCTTTTGTATCTCATTTAAAATACATCATAAGCATTTCATACTTAGTTTTTATAATTTCCATCTCATTTCTAGTTAGTTTAAATTCTTGTTATTTTTATATCTTTTTGTACTAATGTTGAAGCAAGTAGCCGATGTATTGCACTTTAGAATTGTCAGTGCAGGAACTCAGTCTAGAAGATTAATGTTGGAAGAAATATGCAACCACAAGATAAGCTTAGAATTACGACCAGCGATGTCATCGCACAGAACCTGAACCTCGAATGAGTAAACTCAAGTTGAATTTACATATGGAAGCACCAGCACAAGAACATCACAGATGTTGTTGCAATTACAATCTCAGATTGTGCCCAGCAATGCAGCGACAACCTGCAGATCTCTTAAGAAAACATTAAATCTGCGTAATTACACAACTATACTCTTACTAACTTTGACAACTGCAAAATCTAGATCTGGACCTGAGAATGGGAGGCTGAAACTTGCAACTTTTGAAGGCTATAAATAGAAGAATGAAGAATGAAGAAATCATCAAGAGGTAGAGGATTAAATTTTGCAATTTCTATGTGATTTGGAGATTTTAGCTGGATCGGTGAACTAATGGAGCAAGGGAGCAACCACTTCTGACGAGAAGTGCTTGATGCAAGAGGAACGATTAAGAAATAGCCCTAGTAGTCTAGAGATAGTAAACTTTGATTGTATTCTTTAATCCTTCTTTTACGCTGATAGATTCTAATGATAATTGAATGAATACGAGAGTATCTTTTATTGTTAGATCACTTTGACTCTTATTTAATGCTTTTTTATCTGTTTATTCTTGGATCTAATCATATCAAACACGGGAGTGGCTTTGTAGTCTGTCGACATCGAGAGATGCGGTGACAGGTTAGGTTAACAAGTAAGACAACGAGAGTTACTTTGGACAAGTGATTCTAGTTACTTGTTCTTGATTGCATAACGTTGCTTACACCGAGAGCTAGAGTGGTTGTGGGTACTTAAGTCTCAAGTTAATGGAAAATTGTTATTTGTAAAAGTTCATTGGTGCGTTATTGATGTGATATTTCATCTATACAATACCTTGTCAGCGCATTCAGCATTGCGACTTAGCGAAATCAGTGATCCACTTCAATCCTTTCCAGTTGATCATATTTACATTTTGTGCATTTAAATATTTAGCATTCAACACTAAACACATTTTATTTACTTTCAATACATTGACATTTAACCTCTGACATTTAATTCTGATTACGTTGACAATATTGACCATTTTAGTGTGCAGATCTGACATAATTGTACTAACATCATTACTCACATTTTACTTAATTTCAGTATTAGTTGCTCCGACATTTAAACATCAAGAACCCATTTCCTTGTGGGATCGATATCCGATAGAATTATCTATCAACTATACTTGCATCAACGTGTGTTCACTTGCACAATCGTTATGACGTTTCAAACGCGATCAGGTTTTGGCACCGTTACCAGGGAACTTGGCGCTTGTTTGATGTTTATTTTTGTTGTTGCAATTAATTCTACTTACTTATCTCCTAACCTTTACTAATTTGTTTACTTTTCTATTGTTTTCTTTTTTAGTATTGTAGGCGTTGCATGTCCACAAGGAGAAATCCTAACAACCTTGCTAGTTTTGATTCGGAGCTTGAAAGGACACTGAGGAGGAGAAGGCAAGAACAAAGAAGAATGGTTGGAAACAACAATGGTTTACAACCATTGCTGCCACAAAATGATATTCCTCCAGTGTTGCCATAAGCAATTAATAATATACCACCACCACCTCCACAAGAAGAACAAGTGCAAAATAGGACGATAAGAGACTGTTGTTCCTATACTTGATAATTTACAACTAGGGGTTGTAAGACCAACTATTCAAGCTGGTAATTTTGAGCTGAAACTGGTGATGTTTCAGAAGTTAAAATCAAATGGGCAATATTCTGGTTTTCCTCATGAAGACGCAAGAGAACACTTAAAATCATTTCTGCTTATTTGTGCATCCTTTAGTCAACATGGTGTCCCTAATGATGCCTTGAAAATGTAATTATTTCCTTATTCATTGCAGGGTAAAGCGAGAACATGGTTCTTGGGATTGCCGGCTAGATTTATTACATCTAAGAATGAGTTAGCAACACAGTTTATTTTGCGTTTCAATCCACCGATAATGAATGCGAGGTTGCGTAATGATATTACTGCATATCATCAGTTAGATGATGAAAACTTACATATAACATGGGAGCATTACAAAACATTACTTCGATGCTGCCCAATGCATGGAATTCAGCAAGAGACCCAAATAGAGATTCTTTTCGATGGTTTGAATGCTCAAACAAGTAATCTTGTCGACGCATCAGCTAATGGTCCTTTGTTGGATTGTACCTACAATAAAGCTATAAGAATTCTAGAGAGGATTGCTCAGAACGACTATCAATATCCAATCTCTCGTTCTGCACTGGTAAAGAATAACCCTGGAGTGCTTGAGTTAGATGCTATTTTTGCTTTGTCTGTGCAGGTATCCTCATTGGCTAATATCATAAAGAATATGAGGGAAAAAATGACGTTGCTCTTATTCAAGTGGCCTAGCAATTGGATGCACTAACATTTTCCTGTGAAATTTGTAGCAACAATCATAGTTATAAGGACTGCCCATAATATGCAAAAAATGCTTTCTATGTCAACAACATCAGAGTGGGTTCATTTGGTAACTTATACAACAACCGATCTCAACAACCTTGGGGGAATCAAAACTTCCACATTTAGATATGAAAACTCCTTAAATCAAGGAGGTTTTCGACAAGGGAGTTACAATACCAACCCATAGTAGAATTATAATCAAAATTCGCAGGTGAGTTCTCAACAGATGCAGCCACATAGCCAGATGCACCCACAAATCTCAATTACAGCCACAGCAATCTGTGCTACCACATATGTAGGGACAATATCATCAACATCAACATTACCAATTTCTCAACCAAAGTCAGATCCTATGGCTGCTCTTGAAGCATTGATGCGTGAAATATCACGAGAACTGAATAGTACAAGGAAACTCTTCTTTCATCCGAGCATTGGAAGCCCAGCTAGGACAGTTGGCTTCTAATCTCAGCACAAGGTCACCGGGCACTCTGCCTAGTGATACTGAGAATCCTACGCAAAGGGGGAAGGAGCATTGGAAAGCAATCACATTGAGAATTGGGAAGCAGACGGTTGAACCAAGAAGTTTTGAACAAGACCATGTCGATACATTTGAACCACAACAACAAGAAGAGGATTCGACTGGAGGAAGTCAAGCAGAAGTAAATGAAGAGGAACCAACTATAGTAACATCTATGCCTACAGTTTGCCCAACAAAGTTGTCGAAGCAGCTACCAACGTCGACACCATCAAGTTTTCCACAACAACCCATTGCTACAATACCTTCGTCATTTCTGCAAAGATTTAAAGAGAAAGTCCATGATAAAGAGTGTCAAAATTTTTTTCTACTATGAAACAATTACACATTAACATACCACTTGTAGATGCTCTTGTGCAAATACCTAATTATGGGAAATTTATGCAGGAGCTACTATCAAAGAAGAAGAAATTGTCCAAAATCGAGACGATTGTACTCACAAAGGGGTGTAGAGCTGTGCTTACCAAAGAGTTGCCAACCAAGATGAAAGATCTTGGCAGCTTCACAATCCCATGCTCCATTGGGAATCATTATTTAGGTAAGGTTTATGTGATTTGGGAGCAAGTATTAAACTTATGCCTTTGTCTACTTTTAAGAAATTAGGAATTGGTTCGATAAGGCCCACTGCGGTGACATTACAACTTGCGGACAGATCCTTAGCACAACCTAAAGGTCAAATCAAAGACGTTCTTGTCCAAGTTGATAAGCTTGTGTTCTCTGCTGATTTCATAATACTAGACTGCGAAGCAAATAAGGAGGTGCCCATTATATTAGGGCGGCCATTTCTAGCGATAGGATGCACACTTATCGACGTATTCAAAGGAGAACTTATCATGTGTCATAATGATGAGCATGTGACCTTTAGTGTGTTTGAAGCATCTCCATCTGGAACTAAAGAGCAATGTCATCACGTCGACGTTTTGGATGAGATCATTAGAGAAGAATTTAATGCAAGGAGTTCAGCAATGTTAGATGAAGATGCGGCGACATCAACCGATGAAATCCTAGATGACTGTGTAGACAAAGAAGAAGTTAATAATTTTCACTTTTGTATCCCATTTAGAATACATCATAAGCATTTCATACTTAGTTTTTATATTTTCCAACGCATTGCTAGTTAGTTCAAATTTTTGTTATTTTTATATCTTTTTGTACTAATATCGATGCAAGCAGCTGATATATTGTACCTCAGAATTGTCAGTGCAGGAACTCAGCTTAGAAGATTAATGTTAGAAGAAGAATATAGCCATAAGATCAACTTGGAATTACGACCAGTGATGTCGACACACAGAACATGAACTCTGAATTGATAAACTTAAGCTGAATTCACATCTGGAAGCACTAGCGTAGGAACATCATAGGTTTCACCGCCATTACGATTTTAGATTACGCCTAGCAAGCAACAACCTGCAGATCTCTGAAGAAAACATTAAATCTGCGTGAGTGCACAACTATACTCTAACTAACTTTAATAGCTGCAAAATCTAGATTTGCATCTAAGAATGGGAGGCTGAAACCTATAACTTTTGAAGGCTATAAATAGAAGAATGAAAAATGAAGAAATCATCAAGAGGTAGAGGATTAAATTCTGCAATTTCTATGTGATTTGGAGATTTTAGCTGGATTGGTGAATTGATGGAGCAAGAGAGCAACCACTTCTGACGAGAGGTGCTTGATGCAAAGGAAGAGGAACTATTAAGAAATAGTCCTAGTAGTCTAGAGATAGTAAACTTCGATTGTATTCTTTAATCCTTCTTTTACGCTGATGGATATTAATGATAATTGAATGAATACGAGAGTATCTTTCATTGTTAGATCACTTTAACTCTTATTTAATGCTTTTTTATCTGTTTATTCTTGGATCTAATCGTATCAAACACGAGAGTAGCTTTGCAGTCTACCAACATCGAGAGATGCGGTGACATGTTAGGTTAACAAGTAAGACAACGAGAGTTGCTTGGGATTAGAAGAGATTCTAGTTACTTGTTCTTGATTGCATAACATTGCTCGTACCGAGAGCTGGAGTGATTGTGGGTACTTAAGTCTCGAGTAAATGGAAAATTGTTATTTGTAAAAGTTCATTGGTGGCTGTGACATTTCATCTATACAATACCCTGTCGGGGCATCTAGCATTGCGACTTAGCGAAATCAGTGATCCACTCCAATCCTTTTCACTTGATCATATTTACATTTCGTGCATTTAAATATTCAGCATTAAACACTAAACACATTTTATTTACTTTCAGTACATTGACATTTAGCCTCTAACATTTAACTCTGATTACATTGACAATATTGACCATTTTAGTGTAGAAATATGATGTAATTGCACTGACATCATTACTCACATTTTACTTAATTTCAGTATTAGTTACTCCGACATTTAAACATCGAGAACCCATTTCCTTGTGGGATCGATATCCGATAGAATTATCTATCAACTATACTTGCATCAATGTGTGTTCGCTTGCACAATCGCTATCACATTTCCAACGCGATCAAGTTTTAGTGTCGTTGCTAGGGAGCTTGGTGTTTGTTTGATGTTTTTTTTGTTGTTGCAGTTAATTCTACTTACTTAACTCCTAACCTTTACTAATTTGTTTACTTTTCTATTATTTTCTTTTTCAGTTTTGTACGCGTTGCATGTCCGCAAGGAGAAATCTTAACAACCTTTGTAGTTTTGATTTATCACCATAGCTACCACAAAATGATATTCCTCTAGTGCTGCCACAAGCAATAAATAATATACCACCACCACTTCCACAAGAAGAACAAGTGCAAAATAGGACGATAAGAGACTTTGTTGCTCTTGCACTTGATGATTTACAACCAGTGGTTGTAAGACCGGCTATTCAAGCTGGTAATTTTGAGTTGAAACAGATGATATTTCAGATGTTAAATTCAAATGGGCAATATTCTGGTTTCCCTCATGAAGATGCAAGAGAACACTTAAAATCATTTCTGCTTATTTGTGCATCCTTTAGTCAACATGGTGTCCCTGATGATGCCTTGAAAATGTAATTATTTTCTTATTCATTGCTGTGTATAGCGAGAACATGGTCCTTGGGATTGTCAGCTAGATCTATTACATCTAGGAATGCGTTAGCAACACAGTTTGTTTTGCGTTTCAATCTGTCGATAATGAATGCGAGGTTGCATTACTGCATATCATCAGTTAAATGATGAAAACTTACATACAATATAAAAGCATTACAAAACATTGCTTCGGTGCTACCCAATGCATGGAATTCAGCAAGAGACCCAAATAGAGATTTTTTTCAATGGTTTGAATGCTCAGACAAGGAATCTTGTCGATGCATCGGCTAATGGTCCTTTATTGGATTGTTGTACCTACAATGAAGCTGTAAGAATTCTAGAGAGGATTGCTCAGCAATTGGATACATTAAATTTTTCTTGTGAAATTTGCAATGACAATCATTGTTATAAGGATTGCTCACAACATGCAAAAAATGCTTTCTATGTCAACAACATCAAAGGGGGTTCATTTGGTAACTCATACAACAATCGATCTCAACAACCTTGGGGGAATCAAAACTTCTACATTTAGATATGGAAATTCCTCAAATCAAGGAGGTTATCGACAAGAGAGTTATAATACCAACCCACATTAGAATTATAATCAAAATTCGCTGGTGAGTTCTCAACAGATGCAGTCACAGCCAGATGCACTCATAATCTCGATTACAGCCACAACAGTCTGCGCTGTCACATATGCAAGGATAACATCATCAACATCAATAGCAGCAATTTTATCAACCAAAGTTAGATCCTATGGCTGCTCTTGAGGCGTTGATGCGGGAGCATATCACACGAACTGAAGCAATAGTGCAAGGTAACTCTTCCTCTATTCGAGCATTGGAAGCTCAATTAGGAAAATTGGCTTCGAATCTCAGCACAAGGTCACCGGGCACTCTACCTAGGGATATTGAGAATCTAACGTAGAGAGGGAAAGAGCATTGCAAGGCTATTACACTGAGTGGCAAGAAAACGACGGAACCAAGCAATTCTAGCCAAGACAATTGTCATGCATCTAAACTGCAGCAACAAGAAGAGGATGTGGTTGAAGGAAGTCAAGCAAAAGTAAATGAAGAGGAACCAACTATAGTAACATCTGTGCTTGTAGTTTGCTCAACAAAGTTGTCGACGCAACTACCAACGTCGACACCACCGGGTTTTCCACAACAACCCACTACTACAATACCTTTGCCATTTTTGCAAAGATTTAAAGAGAAAGTCCATGATAAAGAGTATCAAAAGTTTGTTTCTACTTTGAAACAATTACAAATTGGCATACCTCTTGTAGATGCTCTTGTACAGATACCCAGCTATGGGAAATTTATGAAGGAGCTATTGTCAAAGAAAAAGAAATTGTTTGAAATTGAGACAATTGCGCTCAGAGAGGGGTGCAGCGCTGTGCTTACAAATAAGTTGCCAACCAAGATGAATGACCCTGGCAGCTTCACAATCTCATGCTCCATTGGGAATCACTATTTAGGTAAGACTTTATGTGATTTGGGAGCAAGTATTAACCTTATGCCTTTGTCTACTTTTAAGAAATTAGGAATAGGTGCGATGAAGCCCACTACGGTGACATTACAACTTGTGGACATATCCTTAGCACAACTTGAAGACCAATGTCATCACATCAATGTTTTGGACGAGATCATTACGGAAGAATTTAATGCAAGGAGTTCAGCAGTGTTAGATGATGATGTGGCGACATCCACCGATGAAATCTCAAATGATTGTGTTGACAAAGAAGAGGTTAACAATTGTGAGCTGAGACAGAATTGGCAATTGGAGTCTTTGGATTTGTTTAATAGGACAGTAAACCATCTATTAAGCAAGCTCTTACATTGGAGTTGAAGCAATTATCGATGCATTTGAAGTATGTCTTTCTTGGTGACAACGAGATATTGCCTATTATTGTCAAGCATCCCTCGACGCAACACAAGAAGATAAGCTCATCACAATTTTGAAGGAACACAAAAGAGCCATAGCGTAGAGCATTACAGATATAAGAGGCATCAGTCCCTCTTTTTGCATGCATAAGATAAGGCTAGAAAATTAAGGGAAGCAATCAATTAAGTAACAATGAACACTCAATGAGAAAATGAAAGAAGTAGTGAAGAAGGAAATTATCATATGGTTAGATGCGGACATCATATACCCTATTTCTGATAGCAATTGGGTGAGCCTTGTCCAATGTGTGCTAAAGAAGAGTGGTTTCACAGTTGTGACCAATGACAAGAACGAGTTGATCCCTACTCGCATTGCGACTGGATGGCGAGTATGCATGAATTACCGTCGATTGAATGCAGCTACAAAGAAGGACCATTTCCCACTACCTTTCATTGATCAGATGCTGGATAGGCTAGCTGGTAAAGCCTACTATTGCTTCTTAGATGGTTATTCTGGCTACAACCAAATTTCCATTGCACCGGGAGATGAAGCAAAGACCACGTTCACATGCCCTTTTGGAACCTTTGCCTTCCGATGTATGCCAATTGGATTATGCAATGTGCCAGCAACATTTCAGAGGTGTATGATGACAGTCTTCTCGGACATGATCGAGGATTCCTTAGTGGTATTCATGGATGATTTCTCTTTCTATGAACAGAATTTTGACCAATACGTTGACAATCTGGCGAGAGTTTTGAAGAGATGTGAGGACACAAATCTAGCTCTGAATTAGGAGAAATGTCATTTCATGGCAACTGAAGGCATTATCCTTGGGCATCGGATATCTTGTCAGGGCATTGAGGTTGATAAAGCAAAGGTAGAAATCATTGAAAAACTACCACCACCCATAAATGTCAAAGCAATAAGAAGCTTTCTTGGACACACTGGTTTTTACAAGAGATTCATCCGAGATTTTTCCAAGATTGCTAAATCATTACGCTCATTATTAGAGCAAAATAAAAAGTTTGTGTTCAATGACAACTGTCTCGATGCATTCATAACAATAAAGAAGTAGCTGGTACAAGCTCCAATTGTTGTTGCACCGGACTGGACACAACCATTTGAATTAATGTGCAACGCAAGTGATTTTGCTATGGGATTTGTACTAGGCCAAAGAAAAGAGAAGGTATTTCATTTTATTTACTATGCTAGTAAAACTCTAACTAATGCGCAGGTTAACTACACTACCATTGAGAAGGAGATTCTAGAAGTAGTCTTCGTATTGGACAAGTTTCGCTCATATCTTGTCGGTGCAAAGACTACAGTTTACACAGACCACTCTACATTGAGATATATTTTCACAAAGAAAGACGCCAAGCTTAGACTTATACATTGGATCCTACTCTTTCAAGAGTTTGATATTGAAATCAGGGACAAGAAAGGATCTAAAAATCAAGTAGCTAACCACTTGTCTCGATTGGAAGTTAGAAATGAAGATGGGGAAACGTCCCAAATTGTCGAAGCATTTCTAAATGAGTAGTTATTCTTTGTCGACGCATCACCTTGGTATGCCGATGTTGTCAATTACCTTCTGTGTGGGAAGCTACCCCTGAATGCGATGTTGGAAAATATCACTAGAATGAGCCATACCTATTCAAGGTATGCACTGACAACATTATCCGTCGCTGCGTACCTGAAGAAGAAATGACTTCAATCCTACGACATTGCCATGATGCCCAATATGGAGGTCATTTTGAGGGTAGAAGGACTGCTGCTAAGGTCCTGTAGTCAGGATTTTATTAGCCCACATTGTTTCGAGACACCCACAACTTCGTACAATAATGTGATCGATGTCAATGCACTGGCTCAATATCTCAATGTAATGAGATGATACAACATCCTATCATGGAAGTAAAGCTCTTTGATTTTTGGGGTATTGAATTTATAGGACCATTTCCAAATTCTTTTGGGAATGTGTATATCTTAGTTGTTATTGATTGTGTCCAAAGTGGATCGAGGCAATTGCGGTGCCAAGGGATGATGCTTGGACGGTGTTGAAATTCTTTCACACATACATTCTCACAAGGTTTGGAACACCAAGAGCATTAGTAACTGATCAAGGAACTCATTTTTATAACAACCAAGTGGTGACATCGTTAAAAAGATATGGTGTGAAGCATTGTATGGCTACTACGTACCACCCACAAACCAATGGTCAAGCCGAGGTATCCAATCGTCAAATCAAAAGCATCCTTGAGAAGCTGGTTAATCCATCTAGGAAGCATTAGTCTTCGTGACTACATGACGCATTTTGGGCACTTCGTACTGCATATAAAACCCCGTTGGGAATGTTGCCATATCAATTAGTGTTTGGTAAGTCTTGTCACCTACCAGTTGAACATAAGGCCATGTGGGCAATGAAGCAGGTGAAAAAGGACTATGATGCTGTCGGAAGAAAAAGATTACTGGACATCACTGAGCTAGAAGAAATACGTCGACATGCTTATGAAAATGCCGCAACATACAAGGAAAAGACCAAGAGATGGCACGACAATATCATCTTGCGTCGACAACACAGTCCTGGTCAGTTAGTACATTTATTTAACTCACGTTTAAAATTGCATCCAAGTAAATTGCGATCAAGATGGTCAAAACCTTTCAAAGTTGTCGAGGCATTACAGAGCGGTGCAGTGAAAATTGAAAATCTAAAGGATGGACAACAATTCAAAGTGAATGGCCAACGTCTAAAGCATTATGTGAGCCTAAATGTTAAAGAACCAAACGAGGCCATCAATCTGATCACATTTAAATAATGTCGATGCATTTTTCTATTTTCTTTTATTTGTTTCACTTTTACTAGTGTTGTTTAAAATTTCTTGCAGAAATAAAAATCATCTTTTTATCGAAGAATCGAAGCACAAATTATCGGCGCATTCTGTGATAAGTCAGCATAGCTTTTTCAGGAAGAATCGTGTCAATTAATCTCTCTTCTCTCCTAGTCGTTCAATTAAACGAAACAGTATGATCTATAGCCTGGTAATTAATAACTGCATACCCAACGTTTCTCCGTATTTTTTTCAATCATCACGATTATAGGTTATAAAACCTATCTCCTGTAGATTTCTCTCTACTCACATCCTCCATTGTTGCTACATATCGTCCCTTTCATTGCCTCTATATTCCTTTTTCCATTCACAAGCTATCTTTTTCTCCAAACTTCTCTAACTTTCTTCTTCAGTAATAATGGCTAAAACCTGAGCATCGAAAAACCCTTCTAAGACTCCTTCCAAAAACATCCCAACAACTTCGAGTACTGTGGCTCCAATCACAACCCTATCTCTGTCTATAGGTCCGATCTTATTCTTGATAACTACGGTCAAGGAACTACCAGAATATCACATTGAAGCATATCCTCCACCCTGAACAAGGTCTATAATTGTCTCCACATCAGACCTTAGGGAAACATGTTGCCCGTACCATTAGTCACCTTGGGTGGGAGTTTTTCTGCGAACATCCCTCTAGTTACTCTCCTAAAATGGTGAGGGAGTTCTATGCCAACCTGGTGGATCCGGAGCAAAAGTTTGTTTTGGTAAGGGAGGGACTCATTCCATGGAGAGCTACTCAAATCAATGTTTTGTTGAGAATCCTTGAGAGGGTGGACAACCACACACCGTTTATACATCGCTTGGACGATGAAAGCACTGCTGAGATGATGAAGGACCTGTGTGTCAGTGGAGCCACCTGGATTGGAAATGGGTTCCACAGCTACACCATGCATAGAAGGTATCTCACAACCTTCAAGAAGGTATGGTTCCACTTCATCAACAGCCGCATCATGCCTTCGACACATAGCAGAACGGTGACATTAGACCGTATGTGTCACTTGTATTCTATCCTACACTTCCGACACATCGACATCGGAGAGATAATCCATGATCAAATCGCGAAAGCTGTTGGCAAGCAAACTGGTATACTCCCATTCCCCTCTCTAATCATGTTGCTTTGTAAACAGAGGGGCATTGTGCCCAGGGATGGTAAAGAGATATTATAGAACAAAGGCCTGATCAACAACATATCCATTAAACGGATTACTCGTGGCCAAGAGACACTAGTGGCCAAAGAAGCCTCGAAGAAGAAGGATAGAAACAAAGGGAAAAAGAAGGCAAAACAATTCGATGCGCCCATAAATTCAGAAGTGGCAAAGAAGCTGGCTCTAATGGAAGTACATCTTGACCGTATTGACATGCGCTTAATCCACACTAACGGTGTCATCAATGACATGGATTATAGGCTGAATAAATTTTATGCCTACACAAAGGCCTGAGATGAGGCTATTGTCGTCGTACTACACTAAATCAACCGCAATCCATTGCCAGAGTTTCCAGCCTTTCCATCCATCTTCGGCCAAATGCAATACTTGTCATCAGATCATCCTACCCTTGATGGCAGGCCTACTATTGTCCCAACATGGATTCACATCTCAGATGATCATAAGGAGGAAGGGCACTCAAAGGCTAAGGAGGATTGCTATTGTACCTTTGCCTATTTGTTTGAGGACGGGTTCTTCAATAGTCTTAGTACGAATATGGCTGAACGTGAGGATGTTGTAGATGAAGGTGTCGATGTAGTGGAATGCGCTAACATTGGTCTAAACGAACCAGAACAGCATGTGGATGACGGTGTGGACCAGGGAGATAACTAGTTAAAGGAAAAAGAAGAAGAAAATGAAGTGAAGGACCCTATCGAGGTGCAAGAAGAGAAGAAAAAGGATGCTCCGACAACGATCGTTGAGGATGTTGTCGGAATACCAGAGAGTGTGGGAGCATCCAGCTTTGATGAGGTTCAACCTGATTCGAGCTAGGCTGAGGTTGTTATGAGAAAAATCGTGGAATTGAATCCTCTCGCTATCGTGCCCTATGTGGCATCGCTCGCTGAAATCTACCCATCAGAAGTGACAACCGAAGAGGCCACCATCCAACCTGTCGAGGAGGAGCAATTCACCAAGCCGGTTGGTACGAAGGATAAAAAGAGAAATGGCGTAAAGATAAAAAGAAGAAGAAGCTACAGAACGAGGGTGAGCGCCCAAAGAAGAAAAAGAAGAAAGAAAAGGTAGTCTCTGCATCAGCTGCTGACAAATAAGTTAGTACATTTCTTTTAGATATTTTCGTGCATTTTTGTTGTCCTTGCATTTTATTTTGTCACTGCATTCCTTTTGTTAACTTAGTTGCATTGTAGTTGCATTTTCATTATTTCTGTATAATATTATCAGTGCATTGGGGACAATGCAGACATTAAGATTGGGGGAGATAATGTGAAATGGGAATGCAATTACACCCACATATTTGAATTCTGCTTGTTTCTTTGGTTAATTAGAATTGACAAAATTTCAACAAAAATGTGCCTACAATTTTTATTTTTATGCGTAATTCTTGAACTATTAGGATGCTGATGTGGAAATTGGATGAATATGAAAGAATGATGAGTCTACGGTGACAAGTAAGGTTAACAAGTAAGACAATGAGAGTTGCTTGGGACTAGACAAGATTCTAGTTATTTGTTCTTGATTGCACAACGTTGCTCGCACTGAGAGGTGGAATGATTGTGGGTACTTAAGTCTCGAGTAAATGGAAGATTGTTATTGGTAAAGTTCATTGGTCTGTTATTGTTGTGACATTTCATCTATACAATACCTTGTCGGCGCATCCATCATTGCGACTTAGCAAAATCAGTGATCCACTCCAATGTTTTTAACTTAATCATATTTACATTCATACATTTAAATATTCAGCACTAAACACTCAACACATTTGATTTACTTTCAGTACGCTAACATTTAACTCTAATTGCATTGACAATATTAACTAATTTTAGTGTGCAAATCTGACGTAATTGTACTGACATCATTACTTACATTTTACTTAATTTCAGCATTAGTTGGTTTGACATTTAAACATCAAGAATCCAATTCCTCATGGGATCAATATACGATAGAATTCTTCTATCAACTTTACTTGCATCGATGTGTGTTCGCTTGCATAATCGTTGTGATGTTTCAAACGTGATCACTCCTACCTTGGAGTTAAAGCCATTACCGATGTATTTGAAGTATGTCTTTCTTGATGACAACGAGACATTACCTGTTATTGTCAATGCATCCCTCGACGCAACACAAGAAGATAAGCTCATCGTAATTTTGAAAAAACACAAAAGAGCCATAGCTTGGAGCATTATAGATATTAGAGCCATCAGTCCCTCTTTTTGCATGCATAAGATAAGGCTCGAAGATGAAGGGATGCAATCAATTGAGCAACAAAGAAGACTTAATAAGAAAATGAAAGAAGTAGTGAAGAAGGAATTTATCAAATAGTTAGACCTAGAAGATGAAGGGATGCATATCTTCCATACGGGATACTATTAAATATCACTGGAACGAGCCATACCTATTTAAGGTATGCATTGACAACATTATCCTTCACTGTGTACCTGAAAAAGAAATGACTTCAATGCTGCGACATTGCCATGATGCCCCGTATGGAGGTCATTTTGGGGGTACAAGGACTATTGCTAAGGTCCTACAGTCAGGATTTTATTGGCCAACATTGTTTCAAGACACCCACAACTTCGTACAATAATGTGATTGATGTCAATGCACTAGCTCAATATCTCGATGCAATAAGATGCTACAACAACCTATCATGGAAGTAGATCTCTTTGACGTTTGGGGTATTGACTTTATGGGACCATTTCCAAACTCTTTTGGGAATGTGTCCATTTTAGTTGTTGTTGACTATGTATCAAAGAGGATCAAGGCAACTGCAGTGCCAAGGGATGATGCTCAGATGGTGTTGAAATTCTTTCACACATGCATTCTTATAAGGTTTGGAACTCTGAGAGCATTAATAAGTGACCAAGGAACTCATTTTTATAACAACCAAGTGGCGACAGCGTTAAAGAGATATGGTGTGAAGCATCAGATGGCTACTACGTATCACCCATAAACCAATGGTTAAGTCGAGGTATCCAATAGTCAAATCAAAAGCATCCTTGAAAAGGTAGTTAACCCATCTAGGAAGGATTGGTCTTGCGGCTACATGACGCATTATGGGCACTTCGCAATTGCATATAAGACCCATTAGGAAAGTCACCGTATCAATTAGTGTTTGGTAAGTCTTGTCACCTACCAGTTGAGCATGAACATAAGGCCATGTGGTCAATCAAGCAGGTGAATATGGACTATGATGCTGTTGGAAGAAAAAGATTGTTGGACATCACTGAGCTAGAAGAAATACGTTGACATGCTTATGAGAATGCCGCAATATACAAGGAAAAGACCAAGAGATGGCTCGACAATATCATCTTGCATCGACAATTTAGCCCTGGTGAATTAGTGCTTTTGTTTAACTCACATTTAAAATTGCATCCAGGTAAATTGCGATCAAGATGGTCAGGCCCTTTCAAAGTTGTTGAGGCATTTTAGAGAGGTGTGATGACAATTGAAAATCTAAAGGATGGACAACAATTCAAAGTGAATGGCCAACGTTTAAAGCATTATGTGAGCCCAGACGTTAAAGAACCAAACGAGTCCATCAATCTGGTCACATTTAAATAATGTCGATATATTTTTCTATTTACTTTTATTTGTTTCACTTCTACTTGTGTTGTTTCACATTCCTTGCAAAAATAAAAATCATTTTTTTTGTCGAAGCATTGAAGCACGAATTTTCGGTACATTCTGTGATGAGCCAACATAGTATTTTCAGTAGGAATCGTGCCGATTGATCTCTCTTCTCTCCCAACCATTAGATCAAATGAAACTATACGATTTGTAATCTGGCAATTAATGATTACAGATGCAAAGTTTCCCCGTATTTGTTTCAATCATCACGATTATAGGTTATAAATCTCTTACAGATTTCTCTCTACTCACATCCTCTATTGTTGCTACATCTCGTCCCTTTCATTGCGTTATATTCATTTTTTTCGTTCACAAGTTATTTTTTTCTACAAACTTCTCTAACTTTCTTCTTCAGTAACAATGGCTAAAACCCGAGCATCGAAAAACCCTTCTAAGACTCCTTCCAAAAACACCCCCAAACTTCAACTACTATGGCTCCAACCACAACACCATCTCCGTCTATAGGTTCGGTCTTATTCCTGACGACTACGGTCAAGGACCATTACCAGAATATCATGCTGAAGCATAACCTCCACCCTTAACAAGGTCTACAACTGTCCCCACATCAAACCTTGGGGAAACTTTTTGCCCGTACCATCAGTCACCTTAGATGGGAGTTCTTTTGCAAACATCCCTTTGGTTACTCCCCTACACTGGTGAGGGAGTTCTATGCCAACCTTGTGGATCCGAAGCAAGAGTTTGTTTTTGTAAGGGAGGAGCTCATCCCATGAAGTGTCGTCCAAATCAATGTGTTGTTGAGAATCCTTGAGAGGGTTGACGACCACTCACAGTTTATACATCACTTGGATGCTGAAAGCACTGGTCAGATGATAAAGGACCTCGGTGTCGATGGAGCCACCTGGACTGGTAATGGGTTCCATCACTACACCATGCATAGAAGGTATCTCACAACCTTCAGTAAGGTATGGTTCAATTCCATCAACAGTCGCATCATGCCCTCTACACATAGCACTACGGTGACATTAGACCGTATGTGTCTCTTACATTCTATCCTACACTTTTGACACATCGACATCGGAGAGATCATCCATGATCAAATCATGGAAGCCGCTGGTAAAAAAATTGGTATACTCCCATTCCCCTCTCTAATCATGTTGCTTTGTAAATAGAAGGGCATTATGCCTAGGGATGGTGAGGAGATATTAGAGAACAAAGGCCCGATCAACGACATCTTCATTGAACGGATGACTCGTGGCTAGATGACACTGGTAGCCAAAGAAGCCTCGAAGAAGAAGGATAGAAACAAAGAGAAAAGGAAGGCAGAACAATTCGATGCGCCCACAAATCCACAAGTGCCAAAGAAGTTGGCTCTAATGGAACTACATCTTGATCGTATTGACATGCGCTCAATCCACACTGATGGTGTCGTCGATGACATGGATTATAAGCTGAATAAATTTTATGCCTACAAAAAGGCTTGGAACGAGGCTATTGTCACCGTACTACACCAAATCAGCCCCAATCCATTGCTAGACTTTCTAGCCTTTTCGTCCATCTTCCTCCAGATGCAATACTCTTTCTCTGATCAACCTACTCCTGATGGTAGGTCTGTCCCTGCACCAACATAGATTCACATTTCTTATGATGAAAGGGAAGAATGGTACTCGAAGGATGAGGAGGATTGCTATTGCACCTTTGCCCATTTATTTGAGGACGAGTTCTCCAATAGCCTTGGTGCGAATATGGATGAACGTGAGGCTGTTGTGGAAGAAGGGGTTGACGCAGTGGAATGTATTAACATCAGTCTAAACAAACCAGAGTAGCATGAGTATGTAGGTGCGGACTAGGTAGATGACCATTTGAAGAAAAATGAAGAAGAAGAAAAGGAAGAAGAGAATAAAGAGGACTCTACCGAGGTGTAGGAAGAGAAAGGAAAGGATGCCCCAACAACGATCGCTGAGGATGTTATCGGCACACTAGAGAGTGTGGGGGCATCCAGCTCTGATGAGGCTCGACTTGATGGGAGCCAGGTTGAGGTTATTATGAATGAAATCGAGGAACTTAATCCTCTTGCTATCGTGCTATATGTGGCACCGCTCGTAGAAACCCACCCATCTGAAGTGACAATCGATGAGGCCACCACCCAACTTGTAGAGGAGGAGCAATCTGTCAAGCTAGTTGGTACGACGGATAAAAAGAGGAAAAGGTGCAAGGATAAAAGAAGAAGAAGCACCAGGACAAGGGTGAGTGCCTAAAGAAGAAGAAGAAGAAGAAAACAAAAACAACCACTGCATCGACCGCTGACGAATAAGTTAGTACATTTCTTTTATTTTCATGCATTTGTTTTATTGTCCCCGTATTTTTTTTGTCATTGCATTCCTTTTGTTAACTTAGTTGCATTGTCATTGCATTTCCATTATTTCTGTATAATATTGTCAGTGCATTAGGGACAATGCAGACATTATGTTTGGGGGAGATAATGTGAAATGAAAATGCAATTACACCCACTTATTTGATTCTACTTGTTTCTTTGGTTAATGAAAATTAACAAAATTTCAACAAAAATGTGTCTGCAATTTTTATTTTTATGCGTAATTCTTGAATTGCTTGGTTGTTGATGTGTAAATTGGATGACTATGAATGAATGATGAGTTTGCTATTTTTAAATGAATGATTGAAATTGCTTCAGTAATGAATGGATAGTGTTGATGTTTGAATCTTGAACTAACTGACCAATTGTAGCGACATTATATTAATAAAAGACGCTCCAATGTGAGTACATTGTGACTGTCCAAGGCAGAACACTCCGTTGCAGGTTTAGAAAAATCATCTAGCCAAAGGTTGTCACTGCAAAAGTGTGTGTCGACGCTATTATATACCTCCTGGGGGTTTGTTGCACCCCATCGTTATTGCCTAAGAATAAAGGTAGAATAAGGCAATGGCATCTCTCAATCACTTGAAAAAAAATAAGAAAAGAAAAAGAAGAAAAAAATTATATTTATTATAATTGCTGAAAATGGTTCAAGGAAGATTAAGATTTAATGCATAATACTAGCATTAATGAAGTTGCAATGGAGTAGGGCTAATCTGGCTTAGCGCGGTGAGAATGGCCTTGTTCCAAATCTTTATATAAGCATAAAATTTGAGCAGCCTAAAATCCATGTCATCTACTATGCTATCAGTGTGGATTGATTGCATGTCGATGTGGTCTAGGTTTAATTCCATTAAGGCCAGCTTCTTCACCACTTGGGACTCTATCGGCGCATCAGGTTGATCCACCTTCTTTGTACCCTTTCCTTTATCCCTTTTCGTAGAGGTTTCCTTGGCCAATGGTGTATCTTGGCCGCGTGTCAACCGCTTAACAGAGATATCATTGATTGGACCTTTGTTGTCTAAGACCTCCTCACCATCTTTGGGCAGAATGCCCTTTTGTTTACAAAGCAGCATAATGAGAGAGGGAAAAAGGAGTATACCAGTCTGCTTGGCAGCTACTTTTACAGTCTGGGCATGTATAAGCTCACCAATAACAATGTTTCGGTAGTGCAGGATAGAATGTAGTAGACACATACAGTCTAATGTCGCCGTAATGCTATGGGTTGAAGGCATGATGCGGTTGTTGATAAAATGTAACCGGACTTTGCCACCAGTCTAGGTGGCCTCATCGATGCATAGGTACTTCATCATCTGTGCCATACCGTCATTGTCTAAACGAAGCATAAATGGTGCATGGTCGTCCACTCGCTCCGTAATCCTTAGCAGTATGTTTACTTGTGCAGCACTCCATGGAATGAGCCCCTCCCGTACAAAAACAAATTCTTGGTCCGAATCTACCAAGTTAGCATAAAACTCCCTAACCAATGTAGGGGAGTAACTTGAAGGGTGCTCGCAAAAGAATTCCCATCCAAGGCGGCTTATGGTATGATGAACATGCTTTCCCAAAGTCTAGTGTGGAGAAAGTTGTAGCCTTGTTCGGGGTGGAGGTTGTGTTTTAACATGGTATTTTGGTAGCGGTTTTTGGCCATAGTTGTCAAAAACAAGACTGGGCCTGTAGATGAAGGTGGTGTTATGGGCAGAGCCACAGTAGAAGTGGTTATGATCTTCATGCCCAAGATTTTGTCCACGAATTTCTCACTATTTTACCCATGAGTGTGCTTCTTATTTACTGAGTTAGTTATGATTTTGTTATTATTGATTTCATCTCCACTGTTTTATTTCTATTAGGTAGACATAATTATGATTAAGTGCAAAGAGAACATTTAATTTAGACGCATGCTAAATTTATTTTCATGATTGTTAGTTAGTTGCCAAAACTTATGTTTGAAACTTGATTGTTTTGCCTAGTCCTCCAAAATTAAAATCCTTTGTCCGAAGTAAAAGGACAAAATTTTGTTAATTTAGTGGTTATGAGCATAACTTAAAACGTGTTTGACTGAGTACAGGTGCTTGGGTTGTCATCCTACATCACATAAAAAGGTTGTGTGATGTGTTAAGTAAATCTCCGTTAACCAGAATTATGGAAATAATAAAAATAAATTAGGAGTGTGTTGGGCTGAGTAATCGGGATGGAGTGTTTGAATTGTCATTCCATTTCGCGTCGAAAGGACCAATACATTCTTAAGTAAAAAAATGATAATAAATTAGGAGTGTGTTGGGCTGAGTAACCGGGATGGGGTGCTTGGGTTGTCATTCCATTTCGCGTCAAAAGGGTCAATATATTCTTAAGAGAAAAAAAAAGAAAAAAAAAAGAAACTCGACAAAATAAAAGGAAGAAATTAAATTTGGAGACTAAGGGTGAACAAATTGGTGTCTTGGTAAGTTTAGTACATTACCTAACTTTCATGAAATAATTCAAGTTGGTTTAATTTTTGTGTGTTTAAATTGGAGTACTTTTTCAATTTTACTTACAGCAAGCTAAATATTCTCTTTATTTTAATATGCATTATGCTTAATTGTTTGTAAAACTTTAGAGTGATACTTCTTTCCATGGTAAAATTTAAATTACTTGGTGGATTAGGAACCATACTTGAGGGCAAGCATGGGCTAAGTAGGGGGAATATGACAACGCTCTAAAATGGCATACTTTTGGATATTAATTATATATATTGTGAGTATGATCCTACTAATTTGGACTATTTATAATTCTTTTATCTTGTAGGGACTAAATTGAAGATAAAATAAAAAATTGAGACAAAAAACATGAATGTGAAAGAGAAAGTGCCGAAAGTGTGAAAATGTGGAAGACTTGAGAAGAGATTTATTGAACTTTATTTAAATTTAAATTCTATTTTTTAGGATTAATAATTAGAATTATTATTATATTGTTTATATTTAATTTTAATTTATCTTTTAAGCGTTACCATTTAGAGTTTAATTTGGAACCACTTAGGGAATTATTGTTTAGATTTAATTTTAATTATCTTTTTAGAGTTTAGATTGGATCCAACTAGGGATTTCCATGTACTATAAATAAGGGATGAAGTGCTATGAATTATTCACATCTAATTTTCTGTAAAATCCTCTATCTGCCAAAACCCTAGCCATTTTTTTTCAATAAAATTCTATTTCAATTAAGCTTGTGTATTTTTTCAAAAGCATGAGCAACTAAAACCCATCTAGTCGAAGGTTATCAAAATTTCAAAAAAAATTCATGAGGCTTAAAACCCACACTTAACCCTTCTCAACTTAGTATTCATCGCTTCTCCGCATTATGGGATTGACGTTTCCATCCAAATCCCTTCAAAAATAATATTTTCATCTTGTGCGAAGACAGCCACTTTGTATGTTTTGAGAAGGTAGCACAGTCGGTTCGCTAAATTACTACGTCAAAGGTTGTCGATCCAAAGAGACAAAATGGCGTGACATTCGTCATTGAGAAGAGATAATCTAGTGTAAGACGGTCTCACTGGAGTGACGATTGGCTAAAGTCAAGTTCCTCTAAAATCACAAGTTATAATCGGAGCTAGTGGTTGTAGGCGTCCTTTTCCATTGTAATTGACTTATTTGGTCACAAGAAAAACCATCTAAAAGTTTATGATTGAACCAAGAAGAAATCAAGATATCTGGAAGCTAGAAATTTCAAAATTGATAAAACCCTTTCTCTCAACTCTATTTATTTTTCGTACTGCAATTTCAATTCATTCAAACCTCAAATTGTTCATATTTTTTAATTTTTTTTATTTTTCTGCAAGTTGGACACATTTCTTGGGCACGATTGCGCTCGAAATCTCGATATACAAGATTCTGCAACATTCCAATCTTTGAGGATTTGACCCTCTTTCCTTATACTATTATTTTCGATATTTTTAGGGATAGATTATATTTGATGCTCCCAATGAGACACCAATCTTTGCTTGCATTTCAAAGAAATTTTCTTGGGAATTTTTTTTATTTTAGAACATCTGTTTCTAAGAACATAAAAAGGAGTATAGACAGCTTATTGAAGATTCCTGGAAAGAAACTTTGTATCATTTGAAGATTCCTTTAGCCAAATGCTACTGAACTGGCTGTCCTATTTCTTGATTGTAGAAAAAGATTCTTCTTTTTCGCTATAGCTGAATTTGATATACAGTTCCTTTCAAAGTGCCCATTCTAAACCAATGCACATATGGAAAAGCATTATAACATAAAGCTGATTATCCTTCCTCAAATGAGATAAAGATACGTATAAACAGCATAATGCAGAAGCAATATGCAGCAAGCAGATTCCTGGAACAATTTTGGGTCGAGAACTATATTTTTTAGACTATACCAAGGAACGTAGAGTGTCGACAATGGAGTCTATGATTGCATGAGACTGGCTTGTAGCTGCAAATTTAAGTGTTTAGGAGCTTCTGCTCTATCAAAATGGAAAGCACCAGATACCAGCTTCTCCTTAGGCTGTAAAGCCAACCATATAACTGTGTCCGCACCTTCTTCCCTAGTTCTGAGCTTTCCCGATAACCTGCAATGCATTTGCAAAGGTAAGAAGGTCAAGATAAAAACGGAAAAAGGAATCATTGTGTCATGTATTGGACAAAGATGAGTAGGAGTAGTTGAGTTGCTGCTTGGAAGAAGAAACAACTCACAATTTGTTAAAATCGGGTAAACTTTGTGCTACTCCAGGTGTCTCAGCCCAGCCCGGGTGCATTGAGTAAAACCCAATTCCTTTGTTCTTGTACATCTCAGCCCACTTTTCAGTTAGTGCTACCTAAGAAACAATAGCAACAAGGTTTAGACATTTCTTCAAGGGCTAGCTGCCCAGTTTGGGTAAGTGAAGCACAGAAAACAAGCATGGCATCTTGAGGGCTATCACTTGTTATACATGTAAGATCAACTTTGAAAGATAATCTTGACAGTTTATTATGAACTTTAGAGAACAGATTCCATATTGGAAGAGGTGAAGTAGAGAAAGCTCCCTGAATGTCATGATTTGAATTTCTCTATTTATAGGGTTAAGCCCCATAAAAGAACAGCCTGAGAGGCAGTGTTTACCAATTCTAATGACTACCGAACTTTCTACCTCCTCCCCCTCTGGTTAAGGAACTTACATATTACTAATCATTACCTGGAAATAACAAAGCATATAATGAAAACATTACCATCTTAACAAACGAATATGCAAACATATGCACCCAAATATATGTGGTGCACAAAATCCATGAGTTCCACCAGGCACCATATAAGGGCAGTGTGGAAGATACTCAAAGTTCTACGGTAAATATGGGTGCAAGATTTTCCTTTTGTCATGTTTGGTAAACAAGAGGTCTATGAAGTCTACAGTCAGAAAATCAAACAGTAAAGTTTTTCCCCTTTTACATGTTCAATAAACCAGTGGCCCATCAAGCATGCACCAGGGTTAAATTCTTTCTGTCATACTTTCTTGGCATATTGAGTTTAACAATGGAAAAATAATAAACGTAGCAGCGATATCTAACCCAGTTAGGAAATTTATTGTCTGAAATGCATTTCTTTTCATGCCAAGAACGGAAAATCAACCAAATTAGTTTCGTCCAGAAGAGTTTGCTAGATATGTCCATATGTTTCAAAATGTTCATGCACTTTGCAAATCACATTGACATTACAGCAGAATCGCAATAAAAGCCTATGACATAATATCAATAATATCCTTTTTTTTTCCTAATCTGAAATATGGTAAGTTACACCGTGATAATTCAATTTAGTTGAATGATTGGCAATATATTACCAAATCTAATGTAATATTTAAAATGTTAATTCAGCAAAAAAGAATAATAACTTTTTGATAACTTCTAGCAATAGAAAAGCTATCAACTTAGCTGACCTGAACTCGCTTGTTCCTAGCATATTGCTCTGCCCCACTAAATTTTCCATCACTAAACTGCAGTTACAATGAAAGGAGAATTCATAAGCATCCCTTAATTCAACCAGGGCTATAGCTAGGGGTTTAGGAATGGACCAAGACAAGGAAGGAAAACAAATACCTGTAGATCACTGGTCAAGGAAGTAGTATACATTCCACCAGATGAAACTGTTATGACTCGAGCATCAGGAGAAGCTTTCTCCAGCAAAGGCAACATTAATTCTGTTGTGGCATAAGTGCCCAATACATTGACAGCAAAGTTCAACTCAAATCTGGAGGCACATAGGAAATAAGAAAGACAAGACATCAAGTATTGTTTTTTTCTATTCTTTTTCCTCAGTTTTAATATTAAAACAGAACACATGATGTATCGAATATTTTTTTAGTTATGAAGTGCAAAACGCACCCTTCAGATGTCGTAACTCGTTTGTTGTCCATCAGTCCAGCATTGTTGACCTAAAGGAAATAAGATTTAAAAGGAAGAAAATCATAAGCGTTACATGATACAGCAATGGTTTAGTAGAATGGCAGGCTACTCTTAAATAAATGTTATCACTTTCTCATTAAATATTGGAACAGAAGATGATCCCAGTCTATATAAAGTTATCAAGTGAACAAAGACAAGTGTTTCAGAATGGTAGACAAATATATAGAACCAGATATTGAAGAAAAGTACTAGTTATTTAGAACATAAATGATGCCACCCATTTCTAGTTGTAGAACAACTACTATTTCTTGGAGGAAACTTTAACTAGTAATAAGCAAAAAAGAACTTTACAAGAACATGAACCGGAGCATCCTTTGAAGAGAACCTGGATGCAAGTGACTTGATCTCGCTGATGGATGAAAGATCGCAAACCTGCATACTATACTTTATAAGCAATTTAATACTGAAACATTGTAGAAAACTTTGTAGATAAATTATAAACCATAAAACTGTAAACAGGTAAGGGATTAATTTATGAAAATTCCAAAGAAACAAGCTCTACAGAGTCCATCATGGAAAACAAGAAATTAGCAAGGAATGGATGATAATTACTTCCAAATGAACATTTGGATTGCCTGTTGAAGACTGAATTTTAGAAAGAGCGGTTTCTCCCCTCTCCTTGTTACGACACACCATATAGACAGTTGCTCCACTGCGGTAAACATCATAATAACATGAACAAAAGGGAAAACAGAATGCAGGTACATGCAAATTCCCTTCGAGCCTTCTATTGTTAATAAATCAAACACGCAAAAAGGTCAGAAAATAATCAACACCGTGATGCAAAAGCCTCAGCAGTAGCAAAACCAATGCCAGAATTTGCTCCTGTGACCACGCAGTTCTTCCCCTCTATTCGTATTTCCATATCTTCGGGTTTGAATTTCTTGGAGTGTTCCCTGAAAATCAAAGAATATCTTAAAAACAATATACAATAATGTCAAAAGATCATTTCCCAGTACTTAATCTTTGATGAGCAGAGTGCTGGCTTCTTTGACTACTACTGAGAAACCAATATTAGGCAACAACTAGTGAAGATACGCGCCGATAAAAACAAATAAAAACTCAAACTCACAGAATCAAGAAAATGTGCAAGTGTCAGAGATATTTTCTGAACACCGTATTATCTTTTATTATTATTATTGAAGGATTCAAACTTGAGTACTTTTTCAATTATCATATTATAAGAAAAACCCATTTATTCCATCAGCAGAAAAGGAATAAATATGCATAAAAGCGCCAATTTTGCTAGGTTTTGCAAGAGGGGCAACAATTGAACTTACAAGAAGCCATTTCTGGTAAAATTCAAGTAACCATAAACTCCAAATGCAGATGCCCGCCAAGTCTTGTATACAAAGCAATAAATAAAATCAATAAGCCCACCAAGACAAAGGATAAGTTTAAACAATAAGAATAAATGAAAAGGAGAAGAGATTACCTTCAGAAGGAACATGACTAGTGCTGTGATGGATATTTGAAATTCAAAGTGCAAAGTTGCATTTTTCATTTGTTTACAAGTTCTTACATTGTAGACTTGGCAAGGAATATGAGACCTTGAAATTGGTTATGTTTGTCGTCTGTTGTTTTGCCACGTCGCTAAATATATTGCCATTAGATGGCTTTTTTTTCAAAACCGGCTAAAAAAAGTTTTTATTTACCATAATAACCCGAGCTGAAATTTTATAATAAAAATTATTTAAAATAGTGTAAAATCGGTGCCTGCACTCTGATATAAAAGAAAATATTTTTTTGATGGTATATTTTCAGATACTTTAAAAAAATATGTATATTTTTTTATTAAAAAAATATTTTTTAATAAGTGTCGTTGTCTCGATAGTCGACTCCAATTTAAACTTAAAAAAGAATTGTCAAATTATTTTTTGGTGCCAATAACTGTAATGATCAACATCCATGTTAAACAACAAAATATGTTTTGGTATCAGTTTTCTCTCCATTTACGCCTGTGTGATTTAAAAAAAAAAAAATTGTCTACATACTCTAGCTATCAAGGGTTTTTTTTATTAAAATAATATAAAAAATAATTTATTTACTAAAATAATATCTTCATCTATGTGGAGTGGAAGATGTTAAAATGATGACATCTTGAAGTTTTTCTAACGTAATTTTTTTATTTTTTAATTATATTTATTTATTATAGAAATAAAAAAATATTGGTGGATGATATTAAAATAACAACATCAAAGGGGTAAAAAATACGAACAAAACACATGAAAAAAAATAGTTAACATTAAATGGAGGGTTTGAAAATTGCGACACCAAAAGAGGGTAGTAAAATGGCAACACCAAGGAAAATTTTGGACACACGTTGAATCCCTAGTGACTTGTGTGTTGGGAGTGTGGGAGGCAAAGATGTTGGGGGTTGAGAAAAATTAATTTAGAGTATTATTTAATTTTAAAAATTATTTTGTTTTGTGTGTTTATTGTTAAATTTAATTTTAAATTTATTTAATTTGTTATTAGTAGTAGTAGTAGTAATTATTTAGTTTTTAATTTTAATGTTTAATGTGATTGATTTGTTATTATAATTTTATTTATTTAGTAGGTTGATTAAAAAAGAAAAAAGGTAAAAAAAAGGTAAATGTAAATGTTTTATTGGTAATTTAAAATTATATTTTGTTTAGTAATTATTATTTTAAGTTATTTGTTTTGTTTTGTTTTGTTTAATTTAATTTTTATTTGATTTGTTATTTAATTTTTTTTATTTAGTTGAGTAAATTAAGAGGAGAAGAAGAAAGGTAAGTTTGATTATTTTTAATTTTATTTTATTTTATTTTATTTTGTTAGTAGTAGTAAGTAATATTTATTAATTTAAAAATTAAATATCAAAATAAATTATTTACCAAAATGATACAAAATAAATATTTATATATCAAATTGGTATCTCCACCATTTTAGTAATTAATGGCGTGGGGGTACCATTTTAGTATATAAATATTTATTTTGTACTATTTTGGTAAATAACTAATTTTTGTATATAATTATTATTTTTGTATTATATTGCTTCCCCTCCACCTATATCAGGAATTATATTCCATTCTCGTATTTAATTTTATGATTTGTATTATATACGAATTTCTTTTGGTGTCTCCATTTTAGTATCCTTCGCCAATATTTTATTATTTTTTTATAATATATAAATATAATTAAAAATAATTGAGTCAGAAAAACTTCAAAGTGCCGTTATTTTAATATTCTCCATCCCACAAAATATACTATTTTGATAATTAATAGGATGAGATATTATATTGGTAAATAAATTATTTTTTTATATTATTTTAATAAAAAACCCAACTATCAAATCAGTGATTATTTAAAAAAAAAAACAAAAACATTTGGAAAATGAAAACACTTAGAAAAAAAAAGGAAGAGAGAAAGAAAAAATAAATTAGAATATAGATATAACTGTATATTTATCATAATCAATAAAGAAAACTCTTTGAAATTGAACCAGCAGGCGTCTGCTCCTTTCACTTTTCAAACGTTACAACAGCTGATTGAATTCAAGGCCATTGAACCGACAGTGGAGATGGTATTAATGCTTCCACATCTCATGCTTATTCATTTAGGTCTAATCTTCCACTCGAATCAGGCATTAGAATTCTCAAAAAGGTTCAACAATTTTTTAATACGAAAGATAAATGATGATTTAGATTTTAGAGAGCATAATTTAATTACAAATTACTTAATTAAATTGAGACTTAATTAGAAATCGAATTTTTAATTACTTGAACACATTTATGATGTAATATTAGATTTACTCTAATAACACAAAATAGGAGTTGTTTTAATTTGTTAACTTAGATGTAATATATGTTTTATTAAAAAAAAAAAATTCTTTCACTCATGCACACTACTTTGAAATTTGAATTAGCAATAAAAACCCATGTTCCATTTTAATTATGAAATAAAGAAACAAGGTTGCTCGTAATTAGAACTGCTTGATTTGGATCCATTTCCTTTGCTTGGAATAGCTTCGTGTACCAGCAACAACTGGTAATATCCAGGTGGTGCCAATGCCGCCGTTTCCCTTAGCTGATTTCGATAAAAATTCCATTAATGCAATGAAAATCATTGCAAGCGTTTACATCAATACTAAAAGTTAAAAACAGTGATTCTTTTATCTCAGATTTTTTATCAATAGAAATTTCATTTCAAGTTTTTCAATTCTTTAAATTTTACATTTCAAACAATTTAAAAAAAAACTTTATCAATGCCCGCAACGAAAATGTTGATATCAAAATAAAATATTTTTGCGATGGAAAATGTTGTGGTGATAGTAGCAAGTAGAGGAAGAAGACATGAATTTACGAAGACTATCTTTGGGGACTTTTTAGTGTCTGGGTTTTGCTTCTTCTTTTCCTCCCTTCTTCCTAAATCTTTGCATTTTACCAAGTGTATTTGGCTTTTTCAAAAAACAGTCACCGGCCTCAACAACCAGTGCACGCCAGCAAATTGATTTTTGAAAACCACACTGGTACAAATGTAGAGAAGGCAAACACCAAAAAGAAATTTTTTTACCTAACAGGATGTCGTCACCAAAAAAACATTGACAATTTATTTTTCAAATTTGAATTGGTGCGGGCCATTGAGACGTCGACACCTATTAAAAATATTTTTTTGAATCGAGAAATACTCGTATTTTTAAAAAGTATTTAAAAATACATACGGGTGTCGACTATTGCAGTGTCGGCACAAAAAAATATTTTTTATTCCCGCCCCAATCATGGGGAAATGATTACACGATGATGGACGGTGGTGCCAACCATTAGAGTCTCGGCACCAGTTTGCACTGTAGATCTTAGGTCATTTTTGTAATAGATTTTCAAATTGAGTCATTTTCTTAAATAATAATTTTTTTTGAGTTAGTTTTTTTAAAAAAACCATTAGGTGCTTTGTGGTTTGAACTATACCAGATTGGTTAGAGGATCGGTTGGATCGAGAATTGATTAGCATATTGATTTGGAAAAAGGCATTAAACTAGTTGATTAGGAAATCGGTATGGATCAGTTAAATAAGAAAAAAAATCGATTGAGATTAAATCATATTTTTATGTAACACACCACGCCCGACCCATTTGTCGAATCCAGGTATGGAGCATCATTATGGACCTATACTTAATTTGGCTAACTTAGTTGTTGTAAACAATTTAAAAATAAACTTTCTAAAATTGAAACTAAAAATAGTCATCTTGTAACTAAGGCTTCAATCTACTGAATGTCTAATTCTTCAAATCATTTTCACCTCTAATCAATCTATTTATTTACAAAGAAATTCCCTAAAATTTTGCTAAGGACTATCTATCCTTACGTCCAGTTCCTAAGTGTACTGTTTGGCTTTGTTGTTATTAATAATATGGTGAAACCTCCAATGGTACCCACTTCCTATATGCATACGGTGATCCCCGTTCTCATCGTTCCATCTAGCTTGGTCGTTCCTTAAAGTCCTCGATCATCCTCACAAGTCTTGCAAACATCAGCACACTGCTAATTGATGCTAGCTCCCAAGTCGCATAAAGCTTTTCCCAAATAATGGTTGCCAATTGAACATGGGATAGCAAAGCTTCCGGGATCTTTTATTTTGGGTGGCAACTTATTTGTCAAAACAACACTACGACCTTCTGTGAGTGCAATAGTTTCAATATCTCTGAGCTTCTTCTTCTTGGACAAGAGCTCCTTCGTAAATTTCTCATAGCTAGGAATTTGTACAAGAACGTCCACTAAAGGAATATTGACATGAAGTTGCTTCAGTGTGTTCAGGAACTGCTGATACTATTTATCATGCTCATTTTCTCTGAATCTTTATGGAAAAGGCAAAGGCGGAGATATAGCAGATTACGCCGACACCTTTGGTTGCATCGACATTTCCAAAGGTCGAACATTAGGCATAAGAGTGATAATTTGTGGAACTTCCTTGTTTGGTGCATCGATAAATCCTTTAGATTCAACTTTCTCACCATGGGTCACGTCACTAGTGGCTTAAGGTGCTGTAGTAGAGTTGATGGTCAGCTCGCCTGTTTGTTTACAACTCCTAAGAGTGATAGCTTTACAATGCTCTTTCCCCTTCAAATTTAGATTTTCTGTGTCATTGAGGAGTCTTCCTAGCGGTCGAGTGCTTAGATTTGAAGCAATTTGTCCTAATTGTATTTCCAACGCTCAAATAGAGGAAGAATTTCCTTGCACAATAGCTTTCGTGCGAGTGATATGCTCCCGCATTAAAGCTTCAAGTACTACTAACGGATCAGATGGGGAAGCTTGTGTGTACTATTATTGCATATTTCCTTGAACATTATGATTTTGCATTGTAGATTGTTGTGGTTGCATCCGATTTTGATGTGGCTGCATATGGCTTTGTTATGGATACATCTGAGTTTGCTGATTATAATTTTGTTGTTGTGGATTATAATTCCCTTGCCTTGGGTTATAATTTCCTTGATTAGACGAATTCTCATATCAGAATGTCGCAGCATTTTGTCCAACATTTTGTGTTCCCCAAGACTGTTGATTGCGTGCAAAATTATTGTAAGAGTTACCATAAGAATTACCGCTGATGTTACTGACATAGAAGGCATTTTCTAGATGTTGTGGACAGTCTTCATAGCTGTGATCGTCACTGAAAATTTCACAACAAAATGTAGGCACATCAACTTGTTGAGCGACTTGTATAGGTGCAACATCACTTTTCCCCTTCATGTTTTTTTATCATGTTTTCAAGCGAAGAAACTTGCGCACTCAGAGCAGATATATCATCCAATTCAATAACTCCAATATTAGGTTTTACTTGTGCAGCTCTAGAAATCGGATATTGATAATCATTCTGAGTGATTCTCTTTAGAATTCTAACAAGTTCATCGTAACAAAGGACCATTAGTAGATGCATCGACAATATTTCTTTTTTATGCATTCAGCCCGTTGTAGAAAATTTCAATCTGTGTGTCTTGTTGAATACCATGCATGGGGCAGCATGGTAGCAAAGATTTATAATGTTCTCACGTGGTATGAAGTTTTTCTTCATCCAGCTAATGATACGCATTTATATCATTTAGAAGATGAGCATTCATTGTCGGCGAGTTGAAACGCAAGACAAATTGTGTTGCGAGAACATTCCACGAAGTGATTGATCCGATAGGTAGCCCAAGGAACTAGGTACGAGATCGTCCTTACAATGAATAAGGGAATTGCTACATTTTGAAGGCATCATCAGGAACAACTTGCTGACTGAAGGAAGCGCAAATCAATAGAAATGATTTAAGGTGCTGTCTCGCATCTTCATGTGGCAGTCCAGCATACTCTGCCCATTGGAGTTTAGCATCTGGAACATGACTGACTTTAATTCGAAATTTCCAGCTTGAATAGCTGGTCTAACAACTCCTAGCTGCAAATCATCCAAACAGGAATAGCAAAATCTCGAATAGTTTGATTTTGTATTTGATCATCTTGTGGCAGCGGTGGATTATTAATGTTTTGTTATTGTATCGGAGGTATAACAGGATCTTGTTGCTGCATCGGTGGTATGGCTGCATCAATTCGTGGTGGAGCCATATTTATTCTTGACGCCTTCTTCGAATAGTTCTTTCAATTTCTGAGTCTAAACTAGTAATAAATTCTGAATTGCTTCGTGTCATAAAACACCTAAAATAAAATGTGAAATTAGCAACAAAAAAAAAAACAAGTTAGTAACAACTAAAGGTTAGATAATAAAGAATAAATGAAAAAACAAAAATAAACATCAAACATACGTCATCCCCGACAACGGCGCCAAAACTTGGTCGCACTACGAATGTCACAACAAAAATGTGCAAGTGTACACTGTCAATGCAAGTATAGATGTGAATCTGTCGGATATTGATCTTACGAGGATGGATGTTTGTTGTCTATTAATGTCGTCAGAATGAATAAGTAAATGTAAATAAATTGTAAGAGTGATTGTCAAAGCAATAATGTGAAAATAAAGATGAAATGCAATAATAATGAAATGGGGTCCCCAACTTGATTAGTCAGCAGAAAACTAAGTGTGGCTTACAATGTTTAAAATAACAGGTGATTGTCGCTGCAATAAGGCACAATGAATGTCTTACCAAACTTGGCTCCTCTATTTGATCTAAGAGTTAAACATGCACACTAACCACACCTTCCAGTGTTGGCAATGCAACACATTTAAGAACAAGTGGATTAAGTTCCTTCAATCCCCAAGCAACTTCCGTTGTCTTGCTTGTTAGTTTTCCATTTAGTGACAGTGACTACAATAACACTTCCATGGTCAAAACCTTCAAACCCAAAGATTAAAAAGTGAAAGCAAGCTTGGATAAAATACCATTTAGTCTAGAAATCAAGTGTACTTACATACAAACTTGAAATAAACATTCATCACCAGCGTTTACGAAAGAGATATAAAAGAAAAAATGAAGAATATTATTCCTAGGCTACTCGACTTGCTCTCTGATAGCAAAAGAAATGACATTTAATTTCTCCTTTAATTAGTGCATAATTTGTTCCTTTTGTACCATATTTAGCCTACATTTTCAGTATTTCATACTTAATAATTTCATTTTCTAAATCAGTGTTGTATGGTTTTACTTTTTTTCATTTTATTTCTTTTGTGCTACTAATGTCGCTGTATTGAGTATCAATTTTGCATCTAAAGTTGTCAGGGTAGAAATCCACCTTAGAATATTGATGTAGGAAAGCATTTAGAGATGTGACCACAAATTTGATCTAGAATTACGGCTAAAGATGTCACCACATAAATGCTTCTACATTTTTCAGGGATTTTACGTTGCTAACACATTCAGAAGCACTAGCACAGGAGAATGTTGCAGCAAATTTAAATCATAATTTGCGTCCAGAGATGTCGTGACAATCTGCAACTGCCTAATGCACAAACCAGATCTGTGTGAGTGCACAGCTGGCAATAACAAACTTGTACAGCTGCAAAAAAGAAGTTAGATTTGAGAGGGGGTAGACTTGTGCTTTTTAGTGATTATTAATAGAGTGGAGAGAGAGAAGATGAGAATCAAGCTATGAAGAATTCAATTCCATAATTCTCTCATTTTTATCAAAGTAAGCTGCCATGGAAGCTTGACTTTCGAGAAAGGTAATCTAACGCAATAAGGAGGCGACTACTCCTAACGAGGAGTGCCTAGGTGTGACCCAAGAGGAGCGATTACGGGAGGATTCTAGTAGACTAGGTCTAGCATGCTTCACGGGAGGATTCTAGTAGACTAGGTCTAGCATGCTTCAATTTCTTCTTTAATCCCTCTTGAATGTTGATGAATTCTATTGACTATTAATTGTATACGAAAGTATCTATTAATGTTAGATCTATTTTGATTTCTACTCAATTCTTCTCATCTGTTTATATTTGGATTTAACTGTTTTGACCACGGAAGTGTGATTGTAGTCGCAATCAGTGGAAGGTGCGGTGACAAGTTAGATTAACAAGCAAGATAACGGAAGTTGCTTGAGGCAAGAAGGAATTCTGGCCACTTGTTCTTGAGTGCGAAGAATTACCAGCACTAGAAGGTGTGATAATTGTGAGTACTTTGTTCTTTGTTAAACCGAGATGTTGATAGCAGTAAGATCTCGCTAGAACTTAATTGTGGTGACAATTCATCTATCAGTTACCTTGTAGTCACATTTAGCGTTGCCAACTTGTGAAGTCAGGGACCGCCCTATTCCTTTACACTTGATCTATTTCTTTTAATTTTCTGAATTTACATTTACAACATCTTCCATAACAATTCATTTTCTATTAATTTGCTCTAACATTTTATGTTATATTTGCATTAACAGATTTAACTTTTTGATTTGTGCAGTCTTAACTAATTTGTGTTGACATTACTCTTAACAATTCTTTTCATTCAAACTCTAATTGCTTCGACAAATTTAAGCAACAAGAACACCATCCTTATTGAATCGATATCCGATAGATTCATCTCTATCTACTATACTTGCATCGACAGTGCCCGCTTGCACATAATTTCTATGACGTTTACAGCCCAATCAAGTTTTGGCGTCGTTTCTAGGGATTGCGTTTGTTTGATGTTTATTTTTGTAGTTGCATTTACTAATCCTTTTCTAACTTTTATTGATTACTAATCTTTTGTTGATTTTCTTTTAAATTCTTGTTAGGTGTTTTATGTCCACAAGGAGAAATCCTAACAACATTGTTAGTTTTGATCCGAAAATTGAAAGAACTATTCGGAGGAAGAGACAAGATCAAAGAAAGATGACTGAAAATAACAACGATCTACCACCATTGCTACCACAAAATCTTGTTCCTCTAGTGCATCCACAAGGAGTCAACAATATAATGCTACCACAAGAAGAGCAAATTCCAAAGAGGACAATTAGAGATTTCATTGTTCCTATGCTCGATGATCTATAACCAAGGTTGTTAGACTAGTAACACAAGCTGGGAATTTTGAATTAAAACCGGTGATGTTCCAAATGCTAAACTCAAATGGGCAATATGATGGTTTGCCTCACGAAGATAAGAGGGAGCATCTCAAATCTTTTCTGCTTATATGTGCTTATTTCAACCAACACGGTGTTCCTGATGATGCCCTAAAGATGCAGCTGTTCCCTTATTCTTTACAAGGAAGGGCACGTACATGGTTTCTTGGTTTATCGGCTGGATCTATTACTTCATGGAATGCGTTAGTAACTCATTTGTTTTACGATTCAATCCACCAATAGTAAATGCTAGACTGAGGAGTGATATTAAGGCATACCATTAATTGGATGATGAGAACTTGCACACTACGTGGGAACATTACAAAACTCTGCTTAGACATTGTCCCATGTGCGAAATTCAACAAGAGACACAAATCAAGATTTTCTACAATGGATTAAATACGCAGAGAAGAAATCTTGTCGATGCATCTGCTAACGATCCTTTGTTGGATTGCATTTACAATGAAGTTATACGAATTTTAGAAAGAATTGTGCAAAATGATTATCAATACCCAATTTCTCGTCCTACTTAGGTGAAAACAAATCCTAGAGTTATTGAGCTAGATCCCATATCAGCATTGAGTGCACAAGTATCCTCCCTAGCAAACCTGATTATGAACATGAAGGGGATGAGTGCTATTGCCCCTATTCAAGTAGCCCAACAGATGGATGTCCCAACATTTTCTTGTGAAATTTGCAATGACAACCATAACTATAAGGATTGTCCACAGCATGCTGAGAATGCATTCTATGTCAATAAAAACTTCCGAAATTCATATGATAACTTATATAACAATTCAAGTAGAGCTTAACAACCTTGGGGGAGTCAAAATGCGTCCACATATAGATATGAAAATTCTTCAAATCAAGGTAACTTTAGATAAGTGAGTTGTGATCAACAGCAGTAGAAGCCTGACCAGATGCAGTCACATACTCAGATGCAGTTATATAATCAAATGCAACTACATGTTCAAATGCAGTCACAACAGACTATGCTGCCAAATATGCAAGGACAACATTAGCAATAGCAACAGAGTATTCTCAACCAAGATCAGATCCATAAGCTACTCTTGAAGCTTTGATGCGTGAGCATATTACAAGAACATAAGCTATTTGTACAAGGAAATTCTTCTTCCATCCGAGCATTGAAAGCACAACTAGGACAACTGGCTTCTAACATGAGCACACGACCACCAGGTGCTTTGCCCAGTGACACTGAAAATCCAAATCAGAAAGGAAAGGAGCATTGCAAGGCTATCACATTGTAGAGTGGAAAGCAAACTGTCAAACAAAGTAGCAGCTCCAACCAGGCACCTATCTACACAAGCAAACCAAAGCAACATGGAAAGGTTGAATCTAAAGAAGATACAATAGAAGTAAATGAGGATGAGCCACCAATAGTTACACCAATGCTGACCATTCGTTCTACGAAGTTATCGACGTAACTGCCCATGTCGACATAACCAGTTATATCAGAACAACCCACTGTGAACATACCTTTGCCTTTTCCCCAATAATATGCCTCTAGTTGATGCTCTTGTGCAGATTCCTAACTATAGAAAATTTATGAAGGAGATGTTATCAAAGAAGAAGAAGCTATTCGATATTGAGACGATTGCACTCATAGAAGGATGCAACGCTGTACTGACAAATAAATTGCCACAAAAAAATGAAATACCCTGGTAGTTTCACAATTCCATACTCCATTAGAAACCATTACTTAGGAAAAGCTTTATGTGATTTAGGAGCTAACATTAACCTTATGCTATTGTCAACTTTCAGGAAATTAGGAATTGGTCATATGAAGCCCACTGCGGTGACATTACAACTTGAGGACAAATCTTTGGCACAACCTGAAGGACAGATTAAAGATGTTCTCGTCCATGTCGATAAGTTTGTGTTCCCAGCCGACTTCATCATACTTGATTATGAAGCCGATAAAGAGGATCCATTATTTTGGGACGCCCATTTCTCGTAACGAGACGCACACTCATAGATATTTTCAAGGGCGAGTTGATTATGCATCACAATGATGAACATGTAACCTTCAGTGTTTTCGAAGTATCTTCATCATGGAGTAAGTAACAATGTCACCACATTGATGTTTTGGATGAGTTAAAGGAATTTAATGAATGAAGTTCAGCAATACTAAAGGAATATGCGGTGACATCTGAAGACAATGTCATACCTGAATGTTACCACAAAGTTGAGGCTAATGTCTGTGAGCTTAGACATGGTTGACAATTGCAATCTTTGGATCTGACTAATAGGACGATCCCTATTTTTTAAACCATCGATTGAAGAAGCTCCAACTCTGGAGTTGAAGCCATTGCCAACACATCTGAAATATGTTTTTCTGGGTGACAAATGATACATTGCCAGTAATTGTCAGCGTAAGTCTCGACGCAAGCTAAGAAGAAAAGTTAATCGAAATATTGAAGCAGCACAAAAAAGCTATCGTTTGGAGCATAGCAGACATCAGAGGCATTAGTCCCTCTTTCTGTATGCATAAAATTAGGCTGAAAGATGAAAGAAAATAATCAATTGAGCAACAATAAAGATTGAATGAGAAAATGAAGGAAGTAGTGAAGAAAGAGATCATCAAATGGCTAGACACAAGCATAATATACCCAATTTCGAACAGTACATGGGTGAGCCCGGTCTAATGTGTGCCTAAGAAGAGCGGCATCACGGTGGTAAGCAATGATAAAAATGAGCTAATCCCACATTGCTACAGGTTGGCGAGTGTGTATGAATTACCGTCGTCTAAATGCGACCACAAAGAAGGATCACTTCCTGCTCCCATTCATTGATCAAATGTTGGATAGGCTAGCTGGTAAGGCCTATTACTATTTTCTTGATGGATACTCTGGATACAACTAGATAGAAATCGCGCTGAAAGATCAAGCAAAGACGACTTTTACTTGCCCATTTGGAACCTTTGCTTTTTGACGAATTCCATTTCATTTGTGTAATGCCTCAGCTACATTCTAGAGTTGCATGATGACCATCTTCTCGAATATGATCAAGGATTCGTTAGAGGTATTTATGGATGATTTCTCTGATATGCACAGTTTTGATAAATGCACTGACAATTTAGCAAAAGTGTTGAAACGATGTGAGGACACAAATTTGGTACTAAACTGGGAAAAATGCCACTTTATGGCAACTAAAGGCATTGTTCTTGACCATCACATATCTTGTCAGGGCATTCAAGTTGATAAAGCAAAGGTGAAGATCATTGAAAAGTTACCTCTACCCACTAATGTAAAGGGAATAAGGAGTTTTCTCAGCCATGCCGGATTTTATAAACGATTTATCCAAGACTTCTCCAAAATAGCAAAATCACTCTGCTCCTTGTTGGAGCAAAATAAAACTTTTTTATTTGATGAAGCTTGTCCAGAAGCATTCCTGAAAATTAACAGCAACTAGTGCAGGCACCTATTGTCGTCGCACCAGATTGGTCTTAACCGTTCGAGGTGATGTGTGATGCAAGTAACTTTGCTGTGGGTGCTGTGCTTGGACAACGAAAGGATAAGGTATTTCATTCAATCTATTATGCTAGTAAGACTCTAACTGAAGCACAGGTGAATTACACAACCACTAAGAAGGAGTTACTGGCAGTAGTTTTTGCATTTGACAAGTTCCATTCATATCTTGTCGGCGAAAAAATTACAATGTATACTGATCATTCTGCGTCGAGATACCTTTTTGCTAAGAAAGATGTAAAACCCAGCCTGATTAGTTGGATCATTTTATTAGAAGAATTTGATGTTGAGATTAAGGACAAGAAAGGATCGAAAAACCAAGTAGCAGACCACCTATCTCCTTTGGAATCTGAAAGTGAAGATGGAAACAAGTCATAAATTATCGATGCATTACTAGATGAGAAATTATTCTTTGTTGACACATCTCTATGGTATACAGATGTCGTTAATTATCTAGTTCGTGGAAAGCTACCATTGAGTGCAACAGGTTATAGAAAGGTGAGATTTCTTCGGGATGTTGCAAAGTATCATTGGAATGAGCCATACCTGTTTAAGGTATGCATTGACAACATTATTTGTCGCTGTGTTCCTAAAGAAGAAATGCTATCTATCTTGAAACATTGCCATGATGCTCCTTATGAAAGCCATTTTGGTGGTGTTAGGACTGCTGCAAAGGTCCTACAATCAAGATTTTATTGGCCGACATTGTTTCGAGACGCCCACAATTTTGCTCAACAGTGTGACAAATGTCAATGCACTGGTTCCATATTTCGATGCAACGAGATGCTCCAACAACCTATCATGGAGGTTGAGCTATTTGATGTTTGGGGTATAGATTTTATGGGACCATTTCCAGTTTCCTTTTGAAATGTGTATATTCTGGTCATTGTTGATTATGTCTCTAAGTGGATCGAAGCAATCGCTATTCCAAAGGACGATGCTCGGACAGTGTTAAAGTTTTTTCACACATACATCCTTACACGTTTCGAAACACCTCGAGCCTTAATAAGTGACCAAGGCACTCACTTCCATTGTAATTAGGTGGTGATAGCTTTGAAACGTTACGGTGTGAAACATCGTATGACAACCACATATCATCTGCAAACAAATGGAAAAACGAAGGTATCCAATCAACAAATTAAAGGTATTCTTAAGAAGGTGGTTAACCCATCTCGACATGATTGTTCTTCACGATTAAATAATACGTTGTGGGCGCTTCGTAATGCATACAAAACACTGTTAGGGATGTTGCTATATCAGCTAGTTTTTGGTAAATCATGTCACTTACCTGTTGAACTTAAACTTAAGGCCATGTGAGCAATCAAGCAAGTGAACATGGACCATGATGCTGCTGGAAAGAAAAGATTGTCGGACATTTTAGAACTGGAAGAAATTCGACGCAATGCTTATGAAAATGATTTCATTTACAAGGAAAAAACTAAAAGATGGCATGACAACATCATTTCGCGGCGATAATTTTCTCCTGGTCAGTTAGTACTTTTATTTAACTCACGTTTAAAATTGCATCCAGGAAAATTATGCTCAAGATGGTCAGGCCATTTTGAAGTTGTCGAGGCATTTCCACATGGCGTGGTGACAATCAAGGATTTTAATGATGGGCACTAATTTAAAGTGAATGACTAATGATTGAAGCATTACTGAAGCCTAGGCATCAACGAACAAAACGAGACCATTAACTTGGTCACATTTTTTTAGAATGTCATTGCAATCTTTCTATTTACTTTTTGTCTTTTATTTTCTTTTAACTTGTTTTCTTTAGTTTTCTGTAGGAATAAAAGATCTTCTTTTTGTCGACTTACACGAAAGCATTACTTATCAACGCATTTCATCAATGACTTAGCAAAGTGTTTCGAGAAAGAATCACGTTTACTGATTCACCCAAAACCCCAACCGTTGGATCAATCCAAAAAGTAAGATCTATGTCTTGGCAATTATTGACTGCAGACACAAGGTACTCCCACGGCAGCAGTAATCATCACGTCTCTTCACCTCTATCTTCTATAAAGCACTCTCTTTGGGTCGATTGTATCTTCACACTCACAACCATCATTGTTGCTATAATCTTTTTTTTCTCCAACCTTTAGTTTTTCTACAAGATATTCTCACCCTCTTTATTTCAGTAGTTATGGCAAGAACTTGCGGTACGAAAACTCCATCCAAACCCGTTGCTAAATTGTCGGCTACAATAGTCAGAAATGCCGACTAACCACTACCCAAGGAACTTGTCCTGTTCTTATCAAAAGCGATGAAGGACTGTTACCATGAGGTGATGTTAAAAAGGAACTGTCATCCTGAGTAGGGATTTCAGTTTTCCCCACAACTGACATTGGGGAAGCAAGTCGCCAGAACGATTTCATGATTGGCCTGGGAGTAATTTTGTGACCATCCGATAAGATACTCTCACTCCATGGTAAGAGAGTTTTATGCTAACCTGGTTGATTTAGAACAGGATTTATATTTGTTCGTGAAGGTTTGGTGCCATGGAGCACTGACCACATCAATGCTCTCTTCTATATTGCTAAGGGAGAGGACGAGCATGTCGAGATTTTAGAAAACTTGACAGAGGAGGGTGCTGATCTTTTACTAAATGATTTATGCATCGATGGCGCTGTTTGGACTAGTACCAATAGAAACAATTATACGATGCACCATCGCTACCTCACCATTCAAAGCAAGGTGTGGTTTCATTTCATCAACTATCGTTTCCTACCATCTTTCCACAGTACTACAGCAACATTGGACAGAATGTGCCTTCTGCACTCTATACTCAAAGGAAAACGAATCGAGGTTGACGTAATCCTTCACCAGGAAATCACTAAATCCACCACCAAACAGACAAGTATCCTGCCTTTCCCTTCTCTGATCATGATGTTGTGTAACCAGAGGGGCATTGTACCTTATGAAGGGGAAGAGAATTTGGAAAACAAAGGGCTGATTAATGATATTTCGGTGGAAAGGATGACAAGGGGGCAAGAAACCCCTATGGTGAAGTAGGTACTACCAAAGAAGGACAAAGGGAAATGGAAAAAGAAGGACACCCATGCGCCCACAGATCCTTAGTTATGGAGGAAGCTCTCTTAGGTTGAAAAGATTGTTGATCGAATGAGCATCCAAAAACAAAAAATTGTCAGCACAATCGACGAGATACAGTTCATACAAAACTTATTCTATGCTTATACTAGGGCATGAAATACTGCTATTGTCAGCACATTTAGTAGTTTGAGCAGAATTCCCTCTGTTCCCTCTTATTAACGATGAAGCTACTCCATCATCAGAGTAGCATGCTTCAGAAGGGAGAACTCAGTCCGTCTAGTCCCCGAATAGAATCCACATCTCTAATGATGAGGATTAAGAGGTGTACTCCAAAGATATGGAAGACTGCTTCTGAAACATCGCCAGCCTCTTCGAGGATAAACTCTAAAACAGTTTGGGGGCCAATATGGTGGAGAGAGAGGCTGCTACTACTGAGGAGCACATAACAATTGCCTCTGATGGGCTTGAAGAAAAAGAAAAAAGAGAAGACAAAGTAAGAGAAGAGAAGGAAACAGAAGAAGAGGAAGAAAAAGTTATTCCGACAAAATTATCGGAGAAATTTATCGACGCACCTACCAACATAGGTGCATCTATTGAACAATTGGCACTATCTAGGGCGAGCTGGGCCAAGGCAGTCACATCCAGCAATGAGGATTCAAATCCTCTGGCTATTGTGCCATTTGTGGCTCCATTTGCTGAGATACATCCATCAGATGTGACTATCGATGAAGCTAACACTCAACCAGCCATGGAGGAGCAATCAACTCCACCAGTTGACCCAAAAGAAAAGAAGCACAAACGTAAGGCAAAGAAGAAGAGCAAAGAGGAGCACCTTAAGAAGAAAAAAAGTCCAAAGTAGCCACATCCTCGACTACAACACACTGAGTTAGTTTACTTTTCAGCAGTTAGTTTAGTTGCATGCATTTCATCTAATTGTCATTACATTTTTATTATCTCTGCATTTTACTTGTTCTCACATTTGCATTGTAGTTGCATTTCCATTAATATTTGTATAGTATTGTCAGTGCATTAAGGACAATACAAACACTAAGTTTGGGGGAAGTTTGGAATGGAAATACAATTACACCCACAAGTTTAAGAATATATTTGTCTTTTTAGTTGAATGAAAGCATGCATAGTTAAGAAAAATGTGACTACAATTTTTTTCATTTGATGCTTCATTCTTGGCTTATTTGGAATGCTAATGCGTGAATTGGATGAATGTGATTGAATGTTGAATCCTTCTATTTTTGGATGAATTGTTGATATTACATTAGTAATAAATGAGTAGTATCATTCTTTAAATATTGAATTATCTTACCATCTTGCAGCTATGTATATAATTATATTTACTAATAAAAGACACTCCAATTTGGGTGCATTGTGACTTAACAAGGGGGAACACTCCTCTGCAAGTGTTAGAAAAATTATCTAGCCAAACGCTGTCACTGCAAGAGTGTGTGTCGACACAATTACATGCTCCTTAGGGGTTTGCTGCTCCCTATCGTTACTACCCAAGAACAAGAGTATAGTAATGCAATGACATCTCTCATTCACATATAAAAAAATTAATGAAAAAAAATTTGATAAAAAAAATATGTATATTATTATACAATAAATGTTGTATTGGTTAAGAAGATTTAAGATTTAAAGTGTGATGCTAGCATTAGTGAAGTTGTAGTTCTGATTATTCATGCCTATAAATTGTCGGCCCAATATTCCAGCATTTGAATGCAATTTATACATTAGGATTCTACAGAATATAAGTGGCTATAATGATGATTGTGGTGACAAGAATTTGGATATAAATTTGCTAGCTTTTATTTACTTGAGGATAAGTAAAAACTCAAGTTTGGGGGTGTGATAGCATTAAAAATGACATTTATTTTCTCCTTGAATTAGTGTATAATTTGTTCTTTTTGTATCATATTTAGCCTACATTTTCAACATTTCATACTTAGTATTTGCATTTTCTAAATCAGCGTTGTATGATCTTACTTTCTTTCATTTTATTCCTTTTGTGATACTAGTGTCGCTGTATTGAATATCAGTTTTGCATCTAAAGTTGTCAGCGCAAAAATCCACCTTAGAAGATCGGTGTAGGATAGCATTCAAAGATGTGGCCACAAGTTTGATTTAGAATTGTGGCTAAATATGTCACTACATAAATGCTTCTATATTTTATCAGGGATTTTACACTGCTAACACATTCAGAAGCACCAGCGCAAGAGAATGTCAAGTTGTCGCAGCAAATTTAAATCATAATTTGCGTCTAGAGATGTCACGATAATCTGCAATTGCCTAATGCACAAACCAGATCTGTCTGAGTGCACAGCTAGCAATAACAAACTTGTACAACTACAAAAAGGGAGTTAGATCTGAGAGGGGGTAGACCTGTGCTTTTTAGTGATTATTAATAGAGTGGAGAGAGAGAATATGAGAATCAAGCTATGAAGAATTCAATTCCACAATTCTCTCATTTTTATCAAAGTAAGCTGCCATGGAAGCTTGACTTCCGAGGAGGGTAATCTAATGCAACAAGGAGGCGACTACTCCTGATGAGGAGTGCTTAGGTGCGATGCAAGAGGAGCTATTATGGGAGGATTCTAGTAGACTAGGACTAGCATGCTTCAATCTCTTACTCTTCTCTTGCGTCGCACTTAGGGGCTCCCTGTCAAGAGCATATTTGTCTTCTTCTACACGTCGGTTTGCCCTTGAGAAGTCTAAGCTTCCATGGTCTCAACCTTAAAAGATGGATTGTAGAAGAAAATATCTGAAAGAAGACTCTTTTCTCTCTCTCCTCATGAGTATTTATCTTCAACTGAATAGTACAAGTGTCCTTTCCTCCAAATCTAGCAATATCTAGCCATACCAGTTAGTTACACCAGATTGGATAGCTCACGCATTTCTGGTTTTTATCCAGACAACTATTAGATGCGGTGACAATTTTGGGTGCAACTCTGGACATGCTCATACAGTGACAACTCTGGAAATTTTGGACAAGTTTCTGCAGCGACAATTCTGGACATGCTCATGTAGCGACATTAGTAGTAAAATATAACAAAATTAAGGGCAACTAGGAAAAGGTCTATTGAGTTAGAAAATGCAATAAACTAAACTAAAAAATGCTAAAATATGTGCTAAGGATGACTAAATGGGAACAACTTAAACAATAAGTAAAGAAAAATCAATGGTTCTTTCTAGTACTATCACCATGACAATACCACACCTAAACTAGTTGCCACAACACCACTGTCCTAGATTGCTGAAGCAAGAAAATACTATCGATCAGCTGATTGATGAGATAATGAGGATAGATGATAAGGAAAAGGAGGATGACACTGTTCTAACACTAAAAAAGCGAAAGCTTAAAGGCAAACGACCTGCCTAGAAGTCCTTCTATATCAATTGAAAGGCGTAAAATTTTAAATTTTGTAGCCCCAAATTTTTTGTTTTTGTGATACATGTGTTTTTGTTTTTATTTTTGTCATAACATATTTTTGTTTGCATTCATTTGTTTTCATGCATTAAGTACAATGCATCCTTTAGGTTTGGGGGTGTGTTATTCCATTTAGTTGCATATATGTTAGTTTTTGTTTTATAGTTTGTCATTACATTTTTAGTTGCCATATTGAGATATTGCCACGATATATTTTTGTGAGAAATTTGTGAAGCCAAAAGGTATAGATATATTATTGATGTTTGATGAGGAATATAACCTTTAAAATTTAAATTTTTTGTAGGAGTGAATTAGGTAATTCAGATTAGGATAGTTGCCTAAAATTTATTTCTAAAAAATAAAAGGATTTTGAAATATTTGTGATTATTTTAAAGTATACATTTCTTAATAAAACATGGATTTTGTTTGAGCTAAGTGTTAAATGAGAAATGTTGAGGTAGTGATTAGAGAAAACAGAAATATTGTCAGTCCAATGCTCGACCATTCTGGGAAAGTCAACAATTCTTTGTTTGCTACATCGTTTTGTTGATGAGAAAAGTATGCGTTTGAGTATGAATGCTTAAAGAAAAAATTGTTAAAAGAAAAAAATATAAAAAGAAAAATTATTTGTCGAGATACTTTGTTGTAGCAAGAGGCATAGAAGCCTAAGGAGATAGTTGTTTGCTCCATCCATCTTTTTAGTTGAAAATTTTGAACTACATGAGTGTATAAATTCAGATTTTGATGTGTTGTTAGCATGAAAATTAAGTTTTTGATCCACTGTAGTTGTCAAGTCTAACATTGCATGACAAAATGAATTCCCTAAGAGAGCAAATAAAATATTGTCTAAGGAAAATAAAGAAAAAACTTAAGTTGAATAAATGAAATAAGTTTTGAGGAAATATTTGCTTTAGATTTAATTAAATGTCAATTTAGAATTCTTTAACTTTAGATTGAAATTTTTGCATTGAATTTTCTGGATTTACCTATGACGCTGCTGCAAAGTTTTGCAATTACAAAAGTTAATGAGATTTGCAATTACAAATGTTGATGAGAACTGAAATATTTGTTGTACTAGAAAGGTGTAAACAAAATTCTTGTGAAAATTGTCAAGGTTATTCTCTTTGCATTCATGCATACATGCATCGGCATATTTTGCTTGAGAACAAGCAAAAGTTCAGGTTTGGGGGAGTGATAACTCTTGAAAAAGAGTTATATAACATACTGCGGTATGGTGCAGGAAGGAAGGTTCTACAAAATCTGGAGAATGAAGAATTGTTGGAGCAAAACTTTGCTGTCAAATGCTATAGAAAAATCAGGATTGCTGACTCAGTACAGTACAACACAGCATTTGCTAGCTGTCAAAGGCACTAGAAGATTCCCTTAAAAATCAGATTTGAATGCCAGCTCAAATATGCTATAGCAAAGTCTGATCTGCAGATGTTGCTACAAAAACGCTCCAACAACTAGATTCTACTGCAGCAAAACCAGATCTGCAAATCTAAGAGAAGCACTAGAAGGATTCCTTGAAATCCAGATCTAACATGAAATAGGTGTGGCAAAGGTCCTATAAAAGCAACATTCTGATGAAGAAATCAAATATCAAAGATTTTATACAAGTAAGGCTAGAGTGTTGTTGCATTAGAATTCAGAAGGAGGGAAATTAGGATAGTCATACGGCGGATTTGAGGTGCAGAAGGCAGAGTTGTCAACCATCACTGGGAGCAGAGCTCGACAATGTTGTAGCAAAACCGCCAAAGCAAAGATATGTTACTATGGCGAAGCAAAGCAGAATCGAGAATGCTGGCACGATGTTCTTTTTGGGTCTCAACAAGGAATACTCTTTATCTTTAAATCCGTTTGTTAATTTGTGTGAACAACGAATTTCGCCCTTACACTTACTAGTTAAGGGATGAGTATTGCTGAAACTTTGTTTATGTTTATGAATGAATTACCGATGTGGTTCAATTAAATCTCTTCATTGATTTGTGACTCAGCTTTTTATAATTCTAAATGCTTAAAATCATAGGAATAAGCTCTTGTTTTGCATGTGCATAATCTTGACCTATAGCGAGATCAATTTACTAGAGCATAAGTCAATGTAATGAGCATATATAGGAAGATATGTGTAGTAACTCTAATGAGATACGTTCATTAAAGATGAGATAAGATTTGTTGGGAAGAAGCATGATTTAGGAATATAATGTGTGTTCACTGTAAAATGTTGCTGCATGAAACAAGCACGTCATTACTTAGTCATTTTGAGATAATTTTGTAGAAGTAAATATTTGCTAAGACATTCGTAGATCTAGAACTTGGATCTACAATATTCCAGATTCATTGATTGCAACCTTGTCTTGTAATAAAGAGTTTGCCACTCGTCTCTACTAAGCTGGATAAGTACTTAGTAGATTTGATGCACTACTTGGATAAATCTTGATCAACTTTATTGTTTTGCATTTTGTTATGACACGCACTTTGTAAACACACTTTATCTTGTTATCCCATTTAATTTTTGTATTCTTTTGTCAACAGTCTTAACAATTTATTCTGACTACCAATCTCTCTGAGGGTACGATACTTTACTTATCACTTTATTACTTGAACGTTGTGTACACATGCACATTTGTGACTGCAATATTATTTTACACGCGACAATCGCCGTTGCCAAGGAGATTGGTCCAATTTAGTAAGATTTTTGTTAAATTATTGAGCTAACATTTGTTTTTGTTATGTTTAATTTTGTTTGTTTTTGTTTTTACAAAATTTATCATAGTGTATGAACCAGATATTTTTAGAAAATTTGAAGTTGGATCTAGAAAAAATATATATATAGAAAAAATATATATATAGAAAAAAAACATAATTTTTTTAAGAAAGAGAAAAAGAGAATTACGAAATATGGCTAGGACCGAGGTGTTTGATGATTGGGATAGACCAATACGAGAATATCTAATTCCTACTTTGGATGATCTATATCCTAGAACCTCAAGATTTTTGACTTGCATGAGTGATGCTAGAGAAATGGAGCTCAATGCCATAACATCCCAGGTATCTTTTTTGACTAATATGAGTAATTCCATGCAGAATGCTACAACAGTTGCAGAATGGAAATTTGCCGCGACATATTGTGATTATTGTGGAGGCAACCATGAGTAATGGGAATGCCCATCAAATCTAGCAAATGTGTACCACATGGGGAATTTCTATCGAAATGAAAATCCATATTCCCACACTTAAACACCAGGGTGGGAGTAACGTCCAAATTTTTGTTGGAACAATCAAGATGCTGGAAGTATAAACAATGATGTCTGACAGAATGCTGAGTGGTTCAATTATGATCAACCTTTGCTATGGCAAAATGTCCAGCAAAACGAAGCATCAGAGTTTTCAACAATTGAAAATTTGCTGAAACAATATATTTGAAAGAATGATGTTATGCTTCAAAGTCAAGCTGAATCCCTATGAGCTCTTGAATATCAAGTTGGCCAGATTGTGAACGCAATAAATTTGAGACCAAAGGAAACTTTGCCAATTGATATTGAGAATTCAAGATCACAAGGGCAAGAGCATTGTGAGGAAATCATTCCCAAAATTGAGAGTCAACTGAATGAAGTAGTTAAAGAAGCTACAACAAAAGAAGATAGTTCAGATCTCGACAATGGAAAGACGTCAGAACAATCTTAAAAGCAAACTGCAGCTGAAGAGGTTAAAAAAATATTATTGCTGCCGAATCAGATCATTTTGTCGACATAAAACCTACAGCAAAACTACCTCAGCAACTTGAAGATACATTGTCAAAGAAGCAAATATTGAGAGAAGTTGAAGCAATTGCACTTATTGAAGGGTGCACTACCATGACAAATAAATTACTTCCAGAATTTAAGGATCCCAAGAGCTTCATAATACACTATTTCATTGGTAATCGATATATTGAAAAGACATTATGTGATTCCAACGCAAGCATAATTTTGATGCCTAGATCCGTAATTAAGAAGTTACAGAATTGGAAAAAGTGCAAGAAAGAGTGGAAATTTTTTGGAACCATGAGGAGAATAAGAGGTAGCTTCAGAAAAAAATAAAAAAATAATTTTTTTTTACCAAGTTTGTTGCTGCAGAGTAAGAACCCAAGCACTTGAAGAAGGAACAAATCCCGTGTCTACACCGATTAAGGGGTAACTCTAAACTTTGCTCTAATTTTGCATTTGTTTTTATTTTGTCATAGCATAATTTTGTAAATTACTAGAGCATAGTAGAGTATTTGATTTAGATGATTGTTTAAAAGCCTTTGAACTTCTGAAGAAGCAACTAGTTGCTGCACCTATTGTCATAGCACTAGATTGGAATTTTCCATTTGAGCTAATGTGTGATGCTAGTGATTTTGCTGTTGGAGCAGTGCTAGAACAAAGAAAGGAAAAAATATTTCATGCGATTTATTATATGAGTAGGACCCTTAATGATTTGCAACTCAATTGCACAACAATGGAGAAGGAGTTGTTGGTAGTGGTCTTCGCATTTGACAAATTCAGATAATATTTTCTTGGCACAAAAGTGACAGTTTAAACAGATCATGTTGCGATAAAATATTTGATTGCAAAGAAGGATGTCAAACCAAGCTTGATTTGATGGTTTTTTCTGTTGCAAAAAAAATTATTTGGATCATCCTCAAACAAATAGAAAAGCAAAGATATCGAATTGAGAGATTAAGTCGATTTTAGAGAAAGTAGTGAATCCAACGCGTAAGGAGTGGTCATCAAGATTAGAGGAAGTTTTGTGGGCATAATGCACTGCCTTTAAAATGCCACTGTGAATGTTACCATTGAAGCTTGTCTATGTATCATGGAAGAGTTAAATTGCGGGCATATGAGAATGCCGGATTTATAGCAAAATTTTGCTGAAGCAATAAGCATTATTTGGACGATACACTGTCACGACAGAAAAGTGCTATAACATTGTGAGATGTCGAATGATCTGGAGATAAGAGTTAATACAACAACTTTGTAATTTATGATGTGCAGCATTATCAGCACTGTTGGACCAATGGGAAGCAGTTGCGTCCATGCCATGACAATACCACACCCAAACCAATTGCCACAACACCACTGTCTTAGATTGCTGAAGCAAGAAAATGCTGTCGATCAGTAGATTGATGAGATAACGAGGATAGATGATGAGGAAAAGGAGGACAACATTGTTCTAACGCAACAAAAGTGGAAGCTTAGAGGCAAATGAACTGCCCGGAAGTCCCTCTGCATCAATCGAATGGGGTAAAACTTTAAAATTTGTAGCTCAAAAATTATTTTTTTTGTGATACATGTGTTTTTGTTTTTGTTTTTGTTTTTATCATAACATATTGTTGCTTGCATTCATTTGTTTTAATTGATTGAGTACAATGCATCCTTTAGGTTTGGGGGTGTGTTGTTCCATTTAGTTGCATATATGTTAATTTTTGTTTTATAGTTTGTCATTAAATTTTTAGTTGCCATATTGAGATATTGCCATGATATATTTTTATGAGAAATTTGTGAAGCCAATAAGGTATAGATATATTACTGATGTTTGATGAGGAATATAGCCTTTAAAATTTAAATTTTTTGTTGGAGTGAATTAGGTAATTCAGATTAGGATAGGTGCCTAAAATTTATTTCTAAAAATAAAATGATTTTGAAATCTTTTTGATTATTTTAAAGTATATATTTCTTAATAAAACATGGATTTTCTTTGAGCTAAATGTTAAATGAGAAATGTTGAGGCAATGATTAGAGAAAACAAAAATTTTGTCACTCCAATGCTCGACCATTTTGAGAAAGTTAGCAATGCTTTGTTTGTTCCATCGTATTGTTGATGAGAAAAGTATGCGTTTGAGTATGAATGCTTAAAGAAAAAATTGTTAAAAGAAAAAATATAATAAGAAAAAATCTTGGTAGGGACACTTGTCGCGTGTAAAATAATATTGCAATTGCAAATGTGCAAGTGTACACAATGCAGTTAATACAATGATAAATAAAGTTTCGATCCCACAGAGAGAATGGTATTCAGTAGGAATTTGTTAACTGCTGACAAAATAATTTGTGCTTAGAAATTAAAATGTGTTAACAAGGAAAAATGTATTTACAAAGTGCGTGTCATAAAAAAATGCAAAACAAAATCAAATTGATCAAGATTTATCCAAGTAGAGCATCAAATCTACTAGGTACATATCAAACTTAGCAAAGATGAGTTACAAAATCTTTAGCACAAGACAAAGTTGCAATCTATAAATCTGGAATATTACATATCCAAGTTCTAGATCTATGAATGCCTTGACAAATATCTGCTTATACAAAATTATCTCAAAATGACTAAGCAATGATTATGCTTGTTTAATGCAACAACTTTTTACACCGAACACACATTATATTCCTATAACATGCTTCAACCAACAAAACTTATCTCATTCTTAATGAATGCCACACCTAAGTGTTACTACACTTATCTTTCGATTTATGCTCATTACATCGACTTATGCTCCAGTAAATCCATCCTGTTGTAGGTCAAGATTATGTACATGCAAAACAAGAGCTTATTCCTAAGATTTCCAACATGTAGAATGATCAACAACTGAGTCACAAACCAATGAAGATATATAATAGAACGATATCGATAAATTCATTCATAAGCATAAAACATAGTTTCAACAATATTCACCCCTTAACAAATAATTGTAAGGGCAACAATTCATTGTTCACACAAATTCACCAAACAGATTTAAATATAAAGAGTACTCCTTGTTATTACCCAAAAAGAACATCAGACCCACATTCCTGATTCTACTTTGCTTCGCCATAGCAACATATATTTGGTTTGGTGGTTTTGCTACAACAAGGTTGAGCTCCTCTCCCAACGACCACTGACAACTCTGGCTCTGCATTTTAGATCCGCCATGTGACTCTCTTAATTTCCCTCCTTCCGGATTCTAGCTCAATAGCACTCAAGCCTTACTTGAATAAAATTCTTGATATCTTTTCCTTCATCCAAATGTTGTTTATACAAGAGCTTTGGCCACACAATCACGTTGTCAAATTCGATTTTCCAGGGGTTCTATAGCCTCTTAGAGCTTCTAATGCAGACCATAAATAAATCGAGTTTACTTCAATAGAATCTTTTATAAATCGCCAATAAAAACCAGCATGCCCAAAGTAGGTGGCGGAAGATTCTCAATTAGCTAAATTTTTTGCTTTGCCAACTGCTATTCCTTGGTTTGAATTTTTCTGACCAAGCATAATGCCTTCACAAACCATAAAGTGGCATTTTTCCCAATTTAAGACCAAGTTTGTTTCTTCACAATGCTTTAGAACAACCTCTAAATTATTCAAGCAATCCTCAAATGTATCTCCAAAAACCGAAAAATCATCCATAAAGACTTCTAAAAATTTCTCCACCATGTCCAAAAAAATTACCATAATACAAAGTTGAAAAGTTGCTGGCGCATTACATAGTCTAAATGACATTCTTCTAAAAGCAAAAGTTACTTACGAACACATGAATGTTGTCTTTTCTTGGTCTTCAAGTGCTATGGCAACTTGATTGTAACCTGAATAACCATCAAGGAAACAATAATATGTCTTACCTGCAAGTCTATCCAACATTTGATCTATAAACGGCAAAGGAAAATGGTCCTTCCTCGTAGCTTTGTTGGGTTTCCTATAGTTCATGCAAACTCTCTATCATGGGACAGTCCTAGTAGGAATCAACTCATTATTGTCATTACGTACGACCACCTTTTTTGGGGACATATTGAACTGGACTAACCAAAGAACTATTAAATATTGGGTAGATTATTCCAACATCCAGCCATTTTATTACCTCCTTCTTGACAACTTCTTTCATAATCAGATTCAGCCTCCTTTGCTGCTTTATCGAATTCTTATAACAATCTTTCAACAAAATTTTGTGCATGAAAAATGCTGGACTAATTCCTTTAATATCAGCTATAGTCCAACCTATTGTCTTTTTAAACTTCTGCAAAACTCCTAATAGTTGCTCTTATTTCTCTTTCTTCAAACCTACAGAAATAACTACTGGCAAAGTTTTGTTATCACATAAAAATGCATATTTCAAATGTATTGGCAAAGGCTTTCAACTCAAGTGTTGAGGGTTCAATAATAGAAGGCTTTGGTGCTTTGAAAGCACGATCAGATAAATCTAAAGATTCAAACCTTCTTCTTGGCCTATCTACAATATGCTTGACATCACAAATTTCTGAAACTTTAGCTTCAATGTCTTCACAAATATCTATAACAACATCAGTAACATCAGTATTGTTACAACAAAAATTTGCTAAATTTTCTTCCACAACTACCACTTCTACATTGATCATGTGACATTCTTCAGATGATATGAATTAAACACATTAAATGTAACTTGCTACTCATTAACTCTCATAGTTAACTCACCTTTTTGCACATCTATTAAAGCTCTACCCATAGCTAAAAATGGTCTACCCAAAATTACGGGAACTTCTTTATCATCCTCAAAGAACAAAATAATGAAATCTACAAGGAAAATAAATTCATCAACTCTTACCAACACATCTTCAATCTTACTCTCCGGATGTGCGAATGAGCGATCTGCTAATTGTAACATCACCATCGTAGGTCTCGCTCTTCCAATTCCAACTTTCCTAAAAACTGACATTGGCATTAGATTAATACTAGCACCTAAATCACATAACACCTTACCAATGTAGCTGTTACCAACAGCACAAGGAATAGTAAAACTCCTTGGATCTTTTAACTTTGGTGGTAACTTATTCACCAACGTTATCGTACACACTTCAGTAAGCGCGACGGTCTCGAATTCACCCAATCTTTTCTTTTTAGACAAAATGTCTTTCATGAATTTCATGTAATTGGGCATATGCTCCGATGCTTCCTCAAGAGGAATATTAATGTGCAACTGTTTCAACACTTCCAAAAACTTCTTAAATTGAACATCTTGCTTCGACTGTTCAAATCTATGCGAAAATGGTGGCGTAATCTTTTCTTTTGCCTAATGGAAAGATTTTGTCTTGACGTTATCCTTAACATTAACAATATCATGTTTTTCTTCTTTACTTGTCTCTACCACTTTCTGAACACTTTCGTTTTCAGCTTCCAACATAACATCTTCCAACTCTCTTTTTGCTTCAACATTACTTCTTGCTCTAGCATCTAATTTTGGACTTCATCATCTGTTATAGCAAATTCGTCATCATAAACATCATCAACAAATAATTGATTACCTATAAGTGAAATGGCTTTGCAATGCTCCTTTCCTTGCAACCTTGGATTCTTAGTATCACTTGGCACTGCTCCTTGCGGACTTGAATTCATTGCATTAGCAAATGGCCCAACTTGTTTTTTGATAGCATTAGAAAAGACCATTAATTTCTCCTTATTTAGAGTATAATTTGTTGCCTTTGTACCATGTTTAGCATACATTTTTAGCATTTTATATTTAGTAAATGCATTTTCTAAGTTAGTGATATTTTGTGTAAACTTCTTTCATTTTATTATACTAATGCTACTAATGTCGCTACATTTAGTGTCAATATTGCTTCTTGAGATGTCAGTGTAGGGATCTATCTTAAAAGATCAAAACAGGAAAGTGTTCAAGGCTGTCGCCGTAATTTCAATCCAGAATTGCACCTAAACATGTCACTGCATGAGCACTCCCAGATTACATCAGGGACTTTACTGTGTGAACATATCTAGAAGCACTAGTGCATGAGGATATCACAATTGTTGTAGCAAATTAAAATCTAAATTTACGTCCAGAAATGTCGCGACAACCTGTAAATGCTTACTGCATATACCAAATCTGAGTGAGTGTACAACTGGATTAACTAACTTGTACAGCTGCAAGGAAGTTAGATCTGAGGGAAGAAGGACACATGTACTTGGCAGTAAAGATAAATACTAAGGAGAGAGAGAAGAGGAGGATCATCTAGCTCGTGAAAAATCAATTTTGTTTTCTCATTTTTTTTCTTAAGCTTGCTTCCATGGCAACTTAATTATCCTGGAGGGTGAACTGACTGTGAAGAGAAGGCAACATCCGCTCCTAACGAGGAGTGCTATAAGTGTGACGCAAGAGGAACATTAGGAAAGAGTTCTAGTAGGCTAGGAATAGAATGCTTTAACATGTTCTTTATTTCCTCTTAAACGTTGATAAATTCTGATGGACTTAATTGTGTATGGAAGTACCTTTTAATTTTAGATCTAAATTGATTTCTGTCCAAATCTTCATATCTGTTTATCTTTGCATTTAATTGCTTGATCACGGAAGTGTTATTGCAGTTGCTGAACTAGAAAGTGCGATCACAAGTTAAATTAACAAGCAAGACAACAGAAGATGCTTGAGACACGAAGGAATTCTGGTCACTTGTTCTCGAATGCAAAGTATTGGTAGCATTAGAAGGTGTAGCTAATACTAGTATTTAGGTCTTGGATAAACAGAGAAGTCAAAGTGAGTAAGATCTCATTAAGCTTAAATGCAGCGACAATTTATTTATCATTTACCTTGTGCTCACATTTAGTGATTGCCGACTTATCAAGTCAGGGATCCCCCTATTCTATCATCATTGTTTTATTTCTTTAAATTCCTTAATTTGCATCAGCAAAATATCTAAAACTTTCACTATATTTTCTTATTAAATTGTTTTGACATATTGTATCATAGACTCACAACAATTGCTTTGACAGTTTTGATTCATTCTAATTTTGTAGTCTGTGATTTAATTACGCTGACATTATTCCTTACAATTCCTTTTATGCTAACTTTAATTTCTTCGACAATTATATCATCAACAACCATCTTTGTGGGATCAATATCTGATAGCTAAAACCTATCAACTATACTTATAGTGTTCGCTTGCACCAATTGTTGTGACGTTCATAGCGCGATCAAGTTTTGGCGCCGTTATCGGGGATGGCGTTTGTTTGATGTTTATTTTTGTAGTTGTAGTTATTCTTTGTTTCCTGATTTTTATTTATTACTTATTTGTTTTTGTTGACTTAAATCCTTTCAATTTTTAGGTATTTTATGACCACTAGGAGAAATCCTGAAAATATTGTTGGCTTAGATCCGAAAATTTAAAGAACTATTTGAAGGAGAAGACAAGAATAAAGGAATATGGCTTTACCTGGAAATGATGATATACCATAATTGCCGCCACAAAATCTTGTTCCTCTAATACAGCCATAAAATTTAAATAACCCACCGCTGCCACAAGTAAAACAAATACAAAACAGAACAATCAGAGACTCTGCTTTTCCTATGTTGGATGACTTGTAACCAGGGGTTGTTAGACCAGCTATCCAAGTTGGGAATTTCAAGTTAAAATTGGTTAATGTTTCAAATGTTAAATTCGAATGGGTAATATGTTGGTTTGCCTCATGAGGATGCGAGAGAGCATCTTAAATATTTTCTGTTAATTTGTGCTTCTTTTTGTCAGCATGGTGTTCCTGATGATGCCTTGAAGATACAACTATTTCCTTATTCATTGCAAGGAAGGGCTCATACCTAGTTCTTGGATTACCTGCTGGATCTATTACATCGTCGAATGCACTTGTAACTCAAATTTTTTTACGATTTAATCCACCCACGATGAGTGTTCGATTAAGGAATGATATTACTACTTACCATCAACTAGATGATGAGAATCTGCATACCACATGGGAGCGTTACAAAACTTTGCTTCGACATTGTCCCATGCATGGAATCTAACAAGAATCACAAATCAAAATTTTCTACAATGGACTAAATGCACAGACAAGAAATTTTTTCAATGCATCTGCAAACGGTCCTTTGTTGGATTGCACCTATGATGAGGCCGTGCGAATTTTGGAGAGAAATGTGCAAAATGATTATCAATACCTAATTTCTCAAGCTACTCAAGTAAAAATGAATCCTAGAGTTATTGAATTAGATGTCATATAAGCTTTAAGTGCACAGGTATCTTTGTTGGCTAATATGATTAAAAACATGAAAGGGACTAGTGACTTTGCTCCCATTCAAGTTACTCAGTAATTGGATGTCCCGACATTTTGTTGTGAAATTTGCGGTGACAATCATAGCTAAGAGGATTGTCCACAGTATGCAGAAAATATGTTCTATGTTAATAACATCAGAAGAAACTCGTATGGTAACTCTTATAACAGTTCAACCAGGAATCAACAACCTTTGGGGAATCAAAATACGTCCACATTTTGATATGGAAATTCCTTAAGTCAAGGAAATTTTCGACAAAGAAGTTACAATTAGTAGCAAAATTACAATCACAATTCTTAGGTGCAGGCACATCATGATCAAATGTAGTCACATGCTCAAATACGGTAACATGCTCGTTTGCAGCCACAGCAAACTGCAATAATATGACTATGCAAGGATAGCATCAACAACAACAACAGCAGTACTCTCAACCACGAGCAGATCCATTAGCTGCCCTTGAAGCTTTGATCCGTGAACATATTAAAGGAATTGAAGCTATTGTGTAGGGAAATTATTCTTCCATCCGAGCGTTGGAAGCACAATTAGGACAACTAGCTTTTAATATGAGCATGAGTCCACCAGGTGCTTTACCTAGGATGTTGAAAATCCAACTCAAAAGGGGAAGGAGCATTGCAAAGCTATTACTTTTTGAAGTGGAAAGAAAACTGTTGAACAAAGCAGCAATTCCAATACAGCACCTGTCGACGCAAATGAAACAGAGCAACGAGGAAAAGTTGTATTCAAAGAAGAAACATTAGAGCTAAAAGAAGAAGAGCCACCAGTAATTACACCCATGCCTACTATTCGACCTCCAAGACTATCGATGCAATTACCAATGTTGACGCAACCGGTTGTATCACAACAACCTAATGTCACTATACCTTTGTCGTTTCCACAATGATTCAAGGAAAAAGAACACGATGGAGAATATCAAAAGTTTTTGGCCACTTTGAAACAATTACATGTTAATATGCCTCTTGTCGATGCTCTTGTGCAGATTCCTAGCTATGAGAAATTTATGAAGTAGCTTTTATCCAAGAAAAGGAAGTTGACTGACATCGAGACAATTGCCCTCACAAAAGGTTGCAGCACTGTACTGACAAATAGATTGCCACCCAAGATGAAAGATCTTGGTAGTTTTACAATTTCATGCTCTATTGGAAATCATTATTTAGGCAAAGCTCTCTGTGATCTAGGAGCAAACATCAACCTTATGCCCTTATCAACATTCCAGAAATTGGGAATTGGTCACATGAAACTCACTGTGGTGACATTGCAGCTGGCGGATAGATCTTTTGTACAACCTTAAGGACAAATTAAAGATGTTCTCGTCCAAATAGATAAGTTTGTGTTCCTAGTAGATTTTTTTATTCTTGATTGTGAAGCTGATAAGGAAGTACCAATAATTTTGGGACACCCATTTCTTGCTACAGGTCACACTCTTATAGACATATTCAAGGGTGAGTTAATTATACGACACAATGATGAACACTTTACCTTTAGTGTCTTTGAAGCAACTCCTTGTAGGAGTAAAGAGCAATGTCATCGTATTGATGTACTGGATGAATTAATTACGGAGGAATTTAATAAGCGAAGTACAACAGCTTTAGAAGAATTTGCGGAGATAACTGAAGACAATTTTCTACTTGAATGCAACCACAAGGCTGAAGCAAATATGGTTGAGCATAGGCATGGTTGGCAGATGAAATCTTTAGATCTGATCGATAAGACAATTCCTATATTTAAACCGTCTATTGAAGAAGCTCCAACTTTGGAGTTGAAACCATTGCCAACACATTTAAAATATGTTTTCCTTGGTGACAATGATACCTTGCCAGTAATTGTCTCTACAAATCTCAACGCAAGTTAATAGGAGAAATAAATCAAAACACTGAAGCAACATAAGCGTGCCATCGCCTGGAGCATTGCGGATATCAGAGGCATTAGTCCCTCTTTTTGCATGCACAAGATCAAGATGGAGGACGAGGGAAAGCAGTCCATCGAACAGCAATGTAGGTTAAATGAGAAAATGAAGGAAGTTGTAAAAAAAGAGATCATCAAATGGTTGGATGCCGACATTATTTACCTAATTTCTGAAAGTACATGGGTGAGCCCAGTCTAATGCGTTCCAAAGAAGAGCGGTATTATGGTGGTAAGTAATGACAAAAATGAATTAATCCCTACTCGCATTGCTACAGGTTGGCGAGTTTGCATGGACTACCGCCGTTTGAATGCTACCACAAAAAAAAATTACTTCCCACTTCCCTTCATTGATCAGATGCTGGATAGGCTTACTGGCAAGGCCTATTACTATTTTCTTGGTGGATATTCTAGTTACAACCAGATTGCAATTGGGCTGAAAGACCAAGCAAAACAACTTTTACTTGTCCATATGGAAATCTTTTCTGATATGATTGAAGATTCGTTGGAGGTATTCATGGATGATTTTTTTGTTTATGGTCACACTTTTGATAAATGCGTTGATAATTTAGCTAGAGTGTTAAAGCAATGCAAGAACACTAATTTGGTGCTAAATTGGGAAAAATGCCACTTCATGGCAACTGAAGGCATTGTTCTTGGGCATTGTATCTCTTGTCAGGGCATCGAAGTAGACAAGGCAAAGGTGGAGATTATTGAGAAGCTGCCCCCACCTATTAATATAAAGGGAATAAGGAGTTTTCTCAGCCACGCAGGATTTTACGGGCGATTTATCCGAGATTTCTCAAAAATTGCAAAACCTCTCTACTTAGTGTTGGAGCAAAATAAAAAGTTTCTGTTTGATGCTGCCTGTCTGAAAGCATTTGTAAAGATTAAGCAGCAATTAGTGCAGGCACCTATTGTCGTCGCACCGGACTGGTCACGATCGTTCGAAGTTATGTGTGACGCGAGCGACTATATAGTAGGTGTAGTGCTTTGACAACGCAAAGATAAGTATTTCATATAATATATTATGCTAGCAAAACTCTTACTGAAGCGTAGGCCAATTATACAACCATAGAGAAAGAGTTACTGGTAGTAGTTTTTGAATTTGACAAATTTCGTTCTTATCTTGTCAACGCAAAAGTTACAGTATATACTGACCACTCTCCATTGAGATATGTCTTTGCCAAAAAAGATGCCAAACCAAGACTGATTCGATGGATCCTACTGTTATAAGAATTTGATATTGAAATTAAGGATCGAAAAGGATCAAAAAATCAAGTAGTAGATCATTTATCCTGTCTAGAATTCGGGAGTGAAGATGGTAAAACCTCATAAATTATCGATGCATTTCCCGACGAGAAGTTCTTTTCTGTCAATGCATCCCTATGGTACACGGATGTTGTTAATTATTTGGTCTATGGAAGACTACCACTGATTGCAACTGGTCACAGAAAGGTAAGATTTCTTCGAGATGCTGCAAAGTATTACTAGAATGAGCCATACCTGTTTAAGGTATGCACCGACAATATTATTCTTCACTGTGTCCCTGAAGAAGAAATGCTTCCTTTCTTGAAGCATTGCCATGATGCTCCATATGGAGGTCATTTTGGTGGTGTTAGGACTATTGCAAAGATCCTTCAGTCAGGATTTTATTGGCCATCATTGTTTCAAGATGCCCATAACTTTGTTTAATAATGCGATAAGTGTCAGCGTACTGGATCGATATCTCGACGCAACGAGATGTTGAAATAGCCTATTATGGCAGTTGAGCTTTTTGACGTATAGGGTATGGATTTCATGGGATCGTTTCCCAATTCTTTTGGAAATGTTTATATTCTGGTCGCTGTCGATTATGTCTCCAAATGGGTCGAAGCAATTGTTGTCGCTAAATATGATGCTCGAACAATATTGAAATTCTTTCACACATACATCCTCACTCGATTCGACACATCTAAAGCATTAATCAGTGACCAAGGCACTCATTTTCATTGCAATCAAGTTGCGACTGCATTAAAACGTTATGGTGTTAAACATCAAATGGCAACCACATTTCATCCACAAACGAATGACCAAACTGAAGTATCCAATCGCCAAATTAAAAATAACCTTGAAAAGGTGGTGAATCCATCCAAACAAGATTAGTCTTCAAGGCTCAATGATGCATTATGGGCGCTTCGCACAGTGTATAAAACACCATTAGGAATGTCACTGTTATCAGCTTGTATTTGGTAAATCCTATCACTTGCCAGTGGAGCTTGAACATAAAGCCATGTGGGCAATTAAGCAAGTAAATATGGATTATGATGCTATTGGACAAAAGAGACTGTTAGACATTTCTAAATTAGAGGAGATTCACTGAAATGCATACGAAAATGTTACCATATACAAAGAAAAAACTAAGAGATGGCACGACAACATCATTTTACGACGTCAGTTTTTTGCAGGTCAGTCTGTACTTTTATTTAATTCGCGCTTAATATTGCATCTTGGAAAATTGCATTCCAGATGGTCAGGGCCACTCAAAGTTGTCGAAGCATTTACTCATGGTGTGGTGACTATTAAAGACTTAAATGATGGGCACCAATTCAAGGTAAATGGCCAACGGGTGAAGCATTATCTCAGCCCAAACGACCACGAGCAGAACGAGACAATTAATCTGGTTACATTTACTTAATTTGTCATTACATTTAGTCCATTTACTTTTCGTATTTTATTTTATTTCAATTATGTTCTTTAGTTATTTTGAAGGAGTAAAAGATACTCTTTTTGTCGACGCATAGAAAAACCTTCTTGTCGACGCAAATTAATTGCTAACTCATAACAGTACAATGTTTCAGGAAAGAATCATAACATTCGATTCACCCTTCTCCCCAACCATCGGATCGATTTTGAAAGGACAATCCGTGTCATTGCATTTATTGGATACAAACATAGCATCCTATCCCTACAGTGGCTACCAACACGCTTTTCATCTTCGTTTTTCATTCCTTATATGAACACCCCATTGTCCCGATAGTGTTCTCCACAACCACAATTTTCATTGTTGCTGCAAATCTTCTCTTCTTAAGCTTTCTAGTATCCTTCAACTTTTATTCTCTTTATTTCATAGAATCATGGCACGTACGAGAGGATAAAAAACCCCTTCCAAATCGACCGTCGAATCTTCTACTGTGGTAGTTTGCGATAATGAGTAGCAGCCGATCAAAGGACCAGTCTTATTCCATACTAAGGCTGCTAAGGACCGCTTTCATGATATCATGTTGAAGCGGAATTGTCATCCAGAATGAGGGTTCCAGCTGTCACCACTTCTCACTCTAAGTAAACAAGTCCACCGGACCATCTCGCGATTGGGGTGGGAAATGTTTTGTACCCATCTTGAAGGATACTCTCCATTCCTCGTTAAGGAATTTTATGCTAACTTGATTGATAAGGATTAAGAGTTTGTTTTTGTTTGAGAGGGACTGGTGCCCTAGGGTGCTGCAGACATCAATTCCTTGTATAACGTTTATGCTGGGGAAGATGAACATATCGCCTTCTTAGAACAACTGACTGAAGAGGGTGTTGACATGTTAATGAGTGATTTATACGTTGATGGTGCCATCTGGATAGGCAACAACCCCAATAACTATACCATGCATCATCGATTCCTCACTATGGAAAGTAAGGTATGGTTCCACTTTATTAATTGTCAATTTTTGCCTTCAACTCACAGGACCACGGTTACATTAGATCGAATGTGTCTCATTCATTCGATTATTAAAGGCTGTAGAATAGATGTCGGTGCAATCCTGCATTAGGAGATTACAGAATGCGTAGCCAAACAAACAGGTATTTTGCCATTCCCCTCTCTTATAATGCAATTGTGTCGAAAACGAGGTGTTGTGCCTCATGAGAGAGAGGAGTTCTTGGACAATAAGGGACCAATCAATGATGCATCGGTAGAGCGTATGACAAGGGGGAAGGAGACCCTTGTGGTGAAAGAAGCTGCCCTAAAGAAAGGAAAGAGAAAAACAAAGAAGGAAGAAAAATAACCTCGTGGCCTCACAAATCTTTAATTATGGAGGAAAATTACAGAGATCGAGTAGTTGGTTGACAGAATCAGTGTGCGGCAAATCAAACTTGTCACCACAGTTTAGGAAATGGACACTCGCAAAATTTATTCTATGCCTACACCAGGGCATGGAATAGTGCAATTATCAACACATTACGCAGCATTAGCAAGCATTCTCTGCCAGAATTCCTAATGTTTCCTCCTATCATCAGGGAGGCAACGCCATCAACTGAAAGAGCTGCTTCGAAAGGCAAGGACCAATCTACTTCTTCCCCATAAATAGTCCATATATCTGATGATGATAACCAGGACGTGAATTCAAATGATGCTGAAAATTGCTTCCACAACATTGCCAACCTTTTTGAAGATGAATTTTCCAACAGCCTAGGAGCAAATATGGCTGAAAAGGAAGCCAATGTTGATGAGGAACACACGACTGTGGAATCTATGGGTATTGAGGAAGAGAAATAAGAAGAGAAGGAGGAGGAAAAGGAAGAAAGAAAAGAAGGAGAGAAGGAAGAAATTTTTGTCGCGATAAATTTGCTCGAAGAATTTGTCGCAGCACCCAAAGATGTGGGTGCAATTGATGAAGAAATGGCGCAACCTGATGAGAATCAATCCGAGGCAGTGATAGTCAGTAATGAGGATTTCAATTGTCTGGCTATAGTGCCCTATGTGGCACCCCTGCTTGAAATACACCCTTCTGATGTCACCATTGATGAAGCCAGCACACAACCAAATGTGAAGGAGCAATCTACTGACCCGATTTAGCCAAAAGAATGAAAATGCAAGTGCAAGGATAAGAAGAAGCACAAGGAGGAGTGCCACAAGAAGAAGAATAAGACCAAAGCAGCCATATCTTCGGCTGCACATCATTAAGTTAGTCTTTAATTTATTCAGTACATAATTTAGTTGCACATCATGTAGTTGTAATTGCATTGTCATCACATTTTAATTGTCCCTGCATTTTATTTGTCTTTTATTTGTCGACGCATTTGCATTGTAGTTGCATTTCCATGTATATTTGTATATTAATGTTAGTGCATTGGGGATAATACAAACTCTAAGTTAGGGGGAATGAATATGGATTGGAAATGCAATTGCACTGACATTTCTAAAAATTCTTTGTTCTTTTTAGTTTAATGAAAGTATGCAAGGTTATGAAAAATGTGGCTACAAATTTTTCATTTGATGCTTAATTCTTGAATTATGTGAGATGCTAATACATGAATTGGATGAATGTGATTAAATGTTGTATCCCTCTATTATTGGATGAATGGTTGAAATTGCATTAGTAATAAATGAGTCGTATCATTATTTGAATCTTGGAATAACTTGCCATCTACAACTATGTATATATAATTAGAACTATTAATTAAAGACACTCCAATGTGGGTGCATTGTGACTTATCAAAGGGGAACATCTAATGCAAGTGTTAGAAAAAGTAATCTAGCCAAAGGTTGTCATTGCAAGAGTGTGTGTCGGCACAATTACATACTCCCTGGGGGTTTGTTGCACGCCATCATTACTTCTTAGGAACAAGGCTATATAGTAATGCAACGACATCCCTCAGTCGAATAAAAAAAAGAAAAAGGGAAAAGAAAGGAAAAAACAATATGTTTATATAGTAAATGATGTGTTGGTCAAGAGAATTTAAGATTTAGAGCATGATGCTAGTATTGGTAAAGTTGCAATTTTGATTATTCATACCTATAAATTGTCAGCGCAATTTTTTATCATGCGAATGTAATTTATACATTAGGATCTCAGAAAATTCAAGTTGCTAGAATGATTATTGCTTCGACAAGACTTTTGATATGATCTTGTTAGCTTTTGTTTACTTGAGGACAAGTAAAAACTCAAGTTTGGGGGTGTGATAGCATTAGAAAATATTGTTAATTTATCCTTATTTAAAGTATAATTTGTTCCCATTATATAATGTTTAGATGCATTTTTAGCATTTTATATTCTGTAATTGCATTTTCTAAGTCAGATGTTTGGTTTAATTTTCTTTAATTTTGTCCTACTTTGCTACTAATGTCACCACATTTAGTGTTCAGTTTTGTGTCTAAATATGTCAATGCAAGAATCTATCCCAAAAGATCAACGCAGGAAGGTGTCCAAGGTTGTCACCATAATTTAGAATCCAGGATTGTGCCCAAACTTGTCGCCGCATGAACAAATCCAGAAGTACTAGTGCTTGAGAATATCAAGGTTATCGCAGCGAATTAAAATCTAAATTTGCATCAAGAGATGTCGTGACAACCTTTAACTACTTGCTGAATGCACCAAATCTGCGTGAATGTACAGCTGTATTAACTAACTTGTATATCAATAAGGAAGTTAGATCTGAAGAAGAAGGACACCTATATTTGGCATTAAAGATAAATACTGATAAAAAAAAGAAAAAAAAGGAGGGAGGAATCTTGAAGCTTGTGACAAAAATCTTGCTCCTGGAGGGTGAACTAACTGTGATGAGAAGGCAAGTCTTGCTCCTGACGATGAGAGTTCCTAAGTGCAACACAAGAGGAGCATTAGGGAAGAGTTTTAGTAGGATAGGAATAGAATGCTTCAACTTGTTCTTTATTTCCTCTCAAATGCTGATAAATTCTAATGAAGTTAAATTTGTATGGAAGTACCTTTTAATTTTAGATCTAATTTGATTTTTGCTCAATTTTCTCTTATCTGTTTATCTTTGGATTTAATTGCTTAATCACGGAAGTGCTATTGCAGTTACTGACATTGGAAAGTGTAGTGACAAATTAAATTAACAAGCAAGACAATGAAAGTTGCTTGGGGAACGAATGAATTTTGGCCACTTGTTCTTGAATGCAAAGCATTACCAGCACTGGAAGGTGTGGTTAATGTGAGTATTTGAGTCTTTGATAAACAAGAAAGTCGTAGTTGGTAAGATCTCATTAAACTTAATTGCGGCGATAATTTATCTATTATTTACCTTGTCGTCACATTTAGTGGTTTGCCGACTTATCAAGTCAGGGATCCCCCATTCCATTATCATTGTTTTTACTTCTTTAATCTTTTTAAATTGCATCGACAAATTATCTTCAAACTTTCATTGTATTTCTTATTAATTTGCTTCGACATATTTTATTACAGTATTGCAATATTTGCTTAACAGTTTAATTCATTCATTTTTACACTCTTTATTTTAATTGCACTGACATTATTTATGTAATTTCTCTTATTTTAACTTTAATTGAATAAAAAATTATAAGCATAATTAACCATCTCTGTGGGATCGATATTTGATAGTTCTAATTCTATCAACTATACTTGCATCGAAAAGTGTTTGCACAATTGATGTGACGTTCATAGCACGATCAAGTTTTGAAAAACTTGATTCACATTATGAACGTCACAACAATGTGCAAGATCGCGCTATGAACGTTACATCAATTGTGCAAGCGAACACTTTTCGATGCAAGTATAGTAGACAAGTGAATCTACTGGATATCGATCCCACGAGGATAGGTGTTTGTTGTCTAAAATTATTGGTGCATTATATAAGTAAAATGCAATAAATTGTGAGAATGGTTGTTGGAGCAATAATGTGAAAATAAATATATAATGTAATAAAGGTAAAACGGGATCCACAACGTGAATAGTCAGCATAAAACTAAGTGTGGCTTACAAGGTTAAGAATAACAGGTAATTTGTCAGCGTAATAAAGTGCAATGAACATCTTACCAAACTTGGATTTTCTATTAGATCTATGACTTTAGTATGCACACTAATCATACCTTTCGGTACTGGCAATTCAACACACTTAAGAACAAGTGGACCAAATTCCTTCAATCCCCAAGCAAGTTCTGTTGTCTTGCTTGTTAGTTTAAACTGTCATTGCACTTTCTAGTGACTGTGACTGCAATAACACTTCCATGCTAAAATCATTCAAACCCAAAGATTAAACAGTAAATGCAAGCTTAGATAGAATATCAATTAGTCTAAATATCAATTGTACTTCCATACAATCTTTAAATAACATGAATTACCATCATTTAAGAAAGGAAATGTAAAAGAACAAATGGATAATCTATTCCTAGGCTACTCTACTTGCTCCCTTACTTTCCTCTTGTGTCATACTTCGAAACTCCTCGTCAGGAGATGATTTGCATCACCTTCACATTGATTCACCCGAGGTGTCTCAAGCCTCCATAGCCGAAAAGCTCAAAAGCTAGGTTGAAGAAGATAATATTGCAAAATAGGAGACTAAGGAAAAGAGAGACACTCCCTTCATGCTTTTGGTGTGCTTATATTTAGCCCCAAATTGTACAGGTGTCTCTTCTGAAAAATTAATCTATACAAGTTGGTTATACCAGAATGGACAACTCACACATTTCTGTTCTTATCACACAACTATCAGATACGGCGACAATTCTAGGTGCAATTCTGGACACATTCATGTAGCGACAATTCTGGACATGTTCATGCTGCGACATTCTTGGGTGCAATTGAAGAATACTTATGCAGTGATAGTTCTTGATGCAATTTGAAGAATATTTATGCATCAACAGTCTTAGGTTCATTCTAAAAATATTCTTGCGGTGACAATTTTGGGTACAACCTGGAAGTGCTCATGCGGTGACAGTTTTGGGCGCAATCTAGTAGTGCTAAAGCAGCGACATTAGTAGTAAAATATGACAAAATTAAGGAAAACTATGCCAAGGTCCACTGAGTTAGAAAATGCAATGTACTAAACTAAAAAAATGCTAAAATATGTACTAAGGACAACTAAATGGGAACAAATTATCCAATAAATGGGGAGAAAACATATGTTCTTTTTAGTACAATCACACCCTCAAACTTGAGTTTTTACTTGTCCTCAAGTAAAACAAAAACTAGCAAGGTTATAGCAAAAATTTTTATCAAGGCAATAACCATTCTATCAACTTAAATCATTTGAAATCCTAATGCATGAATTACATTCAAATGACAGAATATTGCACTGACATTTATAGGTATGAATAATTAAAATTGCAACTTCAGTAATGCTAGCATCATACTTTAAATTTTAAATTATTTTTACCAAAACAACATTTATTATACAGTAGTATATACATATTTTTTTCTTCTTTTCCTTGTTTCTTTTATGTGACTGAGGGATGTCATTGCATTACTATACTCTTGTTCCTGAGAAGTAACGATGGGGTGCAACAAACCCCTAGGGAGTATGTAATTGCACCGACAAACACTCTTATAGTGACAACCTTTGGCTAGATTACTTTTTCTAACACTTGCATTGGAGTGTTCCCCCTTGTTAGTTCACAATACACCAACATTTGAGTGTCTTTTATTTATAACTGCACTTATATACAAGTAACTGTAAATGACAGATTCATTTAAGATTTAAAGAGTGATACTATTCATCTATTACTAATGCAATCTAAGTCATTCATCCAAGAATTGAATATACAACATTCAATCAAATTCGTCCAAATCATTCATTAACAGTTCACATGATTCAAGAATTAAGCATCAAATGAAAAAATATTTCAAGCACATTTTCAATAACCATGCATGCTTAATTAAACTTAAAAGGACAAATTTTTGAAATGTGGGTGCAATTGCATTTCCAGCCCATATACATTCCCCCCAAACTTAAAGTTTGCATTGTCCCCAATGCACTGACATTTATAAATATATATGGAAATGTAATAACAATGTAGATGTAACGATAATAAAAATGTAGTGACAATAAAAATACAGGGACAATTATACTACAGCTACATGATATGCATGAAAATTAAACTAATATGCATGAAAAATAAACTAAGTGCTAAAAATAAAAACTAACTCAATGTGCTGCAGAAGATGTGGCTGCATTGGTCTTCTTCCTATTGCGCTTCCGCTCCTTCTTGCGGCGCTTCTTGTCTTTGAAGCACTTCTTCTTTCGTTCCTTTGGCTTGGCTGGATCTACAGATTACTCCTTAACATCAGGATGCGCCCCATCATCATCGATCGTGACATCAGATGGGTGTATTTCAGCAAGTGGTGCAACATAAAGCACCATGGCTAGAGGATTAGAATCCTCATTTGCCGACCCTCATAGCCGACGCCTAACTCGCTTCAGGTGGCACCAAATCATCAGGTGATGCACCCACAAATTCAGGTGTTGTGAAAAATTCCTCAGATGAATTTGTCGTAACATCAGGTCCTTCTCTTCTTTCTTCTTTTCTTTTGTTTGAGCTTCACATAGTCTATGGACTGCTTTGGCATCATCAGCTACTGCATTTGTTGGTCCAGTGTATACCACTATTGCCAAAAGATTGTGGTCCTCATTAATTTCATCCACAGCTTTCGCTTGACTTGCTCCATCTTGTGCCAAGCCTTCAGTAATTGCACCCACAACTTCAGGTGCAGGGACATATTTCTCAGCTAAATTTGCCTCAACATCTATTTCTTCATCTTTTTCTTCCTCCATACGAACTTCTTTCATTTTCAGCATTAAGTCAGTAGGTGCAGTACAGTTGTACAAAATTACACTGATAATGGAATCCTAATGCATCGACAATGGTGTTTACTTATTCCTCAATTAGTGCACACAGTATTTGTTCCTTTGTCTTCAAGTGCTTCGTACTCTTTTATTCCAAAAAATAATTTCCTCTTTTTCTTGTGTTTTTTCCAATTCTATAATTTCTTAATTACAGATATAGGCATCAAAATTATGCTTACATTACCATCACATAATGCCTTTCAAATATACCGATCACCAATGGAATAGGTATTGAGAAGCTCTTAGGATCCTTAAATTCTTAGAGCAACTTAATTGTCATAGCAGTGTACCTTTCAGTAAGTGTGATTTCTTCGACTTCTCCTAATTTTTTCTTCTTTGACAATGTATCTTTAAGTTTCTAAGGCTATTTTACTGTAGCATTTATGGCAACAAAATGATTTGATTCTATCTCCACAATATTTTGCTTAACCTCTTGAGCTACAGTTTGCTTACAAGATTATTCTAACATCTTTCCATTGTCGAGACCTGAATTATCTTCCTTTACTGTAGCATCTGTAATAATTTCAATTAGTTGAGTCTCACTTCTGGGAATGATTCACTCATAGTGCTTTGGCCCTTGTGATATCAAATTCTCAATACCAATCGGTAAAGATTCTTGTGGTCACAAATTTATTGTGCTCACAATCGTGCCAAATTGATATTTTAGAGTTCGTATGGATTCATCTTGACTCTGAAGCGCAGCTTCAGTCTTGGCAAAATATTGTATTAGCAAATTTTCCATTGATGAAAATTTTGATGCTTCGTCTTGTTGGGTATTTTGCCTTGACAAGAGTTGATCATAGTTGGGCAGTGTTCACTCGGATCTAACATCATTGTTTATAATTCCAGGGTCTTGATTGTTCTAACAAAAATTAGGACGTTACTCCCACTCTGGCAGGTATTGGAATATGGATTTTCATTTCGTAAATTATCACAGCAAATTTCCATTATGCAATTGCTGTAGCATTCTGCATTGAATTACTCATATTAGTCAAAGAATATACCTAGACGTATATGGCATCGAGCTTATTTCTATAGCATCACTTATGCTAGTCCAACATCTTGAGGTTTTATTCACCTCGTTCCTAGCCATATTTCGCTAAAAGAAAAATGTAAAAGTAAACAACAAAAAAGAAACAAGTTAGTGACAAATAAAATTTAGATAATAAAAAATAAATGCAAAGACAAAAATAGACATCAAACAAAAACCATCCCCGCAACGGCACCAAAACTTGATCGCGCTATGAACGTCACAGCAAGTGAACACTTGTCGATGCAAGTATATTTGATATACTTAAAACTATCAGATATCGATCCCATAGAGATGGTTGTTTATGATTATAATTGTTGATTCAATTAAAGTTAAAATAAGAGAAACTGTATGAATAATGTCAGCGCAGTTAAAATAAAGAGGGCAGAAATGAATGAATTAAACTGTAAGAGCAAATATTGCAAGACTGTAATAAAATATGTCGAAGCAAATTAATAAGAAATGAAATGAAAATTTGAAGATAATTTGTCGATGCAATTTAAGAAAATTAAAGAAGTAAAAACAATGATAATGGAATGAGGGATCCCTGACTTGATAAGTCGACAAACCACTAAATGTGACCACAAGGTAAATAATAGATAAATTGTTACTGTAATTAAGCTTAATGAGATCTTACCAACTTCGACTTTCCATTTTATCAAATACCCAAATACTCACATTAACCACACCTTCCAATGCTGGCAATGCTTTGCATTCAAGAACAAGTGGCTAGAATTCCTTCGTTCCCCATGCAACTTTCATTGTCTTGCTTGTTAATTTAATTTGTCACTGCACTTTCTAGTGTCAGTAACTGCAATAGCACTTCTGTGATCAAGCAATTAAATCCAAAGATAAACAGATAAGAGAAAATTGAGCAGAAATCAAATTAGATCTAAAATTAAAAGGTACTTCCATACACATTTAACTTTATAAGAATTTATCAGCGTTTGAGAGGAAATAAAGAACAAGTTGAAGCATTCTATTCCTAGCCTACTATAACTCTTCCCTAATTCTCCTTTTGTGTTGCACTTAAGAACACTCCTCGTCAGGAGAAAGATTTACCTTCTCATCTCAGTCAGTTCACCCTCTAAGAAACTAAGCTTCCATGGACACAAGCTTAAAGAAAATATGAAAAACCGAATTGATTTTTGCCACGAGCTTCAAGATTCCTCCCTCTCCTCTTTTTTTCTTTTTTTTTCATCAGTATTTATCTTTAATGCCAAATAAAGGTGTCCTTCTTCTTCATATCTAACTTCCTTATAGCTGTACAAGTTAGTTAGTCCAGCTATACATTCACCCAGATCTGGTGCATTTAGCAAGCACTTAAAGGTTGTCGCGACATTTCTAGACGCAAATTTAGATTTTAAATCGTTGCAACAACCTTGATATTCCCAAGCACTGGTACTTCTAGATTTGTTCATGCGACGATAGGTTTGGGCGCAATTCTAGATTCTAAACAACCTTGGATACCTTCCTTCGTTGATCTTTTGGGACAAATTCCTGCATTGACATCTTTAAATGCAAAACTGAACTCTAAATGTGATGACATTAGTAGCAAAAGTATGACAAAATTAAAGAAAATTAAACCAAACATCACTGACTTAGAAAATGAAATTACTGAATATAAAATGCTAAAAATGCATGCTAAACATGATATAATGGGAACAAATTATACTTTAACTAAGGAAAAATTAATGGTCTTTTTTAATGCTATCAATGGCAACAAAACATTTCCTAACCATGATATTCAATTACACGCGCAATATCTTCATCAAAACCCATCTATTTTTCTTGTTTAAACACGAAATCTTTCTCTACTAAGGGTTGGCGCTTCGGATAGTTCTCTTGGAACTTCGCCTCCGCATTCTGATCATAAAACTTTCTTGCGATGATTGGCATAGGCTGTTGCGGCATCTTCCGCTTGCATTTGATCATTGTAACAGCGCTTCAGATGCTACCCATTGATTTTGAACACATTCCCTATTGTGACATTTTTAATATCAACAGAACCATGTGGATAAGCAAAAACTACCTCAAATGGCCTTGCCCACTTAGATTTCAATTTTCTTGGGAATAATTTGAGCTTCGAATCAAACAACAAAGCCTACTGTCCTGTTTCAAAATGCTTAGGCAAAATCTTGCTATCATGCCATCTTTTCCTATTTTCTTTATAAATCTTGGCATTTTCATATCTTTGCAATCGAAAGTCCTCTATCTCATTTAACTCCATCACCCTTTTTTCTCTTGAAACCAACAAATCAACATTTATTTCTTTTAATCACCCAAAAAGCTCTATACTCTAACTTAACAGGTAAATGACAAGGCTTTCCATAGACAAGTTTAAACGGTGACATCCTTAAAGGCGTTTTAAAGGCAGTCTTATACGCCCACAAAGCTTCGTCTAACCTCGACAATCAATCTTTATGTGTAGGATCAACAACCTTTTCTAAAATCGATTTAATCTCTTTATTTGATATCTTCGCTTGTCCATTCATTTAAGATGATATTATCACGTCCCTAAAAACTTGATACTTGGGGCGTGCGGCCTTAAACGCTTCTTTGATCAAAACAACGCCTAAGTCAGCCTGATTCTCACAGTTGAGGATTCACCAAGAGAATTCCTCCAAGGCACTAACTTGTATAGCGGAAGCGACTAGCCAAAAGAAGGCTTAAAAAATAACAGAAAACAATAAGAACAAGAGAGAAGAGTTTGAGTAAATTCTCTCTATTGTATTCACAAAGAAACAATACAAGGAATGGAGTGTGTTACAAATGAGGGGAAGCTCCTTATTTGTAGTTGAGCTCTCCCACAACCGACGATCAGGATCAAAATTACATCGACGGATAAGATTAGCCTATCCCTTAAATTATGGTATTTATAAAGATTACATCCAAAGCAAATCCTATCTAATCTTAAAGATATGATTCTCCCTTATCTTCTAAGATTAGTTCCCATATTTGCCAAGATGCCTTAAGTTGCCAAAGCTTCATCATTGGGCCACCCAGGCTTCAATCTGATAGGCTTGACCAATAGCTCTTTGAATCGGGATAGCTCATGTGGGCTATATGATCCCAATGTTAATGACAGACCTCTATAGGACTCATTGTGTGCAATGGTCACGAGCTTTGAACTCTGGCCCATGACTTTCTCCTCCACCCATTCTCGTAACGCCCTCGTTGTGACTTCAGAATGGCACTAACTTGATTCGCCTTGATCTCGTCTCGTTGCCTCGACTTCTTCCCAACTAGTCTTACTATCGGCCCGTACCTTCTTTCGAAACTTTCGCCTTAGCTTTTGTCGCCTCTTAACTCGAACCATCTCACTTGTTGGTACATCACTTTGGCAAGAAGTCTTTGTACTCACTTGCCCACATTCTGACTGGATTTGATTAGAATCCTCTTAATTCAATTCACTTGGCCTCAAATCGCCCACAGTCTCTCGGCCTCCTTTAAGAACTCTAAAAGGCCCTCTACATTCTTGCCAAGCAACCAAGTTAGAATGCAAAACACTATTAAAGTGTTCTGAATGTACCTTACTCGTTGTATTTAATTTGGTCAACTGTCCATCTTGCATAGTCATTCTCATAATCTTTGATGCACCACCCACTTTTCCCATAAGTGGAAGCTCCTCTGATGTGTCAATAGAAATGAGCCTCATTGATCCTAACTTCCAAGTAAGTTCAATGCCAAACTTGACCCTTCCATGGGTTGTAGCCTCATTGTCATCGCTCTTGAAATTTGAGTTTCTTGAAAACTGACATTAGCATCAAGTTAATACTAGCACCTAAATCACATAATGTTTTACCAATGTAGTTGTTACCAATAGCACAAGGAATAGTAAAACTCCCTGGATCTTTTAACTTTGGTCGCAACTTATTCACCAACATTGTTGTGCACCCTTCAGTAAGCGCGACGGTCTTGAATTCACCCAATCTCTTCTTTTTGGACAAAATGCCTTTCATAAATTTCATGTAATTGGACATCTACTCTGATGCTTCTACAAAAGGGATACTAATATGCAGTTGTTTTAGTACCTCCAAAAACTTCTTAAACTGAACATATTGTTTCGACTGTTCAAATCTTTATGGAAATAGTGGCGCAATCTTTTCTTTTGTTTGATGACAAGATTTTGGCATGACAATTTCCTTTAAATCATTAATATCATGCTTTTCTTCTTTGCCCGACTCAACCCCTTTTCGAACACTTTTCTTTTCAGCTTTCAACATAATATATCCTCCATCTCTCTTTTTGCTTCAACATTACTTTTTGCTCTAACATCTAACTCTGGACTTCCTTCATCATCTGTTACAGCAGATTCGTTATCATAAATATCATAAACAAATAATTGATTACTTGTAAGTTCAATGACTTTGCAATGCTCTTTTCCTTGCAATCTCGCATTCTTAGTATCACTTGGCAATATTCCTTGTGGACGTGAGCTCATTGCATTAGCAGTTTGCCCAACTTGATTTTTCAATGCTCTTAATGACGCAGCTTGACTTTGAATAATTGCATCATTTTTAGACATATATTCTTTCATCAAATTTTTTATCGACGACAAACCTCCATTTTTGTTGCTGATTTTGCTTTGACAAATTAGGCTCAAATCTTGGTGCTCTGTCAGTATTTTGTCGAACATCATTACTCGAACTGGCTCCTTGATTATTGCTCCAACTAAAATTTGGGTGCTGTCTCCAACATGAATTATTTATGTTAGAATAAGGATTATGATTACCTCTGTTAAAATTCCCCATGTAATAAATAGAGGATGGATTGGATGGACATTCTTGAAAAATATGATCATCTCTACAATACACATGTTTTGCTTCAATAACATTCACTTCTCTAGCCATGCTCGGTTTCTGCATAGTTTTGATCATATTAGCCAACGAAGATACTTCTACTGTAAGTGATGTAATTGCATCAAACTCCATTGTACCAACATTTCTTCTACCAGAATCCATTCTTACTGTTGGATATTGATAATCATTATTTACAATTCTCTCCAATATTTCATACGCCTTGTCGAAACATTTTTGTTTTAAAAAGTCCCGAATTTTATTTTAAAACACAAAAAGGGAGTCGCCACCAATCTTTTTTACTTGGTGTGATTGGATCACCTTAAAATATTTAAGTTGATTTAAACAAAAGTTTTGGTCTACGAAATCCAAAAAATAGGTTCGGGAGTCGGTTACGTGTGAGGAAGGATTAGCACTCTCACACGCCCAAAATTGCTACCTCGTCGATTATTTAATGTCTTAATTGTTGAAAATTTGAAAACTCGAGTAAAATTTAAAATACGATCAATAAGTACACGAATGAGATGTTTTAAATTTATTTTAAAAAAATTGGATTTTCTGGAGGAAGCTCATTTATTTTGAATTAATCGAGAAAAATCATGTCTAGTAAGTTAGGGCACAATATTTTCGATTCTTCGAAAACAAAGAACATTTATCAATTTTTAAATAAGATGTTCAATTACTTAGGTTCAAAGAAAAGTCATACCCAATACGTTAGGACACAATTTCTCGAGTTCCCTAAAATACAAGGACATTGAATATTTATAAATTGTAAATAGGATATTTAATTATGTAAGGTCAATGAAAAATCATACCCAATACGTTAGGGCATAATTTTTTGAATCTCTTAAATAAAATAACATTGCATCTTTTTTGAAATAATTTAGGTAATAAAAATATATAATTTATTTTATTAAAATATTTTACTAGGGATAAATGAATGTATATACAATTTAATTTAATTATGACGACATATAAAAATTAAAATATAATTTACCAAATTTAAGGAAACAAAAAAATAAATTAAGAGTAAATATACTAGAAAAATAAATAAATGAATGATAAATAATAATAAAAAAAAGGTGATTAAAATAAATAAAAAAAGGTAGGGGTCTGAATTGAAAAGTACAACAGAATTAAAGTGCACAATTAAAAAAGAAAAAAAAGAAGGAATATATTTGACACCAAAATAAAATTTAAAGTTTAAATTAAAAAGACAAAACAAAGAACAAATAATGGGTTAAATCTGGATATGCGAAAATGTGCATGGACCAAAAGGGTTATTAACCCAACCCAGCACATGTGTCACTGCTGAGACAGGTCAATGGTTTAAGGACCAAAATGCACAAAAGGTAAAATTAAAATAAAAAGGAAAAAGAAGAAAAAAGGACCAAATCGAGCAATACCTAAAGGCGAAAGGACCAAAAGGGAAAATATCCCTTTTAACAAAAACACGAGGATCCTAGGGGGATCCGGATAGCGTTCGAGTCGAGTCGACGAAATGACGTCGTTTTGGGACATTTTAAGCTGTACCCAAAACGATGTCGTTTTGGGGGCTATATAAGTTCAAAATTTTTCAAAAAAATAATTTTCCTTTGCTTCTTTAAAAAAACTCTTTTACTCTGCTTGTTTCTCTCTAAAATTCCCCAAGGCCTATTATCTGTGCCATCATCATCGACGACGATGACCGTCGCCTACGGTGGTCGAGAAACCCAAAAGTCCCCCTTTGTCTTTTAACGCCCAGAATTAAGATCCTTCGAATCTTACCCTAAATCCCCAAAAACATTCAAAATCCCTTCAGGTTTTCATGGTTTGTTGAGAACCAATCTTCTTTTGGTCAAAACCTCATCCGAACGCAAGGATTCCGGAGGGCTCATGCTTTAAGAAGAGACGACCCAATATTAGGGGTAGTTGATTCCACCGTACATGGCGACGACGAAGGTGGCCAGGTAAAACCCTAACCTCCTCTTTCTTATTTTATTTTTTATTAACCTTTCAAAATAAAAAAAAATAAAATGTAAGATAGAAACGAATATGTATATGAACAAAATAGTATCTTGAAATTTTTGCTTCTTATTTCTTATGCTTCATTCTCCATAAAAAATCGAAGAGGAGAAGAGATAATACAAGGTTAACTTCCATGGCTTTATAAAGCCAAATACAAATCATTTCATTTTGTTCTTTTTCTATTTGTTTCTTGTGTTTGTCTTTGCTTTCCTTTATTTTTTATAGATCTGAATAGCTGTGGCAAGCTGTGGCAGAGGCGTGGTCTCAGCGTGGGGTGTTAGAAGCCTCAAGAACATGCTTTCTCTGACGTGGGATGAGGCACGGGTGAGGCGGCGGTCGAAGAGACTCCTTAGTAGCTAGGGTTTCTTTGGGTGCTTAGGGTTTGGATTGAGCTTGTGTTTTGTTTTGGCTAGATGGGTATTTGTGTATTGGGCTAGGTTTAGGGGGGTCATTGGTGTAATTTGGGTTTTTATGGGTATTTTAATTGGGTTTGTTGTAAATGGAAATTTAAAATTAAAATGATTTTAATTTTAATGTTTTTATTTATTTTTGGTTTTTTTTTTGTTTTGGTTTTTATTTGGGCCCAAACAAATTGCGCTCCAATAGTTGCCCCTCTTTGCTTGTTTTTGTGTAATGAGGACGGAGCAAATAAAAGAGGGCCAATTTCGTCCGGTCCTACTTAATTTGGCTTCTTTGGCGTTTCTTCTTCAAGCAACTCCCTCTTGGCTTCATTGGTTGTTCAACTTCATTGTATCCGCTTCTCTGTAACTTTAGGAAGATAGAATTTAGTGTTGTGACTTCACCTTGCCCAATGGTAATTTTAAAGGGATAGATTTTTCTATTGTAGGTTCAATCCATTCCATTACAACTTTAGGGAGATTGAGATTCACTACTTGTTATACTCCGCCCTTCTTCAATTTTAAGGGCATAAGAGTTATGTGTGGCTTTAACCCGCCTCTTTGGATTTGGGGTATAAGATTAGCTGTGATAGCTTTAATCTACCTTTCTAGATTTAGGGTATAAGATTGAATGTGATGGCTTAAATCTAGCCTTCTAGATTTGGGGTATAAGATTGGATGTGAAGGCTCCAATCTGCCCCTTTAGATTTGAGGTATAAAACTGGATGTGATGGCTTCAATCTGCCTGATAGTACTAGAAAGAACCATTGATTTCTCCCTACTTATTGTTTTTGTTCCCATTTAGTCATCCTTAGCACATATTTTAGAATTTTTTAGTCTAGTTTATTGCATTTTCTAACTCAATAGACCTTAGCTTAGTTACTCTTAATTTTATCTAATTTTACTACTAATGTCACTGCATGAGTCTACTCAAAATTGCGTCCAAAATTGTCACTACATGACGATGTCTAGAAATATCGTTGCATGAGCATTCCCAGAATTATTGTTTTAGGAACTCGTTCAAAATAATCACTGTATGAATATGTCCAGAGTTGTCGCTAAATAAGCATGTTCAGAATTGCACCCAAAATTGTCACTGCATAAGCATGCCCAGAATTGTTGTTGAAGAAACTCATTCAAAATTATCGCTGTGTGATTATGTTCAGAGTTGTCGTTGTATAATCATGTCCAAAATTATGCCCAAAACTGTCGTCGCACCTGACAACTGTCTGGATAAGAACAAAAATTGCATGAGCTATCCAGTTTTGTATAACCAACTGGTAAAACCTTATAAAGCTCAATTCTGTAGAAGAGACAACTGTACAATTTGGAGAGATATAAATACTCACAAGGAAAGAAAAAAAAAGCTCTCGCTCTCTCTCCTTTAGTCTCCTTTGGTGCATATTATTTTTCAACCAAGCTTTTGAAGCTTTTTGGGTAGGGGGCTTGAAGTCCACATGGGTGAACCAACGTGAAGGCATGCAAATCTGCTCCTAACGAGGAGCCCTAAGTGCAACGCAAGAGGGAAGTAAGGGAGCAAGTGAGTAGCCTAGGAATAGTATTATCCATTTGTTCTTTTATATTTCTTTCTTAAACGATGGTGATTAATGTTCATTTCAAGTTTGTATGGAAGTACTCTTGATTTTTAGACTAAATGATATCTTATTCAAGCTTGCTTTTACCATTAATTCTTTGGGTTTGATTGTTTTGACTACGAAAGTGTGATTGTAGTCACTGTCACTGGAAGGTGCAGTGACAAATTAAATTAACAAGCAAGATAATAAAAGTTGTTGAGGATTGAAGGAATTTAATCCACTTGTTCTCGAATGTGTTGCATTGCCAACACTGGACGGTGTGGTTAATGTGCATGTTTAAGTTTTAGATCTAATAGAAAAGCCAAGTTTGGTAAGACATTCATTGTGCCTTATTGTAGCGACAATTAATTGTTATTTTAAACCTTGTGAGCCAGACTTAGTTTTCTGCGAGTATTCATGTTAGGAACCCTATTTCATTATTATTGCATTCAATTTTAATTTTATATTACTGCTTCGACAATCCATCTTACAATTTTATTGCATTTACTATTTCATTTCACTAACAATTATAGACAACAAACAACCATTCTCGTGGGATTGGTATTCGACAGATTCACATCTGTCTACTATACTAGCATTGACAATGTACGCTTGCACATTATTGTTGTGATGTACACAGCGCAATCAAGTTTTGGCGTCGTTGTTGAGGATGGCATTTGTTTGATGTTTATTTTTGTTTTTACACATTATTCTTATTATATAAAATTTAGTTGCTACTAACTTGTTTTTCTTTTTGTCGCTATTTTCACATTTTATTTCAAGTGTTTATTTTATTTTATTTTTGTTTTTGTTCAAGTTTATTTTGTGTCTTTTTTTTACAGAATAATTAGGTACCATTGTCACCACACTTAGGCTTTATTGTCAACGTAATTTGTACAGCTGTACTGCAACTACAGTTCGTATCCTGGATAATAAGGGCCTGATCAATGAAGCCTCTATTGAGCGAATGACTTGTGGCAAAGATACACCAATAATGAAGGAGGCTGAATCAAGCAAGACAAGGAAGGGCAAAGCCAAGGCAAAGAGCAAGGGAATGAACCCTATTGTAAAGACAACCTTGCTGCACAAAATGAAGGTTGTTGAGAAGTTGGCCAATTCCATTAGCAATAGGCAGATCAAGCTTGTTGCTACAATAGAAGACATGGACAGAGCACAAATTTTATTCTATGCATACATTAGGGCTTGGAATAGTGTTATTGTGATCACATTAAGGCGGATGAGCAAAGCCCTTCTCTCTGAATTCTCAGTATTCCCTCCAATTATCAAAGAGTATAAGCCCTCGATTGAGGAGGCTAAGTCAGGGGACAAAGACCGATCAGTGGCTTCCCCTCCAATGGTACAGATTTCTGATTACGAGAAGAAGCGAACTCAAAGGATGTTGAGGAGTGTTTGCGAACAATTGAGATCTTGTTTGAGGATGAGCTCACTGCTGGACAGGATGCACTCACGCAGATCTAGTTTGTTCATTTATCAGCTATGCAACATCTTTGGATGCAAATTATGAATTTAATTTGTTGCAACAATTTGTCACTCTCTTGGGCTGGTGCTTCTGGATATGTTAGCAGCATCAAATTCCTGATAGAAAGGTAGAAGCCTTCATGTGATGAAATATTTTACCGTCATTTTGAATCAACTTGTGACTGCACTTTGAAAGCTTTCCTACTCTGATCTTCCTAGGTGGAATTCTGCGCTGACAACTTTAGATGTAAAACGAGTACTAAATACAACGACATTAGTAATGCAAAAGAGATAAAATGAAAGAAATTAATATCAAACAACACTGAGTTAGAAAATGTAAATACTAAGTATGAAATGCTAATAATGTATGCTAAATATGATACAAAAGGAACAAATTATACACTAATTTAAGGATAAATTAAGTGTCATTTTTAATGCTATCATCGGGCAAAGCCAAAAGAAAGAAAACGAAAGTGCAGAAAGGAAGAAAAGAAGAGAAGGAAGAAAAAGCATTATGCAACCACATCGACAACTACGAAAAATTGAGTTAGTTTTATTTCAGTTTTAGCTATAGTGTTTATGCACTGCATGTAGCTGTAGTTTCTATTCTGTTAGTAAGCATTGTCGTTGCATTTTCATTGTCATTGCATTTTAGTGTTAGTGCATTAGGGATAATGCAAACTTTATGTTTGGGGGAATGTATATGGGGTTTGGAGATGCACCTACATTTCAAAACTTTTCTTTTTGAAGTTAATGAAGCATGCAAGGTTATGAATGGATATTGCAATTGCGTTTAAATTTTTTCTACATTCGGTGCTTAATTCTTGAATCATGTGAACTGTCAATGAATGACTTGGATAAACTTGATTGAATGCTGTATATTCAATTATTTAATGAATGATTTAGATTGCATTAGTAATGGATGACAAGCATCATTCCTTGAATCTTGATTGAATTTACAGCTGCTTATATATATAGAGAGTTATAAATAAGAGACACTCCAATGTGGGTGTATTGTGAACTGTTTAAGGGGGAACCCTCCAATGCAAGTGTTAGAAAAAAGAATCTAGCCAAAGGCTGTTGCTGCAAGAGTGTGTGTCAGCGTAATTAGATACTCCATGGGGATTTGTTGCACTCCATCGTTACTTCTCAAGAACAAAGGGTATTGTAATGTAACAACATCCTTCAATCACATAAAAAAAGGAAAAAGAAAAAGATATATGTATATATTATTGGACAATAAATGTTGTATTGCTAGATGAAATTTAGGATTTGAGGCATGATGCTGGCTATGATGAAGTTGCAATCTTAGTTATTCATGCTTACGAATTGTCGATGTAAAAAATTCTGTCATTTGAAAGTGATTCATTCATTGGGATTTTAGGTGATTTAAGTTGCTAGAATGATCATTTGCATTGATAAATTTTTGTATAGTCTTCCTAGTTTTTGTTTTACTTGAGGACAACTCAAGTTTCGGGGTGTGATAATACTAGAACGAACCATTGATTTCTCCCTACTTATTGTTTAAGTTGTTCCCATTTAGTCATCCTTAACACATATTTTAGCATTTTTGATTTAGTTTATTTCATTTTCAAACTCAATGGACCTTAGCTTAGTTGCTCTTAATTTTGTCATATTTTACTACTAATGTCGCTGCATGAGTCTATTCAGAATTGTGCCCAAAATTGTCACTGCATGACGATGTCCAGAATTGCGCCCAAAATTGTCACTACATGACGATGTCCAAAAATATCGTTGCATGAGCATGCCCAGAATTGTTGTTCTAGGAACTCGTTCAAAATAATCGCTGTGTGAATATGTCTAGAGTTGTAGCTAAATAAGCATGTTCAGAATTGCACCCAAAATTGTCACTGCGAAAGCATGCCCAAAATTGTCGTTGCAGAAACTCATTCAAAATTATCGCTGTGAGATTATGTTCAGAGTTGTTGTTGTATAATCATGTCAAAATTACGCCTAGAACTGTCATCGCACCTGACAGCTGTCTGGATAAGAAAAAAAATTGCATCAGCTATCCAGTTTGGTATAACCAACTGGTACAACCATATAAAGCTCAATTTTGTAGAAGAGACACTTGTACAATTTGGAGAGATATAAATACTCACAAGGAAAGAGGAAAAAGCTCTCGTTCTCTCTCCTTTTGTCTCCTTCGGTGCATATTATTCTTCAACCAAGCTTTTGAAGCTTTTCGGCTAGGGGGCTTGAGGTCCCCATGGGTGAACCAACAAGAAGGGATGCAGATCTACTCCTAACGAGGAGCCCTAAGTGCAACGCAAGAGGGAAGTAAGGGAGCAAGTGAGTAGCCTAGGAATAATATTATCCATTTGTTCTTCTATATTTCTTTCTTAAACGATGGTGATTAATTCTTTGGGTTTGATTGTTTTTACGACGAAGGTGTGATTGCAGTCACTGTCACTGGAAGGTGCAGTGACGAATTAAATTAACAAGCAAGACAATAGAAGTTGCTTGAGAATTGAAGGAATTTAATCCACTTGTTTTTGAATGTGTTGCATTGCCAACACTAGACGGTGTGGTTAATGTGCATGTTTAAGTCTTAGATCGAATAGAAAAGCCAAGTTTGGTAAGACATTCATTGTGCCTTATTGTAGCGACAATTACTTGTTATTTTAAACCTTGTGAGCCAGACTAAGTTTTCTCCTGACTATTCACGTTGGGGACCCCATATCATTATTATTGCATTCAATTTTAATTTTATATTACTGCTTCGACAATCCATCTTACAATTTTATTGCATTTACTATTTCATTTCACTAACAATTATAGACAACAAACAACCATTCTCGTGGGATCGATATTCAACAGATTCACATCTGTCTACTATACTAGCATTGACAATGTACGCTTGCACATTATTGTTGTGACGTACACAGCGCGATCAAGTTTTGGCGTCATTGTTGAGGATGACATTTGTTTGATGTTTATTTTTGTTTTTACACATTATTTTTATTATATAAAATTTAGTTGCTACTAACTTGTTTTTCTTTTTGTCGCTATTTTCACATTTTATTTCAAGTGTTTATTTTATTTTTATTTTTTTTTGTTCAAGTTTATTTTGTGTCTTTTTTTTACAGAATAATTAGGTACCATTGTCACCACACTTGGGCTTTATTGTCAACACAATTTGTATAGCAATATTGCAACTGTAGTTTGTATCCTGGATAATAAGGGCCAGATCAATGAAGCCTCTATTGAACGAATGACTTGTGGCAAAGATACACCAACAATGAAGGAGGTTAAATCAAGCAAGACGAGGAAGGGCAAAGCCAAGGAAGAAAGCAAGGGAATGAACCCTACTGTAAAGACAACCTTGCTGCAAAAAATGAAGGTTGTTGAGAAGTTGGCCAATTCCATCAGCAATAGGCAGATCAGACTTGTCGCTACAAAAGAAGACATGGACAGAGCCCAAAATTTATTTTGTGCCGACATTAGGGCTTGGAATAGTGTTGTTGTGACCACATTAAGGCGAATGAGCAAAGCCTTTCTCTCTGAATTGCCAGTATTCCCTCCAATTATCAGAGAGTGTGAGCCCTCGACTGAGGAGGCTGACTCAGGTGACAAAGACCAATCAGTGGCTTCCCCTCTAATGGTACACATTTCTAATGACAAGAAGAAGCGAACTCAAAGGATGTTGAGGAGTGTTTGTGAACTATTGAGAGCTTGTTTGAGGATGAGCTCACTGCTGGTCAGGATGCACATGTTACTGAAGAGGAAACTCCTGCTGAAGTGGAGAAAACACAAGTTGAAGAAGAGGAAGATAAAGTTGAAGAAAAAAGATGCTGAGACAAATTCAATTGAAGAATTTGTCCTTGCACTTGAAGTTGTGGTGCAATAACTGCGGGTTTGGGGCCAACTAGAGTGAGTCAGGTGGAGACTGTGACTGTAATTAACGAGGATCATAATCCTTTGGCTATCTTGGTCTACACTAGACCACTCGAAGTGATCCATCCAGCAAAAGTCACATCTGATGGTGCCAGGGCAAAGCCAGATGTTGCAGAGTGATCTGAGGATAAGGTGATCATGCTATGAACGTCACAACAATTATGTAAGCGAACACTTGTCGATGCAAGTGTAGTTGATAGGTGTAAAGCTATCATATATCGATCCCACAAAGATGGTTGTTTATGTTTAAATTTTTCTAAGCAATTTGAGTTAAAATGATAATGAATATTAATAATAATGTCAACACAAATTGGTTAAAACTACACAAGTTAAGAGTAAAAATTGTCAGTGCAAAAGTACTATAAAATGTCAATGCAAATTAATGAAAGATGAATTGATTGTTGAGATGTTGTAATGTAAACTCAGAAATATAAAATAAATAGATCAACTGTAAAGAAGTGGAGAGGATCACTGACTTCACAAATTGGCAATGCTCAGTGTGACTACAAGGTGACCTAAAGATGAATTATCGTCGTAATTATATTCTAATGAGATCGTACTTATATCAACTCTTTGTTTAACAAAGACCTAAGTACCCACAACTACCACACATTTCAGTGATTTTAATGCTAAGCACTTAAGAACAAGTGACTAGAATTCCTCCTAGTCTCAAGCAACTACCATTGTCTTGCTTGTTAATCTAACTTGTCACTGCACCTTATAGTGATTATGACTACAATCGCACTTCCGTGGTTGAAATAGTTAAATCCAAAGATAAACAAATGAAAAGAATTAGATAGAACTCAAAGCAAATCTAATATTAAAAGATACTTCCGTATTCAATCAATTATCAAAAGTATTCTTCAACATTTTAAGAGGGATTAACAAATGAATTGAAACATCCTATTCCCAGTATATTAGAATTCTGCCTTAATTGCTCCTCTTGCGTCGTACCAAGCACTTCTCGTCAGAGTTGTTGCGTCCTTGTGGCCTCAGATCACCTTACTTAAAGATTCAAGCTTCCATGTCAGCTATTGTCAAGAATGAATAAGAGAAACTTTTAGAGTTGAATTCTTCACACCTTGATACCCATCTTCTATTTCATCCATCTATTTATAATCACTAGCCATTCCAGATCTTTCTCCCTTTTCAGATCAAACTCCTTGATGGAGCTGTAAAAGTTGTTATTGTCAGTTATGCACTCATGCAGATCTGGTTTGTTCATTTATCAGCTATGCAACATTTTTGCATGCAAATTATGAATTTAATTTGATGCGACAATTTGTCACTCTCTTGGGCTGGTGCTAATGGATTTGTTAGCAGCATCAAATTCCTGATTGAAAGGTAGAAGCCTTCATGTGATGACATTTTTTACCGTAATTCTGGATCAACTTGTGATCGCACTTTGAAAGCTTTCCTACTCTGATCTTCCCAGGTGGAATTTTGCGCTGACAACTTTAGACGCAGAACGAGTACTAAATACAATGGCATTAGTAATGCAAAAGAGATAAAATGAAAGAAATTAATATCAAACAACACTAAGTTAGAAAATGTAAATACTAAGTATGAAATGATAATAATGTATGCTAAATATGATACAAAAGAAACAAATTATACACTAATTTAAGGAGAAATTAAGTGTCATTTCTAATGCTATCATCGGGCAAAGCCAAAAGAAAGAAAACGAAAGTGCAGAAAGGAAGAAAAGAAGAGAAGGAAGAAAAAGCACTATGCAGCCACATCGACAACTACGGAAAATTGAGTTAGTTTTATTTCAGTTTTAGCTATTATGTTCATGCACTGCATGTAGCTGTAGTTTTTATTTTGTTACTAAACATTGTCGTTGCATTTTCATTGTCAATGCATTTTAGTGTTAGTGCATTAGGGATAATGCAAACTTTATGTTTGGGGGAATGCATATGGGGTTTGGAGATGCACCTACATTTCAAAATTTTTCTTTTTGAATTTAATGAAGCATGCAAGGTTATGAATGGATATTGCAATTGTGTTTAAATTTTTTCTACATTCGGTGCTTAATTCTTGAATCATGTTAATTGTCAATGAATGAGTTGGATAAACTTGATTGAATGTTGTAAATTCAATTATTTGATGAATGATTTAGATTGTATTAGTAATGGATGACTAGCATCATTCCTTGAATCTTGATTGAATTTACAACTGCTTAGATATATATAGAGTTATAAATAAGAGACACTCCAATGTGTGTGTATTGTGAACTGTTTAAGGGGGAACCCTCCAATGCAAGTGTTAGAAAAATGAATCTAGCAAAAGGCTGTCGCTACAAGAGTGTGTGTCGACGTAATTACATACTCCATGGGGATTTGTTGCACTCCATCGTTACTTCTCAGGAACAAAGGGTATTGTAATGCAACAACATCCTTCAGTCACATAAAAAAAAAGGAAAAAGAAAAAGATATATGTATATATTATTGGACAATAAATGTTGTATTGGTAGATGAAATTTAGGATTTGAGGCATGATGCTAGCTATGACGAAGTTGTAGTCTTAGTTATTCATGCTTACGAATTTCGGTGCAAAAAAATCTGTCATTTGAATGTGATTCATTGATTGGGATTTTAGGTGATTCAAGTTGCTAGAATGATCATTTGCATTGATAAATTTTTGTATAGTTTTGCTAGTTTTTGTTTTGTTTGAGGACAAGTAAAAACTCAAGTTTCGGGGTGTGATAATACTAGAAAGAACCATTGATTTCTCCCTACTTATTGCTTAACTTGTTCCCATTTAGTCATCCTTAGCACATATTTTAGCATTTTTTAATTTAGTTTATTTCATTTTCTAACTCAATGGACCTTAGCTTAGTTGCTCTTAATTTTGTCATATTTTACTACTAATGTCGCTGCATGAGTCTATTCAGAATTGCGCCCAGAATTGTCACTGCATGACGATGTCCAGAAATATCGTTGCATGAGCATGCCCAGAATTGTTGTTCTAGGAACTCATTCAAAATAATCGCTGTGTGAATATGTCCAGAGTTGTCGCTAATTAAGCATGTTCAGAATTGCACCCAAAATTGTCACTGCGTAAGCATGCCCAGAATTGTCATTGCAGAAACTCATTCAAAGTTATCACTGTGTGATTATGTTTAGAGTTGTCGCTATATAATCATGTCCAAAATTACGCCCAGAACTGTTGTCGCACATGACAGCTGTCTGGATAAGAACAAAAATTGCATTAGCTATCCAGTTTGGTATAACCAACTGGTACAACCATATAAAGCTCAATTATGTAGAAGAGACACCTATACAATTTGGAGAGATATAAATACTCACAAGGAATGAGAAAAAAGCCCTCGCTCTCTCTCCTTTAGTCTCTTTTGGTGCATATTATTCTTCAACCAAGCTTTTGAAGCTTTTCGGCTAGGGGGGCTTGAGGTCCCCATGGGTGAACCAACATGAAGGGATGCAGATCTGCTCCTAATGAGGAGCCCTGGGTGCAACGCAAGAGGGAAGTAAGGGAGCAAGTAAGTAGCCTAGGAATAATATTATCCATTTGTTCTTTTATATTTCTTTCTTAAACGATGGTGATTAATGTTCATTTCAAGTTTGTATGGAAGTACTCTTGATTTTTAGACTAAATGACATCTTATTCAAGCTTGCTTTTACCATTAATTCTTTGGGTTTGATTGTTTTGACCACGGAAGTGTGATTGCAGTCACTGTCACTGAAAGGTGCAGTGATAAATTAAATTAACAAGCAAGACAACAGAAGTTCCTTGAGGATTGAAGGAATTTAATCCACTTGTTCTTGAATGTGTTGCATTGCCAACACTGGACGATGTGGTTAATGTGCATGTTTAAGTCTTAGATCGAATAGAAAAGCCAAGTTTGGTAAGACATTGATTGTGCCTTATTGTAGCGACAATTACTTGTTATTTTAAATCTTGTGAGCCAGACTAAGTTTTCTCCTGACTATTCACGTTGGGGACCCCATATAATTATTATTGCATTCAATTTTAATTTTATATTACTGCTTCGACAATCCATCTTACAATTTTATTGCACTTACTATTACATTTCACTAACAATTATAGACAACAAACAACCATTCTCGTGGGATCGATATTCGACAGATTCACATCTGTCTACTATACTAGCATTGACAATGTACGCTTGCACATTATTGTTGTGACGTACACAGCGCGATCAATCATTGTTGAGGATGACATTTGTTTGATGTTTATTTTTTTCTACACATTATTTTTATTATATAAAATTTAGTTGCTACTAACTTGTTTTTCTTTTTTTTTTCGCTATTTTCACATTTATTTTCAAGTGTTTATTTTATTTTATTTTTGTTTTTGTTCAAGTTTATTTTGTGTCTTTTTTTTACAGAACAATTAGGTACCATTGTCACCACATTTGGGCTTTATTGTCAACATAATTTGTACAGTAATATTGCAACTGTTGTTCGTATCCTGGATAATAAGGGCCTGATCAATGAAGCCTCTATTGAACGAATGACTTGTGGCAAAGATACACCAACAATGGAGGAGGCTGAATCAAGAAAGACGAGGAAGGGCAAAGCCAAGGCAGAAAGCAAGGGAATGAACCCTACTGTGAAGACAACCTTACTGCACAAAATGAAGGTTGTTGAAAAGTTGGCCAATTCCATCAGCAATAGGCAGATCAGGCTTGTCGCTACAATAGAGGACATGGACAGAGCATAGAATTTATTCTATGCCTACATTAGGGCTTGGAATAGTGTTGTTGTGACCACATTAAGGCGGATGAGCAAAGCCCTTCTCTCTGAATTCCCAGTATTCCCTCCAATTATCAAAGAGTATGAGCCCTCGACTGAGGAGGCTGACTCAGGGAATAAAGACCAATCAGTGGCTTCCCCTCCAATGGTACACATTTCTGATGACGAGAAGAAGCGAACTTAAAGGATGTTGAGGAGTGTTTGCAAACTATTGAGAGCTTGTTTGAGGATGAGCTCATTGCTGGTCAGGATGCACATGTTACTGAAGAGGAAACTCCTACTAAAGTGGAGAAAACACAAGTTGATGAAGAGGACGAAAATGATGAAGAAAAAAGATTCTTAGACAAATTCAGTTGAAGAATTTGTCCTTGCACCTGAAGTTGTGGTGCAACAACTGCGGGTTTGGGGCCAACTAGAGCGAGTCAGGCGGAGACTGTGACTGTAATTAATGAGAACAAACCTTTGGCTATCATGGTCTACACTGGACCACTCGAAGTGATCCATCCGGCAGAAGTCAGTTGATGATGCTGGGGCAAAGCCAGATGTTGCAGAGCGATCTGAGGATAAGGTGATCATGTTATGAATGTCACAGCAATTATGTAAGCGAACACTTGTCGATGCAAGTATAGTTGATAGATGTAAAGCTATCAGATATTGATCCCACAAAGATGGTTGTTTATGTTTAAATTTGTCGAAGCAATTTGACTTAAAGTGATAATGAATGTTAATAATAATGTCAACACAAATTGGTTAAAACTACACAAGTTAAGAGTAAAAATTGTCAGTGCAAAAGTAGTATAAAATGTCAACGTAAATTAATAAAAGATGAATTGATTGTTGAGATGTTGTAATGTAAACTCAGAAATATAAAATAAATAGATCAAGTGTAAAGAAGTGGAGAGGATCACTAACTTCACAAATTAGCAACGCTCAGTGTGACTACATGGTGACCTAAAGATGAATTATCACCGTAATTATATTTTTATGAGATCGTACTTATATCAACTCTTTGTTTAACAAAGACCTAAGTACCCACAACTACCACACATTCCAGTGCTTTTAATGCTAAGCACTTAAGAACAAGTGACCAGAATTCCTCCTAGTCTCAAGCAACTTCCCTTGTCTTGCTTGTTAATCTAACTTGTCACACCTTTTAGTGATTATGACTGCAATCGCACTTCTGTGGTCAAAAAAGTTAAATCCAAAGATAAACAAATGAAAAGAATTGGATAGAACTCAAAGCAAATATAATATTAAAAGATACTTCCGTATTCAATCAATTTTCAATAGTGTTCATCAACATTTTAAGAGGGATTAACAAATGAATTGAAACATCCTATTCCTAGTATATTAGAATTCTGCCTTAATTGCTCCTCTTGCATCGCACCAAGCACTTCTTGTCAGAAGCTGTTGCATCCTTGTGGCCTCAGATCACCTTCCTTAAAGATTCAAGCTTTCATGGCAGCTATTGTCGAGAATGAATAAGGGAAACTTTTAGAGTTGAATTCTTCACACCTTGATACCCATCTTCTCTTTCATCCATCTATTTATAATCACTGACCATTCCAGATCTTTCTCCCTTTTCAGATCAAACTCCTTGATGGAGCTGTAAAAGTTGTTATTGCCAGCTATGCACTCACGCAGATCTGGTTTGTTCATTTATCAGCTATGCAACATTTTTGGATGCAAATTATGAATTTAATTTGTTGCGATAATTTGTCACTCTCTTGGGCTGGTGCTTCTGGATATGTTAGCAACGTCAAACTCCTGATAGAAAGGTAGAAGACTTCATGTGATGACATATTTTACCATAATTCTGGATCAACTTGTGACCGCACTTTGAAAGCTTTCCTACTCTGATTTTCCCAGGTGGAATTCTGCGCTGACAACTTTAGATGCAAAATGAGTACTAAATACAACGACATTAGTAATGCAAAAGAGATAAAATTAAAGAAATTAATATCAAACAACACTGAGTTAGAAAATGTAAATACTAAGTATGAAATGCTAATAATGTATGCTAAATATGATACAAAAGGAACAAATTATACACTAATTTAAGGAGAAATTAAGTTTCATTTCTAATGCTATCATCGGGCAAAGCCAAAAGAAAGAAAACAAAAGTGCAGAAAGGAAGAAAAGAAGAGAAGGAAGAAAAAGCACTATGCAGCCACATCGACAACTACGGAAAATTGAGTTAGTTTTATTTTAGTTTTAGCTATAGTGTTCATGCACTGCATGTAGCTGTAGTTTTTATTCTGTTGCTAAACATTGTCGTTGCATTTTCATTGTCATTGCATTTTAGTGTTAGTGCATTAGGGATAATTCAAACTTTATGTTTGGGGGAATGCATATGGGGTTTGGAGATGCACCTACATTTCAAAATTTTTCTTTTTGAAGTTAATGAATCATGCAAGGTTATGAATTGATATTGCAATTGTGTTTAAATTTTTTCTACATTCGGTGCTTAATTCTTAAATCATGTGAATTGTCAATGAATGAGTTGGATGAACTTGATTGAATGCTGTATATTCAATTATTTATGGATGATTTAGATTGCTTTAGTAATGGATGACTAGCATCATTCCTTGAATCTTGATTGAATTTACAGCTACTTATATATATAGAGAGTTATAAATAAGAGACACTCCGATGTGGGTGTATTGTGAACTGTTTAAGGGGGAACTCTCCAAAGCAAGTGTTAGAAAAATGAATCTAGCCAAAGGTTGTCGCTGCAAGAGTGTGTCGACCTAATTGCATACTCCATGGGGATTTGTTGCACTCCATCGTTACTTCTCAGGAACAAAGGCTATTGTAATGCAAAAACATCCTTCAGTCACATAAAAAAAAGGAAAAAGAAAAAGATATATGTATATATTATTGGACAATAAATGTTGTATTGGTAGATGGAATTTAGGATTTGAGGCATGATGCCGACTATGATGAAGTTGCAGTCTTAGTTATTCATACTTACGAATTGTCAGTGTAAAAATTCTGTCATTTGAATGTGATTCATTCATTGGGGTTTTAGGTGATTCAAGTTGCTAGAATGATCATTTGCATTGATAAATTTTTGTATAGTCTTTCTAGTTTTTGTTTTACTTGAGAACAAGTAAAAACTCAAGTTTCGGGGTGTGATAATACTAGAAAGAACCATTGATTTCTCCCTACTTATTGTTTAAGTTGTTCCCATTTAGTCATCCTTTGCACATATTTTTGCATTTTTTAGTTTAGTTTATTTAATTTTCTAACTCAATGGACCTTAGCTTAGTTGCTCTTACTTTTGTCATATTTTACTACTAATGTCGCTGCATGAGTCTATTTAGAATTGCGCCCAGAATTGTCACTTCATGACGATGTCCAAAATTGCACCCAAAATTGTCACTCCATGACGATGTCCAGAAATGTCGCTGCATGAGCATGCCCAAAATTGTCGCTGCAGGAACTCATTCAAAATTATCATTGTGTGAGTATGTCCAGAGCTGTCGCTGTATAAGCATTGCACCAAGAACTTTCGCCGTACCTAACAACTATCCGGATAAGAACATAAATTTTTTGAGTTGTCCAGTTTGGTATAACTAACTGGTACGACCATAGACAAATAAATTCTGCAAAAGAGACACTTCTACAATTTGAGGGATATAAATACTCGCAAAGGAAAGAGAAAAGCTCTCACTCTCCCTCTCCTTTAGTCTCCTTTGTTGCATATTCTTCTTCAACCAAGCTTTTGAAGCTTTTCGGCTAGTGGGGCTTGAGGCCCCCATAAGTGAACCAATGTTAAGGGATGCAGATCTAAAAAATCACATACCTCCAAAAATAATCGCAAGTGCATCCTTGGATCTTCCATAAGCAATCCTCCAAACTACCCAATAGTTTGTAACATCTATAACATAACTGGTCTAAGCTCAAAATGAGTAGCATCAATTTGTGGCCACAGAATACTTGGATCGAGATTATCAAGAACCGGCACTACAAGCTCTCAAATTGGTCTATCTCTATCATCAATTATTTGTGGAACATTAACAACCTCTGTCTCCCGAACTACTGGAACATGAACTTCAAGATTTTCCCTTCCTTCAATTCTCTCATTTTCTTGCTCTTGCAACTCTCCTATATGTCTTCTCAACGTTCTTTCTATTTCTGGATCTAACGACAAATTATCTCCACTTCTTCTCATAAATTTTTTACAAAAATCTGTAACCACAAAAATCAAAACAAAATAAAAAATAACCAAATCAAATGTTAGCTCAACAATATAACAAAAATCTTACTGAATTACATCGATCTCCCCAGCAACGGTGCCAAAAACTTGTCGTGTGTAAAATAATATTGTTGTAGCATGTGCAAGTGTACACAACGTTCAAGTAATCAAGTGATAAGTAAAGTATCGTACCCACAGAGAGATTGGTATTCAGAAGAAATTACTAATACTATTGACAAAAGAATTGTGCATACAAAATTAAATGTGATAACAAAGTAGATTGCGTTTGCAAAGTGCATGTCATAACAAAATGAAAAACAATAAAGTTGATCAAGAATTATCCAAGCAGAGTATCAAATGCACTAAGTACTTACCAAGCTTAGTAGAATTGATTGGCAAAATCTTCAGTACAGGACAAGGTTGCAATCAATAAGTATGGAATATTAGGGATCCAAGTTTCTAGATCTACGAATGTCTTAGCAAATATTTGCTTCTACAAAATATCTTAGAATGACAAAATAATGACGTGCTAATTTAATGTAGCAACATTTTACAGTAAACACACATTATATTCCTATAACATGCATTTTCCCAAATAAAACTTATTTCACCATTAACGAACGCAGTTCATAAGAGCTACTACACACATCTTTTGACACATGCTCATTACATCAATTTATGTTCCAGCAAATCCGTTTTGTTTTCAATCAAGATTATGCACATGCAAAACAAGAGCTTATTCCCAAGATTGCCACCACATAGAATTAACAACTAAGTCACAAATCAATGAAGAGATTTAATAGAAAGATATCGGTAATCCATTTATAGAAATAAAACAAAGTTCAGAAATATTCATCCCTTAACTAGTCAAAGTAAGGGTGCAAATTGTCGCTTAAAAAAAATAATAGACAGACTTGAAGATTAAGAGTACTCCTTGTTGAGACCCAAAATGAACATCAGGCCTGCATTCTCGATTCTGCCTTTGCTCCTCCATAACAACGTCTCTTTGCTTCAATGGTTTTGCTACAGCATTGTCAAGCTTCGCTCCTAACGATAGCTGACAACTCTGCCTTCTACACCTCGTATCTGTTGTGTGACTCTCTCGATTTCCCTCCTTTCGGATTCTAATGCAACAACACTCTAGCCTTACTTGAATAAATTCTTTGATCTCTTTTTCCTTCACCCGAATGTTGCTTATATAGGAGCTTGGTCACACAATACACATTGTCAGATTCAATTTTCTAAGGGTTCTAAAGCCCTCCTAGAGCTTTCTAGTGCAGACCACAATAGATCAGGCTTGCTTCAACAGAATCTTGCACACCTGGGTACTGCCAGAGTGTTTAGTAGCTGCAAAGTTTTGCTACTCCCCAACAGTGCTTCGTTATTGGGCCTCGTACTCTCATCTTCCTTCACCTATTCCTGCGTTAAGAAACACATAAAAACACAATAAAAAGGGTAAAAATGTATAGATTTTGCCAACTAAGTGTACAGCAACTCCAACGATAAAAACACATAAAAACACTACAAATGTTATAGCAAATTTGCTTAAGATCAAACGAATGTTCTAGCAAAAGTGTGTAATATAACTCTTTTTCAAGAGTTGTCACACCCTCAAACCTGAATTTTTGCTTGTCATCAAGTAAAATATGTTGATGCCTGTATGCATGAAAACAGAGATTACAACCTTAACAATTTTCGTAAAAATTTTGCTTCCACATTCCAATACGCATATATTTCAGTTCTCAACAACCTTTATACTTGCAAGATTTTATAGCAGCATTGTAGATCAATCTAGAAAATTCAATGTATAGACTTCAATTTAAAGAATAAAGAAATTTTAAATTCACATGCAATTAGTTTTAAAACAAATAATTTCCTAAAACTTGTTTATTTCTTCAGCTAAGTTTTTCAATTTACTTTACTCAAGCATTTTATTTTTACTCTTAGGGAATTCATCTTGTCATGCAATGTTATACTTGACAACTACAATGTAGCAAACACTTAATTTCCATGCCAACAATTACATCACAATCTAATTTTACACTCATGCAGCTTAAAGTTTTCAACTAAAAAGATGGATGGAGCAAACAACTACCTCCTTAGCCTACTCTTCATTTTACTATAGTAGAGTATTCCTAAAAAATTAATTTTCTTTTTACAACTTTTTCTTTTAACATTTTTTTCTTTTCTTTTTAAATACTCATACTCAAACATATTATTTTCTCATTAACAATACAATGGAGAAAATAAAGTATTGTTGACGTACTTCGAACAGTTTAAGCATTGGAGTGACAAAATTTTTCTTTTCTACATTTCATGCCTTAACATTCACATTTAATACTTGGCTCAAAGAAAACCTAAGTTTTATTAAGAAATATTTACTTTAAAATAATTACAAAGGTTCAAAATCAAATTATCTTTAAAAATCAATTTTCAACACTTCCCTAATCTGAATTTCCTACTTCACTCCTACAAAAATTTTAAGTTTTAAGGTATAATTTCCTCATTGAACATCAACATATATTTATACTTTCCAATCTTCACAAACTTTTCACAAAAATATGTCATGGCATAAATCTCAATATGACAAATGTTATGCAGTAACAACCTATGAAACAAAAATATGTACTAACAAATATATACCTACATGCAGCTAAATAGAACAACACACCCACAAACCTAAAGTGTGCATTATCCTCAATGCATGAACACAATGAAATGTAAACAAAAAAACATGCATGAACAAACACATATAAAAAAACTACCCTTTTAGTTGAGGCAGAGGGATTTTTTGGTAGGCTTCCTGCCTTTAAACTTCCTTTTTCGTGGTGAAATAGCCTCCTACTCATCATTATCATCATCCATTTTTGTCATTTCGTAAATCAAGCCATTGACTTATACTTCTTGGTCTAGTCCTTTGGATGGCATAGCAAAAACCTTTGGAGTTACAGGTTTCTTTGGTGTTACGCTCTTTGCTGGTGGTGTTGTAGATTTCTCTTTATCGATGGAACTATCTTCAATATCATCAATCTTGGGGTCTCTCATCTCTTCTTCATCCTCCTCAGTTGGATGGTACTCTTCACTAGAAGATGACTTTCCAGATGCCGACTGAATCTTAGTGTCGCTCGCATCATAATTTGTCATAACCGTTTCATCGTAAAGGATTCTCGAAAACTCTAAGAACTGTGGGACTTTGACTTGATTTTGCTGTAGCGCCTGGGTAATCGCATCAATGTAAATATGCATATATCTTCACAAGGCCTCGATTTTGCAGTGAAAATCCTCTTACCCTTTATCAATTTTCTTAAGACAATTAATAACATCATAACATTTTTCATCAACATTCCCCAAACAAGCTAAAGCAGACAGTTCAAAAGGGTTAATAGAAGAAGCTTTCACAAACAGTGGTGGCTCAGAACTGGATGGTTGTTTAAGTGGTGTTAACACAAGCGCATCCTTTTTTTGTTGCCACATCACTAATTGTTTGGTGATGGCACTTTTTTTTAGCAACACCTCTAAAGCAACACATGCTTGGAAACACAAAGTAGAAATTAAGTTAGGACAAACAAGATTACTCGAGTTTTTTTGGGTACATTTGTGAACCTCATCTCGAATAGTCTGTTCCACATTAATCTTCATTCCTGTAATGTAGAATGTAACAGCAACAATCATTCTCTCCTAATAGTGGTTGTATGAACTGTAGGCATCAATCTAGATTTCAAAAAACTTATCCAGATTTGACACTCAGGCTTCAAATATTGCTTCTCAATCATAAAGCGATCAGTCTTCGATTTATCCTAGGTAGTTCTCGGAATACATACGTCTCTCAACACTTTCTCCAAACTTTCCTCCGGAATTCCTCGCGTAAATCTTGTGTGCTCATCTTTTACATCATAGACTCCATTATATTCATTCACTTTATTTGCATCAAATAAAACATAAATGCCCCGAACGTATACAAATGGGCTATCAGTAATTAAGTGCGAGTAGAACTCTCTTACATCTTTGGATACACCTTGTCCGGATGACAACAAAACATTTCCCAACCATGAGATTCAATTACACGTGCAATATCTTCATCAAAACCCATATATTTTTCTTATTTAAACACGAAACCTTTCTCCAATAAAGGTTGGCGCTTCAGATAGTTCTCTTGGAACTTCGCCTCTGCATTCCGATCATAAAACTTTCTTGCAATAATGGGCATAGGTTGTTGCGGCATCTTCCCCTTGCGTCTCATTTTTTGGACAAGCAAACTGTTTAGAGAAAACATAAACTTTCAAAGAAAAATGAACTAACAAATAAAGAAACAAAGACTAAATATAAAGAAACAAAATTAAAAGGAATTTACTATTACAAGAAATCAACTAAAACATGTGGCACGTGGTTGCGAAATTTGCATCGAATGGTCTACCATTTCAGCTTTGTTATGACAGAGATGCAATCACTTCTGATTGGTCAAGCAAAACCCCACATCGTACTCATTTATTACTAAAACTACTATCATTTCACTAACTTGTAACTAATTCAAAAATTCAAAATGTACATTAACACAAAACCGAAATAAAAATAAAACAATTTCAAACTCTTCTGACATCACGCAATGTAATAGCGAAATTTTGTTGCAACATCAGATCATTGTAATAGCCTTTAGACGCTATCCATTAACTTTGAACACATTCCCTATCGTGGCATTTTTTATATCTACAGCACCATGTGGATAAGCAAAAACTACCTTAAATGGCCCTGTCCACTTAGACTTCAACTTTCTTGGAAATAATTTAAGCTTCGAGTCAAACAACAAAACTTGCTATCTTGGCTTAAAATGCTTAGGCAATTATCTTGCTGTCATGCCATCTTGTTTTCTCTTTATATATCTTGACATTTTCATATGCTTGCAAACGAAACTCATCTATTTCATTCAAATCCATCATCCTTTTCTCTCCTGAAACCAACCAATTACCATTTTTCTTCTTAATTGCCCAAAAAGTTGTATCCTCCAACTCAACAGGTAAATGGCAAGGCTTTCCATACATAAGCTTAAATGGTGACATCCTTAAGGGTGTTTTAAAGGCAATCCTATACGCCCACAAAGCTTTGTCTAACCTCGTTGCCCAGTCCTTATGCATTGGATCAACAACCTTCTCTAAAATCGATTTAATCTCTCTATTCGATATCTTCGCTTCTCCATTCATTTGGGGATGATATGCGGTTGCAATTTTATGGTTTATCCCATACCTTGTTAAGGCATCCTCAATGTAACGACAATCGAAGTGTGAACCTTTATCACTGATAATCACTCTTGACATTCCAAATCTCGTAAAAATATGCTTATGCTAAAACTTTAGCACTAACTTTGCATCATTAATAGGGAGTGTAATTGCCTCAACCCTCTTTGAGACATAGTCAACAGTGACCAAAATATAGATATTTCCCCATGATGATGGAAATGGTCCCATAAAATCCACACCCCATACATTGAATAATTCGACTTCAACAATGTTTTGCAATGGCAACTCATTCCTTCTCGAAATATTACCTGTACGTTGACATCTATCATAGGAATGACAAAAATTATGTGCATCTTTAAACAAGGTAGGCCAAAAGAAATTTGATTGCAAAACTAAGGTAGGCCAAAAGAAATTTGATTGCAAAACTTTGGCAGCGGTTCTTTGTCCTCCAAAATGTCCTTCTTATGGTGCAACATGACAGTGCTGTAAAATACTATGGCATTCATGATTTGGAACACATCACCTTATGATTTTATCTGCACAATTCTTTAAAAAAATGGCTCGTCCCCATAATGGAATTTAACATCATGCAAAACAAATTTCTTCCTCTGGTTAGTTAAATCAGGGGCAATAATCCACTGATAGTACTTGAAAGAACCATGAATTTCTCCATACTTATTGTTTAAGTTGTTCCCATTTAGTCATCCTTAGCACATATTTTAGCATTTTTTTAGTTTAGTTTGTTGCATTTTCTAACTCAATGGACCTTAGCTTAGTTGCTCTTAATCTTGTCATATTTTTCTATTAATATCGCAGCATAAGTCTATTCAGAATTGCGGCCAGAATTGTCACTACATGATGGTGTTTAGAATTGTGTCCAAAATTGTCACTACATGACGATGTCCAAAAATGTCGCTGCATGAGCATGCCCAAAATTGTTGCTACAGGAACTAGTTCAAAATTATCACTATGTGAATATGTCCAGAGTTGTCGCTGTATAAGCATTGCGCCCAGAACTGTCGTCGCACCTAACAACTATCCGGATAAGAACAAAAATTGCATAAGTTGTACAGTCTGGTATAACCAACTGGTACGACTATAGATAGCTCAATTCTACAGAAGAGACACCTGTACAATTTTGAGGGATATAAATACTCACAAGGAAAGAGAAAAGCTCTCATACTCTCTCTCTCCTTTAGTTTCCTTTGGTGCATATTCTTCTTCAACCAAGCTTTTGATGCTTTTCGGCTAAGGGGCTTGAGGCCCTCATAAGTGAACCAACGTTAAGGGATGCAAATCTACTCTTGACGAGGAGCCCTAAGTACAATGCAAGAGGGAAGTAAGGGAGCAAGTCGAGTAGCCTAGGAATAGTATTCTCCATTTGTTCTTTTACATTTCCTTTCTTAAGCGTTGGAGATTCATGTTCATTTCAAGTTTGTATGGAAGTACTCTTGATTGTTAGACTAAATGATATCTTATTCAAGCTTTCTTTTACTATTAATCTTTGGGTTTGATTATTTTGACCACGAAAGTGTGATTGCAGTCACTGTCACTGGAAGTTGCAACGACAAATTAAACTAACAAGCAAGACAACAGAAGTTGCTTGGGGATTGAAGGAATTTAATCCACTTGTTCTTGAATGTGTTGCATTAATAGCACTGGAAGGTGTGGTTAGTGTTCATGTTTAAGTCTTAGATCTAATAGAGAAGTCATATTTGGTAAGATATTCATTGTTCTTATTTGCAGCGACAATCACCTAATATTTTACACATTGTGAGCCACACATAGTATTCTGCTGACTATCCACATTGGGGACCTCATTTCATTATTATTGCATTTATCTTGTTTTATCTGTTCATTACATTGACAGGAATAGACAACAAATAGCCATCCTCATGGGATCGATATCCGACAGATTCACATATGTCTGCTATACTTGCATCGATAGTGTACGCTTGTACATATTTGCTATAATGTTCATAGCATGATCAAGTTCGACGCTATTGTCGGGGATGACATTTGTTTTATGTTTGTTTTTGTTTTTGCACTTTATTTTTATTATATATTATTTAGTTGCCACTTACATGTTTTTCTTTTTTTCGTTGTTTTCACATTTTATTTTAGGCGTTTATTTTATTTTATTTTATTTTTTTAAGTTTTTTTACGTCTTGTTTTTGCAAAGTAATTAGGTACCATTGTCACCGTATTTGGACTTCATTGTCAATGCAATTCATACGACTGTCTGGTTGAATTTTTTAAACTGCAGACTAAAGCTCTCTACGCATAGCACCATAGTCACCATTGACAAAATGTGTCTGATACATTCTATTCTCAAGGGAAGATCGATGTCGGTGCAATAATCTACCAGGAAATTGCTAAGACAACCTTACTACACAAAATGAGGGTTGTTGAGAAGTTGGCCAATTCCATCAACAATAGGTAGATCAGGCTTGTCGCTATAATAAAAGACATGGAAAGAGTACAAAATTTATTCTATGCCCACACTAAGGCTCGAAATAGTGTTGTTGTGACCACATTAAGGCAGATGAGCAAAGCCCTTCTCCCTGAATTCCCAATATTCCCTCTAATTAAAAGAGAGTATGAGCCCTCACCTGAGGAGGCTAACTCAAGGGATAAAGACCAATCAGTGGCTTCCCCTCCAATGGTACACATCTCTGATGACGAGAAGGAGGCAGAATCAAGGAAGGTGGAGGAATGTTTGCGATCTATTCAGAGCTTGTTTGAGGATGAGTTTATTGCTGGTCAGGAGGCAGATGCTACTGAAGAGGAAATCCCTACTGAAAGGAAGGAAACCCAAGTTGAGGAAGAGGATGAAAAAAAATGAAGGAAATGAAGCTAAGGAAGATTTAGCTGAAAAAATTTATCATTGCATGATCTGTGTTTTTATGTAACAGCAATGTGCAAGCGGATACACGTCGATACAAGTATAGTTGATAGACAATTCTATCGGATATCAATTCCATGAGGAATGGGTTATTTATGTCTAAATGTTGAAGCAATTAATACTGTAATCAAGTAAGATGTGAGTAAGGATGTTAGTGTAATTATGTAAGATCTTCACACTAAGATAATTAGGAATGTCAACGCAATTAGAGTTCAACTTCAGAGGTTAAATGTTAGTGTACTAAAAATAAATCCAATTGTGTTGAGTGTTGAGTGCTGAATATTTAAATGCATCAAATGTAAATATGATCAAGTGTAAATGGGCAGGAATAGTTCACTGATTCTGCTAAATCTCAATGCTAGATGCGTCGATAAGATAAAATGTGGATGAAATATCACTGCAATGAAGTTCCTTTGAGTTCTCACTAACAACAACTTTCTACTTAATCTTGACATGAATATCCACAATCACTCCACCTCTCGATGCGAGCAATGATGTGTATTCAAGAACAAGTAACTGGAGTTTGTCCCAGTCCCAAGAAGCTCTCGCCTAACTTACTTGTTAACCCAACTTGTCACTGCATCTCTCGATGTCGGCACACTACAATTTCACTCTCGTGCTTAAAGCGATCAGATCCAAGAATAAACATATAAGTAGTGTAAAATAAGAATCAAATTGATTTAACATTAAAAGACACTCTCGTATTCATTTAATATCATCAAAATCCATCATCGTTTTAGAAGAATTAAAGAGTACAACGAAGCTTACTATCTCTAGACTACTAGGCCTACTCCCTAATTTTTCCTCTTGCTTTGCATCAAGCACCTCTCGTCAGAAGTGGTTGCAGACTTCCTTCATCAGCTCCTGATTTCCAGCTAAAACCTCTAATTCACACAGAATTTTCAGAATTAAATCCCTTTGCTCTTAATGATTTCTTCATTCTTTGTTCTTTTATCTATAGCCTTCAAAATGTTGTAGGATTCAGCCTTCATTCCTAGATCCAGATCAAGATTTTACAGCTGTCAAAGTTAGTTAGAGTACAACTATGCACTCACGCAGATTGAATGTTCTCTTTAGAGACCTGCAGGATGTCGTTGCATTGCTGGTCATAATCTGAGATTATAATTGCAATGAAACCTGTGATATTACTATGTTGATGCTTCCAGCTGTGAATGCCGCTTGATTTTACTCATTCTAGGTACAATTTCAATGTGACAACATCTTTTGGTAGTAATTTCCTGCTGATCTTGTGGCTACATTCATCCAGCATTAAGCTTCTAGATTGAGTTCTTACGCTGACAATATTAAGATGAAACATATCGGCTGCTTGCGTCGACATTAGTATAAAAATAAATAAAAATAACAAGAATTTAAACTAACTAACAATGAGTTGAAAAATATGAAAACTAAGTATAAAATTCTAATGATGTATGCTTAATGAAATACAAAAGGGACAATTAAAACATTAAATTGGGGTGAAAATCTATGTCATTTGAAATACCATCACACCCCAAAACTTGAGTTATTAGTTGTCCTCAAGAAAACAAAAATTAACAATATAACAATTAGAAATGTCACCACAATCTTTATTCATGCAACTTGATATGAACAACTTAAAACTGCAACTTCATCAATGTTAATATTATGCATTGAATCCTAATCTTCCTTGAACCATTTCAGTAAATTATTCTTCTTTTTCTTTTCTTTCTTCTTTTTCTCATTTTTTATTTTTCAAGTGACTGAAAGATGTCATTGCATTATTCTACCTTTGTTCCTGGGTAGTAACGATGGGGTGCAACAAACCCCCAGGAAGCATGTAATTGTGTCGACACACACTCTTACAGTTACAGCCTTTGGCTAGATGAGTTTCTTTTCTAAGACTGCAGCGGAGTGTTCTCCCTTAAAAGTCATAATGCACTCATATTGGAGCATCTTTTATTACTACAATGTCACTATAATGGTCACTTAGTTCAAGATTCAACACCAATACTACCCATCCATTACTGAAGTAATTTCAATTATTCATTCAAAATAAGCAGACTCATTATTCAATCTTATTTATCCAATTTCCACATCAACATTCAAACAATTCAAGAATTACGCATCAAAATAAAAGTTAAGGGCACATTTCTATTGAAATTTTGTAATTTTTCATTAACTAAAGAAACAAAATAAAAGTCAAACATGAGGGTGTAGTTGCATTTACCATTCACATTATCTTCCCCCTGAACTTAATGTTTGCATTGTCCTCAATGCACTGACAATAATTATAAAGAAATAATGGAAATGCAACTACATTGCATTAAACTAAAAGGAATGTAGTGACAATTAAAATGCAGACACAATAAGAATGCATGAAAACTAACAAAAAGGAAATGTACTAAATTATTCAATAGTAGCTGATGCAAAGGCTGCTTTGGTTTTCTTCTTTTTCTTCGGGCGCTTTCCCTCATCATGGTGTTTCTTCTTTTTCTTGTCCTTGTGCCTCTTCCACTTTTTATCCTTTGTGCCAATCGGTTCGATGGATTGCTCCTCCTCTATAGGTTGGGTGGTGGCCTCATCAGTTGTCACCTCTGATGGGTGGATTTTTATGAGAGGTGCCACATCGGGCACAATAGCCAGAGGATTTAGTTCCTCTATCTCGCTAGTGACAACCTCAGCCTGACTCGTAGTAGGTAGAGCCTCATCTCAACTGGATGCCTCCACAACATCCTCAACGACCATTCTTGGGGCATTGGTTTCCTTCTCTTCCTGCACCTCGACAGGTTCTTTTTCTTCTTTCTCTTTTGTCTTTCCTTCTTCTTCTTCTTCTTGATCTTTCTCCTTCAAGTGATCCTCCCCCTGGTCTGCATTTCTTCCATTTACTGCTCAGGTTCAACTAGGCCAGTGTAGGCATAATCCACTCTGTCAACATCCTCCCCTATAATTGCTGCTTGTTCAACCATATTTATGCCGAAACTGTTGGAAAACTCATCTTTGAATAAGTTGGTGATGTTGCGATGATAATCGTCATTAGTTTGTGAGTGCCCGTCATCCTTCTCAGCATTGAAAATATGAATCTGGATTGATGTAGGTAAAGGTGTAGGCCTACCTTCAAAAGTAGGTTGCTCAGAAGACGAGTACTTAATTGGGCGATAGATTGATGGGAAGGTTGGGAAGTCTGGTAATGGAGTTTTGCTAATCTGGTTTGATTCAACGACAATGGCTTCATTCCACGCCTTAGTGTATGCATAAAAATTTTGGAGCCGAAGATCCATGTCGTTCACTATACTATAGTGTGGATGGATCGAATGTCGAGGCTGTCCAAGTGTAGTTCCATCAATGCCAGCTTTTTTACCATTTGAGACTCTATCAGCGCATTAGATTGGTCAGTCTTCTTCTTACCCTTTCCTCTATCCCTTTTCTTAAAGGTTTCCCTAGCCATTGGTGTATCTTGGCCTCGTGTAATCCTCTCAACCGAGATATCATTGATTGGGCCTTTATTGTCCAAGACCTCCTCACCATCTTTAGGTACAATACCCTTGTATTGATAATGTAACATAATGAGAGAGGGAAAAGGAAGGATACCATTTTGCTTTCCTGCAACATCTGCGTTTTGGGCGTGTATGAGCTCATCGATGTCGATGTGTCGGTGGTGCTGAATAGAAAGCAAGAGACACATATGGTTCAATATGGCCGTAGTGCTGTGAGTCGAAGGCATAACACGGCTGTTGATAAAATGAAACCATACCTTACAAAAAATTGTAAGGTACCGTCTGTGCATTGTGAAGTTGTGAAATCCATTACCTGTCCATGTAGTACCATCGATACAGAGATCTTTCATCATCTGGGTCAGACAATCATCATCCAAACGATGTAAAAGGGGTGCATGGTTGTCTACCCATTCTGGAATCCTCAGTAATACGTTGATCTACGCAACGCTCCATGGAACAAGCCCTTCTCGCACAAAGATAAACTTCTGCTCCTGATCCACCAGATTTGCATAAAACTCCCTAACCAATGTGGGAGAGTAGCTAGAAGGATGGTCGCAAAAATATTCCCACCCAAGACGACTAATGGTACGGTGAACTTGTTTTCCCGAAGTCTGGTGTGGAGAAAGTTGGAGTCCCTCTTCAGGATGGATGTTGTGTTTTAACATGATATTCTGGTAACAGTCTTTGGCTGCAGTCGTTAGAAATAAGACTAGGCCTATGGATGAGGGTAGTGGTGTTGTGGATAGAGACATAATAGAAGTGGTCGGATTGTTTTTTGAATGGGTTTTAGGAGTGTTTCAGAAGTGGACAGAGACACAATAGAAGTCGTCAAGAAATGCTTCGACAATCTGGGACCTTTGCTCATCTTTACTTCCTATTTCCAATCGAGACAAGTGATCAGTTACCTGATTCTCAGATCCTTTCCTATCCCTGATTTCAATGTCAAATTCTTGAAGTAGTAAGATCCATTTGATGAGTCTAGGTTTTGCGTCTTTTTTTTTGAAAGGTATTTCAACGCTGAGTAGTCAGTGTAAACTGTAGTCTTTACGCCGACAAGATAGGAACGTAATTTTTCAAATGAGAAGACTACTACTAGCAACTGCTTCTCAATCGTGGTGTAATTAACCTCCATTTTAGTTAGGGTTTTACTAGCATAGTAAATAGAATGAAATACCTTTTCTTTCCTTTGGCCTAGGATAGCTCCTACAGCGAAGTCGTTTGCATTGCACATTAGTTCAAACGATTGTGTCTAGTTCGGTGTAACGACAATTAGGGCTTGTATTAGCTTCTTTTTTATTGTCATAAATGCATCCAGACATATGTCATCAAACATAAACTTTTTATTTTGCTTTAGCAATGAGCATAATGGTTTAGCTATCTTAGAGAAACAATAATAGGCTTTGCCAGCTAGCCTATCCAGCATCTGATCGATGAAAGGTAGTAGGAAATGGTCCATCTTTGTGGCCACATTCAGTCGTAGGTAATCCATGCATACTCGCCATCCCGTTACAATGCGAGTAAAGATTAACTCATTCTTGTCGTTGGCCACAACTGTGAAACCACTCTTTTTAGGCACACATTGAATAGGGTTCAGCTAATTACTATAAAAATAGGGTATATAATGCCTGCATCTAACCATTTGATACTTTCCTTCTTTACTACTTATTTCATCTTTTCATTGAGTCTTCATCGCTGCTCAATTGATTGCTTCTTTTCATCTTCTAGCCTAATATTGTGCATGCAAAAAGAGGGACTGATGTCTCTGATATTTACGATGCTCCAAGCTATGGCTCTTTTATGTTCTTTTAGAATCACGATGAGCTTATCTTCTTTCATTGCGTTGAGGGATGCATTGACAATAACAAGTAGTGTCTCGTTGTCACCAAGAAAAACATACTTTAAATGTGTTGGCAATTGCTTCAACTCCAAGGTAAGAGCTTGCTCAGTAGATGATTTAAACACTGAGACTATCCTGTTAGACAAATCCAAAAATTTCAATTGTCAATTCTGTCTCAGCTCACAATTGTTAACCACCTCTTTGTCGCTACAATCAGTTAGGATTTCCTCAGTGATTGTCGTCGCATCTTCATCTGATATTACTGAATTTCGTACATTGAATTCTTCCAAAATGATTTCATCCAGCACATGGATATGATGATTGCTCTTTACTCCTACATGGAGATGCCTCAAACATACTAAAGGTCACATGCTCGTCGTTATATCACATGATAAGTTCTCCCTTGAACACGTCGGTAAATGTGCATCTTGTTCCTAGAAATGGTCGCCCTAAGATAATGGGTACTTCCTTATCTGCTTCGCAGTCTAGGATTATAAAATCAGTAGGGAACACAAGTTTATCAACCTGGAAAAGGATGTCTTTGATTTGGCCTTTTGGTTGTGCTAAGGATCTATCCGCAAGTTGCAATGTCACCATAGTGGGCTTCATCAAACCTATTCCTAATTTCTTGAAAGTAGACAGAGACATAAGATTAATACTTCCTCCCAAATCACATAAAGCTTTACCTAAATAATGACTCTCAATAGAGCATGGGATTGTAAAGCTGGCAGGATCTTTCGTCTTGGTTCACAATTTATTTGTAAGCATAGCACTGCACCCCTCTATGAGCGTAATTGTCTCGATCTCGAACAATTTCTTTTTCTTTGATAACAGCTCCTTCATGTAATTCCCATAACTGGGTATCTGCACAAGAGCATCTATTAGAGGTATATTAATGTGCAATTGTTTCAAAATAGAAACAAACTTTTGGTATTCTTTGTCATGGACTTTCTCTTAAATCTTTACGGAAATGACAAAGGTATTGTAACATTGGATTGTTATGGAAAACTCGACGGTGTCGACATTAGCAATTGCATCGACAACTTAGTTGGGCAAACTACAAGCATAGATGGCACTGTAGTTGGTTCCTCTTCATGTTCTTTTGCTTGACTTTCTTCAGCTACATCTTCTTCTTATTGTTGTGGTTCAGATGCATTGACATGATCTTGGCCATAACTGCTTGGTTCCATTATTTGTTTGCCACTCCTTAGTGTGATTGCTTTGCAATGCTCCTTCCCCCTCTACGTAGTATTCTCAATATCACTAGGTAGAGTTCCTAGCGACCTTGTACTTAAATTAGAAGCCAACTGCCCCAACTGGGCTTCTAATGCTCTAATGGAAGAGGAGTTGCCTTGTACTATTGCTTCAATTCGTGTGATATACACACGCATCATTGCCTCAAGAAAAGCCATAGGATCTAACTTAGGTTAAGAAAATTACTGCTGTTGATGTTGATGATGTTGTCCTTGCATATGTGGCAACACAGACTATTATGGCTGTAATCAAGATTGTGGTTGCATCTAGTTATGTGACTGCATTTGTTCAGATCGAGAATTTACCTGTGAATTCTGATTATAATTTTGCTAAGGATTGCTATTGTAACTCCCTTGTTTATAACTCCCTTGATTTGAGGAATTTCCATATTTAAATGTAGAAATATTTTGATTCCCCCAAGGTTATTGAGATCGGTTGTTGTAAAAGTTGCCAAATGAACCTCCCCTGATGTTATTAACGCAGAAAGCATTTTCTGCATGTTCTGGACAATCCTCATAACTATGATTGTCGCCATAGATTTCACAAGAAAATATTGTCTTATCTAATTGCTAGGCCACTTGAATAAGAGCAACGTCATTTGTTCCCTTCATATTCTTTATAATATTGGCCAATGAGGATACCTGCGCTGACAAAGCAGAAATAACATCTAACTCAAGAACTCTAGGGTTAGTTTTTACTCGTGTAGAACGAGAAATAGGATATTGGTAGTCGTTTTGAGCAATCCTCTCTAGAATTTGTACAACATCATTGTATGTACAATCTAGCAAGGGAACATTAGCCGATTCATCGACAAGGTTCCTTGTCTGAGCATTCAAACCATTGTAAAATATTTCAATTTGGGTCTCCTACTAAATTTCATGCATTGGGCAGCGTCGAAGCAATGTTTTATAATGCTCCCAAGTTGTATGTAAATTCTCATCATCTAACTGATGATATGCAGTAATGTCATTTCGTAACCTTGCGTTAATTATCGACGGATTGAAACGCAAAATGAATTGCGTTGCTAACGCATTCAAAGATGTAATTGATCCTACCGACAATCCCAAGAACCATGTTTTTACTTTACCCTACAACGAATAAGGAAATAATTGCATTTTTAAGGCATCATCAGGGACACCATGTTGACTAAAGGATGCACAAATAAGAAAAAATTATTTCAAATGTTCTCATGCGTCTTCATGCAAAAAACTTGAATATTGCCCATTCGAGTTGAGCATCTGAAACATCACCGATTTTAATTCAAAATTATCAGCTTGAATAGCAGGCCTTACAACCCCTAGTTGTAAATCATCGAGTATAGGCACAACAAAATATCTTATTGTCCTATTTTGCACTAGTTCTTCTTGTGGATGTGGTGGTGGTATATCATTAACAATTTGTGTAAGCACTGGTGGAGTTCCATCTTATGGTAGCAATGGTGGCAAATTATTGTTGTGGTTGTTACCAACCATTTTCTGTTGTTCTTGTCTTCTCCTCCTAAGTGTCCTCTCAAGCTTTGGATCAAAGCTTACAATGTCCTTACGATTTCTCCTTGTGGACATACAATAATTAACAATTTGAAAAAAGAAATAATTAGAGAAATAATGATAGATTAGTAAAGATTAAAACTTAAGTAAGTAGAATTAATTACAACTACAAAAGTAAACATCAAACAAATGCCATTCCCTGGTAACGGCGCCAAAACTTGATCGGTGTTTTTACGACACAATAATGTGCAAGCGGACACACATCAATGCAAGTATTGTTGATAGACAATTCTATCATATATCGATCCCACGAGGAATGGGTTCTTGATGTCTAAATGTCGAAGCAATTAATACTGTAATCAGGTAAGATGTGAGTAAGGATGTCAATGCAATTATGTAAGATCTGCACACTAAGATAATCAGGAATGTCAACGCAAATAGAGTTAAACTTCAGAGGTTAAATGTTAGTGTACTAAAAATAAACCCAATTGTGTTGAGTGTTGAGAGAATATTTAAATGCATCAAATGTAAATATGATCAAGTGTAGAAGGGCAGGAATGGTTCACTGATTCTGCTAAATCTCAACGCTGGATGCGTCAACAAGGTAAAATGTGGATGGAATGTAACTACAATGAAGTTCCTTTGAGTTCTCACCAACAATAGCTTTCTACTTAATCCTGACTTGAATATCCACAATCACCCCACCTCTCGGTGCAAGCAACGATGTGTATTCAAGAACAAGTAACTGGAGTTTGTCACAATCCCAAGAAGCTTTCGCCTAACTTACTTGTTAACCCAACCTGCCGCTACATCTCTCGATGTCAATGCACTACAATTTCACTCTCTTGCTTAAAGTGGTCAGATCCAAGATAAACATATAAGTAGTGTAAAATAAGAATCAAAATGATTTAACATTAAAAGACACTCTCGTATTCATTTAATATCATAAAAATTCATCATCGTTTAAGAAGAATTAAAGAGTACAACAAAGCTTACTATCTCTAGACTACTAGGCCTACTCCTTAATTTTTCCTCTTGCTTTGCATCAAGCACCTCTCGTCAGAAGTAGTTGAAGACTTGCTTCTTCATCTCCTCGATTTTTAGCTCAAACCTTTAATTCACACAAAATTTTCAGAATTAAATCCCTTTGCTCTTGATGATTTCTTCATTCTTTGTTTTTCTATTTATAGCCTTCAAAATGTTGCAGGATTCAGCCTTCATTCCCAGATCCAGATCTAGATTTTGCAGCTATCAAAGTTAATTAGAGTATAACTGTGCACTCATGCAGATTAAATGTTCTCTTTAGAGGTCTACAGGATGTCGCTGCATTGCTGGTCGTAATCTGAGATTTTAATTGTGATGACACCTGTGATATTCTCGTGTTGATGCTTCCAGCTGTGAATTCAGCTTGATTCTACTCATTCAAGGTTTAGTTTCAATGTGACGACATCTTTTGGTTGCAATTTCCAACTAATCTTGTGGCTGCATTCGTCTAGCATTAAGCTTCTAGACTGAGTTCCTGCGCTTACAATATTAAGATGCAATATATTGATTGCTTGCGTCGACATTAGTACAAAAATAGATAAGAATAACAAGAATTTAAACTAACTAACATTGAGTTGGAAAATATGGAAACTAAGTATAAAATGCTAATGATGTATGCTTAATGAAATACAAAAAAGACAATTAAACCATTAAATTGAGGAGAAAATCTATGTCATTTGAAATAACTGCACCTATAGTTATGGGTGCAACAACTGAGGGTTTGGCACCAACTAGAGCGAGTCAGGCGAAGATTGTGACTTCAATTAATGACGATCACAATCCTTTGGCTATCATGGTATACACTGGACTATTCGAAGTAATCCATCCGACAGAAGTTACAGTTGATGATGCCGAGGCAAAGCCGGATGTTGCGGAGCAATCTAAGGATCAGACAAAGCCAAAAGAAAGAAAAAGAGATTACTCCAAGGACAAGAAGCACAAAAAGGAATAAAAGAAGAGAAGGAAGAAAAATCACCATGCAGCCACATCGACAGCTACGGAAAATTGAGTTAGTTTTTTTTCATTTTTTAGCTGTAGTGTTCATGCATTGCATGTAGCTGTAGTTTTTATTTTGTTAGTAAGAATTGTCGTTGTATTTTCATTGTCATTGTATTTTAGTGTCAGTACATTAGGGAAAATGCAAACTTTAAGTTTGGGGGAATGCATATGGGGTTTAGAGATGCACCCACATTTCAAAATTTTTCTTTTTAAAGTTAATGAAGCATGCAAGGTTATGAATGGATATTGCAATTGTGTTTAATTTTTTTCTTGAATCATGTGAAATGTCAATGAATCAGTTGGATAAACTTGATTGAATGTTGTATCTACAATTCTTTGATGAATGATTTGGATTGCATTAGTAATGAATGACTAGTATCACTCTTTGAATTTTGATTGAATCATCCATTTACAGTTACTTGTATATAATTATAGTTATAAATAAAAGACACTCCAATGTGGGTGTATTGTGAACTATCAAGGAGGAACACTCCAATGCAAGTGTGAGAAAAAGTAATCTAGCCAAAGGCTATCACTGTAAGAGTGTGTGTCGGTGCAATTACATACTCCCTAGGGGTAGCCCATCGTTACTTCTCAGGAACAAGAGTATAGTAATGCAACGGCATCCCTCAGTCACATTATAAAAAGAAAAATATATATGTATATATTATTGTACAATAAAAGTTGTATTGGTAGATGAAATTTAGGATTTGAGGCATGATGTTGGCTTTGATGAAGTTGCAGTCTTAGTTATTCATGCTTACGAATTGTCGGCGAAAAAATTATGTTATTTGAATGTGATTCATTCATTGGGAGTTTAGGTGATTCAAGTTGCTAGAATAATCATTCGCCTTGATAAATTTTTGTATAGTCTTGCTAGTTTCTGTTTTACTTGAGGACAAGTAAAAACTCAAGTTTAGGGGGTGTGATTGTACTAGAAAGAACCATGAATTGCTCCATACTTATTGTTTAAGTTGTTCCCATTTAGTCATCCTTAGTACATATTTTACCGTTTTTTAGTTTATTTTATTGCATTTTCTAACTCAATGGACCTTAGCTTAGTTGCTCTTAATTTTTTCATATTTTACTACTAATGTCGCTGGATGAGTCTATCCAGAATCGCACCTAGAATTGTCACTGCTTGACGATGTCTAGAATTGCACCCAAAATAGTCATTGCTTGACGATGTCTAGAAATGTCGCTGCATGAGCATGCCCGAAATTATAGCTGTAGGAACTCGTTCAAAATTATCACTGTGTGAATATGTCCAGAGTTGTCGCTATATAAGCATTACTCCCAGAACTATTGTTGTACCTAACAACTGTCCGGAAAAGAACAGAAATTGCACGAGTTGTCCAGTCTGGTATAACCAACTGGTACGACCATAGACAACACAATTCTGCAAAAGAAACACCTGTACAATTTGGAGGGATATAAATACTCACAAGGAAAGGGAAAAGCTCTCACTCTCTCTCTCTCTCTCTCCTTTAGTCTCCTTTGTTGCATATTCTTCTTTAACCAAACTTTTGAAGCTTTTTGACTAGGGGGTTGAGGTCTCCATGGGTGAACCAACGTGAAGGGATGCAGATTTGCTCTTGACGAGGAGCCTTAAGTGCGACGCAAGAGGGAAGTAAGGGAGCAAGTCGAGTAGCCTAGGAATAGTATTTTGCATTTTTTCTTTTACATTTCCTTTCTTAAGCGCTGGTGATTCATGTTCATTTCAAGTTTGTATGGAAGTACTCTTGATTTTTAGACTAAATGATATCATATTCAAGCTTGCTTTTACTGTTAATTCTTTTGGTTTGCTTGTTTTGACCACAGAAGTGTGATGGGCAGTCACTGTCACTGGAAGGTGGAACGACAAATTAAACTAACACGCAAGACAATGGAAGTTGCTTGGGGATTGAAGGAATTTAATCCACTTGTTCTTGAATGTGTTGCATTACCAGCATTGGGAGGTGTGGCTAGTGTGCATGTTTAAAAGTCTTAGATCTAATACAGAAGCCATGTTTGGTAAGACATTCATTGTGCTTATTTGTAGCAACAATCACTTAGTATTTCATACCTTGTGAGCCACACTTAGTATTCTGCTGACTATCCATATTGCGGACCTCATTTCATTATTATTGCATTTTATCTTTAATTTTACATTGCTCCAAACTATTATCACAACCTATTTTGTTTTATCGATTCATTGCGTTGACAGGAATAAACAATAAAAAACCATCCTCATGCGATCGATATCTGATAGATTCACATCTGCCTACTATACCTACATCAACAGTGTATGCTTGAACATATTTGTTGTGACGTTCATAGCACAATCAAGTTTTGGCACCATGGTCAGGGATGTCATTTGTTTGATGTTTATTTTTGTTTTTGCACTTTATTTTTATTATATAATATTTAGTTGCTACTAACTTGTTTTTATTTTTGTCGATGTTTTCACATTTTATTTCAAATGTTTTTTTTATTTTTTTTATTTTCAAGTTTATTTTATGTCTTGTTTTTGAAGAATAATTAGGTACCATTGTCACCGCACTTGTAATTCATTGTCAACGCAATTTATACGGTAGTCTGGTTGCATTTTGTTAACTACAAATTGAAGTACTCCACGCACAGCACCATAGTCACCCTTGACAGAATGTGTCTGATACATTCTATTCTGAAGGGTAGGAAGATCGATGTCGGTGCAATAATTCACCAGGAAATTGCTGAGTGCATAAAATGAAGGTTGTTGAGAAGTTGGCCAATTCCATCAACAATAGGCAGATTAGGCTTGTCACTGCAATAAAAGACATGGACAGAGCACAAAATTTATTCTATGCCTACACTAAGGCTTGAAATAGTGTTGTTGTGACCACATTAAGGCAAACGAGCAAAGCCCTTCTCCTTGAATTCCCAGTATTCCCTCAATTTATTAGAGAGTATAAGCCCTCAATTGAGGAGGCTGACTCAAGGGATAAAAAGTAATCAGTGGCTTCCCCTCTAATGGTACACATCTCTAATGACGAGAAGGAGGTAGAATCAAGGGAGGTCGAGGAATGTTTGAAAACTATTGAGAGCTTGTTTGAGGATGAGTTTACTGTTGGTCAGGAGGCACATGCTACTGAAGAGGAAATCCCTATTGAAAGGAAGGAAACCCAAGTTGAGGAAGAGGAAGAAAAAATGAAGGAAATGAAACTGAGGAAGATTCAGCTGAAAAAAATTTGTCACTGCACCTGTAGTTCTGGGTGCAACAACTAAGGGTTTGGCGCCAACTAGAGCGAGTCAGGCGAAGACTGTGACTGTAATTAATGACAATCACAATCTTTTAGCTATCATAGTCTACACTAGACCACTCTAAGTGATGCATCCAACATATGTCACAACTGATGATGCCAGGGCAAAGCTGGATGTTGCGAAGAAATACGAGGATCAGAAAAAGCCAAAAGAAAGAAAATGAATGCGCTCCAAGGAAAAGAAGCATAGAAAGGAAGAAAAATCACCATGCAACCACATTGACGGCTGCGAAAAATTGAGTTAGTTTTTTTTCGGTTTTTAGCTGTAATGTTCACGCATTTCATGTAGCTATAGTTTTATTTTGTTAGTAAGCATTGTCATTGCATTTTAGTGTTAATGCATTAAGGATAATGCATACTTTAAGTTTAGGGGAATGCATATGAGGTTTGGAGATGCACCCACATTTAAAAAATTTTCTTTTTAAAGTTAAGGAAGCATGCAAGGTTATGAATGGATATTACAATTGTGTTTAATTTTTTTCTACATTCGATGCTTAATTCTTGAATCATGTGAACTGTCAATGAATGAGTTGGATAAACTTGATTGAATGTTGTATCTTCAATTTTTTGATGAATGATTTAGATTGCATTAGTAATGAGTGACTAGTATCACTCTTTTAATTTTGATTGAATCTTCCATTCACAGCTACTTTTATATAATTATAGTTATAAATAAAAGACACTTCAATGTTGGTGTATTGTGAACTGTCAAAGGGGAAAACTGCAATGCAAGTGTGAGAAAAAGTAATCTAGCCAAAGGCTATCACTACAAGAATGTGTGTCGACGCATTTACATACTCCCTGGGGGAATCCCATCGTTACTTCTCAGGAACAAGAGTATATTAATGCAACGACATCCCTCAGTCATATAAAAAAAAGAAAAAAAAATATGTATATATTATTGTATAATAAATATTGTATTAGTAGATGAAAGTTAGGATTTGAGGCATGATGCTGGCTTTGATGAAGTTGCAGTTTTAGTTATTCATGCTTACGAATTGTTGACGCAAAAATTCTTTCATTCATTGGGATTTTAGGTGATTCATTCATTTGAATGTGACTATTTTAGTTATTCATGCTTACGAATTTTTGTATAGTCTTTCTAGTTTCTATTTTACTTGAGGACAAGTAAAAACTCAATTTTGGGGGTGTGATAGTACTAGAAAGAACCATGAATTTCTCCATACTTATAGTTTAAGTTGTTCCTAATTAGTCATCATTAGCACATATTTTAGCATTTTTTAGTTTAGTTTATTGCAGTTTCTAACTCAATGGACCTTAGCTTAGTTTCTCTTAATTTTGTCATATTTTACTACTAATGTCGCTGCATGAGTCTATTCAGAATTGCACCCAGAATTGTCACTACATGATGATGTCCAGAATTGCACCCAAAATAGTCACTGCATGACGATGTCCAGAAATGTCGCTGCATGAGCATGCCCAAAATTGTCGCTGCAGGAACTCATTCAAAATTATCATTGTGTGAATATGTCCAGAGCTGTCGTGTAAAAGCATTGCACCAAGAACTTTCGCCATACCTAACAGCTATCCGAATAAGAACAGAAATTGCTTGAGTTGTCCAGTTTGGTATAACTAACTAGTACGACCATAGACAAATCAATTCTGCAAAAGAGACACTTGTACAATTTGGAGGGATATAAATAATCACAAAGGAAAGAGAAAAGCTCTCACTCTCCTTCTCCTTTAGTCTCCTTTGTTGCATATTCTTCTTCAACCAAGCTTTTGAAGCTTTTTGGCTAGTGGGGCTTGAGGCGCCCATGGGTGAACCAACGTGAAGGGATGCAGATCTACTCCTGACGAGGAGCCCTATGTGTTACTCAAGAGGGAAGTAAGGGAGCAAGTAAAGTAGCCTAGGAATAGTATTCTATATTTGTTTTTCTACAATTCCTTTCTTAAGCGTTGGTGATTCATGTTCATTTAAAATTTGTATGGAAGTACTCTTGATTGTTAGACTGAATGATATTTTATTCAATCCTGCTTTTACTGTTAATTCTTTGGGTTTGATTGTTTTGACCACGAAAGTGTGATTGTAGTCACTGTCACGACAAATTAAACTAACAAGCAAGACAACGAAAGTTGCTTGGTGATTGAAGGAATTTAATCCACTTGTTCTTGAATGTGTTGCATTACCAGAACTGGAAGGTGTGGTTAGTGTGCATGTTTAAAAGTCTTAGATCTACTAGTGAAGCCAAGTTTGGTAAGACATTCATTGTGCTTATTTGTATTGATAATCACCTAGTATTTTACACCTCGTGAGCCACACTTGGTATTCTGCTGACTATCCATATTGGGGACCCCATTTCATTATTATTACGTTTTTATCTTTAATTTTACATTATTGCTCTGACAACTATCATCACAATTTATCTTGTTTTATCTGTTCATTGCAATGACCAGAATAAACAACAAACAACCATCCTCGTGGGATCAATATCCAATAGATTCACATCTGTCTACTATACTTGCATCGACACTGTACGCTTGCACATATTTGCTGTGACGTTCATAGCACGATTATCCATTAACTATGAAATTGAGAATAACAGCATACCATGGCAATGCTGTCATAGCAACTAATTGCTCGTCTAGAAATTCCTCTTTTATAAATCTAGCGTCACCATCAATAATATCCACTTTTAAACGTGATAAATGATCTGCAACTTGGTTTGTTGAACCTTTTTTATCTTTAATTGCCATGTCAAACTCTTGCAACAGCAAAATCCAATGAATCAATCGTGGCTTAGCATCTTTCTTTGCTATCAAATATTTTATGGCAGCATGATTCGTGTAAACTGTTACTTTTGTGCCAATCAAATATGAACAAAACTTATCAAATGCGAAGACCACTACCAAAACTCCTTCGCCGTTGTTGTGTAGTTGATTTGTGAATCATTAAGGGTCCTGCTCACACGATAAATTGCGTGAAACACCTTCTTTTTCCTTCAACCTAGCACTACTCCTGTAGAAAAATCACTTGCATCACATATTAATTCAAATGGCAATTTCCAATTAGGAGCAATTACAATTGGCGCAACAACTAATTGCTTCTTCAAAAATTCAAAAGATTTTAAACATTCATCATTAAAAAGAAAAACTTTATCGTATTGAAACAATTCACATAAGGGCTTAGATATTTTTGAAAAATCTTTTATAAAACACCTATAAAAACCTGCATGCCCAGAAAACTACGAATACCTTTCACCGAAGTAGGCGGCGAAAGCTTCTCAACTACCTCAATTTTTGCTTTGTCAACTAATAGGGCCAACATTTTATTTTAGAACTACTCTTTTCATTTTTGCAACTACATACTTTCCTTCAAAGTTGCTAACTAAGACTTCGGAAGGGATCAAATCTTGCTCAAACTTGGACTAGCATCCATCCAGCGCGTAGGAAAGAGAATACTAGAAAGTTGGAGTTACCCCTTTTTTTCTTTGCTTGACTATCCCTTGCTTCGAAATTTTGTGACCAAGCACAATGCCTTAGCAAACCATAAAATGGCATTTCTCCCAATTTAAAACCAAGTTTGTTTCCTCACAACGCTTTAGAAAAACCTCTAAATTCTTCAAGAAATCCTCAAATGTATCTCTAAAAATCGAAAAATCATCCATGAAGACTTCTAAAAATTTCTTCACCATGTCGAAAAAAATTGCCATCATACAACATTGAAAAGTTGCTAGCACATTGCACAATCTAAATGGCATTCTTCTAAAAGAAAAAGTTCCATATGGACACGTGAATGTAGTCTTCTATTGATCTTCAAGTGCTATGAAAATTTCGTTATAACCCGAATAACCATCAAGGAAACAATAATATGCCTTTCCTGCAAGTCTATCAAACATTTTATCTATAAATGGTAAAGGAAAATGGTCTTTTCTCGTAGCTTTGTTGAGTTTCCTATAGTCCATGCAAAGTCTCCATCCTGTGACAATCCTAGTAGTAATTAACTCATTATTGTCATTACGTACGACCGTAATTCCTTCTTTTTTGGGGACACATTGAACTAGACTAACCCACGAACTATGAGATATTGGGTAGATTATTCCAACATCCAACCATTTTATCACCTCCTTCTTGACAACTTCTTTCATAATCGGATTCATCCTCCTTTGCTGCTCTATTGATTTGCTATGAAAATCCTCTAGCAAAAATTTGTGCATGTAAAACGCAGGACTGATTCCTTTAATATCAACTATAGTTCAACCTATTGCCCTTTTAAAATTTTGCAAAACTCCCAATGTTGATTTTATTTGCATAAAAAAGAACCGACATGCCCCAAACGTATACGAATGGGCTATTAGTAGTTAAATGGGAGTAGAACTCTTTTACCATTTTAGGATATACTTCATCCGGATGGTAGCAGAACATATCCCATCCATGAGTTTCAATCACCCTCGTAATGTCTTCATCAAAACCCATATATTTCTCTTGTGTAAACACAAACCCTTTCTTTAGCAGTGGTTGATGTTTCAAATAGTTCTCTTGGAACTTTGCTTCTGTATTTCGATCGTAGAACTTCCTTGCAACGATGGGCATCGACTGGTGTGGTATTTTTCCTTTACACCTCATTTTTTGTACCAACAAACAATTCAAAGGGAACATAAAATGTTTAAAAGAAAAATAACACTAGTAAATAAAGAAACAAAACATATATATATAAGGAATAAAAAATAAAGGAATTTAAAATCACAAAAAATTAGCTAAAACATGTGGCACGTGGGTGCAAAATTTGCGCTGATTGCTTTGCCATTTCAACTTTGTTATGATAGAGACACAATCGCCTCTTATTGGTCCAACAAAACCCCATGTCAAACTCATTTACTGCTAACATCTAACGTCGCTTCACTAAGTTGCAACTAATTAAAAAATTCAAATTTTGCATTAACATCAAACCGATAAAAATAAAACAATTCAAACTCTTTTAACACCATGCAATGTAATAGAAAAATATTGTTGAAATATCGGATCATTGTAATAACGCTTCAGACGCTGTCCATTAACTTTGAACATGCTTCCTGTTACAGAATTTTTAATATCTACAGCACCATGTGGATAAGCAAAAACCACCTCAAATGGCCCTGTCCACTTGGACTTCAGCTTTCCATGAAATAATTTGAGCTTCAAATCAAACAGTAAAACATGCTGAACTTGTTCAAAATGCTTTGGCAACATCTTACTGTCATGCCATCTTTTTGTCTTCTCTTTATAAATCCTAGCATTTTCATATGCCTGCAAACGAAACTCCTTTATCTCATTCAAATCCATCATCCTTTTCTCTTTAAAAACTAACCAATCACCATTTATCATTTTAATCATCCAAAAAGCTCTATGCTCCAACTCAACAGGTAAATGACAAGGCTTCCCATAGACAAGCTTAAATAGAAACATCCCTAAGGGTGTTTTATAGGCAGTCCCCTACGCCCACAAAGCTTCATCTAACCTCGACGCCAATCCTTTCGCGTTTGATTAAGAACCTTTTTCAGAATTGATTTAATCTCTCTATTCAATATCTCCTCTTGTCCATTCATTTGAGGATGATATGCAGTCTTAATTTTATGGTTTATCCCATACCTTGTTAACGCATCTTCGATGTAATGACAATCGAAGTGTGAACCTTTATCGCTAATAATAGCTCTTGGCATTCCAAATCTTGTGAAAATATGTTTATGCAAAAACTTCAGCACTGACTTTGCATGATTAGTAGGGAGTGCAACTGCCTCAACCCACTTCGAGACATAGTTAATAGATATTTCCCCATGATGATAGAAATGGTCCCATAAAATCTATACCCCATACATTGAATAGTTCAACCTAAACAATATTTTCTAATGGCATCTCATTCCTTCTCGAAATGTTTCCTGTCCGTTGACACCTATCACAGGAACGACAAAAATTATGTGCATCTTTAAACAAGGTAGGCCAAAAGAAACCGGATTCCAAAAATTTGGCAATGGTTCTTTGTCTTCCTAAATGTGCATCTCTAAATGCTATTTTATCTTTAAAATGCAAAAATGTGCATCTTTAAAATGCTATTTTCTTCATCATCTGGAACACATCACCTCATGATTTGATCTACATAATTCTTAAACAAAAATGGCTCGTCCCAATAACATAATTTAACATCATGCAAAAACTTTATCAGTGTAGCAAAGGGTAGCAATCTACTAACTAAGAAATTAACAATATCAGTGTACCTTGTCAATGTTGTCAAAGTAAATAATTGCTCACCTGGAAACTCTTCTTTTATGAATCTAGCATCACCATCAGCAATATAAACTTTTGAACGTGATAAATGATCTGCAACCTGATTCTCTAAACCATTTCATTCCTTTATCTCCAAGTCAAACTCTTGAAACAACAAAATCCATCAAATCAATCTTGGCTTAGCATCCTTCTTTGCTATCAATAATTTTATGGCAGCATGATCTGTATAAACTGTTACTTTTGTGCCAACCAAATAGGAATGAAATTTATCAAATGCGAAGACCACTACCAATAACTCCTTCTCCGTTGTTGTGCAGTTAATCTGTGAATCATTAAGGGTCCTGCTCACATAATAAATTGCGTGAAACACCTTCTCTTTCCTTTGGCCTAGCACCGCTCCTACAACAAAATCACTTGCATCGCACATTAATTCAAATGGCAAATTCTAGTTAGGTGCAATTACAATTTGCACAGTAATTAATTGCTTCTTCAAAAATTCAAAAGATTTTAAACATTAATCATTAAAAACAAAAGCTTTATCATGTTGTAGCAATTCACATAAAGGCTTGGATATTTTTGAAAAATCTTTTATAAATCGCCTATAAAAACCCTCATGCCCGAGAAAACTACAAATACCTTTCACGAAAGTAGGTTGCAAAAGCTTCTCAATTACTTCAATTTTTGCTTTGTCAACTGCTATTCCTTGCTTCAAAATTTTGTGACCAAGCACAATGCTTTCACAAACGATAAAGTGGCATTTTTCCCAATTTAAGACCAAGTTTGTTTTTTCACAAAGCTTTAAAACAACCTCCAAATTCTTCAAGCAATCTTGTATCTCCAAAAATCGAAAAATCATCCATAAAGACTTCTAAATTTTTTCCACCATGTCGGAAAAAATTTCCATCAAACAACGTTGAAAAGTTGCTAGCGCATTGCATAGTCCAAATGGCATTCTTCTAAAAGCAAAAGTTCCATACTGACACATGAATGTAGTCTTTTCTTGATCTTCGGGTGCTATGGCAATTTGATTGCAACCTAAATAACCATCAAGGAAACAATAATATGCCTCACCTATAAGTCTATCAAACATTTGATCTATAAACGGCAAAGGAAAATGGTCTTTCTTGTAGCTTTGTTGAGTTTCCTATAGTCCATGCAAACTCTCCATCCTATGACAGCCCTAGTAGGAATCAACTCATTATTGTCATTGCGCACGAGCGTAATTTCTCCTTTTTTGGGGACACATTGAACTAGACTAACCTAAGAACTTTCAGATATTGGGTAGATTATTCCAGCATCTAGCCACCTTATTAGCTTCTTCCTGACAACTTCTTTCATGATCAGATCCAACCTACTTTGCTGCTCTATCGAATTAATATGACAATCTTCCAGCAAAATTTTGTGCATACAAAACGCAGGACTGGTTCCTTCAATATTAGCTATAGTCCAACCTACTGCCCTTTTAAACTTTCACAAAAGTCTCAACAGTTGCTCTTCTTGCTCTTTCTCCAAACCTACAGAAATAACTATTGGCAAAGTTTCATTATCACATAAAAATGCATATTTTATACGCACTGGAAAAGGCTTCAACTCAAGTGTTAGAGGTTCCATAATAGAAGGCTTTGGAACTTTGAAACCACGATTAGATAAATCTAAAGATTCAAACCTTCTTCCTGCCCTTTCTACAAAATGCTTCGTTATTGGGCCTCATACTCTCATCTTCCTTCACCTATTCTTGCATCAAGAAACACATACCAACAAGTGTAGTTTGCTACAAAAAAAAGGCCTCGTACCACAGATTTTTCTAATTAAGGGCACAGTAGCTCTAACGACAAAAACACATAAAAACATTACAAATGTTATAACAAATTTACTTAAGATCAAACAAAGTGTTCTAGCAAAAGCATGTAATATAATTATTTTTCAAGAGTTATCAAGGAGACACTGAACCGAACTAAGCTAAGAACTATCAGATATTGGGCAGATTATTCCAGCATCCAGCCATTTTATCATCTCTTTCTTGACAACTTCTTTCATAATTTGACTCAACCTCCTTTGCTGCTCTATCGAATTGCTATGACAATCTTCCACCAAAATTTTGTGCATTCAAAACGCAGGACTGATTCCTTTAATATCAACTATTGTCCAACCTATTACCTTTTTGAATTTCCTCAAAACTCCCAATAGTTGCTCTTCTTTCTCTTTCTCCAAACCTGCAGAAATAACTACTGGCAAGGTTTTGTTATCACATAAAACTGCATACTTTAAATGTACTAACAAAGGTTTTAACTCAAGTGTCGGGGGTTCAATAATAGAAGGTTTTGATACTTTGAAAGCACGATCAGATAAATCTAAAGATTCAAACCTTTTTCCTAGCCTTTCTACAAAATGCTTGACATCACAAATTTATGAAACTTCAGCTTCAATATCTTCACAAATTCCTGTAACAACATCAGTATTGCTACAGCAAGAATTTGCTAAATTTTCTTCCACAACTACCTCTTCTACATTAATCATGTGACATTCTTCAACATCATTAGCATACCTCTTCTACATTAATCATGTGACATTCTTCAACATCATTAGCATACTTTAACACATTAAACACATTAAACATAACTTGCTACTCATTAACTCTCATGGTTAACTCCCCTTTTTGTACATCTATTAAAGCTCTACCCGTAGCTAGAAATAGTCTTCCCAAAATTATGGGGACTTCTTTATCAGTCTCAAATTCTAAAATTATAAAATCTGTAAGGAAAATAAATTCGTCTACTGTTACCAACACATCTTCAAACTTACCCTCCGGATGTACGAATGAGCTATCTGCTAATTGTAGTGTTACCGTCGTAGGTCTAGCTCTTCCAATTTCGAGTTTCCTGAAAACTGACAATGGAATCAAGTTCATACTAGCACCTAAGTCACAAAATGCTTTACTAATGTAGCTATTACCAATAGCACAAGGAATAGTAAAACTCCGTGGATCTTTTAACTTTGGTGACAACTTATTCACCAACATTGTCGTGCACCCTTCAGTAAGCGCAACGGTCTCGAACTCACCTAATCTCTTGTTTTTGGACAAAATGTCTTTCATAAATTTCACATAATTAGGCATTTTCTCCAATGCTTCTACAAAAAGGATATTAATATGCAGATGTTTCAGTACCTCCAAAAAATTCTTAAACTGAACATCTTTTTGACTGTTCAAATCTTTGGAATGACATTTTCCTTTATATCACCAATATCATACTTTTCTTCTCTGTTTGACTCAAACTTTTTTCGAACACCTTTCTTTTCAGCTTCCAACATAATATCTTCCATCTCTCTTTTTGCTTCAACATTACTTTTTGCTCCAACATCTAACTCTGGACTTCCTTCCTCATCTGTTACAGCAAATTCGTTATCATAAACATCATCAAAAAATAATTGATTACCTATAAGTGAAATGGCTTAGTAATGCTCTTTTCCTTGCAATCTCGTATTCTCAGTATCACTTGGCAACGTTTCTTGCAGACGAGAACTCATTGCCTTATCAATTTGAACAACTTGATTTTCCCATGCTCTCAATGACGCAGCTTGGCTCTGAATAATTGCATCATTTTTAGACATATATTCTTTCAGCAAATTTTCTATTGACGACAAGCCTCTATTTTGCTGCTAATTTTGCTTTGAAAAATTAGGCTCAAATCCAAGCGCTCTGTTAGTATTTTGTCAAACAGCATTGCCCGAACTGGCTCCTAGATTATTGCTCAAGCTAAAATTTGGGTGTTGTCTCCAACTTGAATTATATGTTTAGAATAAGGATTATGATTACCTCTATTAAAATTCCTAATGTAACAAACAGATGATGGATTGGATGGACATTCTTCAAAAATATGTTCATCTCCACAATACACACATTTTGCTTCAGCAACCTTCACTTCTCTAGTCGTGCTCAATTTCTGCATAATTTTGATCGTATTAGCCAACGAAGGTACTTGTGTTGTAAATGATGTAATTGCATCCAACTCCATTGTACCAACATTTCTTCTACCAAAATTCATTCTTGTTGTTGGATATTAATAATCATTATTTGCAATTCTCTCCAATATTTCATACGCATCATTATACGACTTATCCAACAATGTAACATTTGTTGACGCATCAACTACCATTCTTGTGTGCGCATTCAACCTATTGTATAACATCTCCTCTTGTATCCAATGCGAAAAACCATACATAAGACATGTCATAAGCAAATTCTTATATCTCTTCCACGCCTCACCTCCAAACTGCCCAATAGTTTGTAACATCTGGAACATAACTGGTTTAAGCTCCAAAAGAGTAACATTAATTTGTGGCTGTAAAATACCTAAACCGAGATTATAAAGATCTGCCACTACATGCTCTCAAATTGGTCTATCTCTATCATCAATTACTTGTGGAACATTCACAACCTCTAGCTCACAAACTATTGGAATAGGAACTACAAAATTTTTCCCTTCCTTTAATTCTCTCCATTTCTTGCTCTTACAACTCTCATTTACGTCTTCTCAACGTTCTTTCTATTTTTGGATCTAACGACAAATTATCTCCATTTCTTCTCATAAAATTCTTACAAAAATCTGTAACCACAAAAGTCGAAACAAAATTAAAATAACCAAATCAAATGTTAGCTCAACAATATAACAAAAATCTTACTGAATTACACAGATCTCCTCGACAACGGTGCCAAAAACTCGTCGTGTGTAAAATAATATTGCTATAGCATGTGCAAGTGTACATAACACTCAAGAAATAAAGTGATAAGTAAGTATCGTACCTATAGAGAGATTGGTATTCAAAAGAAATTGTTAAGATCGTTGACAAAAGAATTGTGCATAACAAATAAATGTGATAATAAGATAAATTATGTTTGCAAAGTGCGTGTTATAACAAAATTCAAAACAGTAAAGTTGATCAAGAATTATCCAAGTAGGGCATCAAATCCCCTAAGTACTTATCAAGCTTAGCAGAAATAACTGGAAAAATATTCAATACAGGACAAGGTTGCAATCAATAAAACTGGAATATTGTAAATCCAAGTTCTAAATCTACGAATGACTTAGCAAATATTTGCTTCTACAAAATATCTTAGAATGACTAAGTAATGACGTGCTAATTTAACGTAGCAACATTTTATAGTAAACACACATTCTATTCCTATAAAATGCATTTTCCCAACAAAACTTATCTCACCCTTAAAGAATGTAGCTCAACAGAGTTACTACATATATCTTCCAATACATGCTCATTACATTGATTTATGCTCCAGCAATTCCTTCCTGTGTTCAGTCGACATTATGCACATGCAAAACAAGAGCTTATTCCTAAGATTGCCAGCACGTAGAATTAACGACAACTAAGTCACAAATCAACGAAGAGATTTAATAGAAAGATTTCGGTAGTCCATTCATAGAAATAAAACAAAGTTCATAAATATTCATCCCTTAACTGGTCAAAGAAAGGGTGCAAATTGTTGTATAAACAAAATAACAGACAGACTTAAAGATTAAGTGTACTCCTTGCTGAGACCCAAAAAGAACATCAGGCCCGCATTCCTGATTTTACCTTTGCTTTGCCACAACAACGTCTCTTTGCTTTGTTGGTTTTGCTAAAGCATAGTTGAGCTCCGCTCCCACTGATGGCTGACAACTCTGCCTTTTGTAGAAAAGATCTGTTGTGTGACTCTCTCAATTTCCCTCCTTTCAGATTCTAATGCAACAACACTCTAGCCTTACTTGAATAAATTCTTTGATATCTTTACCTTCATCAAAATGTTGTTTATATAGGAGCTTGGCCACATAATACACATTGTCAGATCTGATTTTCTAGGGGTTCTAGAACCCTCCTAGAGCTTTCTAGTGCAGACCACAATAGATCTAGCTTGCTTGACTCTGAATAATTACATCATTTTAGACATATAGTCTTTCAGCAAATTTTCTATCGATGAACAAACCTTCATTTGGATGCTGATTTTGATTTGACAAATTAGGCTCAAATCCAGGCGTTCTGTCAATATTTTGTCGAACAGCATTGCCCAAATTGGCTCCTTGATTATTCCTCCAAATAAAATTTGGGTGCTATCTCCAATCTGAATTATATCTGCTAGAATAAGGATTATGATTACCTATACTAAAATTCCCCATGTAACAAACAAATGTTGGATTGGATGGACATTCTTCAAAATATTATCATCTCCATAATATATACATTTTGCTTGAGCAACTTTCACTTCTCTTTCCGTGCTCGGTTTCTGCATAGTTTTGATCATATTAGCGAACACAGATACTTGTGTTATAAGTGATGTAATTGCATCCAACTCCATTGTACCAGCATTTCTTCTACCAAAACTCATTCTTGCTGTTGGATATTGATAATCATTATTTGCAATTCTCTCCAATATTTCATACGCCTCATTGTACGTCTTATCCAACAAAGTACCATTTGCTAACGCATCAACTACAATTCTTGTGTATGCATTCAACCCATTAAAAAACATCTCCATTTGCGTCCACTACGAAAAACCATGCATAGGACATTTCCTAAGCAAATCCTTATATATCTTCCACGCCTCATAAAGTGTTTCATTATCCAATTGTTTAAATGATGTAATATCGTTTCTTAGCTTTGCATTCATATTTGGCAGATTGTATCGTAGCAAAAATCTTTGGCATAATTCATTCCAAGATGAAATCGTACCTGTTGGCAAAGCATTCAACCATGCTCTTGCACGATCACGCAAAGAATAAGGAAACAATTTCAATCGCAAGGCATCTTCATGAACACCTTTTCGTGTAAAAGAATCACATAACTCCAAAAATAATTGCAACTGCATCCTTAGATCTTCCGTAGGCAATCCTCCAAAATGCCCAATAGTTGGTAACATCTAGTTTAAGCTCAAAAAGAGTAGCATCAATTTGTGGTCGTAAAATACCTGGATCAAGATTATCAAGAACTGACACTACATGCTCTCGAATTGCTCTATCTCTATCATCAATTACTTCTGGAACATTCACAACCTCTAGCTCACAAACTATTAGAACAAGAACTTCAAGATTTTTCCCTTCCTTCAATTCTCTCCATTTCTTGCTCTCGCAACTCTCGTCTACATCTTCTCAATGTTCTTTCTATTTCTGGATCTAACGACAACTTATCTCCACTTCTTCACATAAAATTCTTACAAAAATCTGTAACCACAAAAATCAAATCAAAATTAAAAATAACCAAATCAAATGTTAGCTCAACAATATAACAAAAATCTTATTGAATTACACCAATCTCCCCAGCAACGGTGCCAAAAACTTGTCACGTGTAAAATAATATTACTATAGCATGTGCAAGTGTACACAACGTTCAAGTAATAAAGTGATAAGTAAGTATCGTACCTATAGAGAGATTGGTATTCAGAAGAAATTATTAAGATTGTTGACAAAAGAATTGTGCATACAAAATAACAGTGTTAACAAGATAGATTGTGTTTGTTAAGTGCTTGTCATACCAAACTGCAAAATAGTAAAGTTGATCAAGAATTGTCCAAGCAGAGCATCAAATCCACTAATTACTTATAAAGCTTAGTAGAAATTACTAAAAAAATCTTCAGTACAGGATAAGGTTACAATCAATAAAACTGGAAAATTGCATATCTAAGTTCTAGATCTACGAATGACTTAGCAAATATCTACTTCTAAAAACTATCTTAGAATGACTAAATAATGACGTGCTAATTTAACGTAGCTTATTCCTAAGATGCCAACACGTAGAATTAACAACAACTGAGTCACAAATCAACGAAGAGATTTAATAGAAAGATTTTGGAAACCCGTTCATAGAAATAAAACAAAGCTCATAAATATTCATCCCTTCAATGGTCAGATTAAGGGTGTAAATTGTTGTTTAAACAAAAAAGCAGAAAGACTTAAAGATTAAGAGTACTCCTTGTTGGGACCCAAAAAGAACATCAGGCCCGCATTTTCGACTCTACCTTTGCTTCCGCACAGCAACGTCTCTTTGCTTAGGTGGTTTTGATACAGCATTATCGAGCTCCGCTACCACTACGGCTAACAACTCTACCATCTACACCTCGGATATTCCTGTGACTCCCCTAATTTCCCTCCTTTCGGATTCTAATGCAACAACACTTTACCCTTACTTCAATAAATTCTTTGATATCTTTTCCTTCATCAGAATGTTGTTTATATAGGAGCTTGGCCACATAATACACATTGTCAAATTAGATTTTCTAGGGGTTCTAAAGCCCTCCAAGAGCTTTCTAGTGCAGACCACAATAGATCTGGCTTGCTTCAGCAGAATCTTGTGCGCTTGGTACTGCGAGAGCGTTTAGCAATTGCAAAGTTTTGCTACTTCAACACCCTAATAGTGCTTCATTATTGGGCCTCTGATAGCATTAGAAATGACACTTATTTTCTCCCTAAATTTGTGTATTAATTATCTCTTTTGTAGCATATTTAGCATGCATGATAGGCATTTCATACTTAGTATTTATATTCTCTAACTCATTATTGTTTGGCTTAAATTTTTGTTATTTTATCTCTTCTATGCACTAATGTCAGCATATGCAGAATATGTTCATAATTATCAGCGCAAGGATCCATCTCATAAGATCGATGCTAGAAAGAATATAAAGATGCAGCCACAAGTTAGCTTGGAATTACGGCCAAAGATGTTACTGCATAGAAACCTTTACTTTGTATGGGTGAATTCACGCTGCAAACACACCTGGATGCACCAGCGCAGGGGAAAAACACGTTGTTGTCGCAATTAAAGGTTCCAGATTACGCCCAACAATGTCGCGACAACTTGCAGATTTATAAAGAACACACTAGATCTGCGTGAGTGCACAGCTGGATTTTAACAAACTTTGATAGCTGCAAAAGGAGTTAGATCTGAGAGGAAATGAGATCTACAATTCTTGAAGCCTATAAATAGAGGAAAGAAGAAGGAGAAGGATATCAAGAGGTGAAGGAATTTATTCTACAAATACTTTGAGTTTTTAAAGCTTTATGCTGGAGTCTGATGAGCTGATCTATCAGGTGGGCAACAACTTCTGACGAGAAGTGCTTGGTGCAATATAAGAGGAGTAATTAAGAAATAATCCTAGTAGCCGAGGGATAGTATGCTTCGATTTATTTGTTAATTCCTCTTTTAATTCTTATGAATTCTATTGACAATTGATTGTATATGAGAATATCTTTAAATGTTAGAATACTTTGATTCATACTTAATTCTTCTCATCTATTTATTCTTGGAATCAACTATTTGACCACGGGAGTGTAATTGCAGTCTATCGACATTGAGAGGTGCGATGACAAGTTGAATTAACAAGCAAGTCAGTGAGAGTTACTTGAGACTACAAGGGATTTTGTCACTTGTTCTTAGGTGTGAAGCAATGCCAGCACTAAGAGGTCTGGTACTTGTGAGTGCTTGAGTCTTGATTAAACAGATAGTGGTTATTAGTAAGTTGTCATTGGAACCTTATTACAGCGAAAATTCATCTACTTTGTACCTTGTCGACACATCTAGCATTGCTACTTAGTGAAATCTGTGATCCACTCCAATCCTTTACACTTGTACACACTTTTACTTCTACACATTTAAATTCTCTAAACTTCAACAACAATTTGATTTACTTTCAGTTGTTTTGACAATTACTTTTATAATTACATTGACATCTTTGACTATTTTAACTGGTGCAGATATAAGTTAATTGCGCTGACATCCTTACTAGCATTTTCCCTAATCTTAGCTTGCACAATTACGGTGACTTTACAGGTCGATTAAATTTTGGCATCATTGTTGAAGCCAGTGATGTTCCAAATGCTCAATTCAAATGGGCAATATGTAGGTATACGTCATGAAGATGCGAGGGAGCATCTTAAATCATTTCTGCTTATTTGCACATCTTTTAGTCAACATGGTGTTCCTGATGATACCTTAAAAATGCAATTATTTCCTTATTCGTTATAGGGAAGAGCGAGAACATGGTTCTTGGGTTTGTCGACTAGATCCATTACATCATGGAATGCATTAGCAACACAATTTGTTTTGATATTCAATCCACCGACAATGAATGCAAGGTTACGTAATGACATCACAACTTATCATCAGTTGGATGATGAGAACCTACATATAACATGGAAGCGTTATAAAACTCTACTTAGACATTGCCCTATGCATAAAATTCAGCAAGAGACTTAGATCGAGATCTTTTACAATGGAATGAATGCCTAGATAAGGAATCTTGTTGATGCATCTACAAATGGTCCTTTTTTGGATTGTACCTACACTGAAGCTGTATGATTTCTAGACAGAATTGCATAGAACGATTATCAATATCCTATTTCTCGTTCTGCTTAGGTAAAAACTAATCCTAGTTTCTTTGAGTTAGATGCAATTTTAGCCTTGAGTCCGCAGGTATCCTCTTTGGCCAACATTATAAAGACTATGAAGGGGACAAGTGATGTTGCCTCTATTCAAGTGGCCGAACAATTGGATGTCCCGACATTTTCATGTGAAATTTGCGACGATAACCATAGGTATAAGGACTATCCACAACTTGTTAAGAATGCATTTTATGTTAACGACATCAAAGGAAATTCTTATGGTAACTCATACAATAATCCTAATCGAAATCCATAACCTTGGGGGAATCAGAATACATCTCCTTATAGATATGGAAATTCATCACAGTAAGGGAGTTATAGATAAGGGAGTTACAACAAAAATTAGCAGCAGAACTACAATAATTCTCAGGTACATTGACATCCTGATCAATTGCAGGTACATAACCAAATGCAACCACAAGTACGAATGTAACCACAACAGACTGCGCTGCCATATATGCAAGGTTAGCATAGCAACAACAGCAATAGTTTTCTCAACCAAGATCAAATCTTATGGTTGCTCTTGAAGCACTAATGCGAGCATATTACGCGAACTGAAGCAAGAATCCAGGGTAATTCTTCTTCTATTCGAGCATTAAAAGCCCAATTAGGGAAATTGGATTCTAATTTGAGTACCAGGTCACCAGGTGCTTTGTCTAGTGATACGGAGAATCCAACACAGAAGGGGAAGGAGCATTGCAAGGCTATTACACTGCGGAGTGAGAAGCGAATTGCTGAACCAAGCAGCAGTTCTAACCAAGAACATGTTGATGCATCTAACCATAATAACAAGGAAAAGTTGCAGCAGAAGGAAACCCAACGAAAATAAATGAGGAGGAGCCACTTGTAATGACTTCTATGCCTACAATTCACCCAACAAAGACGTCGACGCACCTGCTTATGTCGATGTAATTGGTTATTCCACAACAACCCACTAACAATATACCTTTTCCATTTCCACAGAGATTTAAAGAGAAAAATCATGATAAAGATATCAAAAGTTTGTTTTTACTTTGAAACAATTACACAATAACATACCTCCTGTAGATGCTCTTGTGCAAATCCCCAGTTATGGGAAATTTATGAAAGAACTATTATAAAGAGGAAAAAGTTGTCCAAATTTGAGATGATTGCACTCACAGACGGATCCAGTGCTATACTAACAAATAAGTTGCCACCTAAAATGAAAGACCTTGGTAGCTTCAAAATCCCATGCTCCATTGGAAACCATTATCTAGGTAAAGCTTTATGCAACCTGAAAGCTAGTATTAACCTTATGCCTTTGTCTACATTCAGGAAGTTAGGAATTGGATCGATGAAACCCATTGCAGTGACATTACAGCTTGCAGACAGATCTCTAGCAAACCTAAAGGCTAGATCAAAGATGTCCTTATCCAAGTTGATAAGCTCGTGTTCCCCGTTGATTTCATAATCCTTGATTGGGAAGCAGATAATGAGGTGCCTATCATCTTGAGGCGACCATTCTTAGCAACAGGACGCACTCTTATTGACGTTTTCAAGGGCGAGCTCATTATGCGTCATAACGATAACCATATTACCTTCAGTGTGTTCGAGGCATCTCCTTCAAAAAGTAAAGAGCAATGTCACCACATTGACATGATGGATGTGATAATTAGGGAAGAATTCAATGAACGGAGCTCAGCAGTTCCAGACGAAGATGTAGTGACATCCATTGATGATATCCTAACTGAATGTGACCACAGAGTTGAGGCTAATAGTTGTGAGTTGAGATAGAAATGACAATTGGAATCCTTGGATTTGTTTAACAGGACAATCTCTATGTTTAAACCATCAATTGAACAAGCTCCAACCTTGGAGTTTAAGCCATAGACAAAACATTTGAAGTATGTCTTTATGGGTGACAATGACACGTTACCATAATTGTAGCGCAAACCTTGATGCAACTAAAGAAGAAAAGCCTACTATTGATAATAACGAGCTGATCCATACTCGCATTGTTATCGTCGACTCAATGCGGACACAAACAAGGATCACTTCCCACTACCATTCATTGACCAGATGCTGGAATAGGCTAGCTGGTAAAGCCTACTATTGCTTCCTAGATGGTTATTCCAGATATAATCAGATTGCCATTGTGCCGGAAGATCAAACACAGACCACATTCACGTGCCCATTTGGAACCTTTTCCTTCCATCTTATGCCATTTGGATTGTGCAATGCACAAGCCACATTTCAGAGGTGCGTGATGGCTATGTTCTCGGACATGATTGAAGATCCTTTAGAGGTATTCATTGACGATTTCTCTATATATGGGTAGAACTTTAACCAATGCACTGACAACTTGGTAAAAGCATTGATGAGATGTGTGGACACAAATCTAGTGCTGAACTGGGAGAAATGTCATTTCAAGGCAACTGAAGGCATTGTCCTTGGCCATTGCATATCATGTCAGGGCATTGAAGTAGACAAAGCAAAGGTAGAAATATTTGAAAAATTTTCGCCACCCACCAATGTTAAAGGAATAATAAGCTTTCTCGGTCATGCTGGGTTTTTTAGGAGATTTATTCGAGATTTTTCCAAGATTGCTAAACCATTATGCTTGTTGATAGAGCAAAATAAAAAGTTTGTGTTTTATAATGAATGTCTTGATGCATTTGTCAAAATAATGAAGCAGCTAGTACAAGCTCTAATTGCCTTCACACCAAACTGGACACAACCCTTTGAATTAATGTGTGATGCAAGTGACTTCGTTGTAGGAGCTGTGTTGGGACAATGCAAAGAGAAGGTATTTCACTCAATTTACTATGCTAAAAAACTTTAACTGATGCACAGGTAAACTATACGACCACGGAAAAGGAGTTACTAGCAGTAATTTTTGCATTCGACAAATTTCGTTCATACCTTGTAGACGTAAAAATTACAGTGTACACAGATCATTTTGCATTGAGATATCTCTTTGTGAAAAAAGATGCCAAACCGAGATTGATCAGATGGATCCTGCTTTTACAAGAATTTGATGTTGAAATCAAGGATAGGAAAAGATCTGAGAATCAAGTAGCTGACCACTTGTCTCGCCTGGAAGTTGGAAGTGAGGATGGGACTAAATCCCAAATTGTCGATGCATTTTCGGACGAGTAGTTGTTCTTTGTCGACGCATCTCCTTGGTATGCAGATGTTGTCAATTATCTTATTTGTGGGAAGCTACCCTTAAGTGCCATTGGTCACAAGAAAGTCAGATTTTTGCACGATGCTGCGAAGTATCATTGGAACGAGCCATACCTATTCAAGGTATGCGCTGAGAACATTATCCGTCACTGCGTTCCTAAAGAGGAAATGACTTTCATCCTGAAACATTGCCATGATGCTCCCTACAGAGGCCATTTTGGTGGTATAAGGACTACTGCAAAGGTCCTACAGTCAAGATTCTATCGTAGCACATTGTTTCACTACGCCCACAATTTTACACAATAATGTGATAAATGTCAACGCACTAGTTCTATACCTCGCCGCAATGAGATGCTCTAACAATCTATTATGGAGGTAGAGCTATTCGATGTCTGGGGCATAGACTTCATGGGACCATTTTCAAACTCTTTTGGGAATGTGTACATTCTAGTTGCTGTTGACTATGTCTCTAAGTGGATCGAGGTAATTGCACACGTATATCCTTACACGATTTGGAACACCGAGGCCATTGATAAGTGATCAAGGTACTCATTTTCACAACAACCAAGTCACAATAGCATTGAAAAGATATGGTGTGAAGCATCGCATGACCACCACATATCATCCATAAACAAATGGCCAAGTGGAGGTGTCCAATCGGTAAATTAAAAGCATCCTTTAGAAGGTAGTTAACCCATCTAGGAGAGATTGGTCTTCGCGGCTACATGATGCATTGTGGGCGCTTCGTATCGTATATAAAACCCCGTTGGGGACGTCACCATATCAATTAGTATTTGGTAAACCCTATCACCTGCCAGTTGAACTTGAACACAAAGCCATGTGGGCAATCAAGCAGGTGAACATGGACTATGATGCTGTTGGACGAAAAAGGTTGATGGACAGTGCTGAGTTGGAAGAAATTAGACGCAATGCCTATGAGAATGCTGCAATATACAAAGAAAATACCAAGAGATGGCATGACAATATCATCTTGTGTCGACAATTTAGTCCTGGTCAGTTATTACTTTTGTTTAATTCATGTTTAAAACTACATCCAGGTAAATTACGTTTAAGATGATCAGGCCTTTTTAAGGTTGTCAAAGCATTCCAGAATGGCACGGTGACAATTTAAAATATGAAGGATGGTTACCAGTTCAAGGTGAATGGCCAACGACTAAAGCATTACGTGAGCCCAGATGTCAAAGAACCAAATGAGACCATTAATCTGGTCACATTTCTTTAATGTTAACGCATTTTTACATTTACTTTTATCTTTTTACTTTTACTTGTTTCCTTTAAGTTTTATGCAGGAATAAAAAAAATCGTCTTTTTGTCAACGCATCATAAAGCACAACTTGTCGGTGCATTATGTGATGACTCAGCAAAGCTTTTTCAGTAAGAATTGCGCTGATTGATTTTCATCCATCCCTAGCCGTTAGATCAACCAAAAGTTACGATCTACAACTTGGCATTTATTAGCTACAGACGTAACGTTTTCTCAAGACAAACTGTAATAATCACATCTCTTGCCACTGAAAGGTTATAAAACCTTTTTTCTATCGACTTCCTTCTCCCACTCACAATCGCCATTGTTACTGCACTTATCTTCTTTATCGTTCTTAAATTTTTTTCTATAGTTTCTCTTAATCTTTTTACCTAACTATCATGGTAAAGACACGAGGTGCAAAAACTCCATCGAAAAACCCTGCTGAATCTTTCGCCACCATGGTTCGAACCACAGACCAACACCCACAAAATGAACTAGTCCTATTTCTGTCCAAGGCGGCGAAGGATCGTTACCATGACGTTATGCTTAAACAAAACTACCACCCAGAGCAAGGTCTACAATTGTCCCCACACTAGACATTGGGGAAGCAAATCACGAGAACGATCAGTCATCTAGGCTGGAAATTTTTCTACGATCGTTTAGCCGGATATTCCCCCACCGTTGTAAGGGAATTTTATGCTAATCTTGTAGACTCTTAAGTTTATTTTTGTAAGGGAGGGCTTGGTACCCTGGAGTGCTACCTACTTCAATGCTTTGTTTCAGATTGCTGAGAAGGAAGACACCCACACTGCGTTTTTGGAAGAATTAACCGATGAAGGTGCTAACCAGGTGATGATAGACCTTTGTGTTGAAGGTGCTATATGGACTAGCAACGGTCCATACAACTACAAAATGCACCGACGTTATCTTACAACTCAAAACAAAGTGTGGTTCCACTTTGTTAACAGTCGCCTGCTACATTCAACCCATAGCACAACTGTGACACTAGATTGCATGTGCATCCTGCACTCTATCCTTAAGGGTCGCCACATCGATGTTGGCGTAATTCTCCATGACCAGATTGCTGAAGTTGCTACTAAGCAGACAGGTATATTACCTTTCTCTTCCTTGATAATGCTGCTGTGTAAGCAAAAGGGGATTGTACCTCATGATGGTAAGGAAGTGTTAGACAACAAGGGCCCCATTAATGACATCTCAGTGGAGAGAATGATGAGAGGGCAAGAAACCTTGCTAGTAAGACAGGCACCCAAGAAGAAGGACAAAGGGAAAGGAAAGAAGAAGGAAAAGAAGAAAAATGCGCCTACAGACCATTAGATGAAGAAACTAGCTGAAATTGAAATACTCGTTGACCGTATAGATATGCATCAAATCAAAATTTTCAGCGTGTTAGAGGAGATGGACTACAAACAAAACCTCTTTTATGGTACATAAGAGTGTGGAACAAAACTATTTTCAATGCATTGAGAAGTCTGAGCCCAAATCCCCTGTCAGAGTTCCCCGTCTTCCCACCTATTATTAAGGAAGCTCCCTCATCCTTCGACCAGCCTACTCCCTCAGAATGTCCCATCCCCAACAAAAATTCATATCTCTAATGACGAGGAGCACCAGGGACATTCCAACGCTGTGGAGGACTATTACAGAACAATTGCCAGTCTATTTGAGGAGAATTTTTTAATAGCCTTGGGGTTACCATGGCAGATAAGGTGGTTGTTATAGAGGAGCTGCATACCTCGATCGTATCTATGAGGCGAGAAGTAAATGAAGGTGCTGACAAAGACACAACTGAGTAGGAGAAACCAGAGAGAGAAGAAAGAAATGAGAAGGATAATGAAGGAAAGGAATAGGAACCTAACGAGAAAGACCCTGAATAAGAGAAGGAAGAGAAGAAGGACGATGCCCCGACAACTTTTGAGGAAAAAATTATCGGTACATCCACAAGTGTAGGGTATCAAGTGAAGACGTGGCTCCACTTGAAGCAATTCAAGCTGAGGTAGTTACCAACAACATAGAGGATCTTAACCCCCTAGCCATTGTGCCATATGTGGCACTGCTTGCTGAAGTCCTGCCATCAAATGTAATTTTCGATGAGGCCACCACCCAACCAGCTATGGAGGAGAAATCCGCTGCTCTAGTTGATTCAAAGGACAAAAAGAGGAAGCACAAGGATAAGAAAAAGAAGCGCAAAGAGGAAGGCGAGCGCCCAAAGAAAAAGAAGAAGAAAGTCAAGGCAGCCACTACATCGGCTGCTGAATAATGAGTTAGTTTACTTTTCAGTTGGCAGTTGCATGCATTTCATTGTCATTGCATTGTTATTAGTCACTGCAGTTTTCCTGTTAGTTTATCTGCATTGTAGTTGCATTTCCATTCTTATCTGTATATTATTGTCAGTGCATTGGGGATAATGCAGACATTAAGTTTGGGGGTCTTGTGTAAAATGGAAATGCTATTGCACCCATATATTTGAAAAATTACTTGTTTCTTTAGTTCAATAAAAGTATTCAAAGTTTTAACAAAAATGTGACCACAGTTTTTATTTTTATGTGTAAATCTTGAATTGTTTGAAATGCTAATATGTGAATTGAGTGAATATGAATGAATATTGAACCTTCTATTTTTGGATGAATGATTAGAATTGCTTTAGTAATGAATGGATAGTATCAACCCTTGAATATTGAACTAACTTACCAATTGCAGCAACATTGTACTAATAAAAGACACTCCAATGTGAGTGTATTGTGACTTGTCAAGGGAGAACACTCCGCTGCATGTGTTAGAAAAATCATCTAGCCAAAGGCTGTCACTGCAAGAGTGTGTGTCGGTGCAATTACATACCTCTTGGGGGTTTGTTGCACCCCATCGTTACTACCTAGGAGCAAAGGTAGAGTAATGCAATGACATCTCTCAGACACTTATAAAAAAATCACAAAAAAATAAGAAAGAAGAAGAAAAGAGAAAAGAAAAGAAATATATTGCCATAAATGTTGTATTTGTTAAGGAAGGTTTAATATTCAAAGCATGTTACTAACATTGGTCAAGTTACAATTTTATTTATTCATGTTTATAAATTATCGGTGCATTATTATATCATGTGAATGCAATTTATATATTAGAATTCCAGAAAATTTAAGTTGTTAGAATAATGATTGTGGTGACATGTTTGCTTGTGAAATTTGCTAATTTTTGTTTACTTGAGGACAAGTAAAAACTCAAAATTGGGGGTGTGATAGCATTAGAAATGACACTTATTTTCTTCCTAAATTTGTGTATTAATTGTATCTTTTGTAGCATATTTAGCATGCATGATAGGCATTTGATACTAGTATTTATATTCTCTAACTCATTGTTCTTTGGCATAAATTCTCATTATTTTATCTCTTCTATCCACTAATGCCGGCGTATGTAGAATATGTTCATAATTATCAGCGCAGGGATCCCTCTCAAAAGATCGATGCTAGAAAGAATTTAAAGATGCAGCCACAAGTTAGCTTGGAATTACAGCCAGAGATGTCACCGCATAGAAACCTTTACAATGTATGGGTGAATTCACACTGCAAACACACCTGAAAGCACCAGCACAGGGGAAGAACACATTGTCTCTGCAATTAAAGGTTTCAGATTACGCCCAACAATGTCACGACAACCTGCAGATTTATGGAGAACAAACCAGATCTGCGTGAGTATATAGCTGGATTTTAAAAAACTTTGACATTAGTAAAAGGAGTTAAATCTGAGAGGAAATGAGATCTACAATTCTTGAAGCCTATAAAAAGAGGAAAGAAGAAGGAGGAAGATACCAAGAGGTTAAGAAATTTATTCTGCAAATACTTTGAGTTTTTAAAGCTTTATGCTGTAGTCTAGTAAGCTGATCGATCAGGCGAGCAACAACTTTTGACGAGAAGTGCTTGGTGCAATACAAGAGGAGCAGTTAAGAGATAATCCTAGTAGCCTAGGGATAGTATGCTTCAATTTATTTGTTAATTTTTCTTTTAATGTTGATGAATTCTATTGACAATTGATTGTATATGAGAATATCTTTCACTGTTAGAATACTTTGATTCATACTTAATTCTTCTCATCTGTTTATTCTTAGATTCAACTGTTTGACCACGAGAGATTAATTACAATCTACCGACACTGAGGTGCGATGACAAGTTGAATTAACAAGCAAGTCAGTGAGAGTTGCTTGAGAGTAGGAGGGATTATATCACTTGTTCTTAGGCGTGAAGCAATGCTAGCACTGAGAGGTGTGGTACTTGTGAGTGCTTGAGTCTTGATTAAACAGAGAGTGGTTATTAGTATGTTGTCATTGGAACCTTATTGCAGTGAAAATTCATCTACTTTATACCTTGTAGACACATCTAGTGTTGCTACTTAGTGAAATCAGTGATCAACTCCAATCCTGTACACTTGATCACACTTTTACTTCTACGTATTTAAATTCTCCAAACTTTAACAAAAATTTGATTTACTTTAAGTTGCTCTGACAATTAACTTTTATAATTACATTGACATCTTTGACTACTTTAACTGTGCAGTTTTGAGTTAATTGCGCTGACATCCTTACTAGCATTTTCCCTAATCTTAGCTTTAGTTGTTTCGATAGTTTACACATCAAGAACTCCTTCCTCGTGGGATCGATATCCAATAGAACCAATCTATCAAATATACTTGCATTAATGTGTGTCCGCTTGCACAATTATTGTGACGTTACAAGCCGATCAGCCTCGTACTCTAATCTTCCTTCACCTATTCTTGCATCAAGAAACACGTACGAACAAGCATAGTTTTCTACAACAAAAAGGGTAAAATGTACAGATTTTGGGTAGATTATTCCAACATCCAGCCATTTTATCACCTCTTTCTTGACAACTGCTTTCATAATTTGATACATCCTCCTTTGCTGCTTTATTGAATTACTATGACAATCTTCCAACAAAATTTTGTGCTTGCAAAACGTAGAACTGATTCCTTTAATATCAACTATTGTCCAACCTATTACCTTTTTGAATTTCCTCAAAACACCCAATAGTTGTTTTTTTTGCTCTCTCTCCAAACTTGTAGAAATAACTACTGGCAAATTTTTGTTACCACATAAAAATGCATACTTTAAATGTATTGACAAAGGTTTTAACTCAAGTGTCGGGGTTCAATAATAGAAGGTTTCGATACTCTAAAAGCACGATCAGATAAATCTAAAGATTCAAACCTTCTTCCTGGCCTTTCTACAAAAATGCTTGACATCACAAATTTCTAAAACTTCAGCTTCAATATCTTTATAAATTCCTGTAACAACTTCAATATTGCTACAGCAAGAATCTGCTAAATTTTCTTCCACAACTACCTCTTCTACATTAATCATGTGACATTATTCAGCATCATCTACATACTTTAACACATTAAACACATTAAACGTAACTTGCTACTCATTAACTCTCATGGTTAATTCTACTTTTTGCACATTTATTAAAGCTCTACCCGTACCTAGAAACTATCTTTCCAAAATTATTGGGACTTCTTTATCTGCCTCAAATTCTAAAATTATAAAATCCATAGGGAAAATAAATTCCATCTAGTCTTACCAACACATATTCAATCTTACCCTCCGGATGCGCGAGTGAGCGATCTACTAATCGTAGCGTTACCGTCATAGGTCTCGCTCTTCCAACTTTGAGTTTCCTGAAAACTGACAATGGCATCAAGTTCATACTAGCACCTAAATCACATAATGCTTTACCAATGTAGTTGTTACCAATAGCACAGGGAATAGTAAAACTCCATGGATCTTTTAACATTGGTGGTAACTTATTCACCAACAATTTTGTGCACCCTTGAGTAAGCGCGACGATCTCCAACTCACCCAATCTTTTCTTTTTGGACAAAATGTCTTTCATAAATTTCACATAATTGGGCATTTTCTCTAATGCCTCTCCAAGAGGGATATTAATATGCAGTTGTTTCAATACCTCTAAAAACTTCTTAAATTGAACATCATGTTTCGACTGTTCAAATCTTTGTGGAAATGGTGGCGTAATCTTTTCTTTTGTTTGGTGATAAGATTTTTGCATGACATTTTCCTTTATATCACCAATATCATGCTTTTCTTCTTTGTTTGACTCAACCTCTTTTCGAAAACTTTTCGTTTCAACTTCCAACATAATATCTTACATCTCTCTTTTTGCTTCAACATTACTTTTTACTCCAACATCTAACACTGGACATCCTTCCATATCTGTTACAGCAAATTCGTTATCATAAACATCATCAACAAATAATTGATTTCTTGTAAGTGAAATGGCTTCGCAATGCCCTTTTCCTTACAATCTTGCATTCTCAGTATCAGTTGGCAACGTTCCTTGCGGACGTGAACTCATTGCATTAGAAATTGACCAACTTGATTTTCGAAAGCTGTCAATGACGAAGCTTGACTCTGAATAATTGCATCATATTTAGACATATATTCTTTCAGCAATTTTCTATCGACGATAAACCCCCATTTTGCTGTTGATTTTGCTTTGATAAATTAGGCTCAAATACAGGTGCTCTATCAGTATTTTGTCGAACAGAATTGCTCAAATTGGCTCTTTGATTATTGCTCCAACTAAAATTTGGGTGCTGTCTCCAACCTAAATTATATGTGTTAGAATAAGGATTATGATTACCTCTATTAAAATTCCCCATGTAACAAACAGATGCTAGATTGGATGGGCATTCTTCAAAAATATGATCATCTCCACAATACACACATTTTGCTTCAGTAACTTTCACTTCTCTTGTCATGCTCGGCTTCTACAAAGTTTTGATCATATTAGCCTACGAAGATACTTCTGCTATAAGTGATGTAATTGCATCCAACTCCATTGTACAAACATTTCTTCTCCAGAATTCATTCTTGCTATTGGATATTGATAACCATTACTTGCAATTCTCTCTAATATTTCATACACCTCATTGTACGTCTTATCTAGCAATATACCATTTGTTGACGCATCAACTACCATTCTTGTGTGTGGATTCAACCCATTATAAAACATCTCCATTTGCGTCCAATGTAGAAAACCATGTGATAGCATTAGAAATTACACTTAATTTCTTCTTAAATTGGTGTATAATTTGTTCCTTTTGTATCAAATTTAGCTTGCATTATTAGCATTTCATACTTAGTATGTACATTTTCATACTCAATGTTGTTGGACCTTATTTTCTTTCATTTTATCTCTTTTATGCTACTAATGTCACTGTATTTAGTACTAGTTTTACGTCCAAAGTTGTCAACACAAAAATTCACCTGAGAAGATCAGAGTAGGAAAGTATTCAATGTTGTGGTAACAAGTTGATCCAAATTTACGGCTGAAGATGTCATCACATGAATGCTTCTACATCTCTATTAGGAATTTCATGCTACTAACATATCCAAAAGCACCAGTGCAGGAGAATGACAAATTGTCGTAGTAAATTAAAATCATAATTTGTGTCTAGAAATGTCGCGACAATCTGCAATGGATCAATGAACAAACTAGATATGCGTGAGTGCATAGCTGACAATAATAACTTTTACAGCTGTATCAAGGAGTTAGATTTGAAAAGGGAGAAATATTTAGAATGGCTAGTGATTATAAATAGAAGGATGAAAGAGAAGATGAGATATCAATGTGTGAAGAAGTCAAATCTATAATTTCTCTTATTCATTCTTAAAGATAGCTACCATGGAAGTTTAAATTTTGGAGGAATGTGATCTGATGCCACAAGGACGCAATAGCTTCTGACGAGAAGTGCTTGGTGAGACGCAAGAGGAGCGATTAAGGGAGAATTCTAGTAGACTAGGAATAGGATGCTTCAATTCATTTGTTAATCCCTCTTAAATGTCGATGAATACTTTTGACAATTGATTGAATACGGAAGTATCTTTTTATGTTAGATTTGCTTTGAGTCCTATTAAATTCTTCTCATCTATTTATATTTGGATTTAACTATTTTGACCACGGAAGTACGATTGCAATCACAGTCACTAGAAGGTGCAATGACAAGTTAGATTAACAAGCAAGACAGCAGAAGTTGCTTAAGACTAGAAGGAATTTTGGTCACTTGTTCTTGAGTGCTCAACATTACCAGCACTAGAAGGTGTGATAATTGTGAGTACTTAAGTCTTTGTTAAATAGAGAGTTGATATTAATACGGTCTCATTGGAACATAATTGCGGAGACAATTCATATATGAGTTACCTTATAGTCATATTTAGCGTTGTTTATTTGTAAAATCAGTGATCCTATCCAATTTTTTACACTTTATTTATTACTTTTATACTTCTGAGTTTACATTGTAACATCTCAACAATCAATTCATCTTTTATTAATTTGCTCTGACATTTTATATTACATTTGCATTGGTAATTTTTACTCTTAACCTGTGTAGTTTTAATCAAATTGCATTGAAATTATTATTAACAGTTCTTATCATTTTAATTCAAATTGCTTCGACATATTTAAACATAAACAACCATCTCTATGGGATTGATATTTGATAGATTCACTTCTATCTATTATACTTGCACCGACAGTGTATGCTTGCATAATTATTGTGACGTTCATAGCGTGATTAAGTTTTGGCGTCGTTATCAAGGATATATTTTGTTTGATGTTTATTTTTGTATTTGCATTTATTTGTTTCTTTTCTAACTTTTATTGATTACTGATTCTTTTGTTAATTCTATTCAATTTTCTTTGTTAGGTGTTTATGTCCACAAGGAGAAATCCTAACAACATTGTTAGTTTTGATCTGGAACTTGAAAGGACAATTCTGAGGAGAAGAAAATATCAAAGAAAAATGGCTATAAATAACAACGATTTACCATCATTGCTGCCACAAAATGTTATTCCTCCAGTGCAGCCACAAATATTCAACAATATACTGCTGCCACAAAGAGAACAAATTCCTAACAAGACAATTAGAGATTTTGTTGTTCCTGTGGTTGATGATCTACAACCAGGGGTTGTTAGACCAACAATACAAGCTAGTAATTTCGAATTAAAACTGGTGACGTTCCAAATGCTTAACTCGAATGGTCAATATGTGGGTTTAGCTCACGAAGATGCGATGGAGCATCTTAAATCTTTTCTGCTTATATGTGCTTCTTTCAGTCAACACGGTGTTCTTGATGACGCCTTAAAGATGAAGCTGTTCCCTTACTCTTTATAAGGAAGGACATGAACATGGTTCCTTGGTTTACCAGCTGGATCTATTACTTCATGGAATGTGCTAGCAACTTAATTTCTTTTGCGATTCAATCCACCGACAATGAATGCTAGATTACGGAATGATATCACGGCATATCATCAACTAGATGATGAGAATTTACACACTACGTGAGAACGTTACAAAATTCTGCTAAGATGTTGCCCCATGCATGGAATCTAATAGGATACACAAATCGAGATCTTCTACAATGGATTAAATATGCAGACAAGAAATCTTGTCGATGCATCTGCTAATGGTCCTTTGTTGGATTACACCTACACTGAAGTTGTGTGAATATTAGAGAGGATTGCGCAAAATGACTATCAATACCAATCTCTCGTTCTTCTCAGGTGAAAACAAATCCTGGAGTTATGGAATTAGATGTTATTTAGCCCTAAGTGCACAGGTATCCTCACTGGCGAATATGATAAAAAACATGAAGGGAACGAGCGATGTTACCCCTATTCAAGTAGCTCAACAAATGGATGTCCTGACATTTTCCTGTGAAATTTACGGCGGTAACCATAGTTGTGAGGATTGCCTACAGCATGCTGAAAATGCATTCTATGTTAATAAAATCCCTAGAAATTCATATGGTAACTCATATGACAGTTCAAATAGAGCTCAACAACCTTGAGGGAGTCAGAATGCGTCCACATACAGATATAGAAATTCCTCAAATCAAGGTAATTTTAGACAAGGGAGTTACATTCAACAACAAGAAAATTATAATCATAATCTGCAAGAATTTACGCAGCCTGATCAGATGCGATCACAAAACCAGATGCAATCAGATACTCAGATGCAGCCACATGTTCAAATGCAACCACAACAAACTATGCTACCAAATCTACAAGGACATCATCATCAATAGAAACAATAGTATTCTTAATCAAGAGAAGATCTATTGGCTACTCTTGAAGCTTTGATGCGTGAGCATATTACCAGAACGAAAGCAATTGTATAAGGAAATTCATCTTCCATCCGAGCGTTAGAAGCACAACTAGGACAACTAGCTTCTAACATAAGCACAAGACTACCAGGTGCTTTACCAAGTGATACTGAAAATCCAAATTAGAAAGGAAAGGAGCATTACAAGGCTATCACATTGTGAAGTGGAAAGCAAACTGCAGAGCAATGTAGCAACTCTAACCAATCACCTGTCGACACAAATGAACCAAAGTAACAAAAAGAAGTGGAAGCTAAAGAAGATACAGCAGAAGTAAATGAGGAGGAACCACCAGTAGTTACACCAATACCGACCATTCATCCTAAAAAGTTGTCGATGTAACTGCCCATGTCGACACAACTGATTGTAACAAAACAACCCACTGTTAACATACCTTTGTCATTTCCACAGAGATTCAAGGAGAAAGAACATGACAAAGATTATCAAAAGTTTGTATCTACCTTGAAACAATTACATATTAATATACCTCTAGTTGATGCTCTTGTGTAGATTCCTAGCTATGGGAAATTTATGAAAGAACTATTATTGAAAAAGAAAAAGCTATCCGATATTGAGACAATTGTGCTCACAAAATGGTATAGCACTGTGTTGACAAATAAATTTCCACCAAAGATGAAGGATCCTGGCAGTTTTACAATCCCATGCTCTATTGAAAATCATTATTTAGGTAAAGCTCTATGTGACCTAGGAGCTAGCATTAATCCTATGCCACTGTCAACTTTCAGGAGATTGGGGATTGGTCATTTGAAACCCACTACGGTGACATTACAACTTGTGGACAACTCTTTGGCACAACCTGAAGGACAGATTAAAGATGTTCTCATCCGTGTCGACAAGTTTGTGTTCCCAGTCGACTTTATCATACTTGATTGAGAAGCTGATAAGGAGGTGCCTATTATTCTGGGACGCCCATTTCTTGCAACGGGATGCACTCTTATCAATGTTTTCAAGGGCGAGTTGATTATATGTCATAACGATGAGCATGTAACCTTCAACATTTTTGAAGCATCTCCATCACGCAGTAAGGAACAATATCACCACGTTGATGTTCTGGATTAGCTAATTACAGAGGAATTTAATAAACGAAGCTCAACAGTACCAGAAGAATATGCGGTGACATCTGACGACAATATCCCACCTGAATGTGACCATACAGTTGAGGCTAATGTCTGTGAGTTGAAACATGGTTGGCAATTGGAATATTTGGATTTGACTAATCGGACGATCCCTATTTTTAAACCATCGATTGAAGAAGCTTCGACTCTAGAATTAAAGCCATTGCCAACGTACTTGAAATATGTTTTCCTAGGTGACAATGATACATTGCCTGTAATTGTCAGTGCAAGTCTCGACGCAAGCCAAGAAGAAAAATTAATCAGAATATTGAAGCAACACAAAAGAGCCATCACTTGGAGCATTGCGGAAATCAGAGGCATTAGTCTCTCTTTCTGCATGCATAAAATTAGGCTAAAAGATGAAAGCAAATAGTCAATTGAGCAACAACGAAGACTGAATGAGAAAATGAAGGAAGCAGTAAAGAAGGATATTATCAAATGGTTATACACGGGCATAATCTACCCTATTTTAAACAACACATGGGTGAGCCCAGTCCAATGTGTGCCTAGGAAGAGCAGCATCACGATAGTAAGTAACGATAAAAATGAGCTAATCCCTACTCGCATTGCTACAGGTTGGCGAGTATGTAAGGACTACCGTCGTTTAAATGCAGGCATAAAGAAGGATCACTTCCTACTTCCATTCATTAATCAAATGCTGGATAGGCTAGCTGGTAAGGCCTATTATTGTTTCCATAATGGATACTCTAGATACAACTAGATCACAATCGCATCAGAGGATCAAATAAAGATGACTTTTACTTGCCCATTCGGAACCTTTGCTTTCTGACAGATGTCATTTGGTTTGTGTAATGCCCCAACCACATCCCAGAGGTGCATGATGGACATCTTCTCGGATATGATCGAGGATTCATTAGAGGTATTTATGTATGATTTCTTTGTGCATGAGCAAAATTTCGATATATGCATTGACAATTTAGCAAAAGTGTTGAAAAGATGAGAGGACACCAACTTGGTTCTAAACTAGGAAAAATGCCACTTTATGGCAACCGAAGGAATTGTCCTTGGTCATCGAATATCTTGTCAGGGCATTGAAATGGATAAAGTAAATGTGGAAATCATTGAAAAGTTACCTCGACCAAATAATGTGAAGGGAATAAGGAGTTTTCTCAGCCATGCTGGATTTTATAGAAGATTCATCCGAGACTTCTCCAAAATAGCAAAACCACTCTGCTCCTTGTTGGAGAAAAATAAAAAGTTTTTGTTAGATGAAGCTTGGTTGGAAGCATTTCTAAAGATTAAACAGTAGTTAGTACAAGCACCCATTGCTGTCGCACCAGATTAGATGCAACCGTTCGAGGTAATGTACGATGCGAGTGACTTTGCTATAGGTGTTGTACTGGGACAAAGGAAAGATAAGGTATTTTGTTCAATATATTATGCTAGTAAAACTCTAAATGAAGCTCATGTGAATTATACGACCACTGAGAAAGAGTTACGGGCAGTAGTTTTTGCATTTGACAAGTTCTGTTCATATCTTATAGACGTAAAAATACATTGTACACTGATCACTCTGCTTTGAGATACCATTTTTCTAAGAAAGATGTAAAGCCCAAGCTAATTAGATAGATCCTTTTATTGTTAGAATTTGATGTCGAAATTAAGGACAGGGAAGGATCAAAAAACCAAGTAGTAGACCACCTATCTCGTCTGGAAGCTGGAAGCGAGGATGGAAATAAATCACAAATTGTCGACCATTTCCAGAAGAGAAATTATTCTTTGTCGACGTATCTCCATGGTATGCAAATGTAGTCAATTACCTAGTCTATGGAAAGCTACCACTGAGTTCAACAGGTCATAAGAAGGTCAAATTTCTCTGGGATGCTACTAAGTATCATTGGAATGAGCCATACCTGTTTAAGGTATGTACTGACAACATCATTCATCGCTGTGTTCCTGAGGAGGAAATGTTATCTATCCTGAAGCATTGCCATGATGCTCCTTATGGAGGCCATTTTGGTGGTGTTAGGACTACTGTAAATGTTCTACAATCAAGATTTTACTGGCCTACATTGATTCGAGATACACACAATTTTGCTCAACAGTGTTACATAGCGCACCGGTTCGATATTTTAACGCAGCGAGATGCTTCAACAACCTATCATGGAGGTTGAGCTCTTTGATGTGTGGCGTATAGATTTTATGGGACCATTTCCAAATTCGTTTCGGAATGAGTATGTTCTGGTAACTGTGGACTATGTCTCCAAATAGATCGAGGCAATTGTTGTTCCAAAGGACGATGCTTGGACGGTGTTAAAGTTCTTTAACACATATATCATTACACGATTCGGAACACCTCGAGCATTAATAAGCGATCAAGGCACTAATTTCCATTATAATCAGGTGATGATAGCTTTGAAATGCTATAGTGTGAAGCATTGCATGGCAACCACGTATCATCCACAATCAAATGGACAAACGGAGGTCTCCAATCAGCAAATTAAAAGTATTCTTAAGAAGGTGGTTATCCCATCTAGATGGGATTGGTCCTCGTGATTACATGATGAGATGTAGGCGCTTCGCACCGCTTACAAAACTACGTTAGGGATGTTGCCATATCAGCTGGTGTTTGGTAAATCATGTCACTTGCTTGTCGAACATGAACAGAAGGCCATGTGGGCAATCAAGCAAGTGAATATGGATTATGATGCTGTTGGACAGAAAAGATTGTTAGACATTTCAGAGCTGGAAGAAATTCGATGCAATGCTTATGAAAATGCGGCCATTTAAAGAAAAAACTAAAAGATGGCATGACAACATCATTTTGCAGCGACAATTTTCTCCTGGTCAGTTAGTGCTTTTATTTAACTCCCGTTTAAAATTGCATCTAGGGAAATTGCACTCACGGTGGTCAAGACCTTTTGAAGTTGTCGAAGCATTTTCAAATTGTACGATGACAATTAAAGATTTGATGATGGGCACCAATTTAAAGTGAATGGCCAACGATTGAAGCATTACTGCAGCCTAGGCATCAACGAACAAAATGAGACCATTAACCTGGTCACATATCCTTAATAATGTTATTGCAATTTTTTATATTTACTTTTTATCTTTCATTTACTTTTAATTCGTTTCCTTTAGTTTTATGCAGGAATAAAAGATCTCCTTTTTGCCGACACACACAAAAGTACTACTTATCGACGCATTTCTTTGATGACTCAGTGAAATGTTTTGGGCAAGAATCATGCCAATTGATTCACCCCAATCCCAACCATTGGATCATCTTGAAAAAGTACAATTTGTGTCTTAACATTTATTTGCTATAGGCACAGTGTACTCTTTGCTATCATCACGTCTCTTCGTCTCTATCGTCTATAAAACATCCTTTTTGTGCTGACTGCTCTCTCACACTCACAACCTCCATTGTTATTGTATTTTCTTCATCTTCAACCTTCTGTTTTTCTGCTCGATACTTTCACTCTCTCTATTTCAGCACTCATGGCAAGAACTCGCGGAGCAAAAACCCCATCTAAATCGGTAACTGAATCCTTCGTTGCTATGGTCAAGAATGCCGACCGACCACAACCCAAAGAACCTATTCTGCTCCTATCAAAAGAGGCAAAGGACCGCTATCACGAAGTTATGCTGAAGAGGAACTGTTATCCTGAACAAGGATTTCAGTTGTCCCCGCATCTGACTCTGGGGAAATAGGTCACCAGAGCAATCTCTCATTTGGGATGGCAGCAGTTTTATGACCATCTGGTCGGGTACTCTCCCTCTTTGGTAAGGGAATTTTACGCTAACCTGGTGGACTCGAAATAGGAATTCATATTTGTTCATGAAGGTTTAGTGCCCTGGAGCACTGACCACATAAACGCTCTCTTCTATATTGCTGAGGGAGAGGATGAACACATCAAGTTCTTAGAAAATCTAACTAAGGACAGTATTTAGCTTTTACTGAACGATTTATATATCGACAATGCAGTTTGGACTGGCAACAATCCAAACAACTATACCATGCACCGCCGCTTTCTCATTGTTCAAAGTAAAGTATGGTTCCATTTTATAAACTGTCGCCTATTGCCATCTACTCATAGCACCACTGTAACACTAGATAGAATGTGCCTGTTGCATTCTATACTAAGGGGACGTAGAATTGATGTAGGCACAATCTTTCATCAAGAAATTGTTAAGGACGCCACCAAACAAACATGTATCCTACCCTTCCCTTCTTTGATAATGTTGTTGTGTAAACAAAGAGACATTGTGCCTCGTGAAGGGGAGGAGACTTTGGAAAATAAAGGCCCAATCAATGATGTTTCGATGGAGAGGATGACAAGGGGGCAAGAAACCCTTATGGTGAAAGAGGTCTTGAAGAAGAAAGAAAAGGGAAAAGGAAAAAAGAGAGTCGCCTATACCCATGCGCCCACTGAACCTCAACATTGGAGGAAGATTGATGAGATTCAAAAGTTTGTTGATCGGATGAGCACCAAAAAATCAGACATGTCGACGCAGTGAAAGAGATGCAATTCAGACAAAATTTATTTTATGCATATACTAGGGCATGGAATAATGCTATTGTCACCACATTATGCAGCTTGAGTAGGAACCCAATGCCAAAATTCCCTGTGTTCCCTCCCATCATCAATGAAGCCACTCCATCATCGGAGCAGCCTGGTTCAGAAGGTAAAACTCAATCCATCCAATCCCCAAATCAAATCCACATATCTGACGATGAGGATCAAGAGGTGTCATCCAAGGAAAAGGAAGATTGCTTCCAAAACATAGCTAGCCTCTTTGAAGATGAACTATCGAATAGTTTGAGGCCACTATGACAGAGAGAGGCTGCTACAGCGGAAGAGCACACACCAGTTGCCTCTATGGGTATTGAGGAAGAAAGAGAAGAAAGAAAAGAAGAAGAAAAAGAAGAGAAGGAAGAAAGAGAAGAATATGTTGCCTCGACAAATTTATCTGAGAAATTTTTTGAAGAACCAACAAGTATGGGTGCATCTGTAGAACAACTAGCGCAAATTGGGGCGAGCTGGGCCGAGGTGGTCACATCCAGAATTAAGGATTCCAATCCTCCAGCTATTGTGCCATACTTGGCACCAATTGCTAAAATCCATCCATCGTACGTGACTATCGATGAAGCCAACATTCAACCAACAATGGAGGAGCAATTTAGTCCACTGGTTGAATAAAAAGAGAAGAGACACAAATGGAAGGCACACAAGAAGAGCAAAGGGGAGCACCCAAAAAAGAAAAAGAAATCCAAAATAGTCACATCTGAGGCTGCAATACACTAAGTTAGTTTACTTTTCAATAGTTAGTTGCATGCATTTCTTTTAATTGTCATTGCATTTTTTTGTCCCTGCATTTTATTTGTTTTCATAGTTGCATTGTAGTTGCATTTCCATTATTATTTGTATAGTATTGTAAGTGCATTGGGGACAAAGCAAACATTAAGTTTGGGGGGAAATGTGGAATGAAAATCAATTACACCCACAAGTTTAGGAATATATTTGTTTCTTTAGTTGAATGAAAGTATGCAAGGTTAAGAGAAATAATTGTGATCATATTTTTTTCATTTGATGCGTAAATTCTTGAATTATTTGGAATGCTAATACGTGAATTGGATGAATGTGATTGAATGTTGAATCCTTTTATTTTTGGATGAATGATTGAGATTGCATTAGTAATAAATGAGTAATATCATTCTTTAAATATTGAATTAACTTACCATCTTGTAGCTTTATTTATATATTTACTAAATAAAAGACACTCCAATGTGGGTGTATTGTGACTCAACAAGGGGGAACACTCCACTGTAAGTGTTAGAAAAATTATCTAGCCAAAGACTGTCACTGTAAGAGTGTGTGTCGGCGCAATTACATGCTCCCTGGGGTTTTGTTGCAACCCATCATTTCTACCCAGGAACAAGAGTGTAGTAATTCAACGACAGCTCTCAGTCGCATAAAAGAAAACGGAAAGAAATAAAGAAAGAAAAGTTTATGAAAGAAGAAATATATATATATTAGTATACAATAAATGTTGTGTTGGTTAAGAAGATTTAGGATTTGAAGCATGATGCTAACATTACTGAAGTTGCAATTTTGATTATTCATACCTATAAATTATCGACGCAATATTCCGGCATATGAATGCAATTTATACATTAGGATTTTAAAGAATATAAATTGCTAGAATGATGAATGTGGTGACAAGAATTTGGATATAACTTTGCTAGCTTTTATTTACTTAAGGACAAGGAAAAACTCAAGTTTGGGGGTGTGATAGCATTAGAAATGACACTTAATTTCTTCTTAAATTAGTGTATAATTTGTTCCTTTTGTATCATATTTAGCATGCATTATTAGCATTTCATACATACTATTTACATTTTCTAACTCAGTGTTGTTGGATCTTATTTTCTTTCATTTTCTCTCTTTTGTGCTACTAATGTTGTTGTATTTAGTACTAGTTTTGTGTCCAAAGTTGTCAGCGCAGAAATCCACCTGAGAATATCAGAGTAGGAAAGCATTCAAAGCTTCGGTCACAAGTTGATCCAGAATTGAGGTTGAATATGTCATCACATGAAAGAGAAGATGAGATATAAAGGTGTGAAGAATTCAAATCTATAATTTCTCTTATTCATTCTCAAAGATAGCTACCATGGAAATTTAAATTCTGGTGGAAGGTGATCTGATGCCACAAGGACGCAACAACTTCTGACGAGAAGTGCTTGGTGCGACACAAGAGAAGCGATTAAGGGAGAATTCTAGTAGACTATAAATAGTATGTTTCAATTAGTTTGTTAATCCCTCTTAAATGTCGATGAATACTATTGACAATTGATTGAATACGGAAGTATCTTTTAATGTTAGATTTGCTTTGAGTCCTATTCAATTCTTCTCACCTGTTTATATTTGGATTTAACTATTTAGACTACGAAAGTGCCATTGCAGTCATAGTCACTGGAAGGTGCAATGACAAGTTAGATTAACAAGCAAGACAGCGAAAGTTGCTTGAGACTATAAGGAATTCTGGTCACTTGTTTTTGAGTGCTCAGCATTACCAACACTGGAAGGTGTGGTAATTGTGAGTACTTAAGTCTTTGTTAAACAAAGAGTTAATATTAATACGATCTCATTGGAACATAATTACGGCAAAAATTCGTCTATGAGTTACCTTGTAGTCACATTTAGCGTTGTTTACTTGTGAAATCAATGATCCTGTCCAATTCTTTACACTTGATCTATTACTTTTATACTTCTGAGTTTACATTACAACATCTCAACAATCAATTAATCTTTTATTAATTTGCTCTGACATTTTATATTACATTTGCACTGACAATTTTTACTCTTAACCTGTGTAGTTTTAATCAAATTGCATTGACATTATTATTAACAATTCTTATCATTTTAGTTCAAATTGCTTCGACAGATTTAAACATAAACAGTCATCTCTGTGGGATCAATATTCAATAGATTCACTTCTGTCTACTATACTTGCATCGATAGTGTACATTCACAGTTGATGTGACGTTTATTGCGTGATCATCATGCATAGGACATTTCCTAAGCAAATCCTTATATCTCTCCCAAGCCTCATAAAGTGTTTCATCATCCAATTGTTTAAATGGTGTATATTGTTTCTCAGCTTTGCATTCATATTTGGCTGATTATATAACAACAAAAATCTTTGGCATAATTCATTCCAAGACGAAACCATACCCGATGGCAAAGCATTCAACCATGCTCTTGCACAATCACGCAAAGGATAAGGAAACAATTTCAATCGCAAGGCATCTTCAGGAACACCTTTTTGTATAAAAGAATCACATACCTCCAAAAATAATCGCAAGTGCATCCTTGGATCTTCTGTAGGCAATCCTCCAAACTGCTTAACAATTTGTAACATCTGGAACATAACTGGTTTAAGCTCAAAAGGAGTAGCATCAATTTGTGGCCATAAAATACCGGGACCGAGATTATCAAGAACTGGCACTACATGCTCTCGAATTGGTCTGTCTCTATCATCAATTACTTGTGAAACATTCACAACCTCTGGCTCAGGAACTACTGGAATAAGAACTTCAAGATTTTCCCTTCCTTCAATTCTCTCCATTTCTTGCTGTCGCAAATCTCGTCTATGTCTTCTCAACTTTCTTTCTATTTCTGGATCTAATGGCAAATTATCTCCACATCTTCTCATAAAATTAATATAAAAATCTATAACCACAAAATCAAAACAAAATTAAAAATAACCAAATCAAATGTTAGCTTAACAATATAATAAAAATCTTATTGAATTACACCGATCTCCTTGGCAATGACACCAAAAACTTGTCGCTAGTAACATAATATTACTGTAGCATGTGCAAGTGTACACAACGTTCAAGTAATAAAGAGATAAGTAAAGTGTCGTACCCATAGAGAGATTGGTATTTAGAAGAAATTGCTAATATTGTTGACAAAAGAATTGTGCATACAAAATTAGATGTGATAACAAAGTAGATTGTGTTTGCAAAGTGCGTGTAATAACAAAATGTAAAGCAGTAAAGTTGATCAAGAATTATCCAAGTAGAGCATCAAATCCACTAAGTACTTACCAAGCTTAGTAGAAATGATTGGCAAAATCTTCAATATAGGACAAGATTGCAATAAATAAAAATGGAATATTACGGATCCAGGTTTTAGATCTACGAATGTCTTAGCAAATATCTGCTTCTACAAAATATCTCAGAATGACTAAGTAATGATGTGCTAATTTAATGTAGCAAAATCTTACAGTAAACACAAATTATATTCTATAACATGCATTTTCCCAACAAAACTTATCTCACCCTTAACGAGCGTAGTTCATAAGAGTTACTACACATATCTTCCAATACATGCTCATTACATCGATTTATGCTCTAGCAAATTCGTCATGTGTTTTATTGAGATTATGCACATGCAAAATCAGAGCTTATTCCTAAGATTTCCAACACGTAGAATTAACAACAACTGAGTCACAAATCAATGAAGAGACTTAATAGAAAGATATCAGTAATCCATTTATAGAAATAAAAAAAAGTTTAGAAATATTAATCCCTTAACTGATCAGAGTAAGGGTGAAAATTATTGCTTAAACAAAATAACAGATAGACTTAAAGATTAAGTGTACTCCTTCTTGAGACCCAAAAAGAACATCAAGCCCGCATTCTCGATTTTATCTTTGCTCCACCACATCAATGTCTCTTTGCTTCGGTGGTTTTGCTACAGCATTGTCGAGCTTCGCTCCCAACGACGGCTGACAACTTTACCTTCTGCACCTCGAATCTGTTGTGTGACTCTCCCGATTTCCCTCCTTTTGTATTCTAATATAACAGCACTCTAGCCTTACTTGAATAAATTCTTTGATATCTTTTTCCTTTATCCAAATGCTGCTTATATAGAAGCCTAGCCACACAATACACGTTGTCAGGTCAAATTTTCTAAGGGTTCTAGAGCCCTCATAGAGCTTTCTAGTGGATACCACAATAGATCTAGCTTGCTTCAGCAGAATCTTGTGCGCTTGGTACTGCCAGAGCGTTTAGCAACTACAAAGTTTTGCTAATTCCTCTCCCCAACAGTGCTTCGTTATTGGGCCTCGTACTCTCATCTTCCTTCACCTATTCCTGCATCAAGAAACACATACCAACAAGCGTAGTTTGCTACAACAGAAAGGGTAAAAAAGTATAGATTTTCCCAGTTATGTGCACAGCAACTTCAACGACAAAAACATAAAAACACTACGAATGTAATAGCAAAATTACTTAAGATCAAACAAAATGTTCTAGCAAAAGTGTGTAATATAAATCCTTTTCAAGAGTTATCACATACCTCCAAAAATAATTGTAAGTGCATCATTAGATCTTCCGTAGGCAAACCACCAAACTACCTAACAAATTGTAGCATCTGGAACATAACCGACTTAAGCTCAAAATGAGTAGCATCAATTTGATGCCGCAAAATACTTGGACCAAGATTATGAAGAACTGGCACTACATACTCTCGAATTGTTTTGTCTCTATCATCAAAACAAAATTAAAAATAACCAAATCAAATGTTAGCTTAACAATATAACAAAATCTTATTGAATTACACCGATCTCCCCGGTAACAGCACAAAAAACTTGTCGCGTGTAAATTAATAATGATGTAGCATTTGCAAGTGTACACAACTTTCAAGTACCAATAGAGAGATTGGTATTTAGAAGAAATTGCTAAGACTGTTGACAAAAGAATTGTGCATACAAAGTAAATGTGATAACAAGATAGTTTGTGTTTACAAACTGCGTGTCATGACAAAATGCAAAAACGATAAAGTTGATTAAGAATCAATCAAGCATAGTCAGATCCACTAAGTACTTATCATAATCTTCAGTACAGGACAAAGTTTTGATCAATAAATATGTAATATTTCAAATCTCAGTTCTAGATCTACGAATGTCATAGCAAAAATTTCTTTCTACAGATTTCCTATAATGACTAAGCAATGGCGTGCTATTTTTATGTAGCAACTTTTACAATGAACACACTTTATATTCCTATAACATGATTTTCCCAACAAAGATTATCTCACCCTTAATGAACGCATCTCATCAGAGTCACTACACATATCTTCCAATACATGCTCATTACACTGATTTATACTCCAACAAACTTGTCCTACTTTCACTCGAGATTATGCACATGCAAAACAAGAGCTTATTCCTAAGATTGTTAGCACGTAGAATTAACAACAACTAAGTTATAAATCAATGAAGGGATTTAATAGAAAGATATCGGTAATTAATTCATGGAAATAAAACAAAGTTTAGAAATATTCATCCCTTAATTGGTCAGAATAAGGGTGCAAATTGTTGCTTAAACAAAATAACAAATAGACTTAAAGATCAAGAGTACTCCTTGTTGAGACCCAAAAAGAACATCAGGCCGTATTCCCAATTCTGCCTCACTCCTCCATAGCAACGTCTCTTTGCTTCGGTGGTTTTGCTATAGCATTGTCAAGCTCCGCTTCCAACGATGGTAGACAACTCTGCCTTTTTCACTTCATATCTGCCGTGTGACTCTCCCGATTTTCCTCCTTCCAGAATATAATGCAACAACACTCTAACTTTACTTGATTAAATTCTTTGATATCTTTTTCCTTCATCGGAATGTTGCTTATATAGGAGCTTGGCCACAAACTACAAGTTCTTCAAATTCAGATTTTTAGGGGTTCTAGAGCCCTCTTAGAGCTTTCTAGTGCAGACTACAATAGATTTGGCTTGCTTTAGAAGAATCCTACCCACCTAGTATTGCCAGAGCGTTTAGCATCTGCAAGTTTTGCTACTTTTGCTCCCAAACAGTGCTTCATTTTTAGGCCTTGTACTCGTCTCATCCTTCACATATTCCTGCATCACGAAAACACATACCAACAAGCATAGTTTGCTACAACAAAAAGGGTAAAAATGTATAGATTTTTTCGATTAAGTACTCTACAGCTCCGATGACAAAAACACAAAAATACTACTAATGTTATAGCAATATTACTAAAGATCAAACAAAATGTTCTAGAAAAAGTATGTAATATAACTCTTTTTCAAGAGTTATCAGTCTGATGACAAGGTTTTGCCATAACATTTTCCTTCACATCACCAACATCATGTTCCTTTTCTTAACTCAGCACATCCTCTTCTCGAACACTTTCCTTTTCAGCTTTCAATAAAATATCTTCAATTCCTTTCTTTGCTTTAACATTAAAGTCTGGACTTCCTTCATCTTTTGTTATAGCAAATTCATTATCACAAACATCATCAATAAGTAATGATCTTTACTTGTAAGTGAAATAACTTTGCAATGCTCTTTCCCTTGCAATTTCGCATTCTCAGTTTCGCATGGCAATGTTCCTTGTGGTCATGAACTCATTGCATTAGCAAATTGCCCAACTTCATTCTCTAACGCTCTTAACAACGCAACTTGACTCTGAATAATTGCACAATTTTTAGACATATATTCTTTCAACAGATTTTCTATCCACTAAAAACCTCCATTTTGTAGCTAATTTTGCTTTGACAAATTTGGCTCAAATCCAGGTGCTCTGTAATTATTCTGTAGAACAAAATTGCTCGAACTGACTCCTTGATTATTGCTCCAACTAAAATTTGGGTGTTGTCTCCAACCTGAATTATATGTATTAAAATAAGGATTAGGATTACCTCTATTAAAATTTCCCATGTAACGTACCATTTGCTAACGTGTCAACTACCATTCTTGTGTGCGCATTCAACCCATTGTAAAACTTCTCCTTTTGTGTCCAATGTGGAAACCCATGCATAGGACATTTCTTAAGAAAATCTTTATATCTTTCCCATGCCTCATAAATTGTTTCATCATCCAATTTCTTAAATGATGTAATATCATTTCTCAACGTCGCATTCATATTTGGCGGATTAAATCGCAGTAAAAATCTCTGACTTAAACCATTCCAAGACGAAATCATACCTGATGGCAAAGCATTTAACCATGCTCTTGCACGATCACGCAAAGAATAAGGAAACAATTTTAATCGCAAGACATCTTCAGGAACATCTTGTTGTCTAAAAGAATCAAATACCTCAAATATAATTGCAAATGCATCCTTGGATCTTCCGTAGACAAACCTCAAAATTGTCCAATAGTTTGTAACATCTGGAACATAACTGACTTAAGCTCAAAATAAGTAGCTTCAATTTGTGGTCGCATAATACTTGGACCTAGATTATCAAGAACTGGCACTACACGCTCTCGAATTGGTCTATCTTTATCATCAATTACCCTTGGAACATTCACAACTTCTTGAACAGGAACTTCAGGATTTTCCCTTCCTTAAAGTCTTTCCATCTCTTGCTAATGTTCTCATAACTCTCTTCTACGTCTTCTCAATGTCCTTTCTATTTCTAGATCTCATGGAAAATTATCTCCACCACAGCTTTTCATAAAACTTCTACAAAAATATGCAGTAACAAAAACTAAAACAAAATTAAATATTAGCTCATCATTTTAACAAAAATCTTATCAAATTACATAGATCACCTCGGCAACGATGCCAAAAACTTGTCGCTTGTAAAATAATATTACTGTAGCAAATGTGCAAGTGTACACAATATTCAAGTAATAAAATGATAAGTAGAGTATTGTACCTACAAAGATATTAGTATTCAGAAGAAATTCCTTAAACTATTGACAAAAGAATTAAGCAAACAAATAAATGTTATAACAGTGATAACTGTGATTGCAACTTGTGAGTCATAACAAAATGCAAAAATAGTAAAATGATCATGAATCAACCAAGCAAAGCATTAGATCTACTAAGTACTCATCACTCTTAGCAAAAATGATTGGAAAAATCTTTAGTACAAGACTAAGTTGTGATCATTAAATCTAGAATATTTCAGATCTAAGTCTAGATCTATAAATGTCATAACAAATATTTGTTTCTATGAATTTCCCAGAATGACTAAGCAATGGCATGCTATTTTATGTAGCAACTTTTCAACCTTTAATTCACAATCATTCATAGATAATAATAATTAACATTTCAACCTTTCATTAACATAAAACTAATCTTTAAGAGTTCAAAATAATTGAGTGAACATAAGGTAGAAAATACAAGATTATCATATAAATTATTGTAAGTAAAGAGGGCTCTACCGATACATGAACTGACAAGTATCGATAGAACAGTGATAATTAAACAGGTAAAAACACAGCAGCAAACTATCGAAACATTAAAAGTTTTACTAATACATCGGATCTAGGTTTATCGGTACCTAAACAAGCTACTATCGATACCTCAAATCTCAGTAAGCAAACTACTTAACCTGGATGTTTCTACTGATACTAAATCTTTATCTACCGGTACTAAAATTGACATAGAGTAAAGTTAACAAAACTGGCATTTTCCTATCGATATTTAGTTTGATCTACCGATACTAATCACATAATTCTATCGATTTTTATATCCGTACTACCAAAACCAAATAAATCAGAAACTAAAGTTTTCAAACCCCTGCACTCCTATCGATACGACATCTTAAAGCACCGACACAACCCAGACTGCTTCTAAAAGTTCATTTCATCTTTTCACAAATCTCATATCTAACCATAACCCATTATAACTTCCTATCTAAACACTAAACAATTCACAATTGAGCATGAATAACTCCACAATTCACAACCTTAGCAACTAAACACTAGCAAATGATTAAAGACATATTACATTCATTATAACCATTCATAATACCAATTTCACACCCCAAAAGTCCTTACAAATAAATACTTCATAAGCTAAAGTCTTAACTTGAGCTACTACCCCTTAACAGAATGACCACCAAAACATCCTATAATAATTCTATCGAATATCGATCCCACGAGGAATGGGTTCATGATGTTCAACTGTCGAAGCAACTAATACTAGAATTAGATGAGATGTGAGTAAAGATGTCAGCGTAATTAAGTAAGATCTGCAAAGCTAAAATAGTCAATATTGTCTATGTAATTATAAAAGTTAATTGTTAGAGCAACTGAAAGTAAATCGAAGTGTTGTTGAACTATTGAGAATTTAAATGCATAAAAGTAAAGGTGTGATCAAGTGTAAAATTGGAGTGGATCACTGAATTCGCTAAGTAGCAACGTTGGATACACGACAAGGTATTGTATAGATGAATTGTCCCAGCAATAAAGCTCCAATGAATTCTTACCAATAACAGTTCACTGTTTAATCGAGACTCAAGCACCCACAAGTGCCCCACCTCTCGGTGTGAGCAACGTTGTGCACTCAAGAACAAGTGACTAGAATCTCTTCTAATCCCAAGCAACTCTCGCCTAACTTACTTGTTAACAACTTGTCACCGCATCTTTCGATGTCGATAGACTGCACTTCCACTCTCGTGTTTAATGCAATTGAATTCAAGAATAAACAGATGAAAAGCATTAAATAAGAATCAAAGTAATCTAACACTGAAAGATACTCTCGTATTCATTCAAATATCATTAGAATTCATCAGCATAAAAGATGGACTAATGAATACAATTGAAGCTTACTATCTCTAGACTACTAGGACTCTTCCTTAGCCGCTCCTCTTGCGCAACACCAAGCACTCCTCATCAAGAGTCGTTGCACATTCGCTCCATCAGCTCATCGACCTTCGGCGTCAAGCTTCCATGGTAGCTTTCTTGAAGATTTGAGAGATTTTTAGGTTTAAATTCTTCACTCCTAGATGATTTTTCTTCATCTTCTTTCCTCTATTTATAGGCTCAAGAAATTGTAGATTTCCTCTATTCTCAGATCCAACTACTTTGTACAGCTGTAAAAGTTTGTTATTGGTAGCTATGCAGATCTGATTTGTTGACTGGACTATTGCAGAATGAATGCGCAAATTATAATTTGCGTAGATAATTTACCGTATTTTTGGACCAACCTGTGGCCGCAATTGAATGCTTTCTGGTTTTAAGAATGATAGAGCTCATCTTTTCTCAGATCCAGATCTAATTACAGCTGTCAAAATTAGTTAAATTCCAATTGTGCACTCACGCAGATTTGGTGTGATCTTTAAAAATCTGCAGATTGTCGCCACATCTTTGATCGTGATCTGAAATCTTTAATTATGGCAACAACATGTGAAGTTCTTGCGCTTGTGGCTTGAATTCACTTAAACAAGGTAAAGATTTCTATGCGTCGACATATCTGGCCGCATTTCCAAGCTATACTTGTGGCTGCATCCTTGACTTCTTTTTAGCCTTGATGTACTGAGATGCGTTCTTCCACTGACAATTTTAGACGCAATATACATTAGTGCATAAAAAGAGATAACATGACAAGAATTTAAACCAATCAACAATGAGTTAGAAAACATAAAAACTAAGTATGAAATGCCTAATATGCATACTAAATATGACACAAAAGAGACAATTAATACACAAATTTAGGGAGAAAATATATGTCATTTGTAATGTTATCACACCCTCAAACTTGAGTTTTTAGTTGTCCTTAAGTAAAAAAAAATTAGCAAAGTCACAACCAAAAATGTCATCGCAATCATTATTCTCACAACTTGGATTTTCTAAAATCCTAATGCACAAATTGTATTTACATGATAGAATAATGCTCCGACAATTTATAGGCATGAACAATTAAAAACTGCAACTTCATAGATGTTAGTATCATGCATTGAATCCTAGTCTTCCTTGAACCAATACAACATTTATCATAATTTTTTTTCTCTTTTTCTTCCTTTTTCTCATTTTTCTTTTTCAAGTGACTGAGAGATGTCATTGTATTACTCTACCTTTGTTCTTGGGAAGTAACGATGGGATACAACAAACCCTTAGGAGGTATGTAATTGCGCTGACACACACTTTTACAGTGACAGCCTTTTGCTAGATCATTTTTCTAAACTTGTAGCAGAGTGTTCTCCCTTTAAAAGTCACAATGCATTCATATTGGAGTGTCTTTTATTCATACAATGTCACTGCAACTGGTTAGTTACTTAAAGATTCAAACATTCACACTATCCATTCATTACTGAAGTAATTCCAATCATTCATTCAAAAATAGAAGACTCATTATCCATTCACATTCATCCAATTTACACATCAACATTCCAAGCAAATCATGATTTACGCATAAAAATAAAAACATTGTGGGTACATTTTTGTTGAAATTCTGCATATTTTCATCAACACAAGAAACAAGTAAAATTCAAAAATGTGGGTGCAATTGCATTTCCATTTCACACAAATTCCCCCCAAACTTAAAGTGTGCATTGTCCTCAATACACTGACATTAATAAATATATATATATGGAAATGCAATGACAATGTAGATGCAAAGGTAATAAAAATGCAATGACATTAATAATGTAGTGACAATTATACTATAGCTATATGATATGCATGAAAAATAAATTAAGTGCTAAAAAATAAAAACTAACTCAGTGTGTTGTAGCCGAAGATGTGGCTGCATTGGTCTTCTTCTTCTTCTTGTGCTTACGTTCCTCCTTACATTGCTTATTGTCTTTGGTACACTTCCTCCTTCGTTCCTTTGGCTTGGATGGACCTGTGGATTGCTCCTAAGGCATCACAGCCTCTTCTTGACTTGCTTTAAGTGGCGCCAAATCATCAGATGATGCATCCACAAGTTCAGGTGCGGTGATAAATTCCTCAGTCGAATTTGTCGTGACATTAGGTCATTCTCTTCTTTCTACTTTTACTTTTGTTTGAGCTTCGCATGATTTGTGGACTGCTTCTCAGTTTCTATCTTGGCTCTGGCATCATCAGTTGCTTCATTCGTTGATCCATTATAGACCACTATCTCCCAAAGGTTTTCATCAACAGCTTCTGCCTAACTCGCTCCATCTTGTGCCAAGCCTTCAGTTATTGCACCCACAACTTCAAGTGCAAGGACAAATTTCTCAGCTAAATTTGCCTCGGCATCTATTTTTTTCATCTTTTTCTTCCTCTACATGAACTTCGTCCGTTTTCATCATTAAGTCAGTAGGTGTAGTACAGGTGTACAAAATTACGTTGACAATGGAATCCTAATGTACCGACAATAGTGTTTACTTATTCCTCAATTGGTGCAGACACAATATGTGTTTCTTCTTCTTCAAGTGCTTCGTATTCTTCTATTCTCCACACGATCTTGAAAATTTTCCACTCTTTCTTACGTTTTTTTCAATTTCGTGACTTCTTAATTACGGATATAGGCATCAAAATAATGCTTTCACTAAAATCACATAATGTCTTTCCAATATACCGATCACCAATGGAATAGGATATTTAGAAGCTCTTGGGATCCTTAAATTCTTGGAGCAATTTAATTGTCATGACAATGCACCCTTCAGTAAGTACGATTGCTTTGACATCTCCCGATCTTATTCTCTTTGACAATGTGTCTTCAAGTTTATAAGGCTGTTTTGCTATAGCATTTGTGGCGATAAAGTGATCTGATTCTATCATCGTAATATTTTGTTTAACCTCTTCAGCTGCAGTTTGCTTTTTAGATTGCGCTAACATCTTTCCATTGTTGAGATTTGAATTATCTTCTTTTGTTGTAGTATCTCTAATAACTTCATTTAGTTGAGTTTCACTTCTGGGAATGATTTCCTCATCATGCTCTTGCCTTTGGGATATTGAATTCTCAATATCTATCAACAAAGTTTCTTGTGGTCGCAAATTTATTGCACCCACAATCTGGCCAAATTGATATTCTAGAGCTCGTATGGATTCAATTTCACTCTGAAGCACAAATTCAGTCTTGGAAATATATTGTCGCAGCAAATTTTCAATTAATGAAAACTCTGATGCTTCATCTTGCTGGATATTTTTCCTTGACAATGGTTGATCATAATTTGGCAATGTCCACTCGGATCTAACATCATTGTCTATACTTCCAGGATCTTGATTGTTCCAACAAAAATTTTGATGTTGCTCCCACCTTGGCGTGTAAGTGTTGGAATATGGATTTTCATTTCGATAGAAATTCCCCATGTGGTACAAATTTGCTAGATTTGATGAGCATCCTTCAAACTCATGGTTACACCCACAGTAATCGTAACTTGTCACAGTAAATTTCCATTCTACAATTGTTGTAGCGTTCTGCATTTAATTACTCATATTAGTCAAAGAAGATACCTCGGCATTTATGGCATCGAGCTCCATTTTTATAGCGTCACACATCCAACATCTTGAGGTTCTATAAACCATGTTCCTAGCCATATTTCGCTAAAAGAAAAATGTAAAAGTAAACAATAAAAAGGCAACAAGTTAGTGATAAATAAAATTTAGATAATAAAGCATAAATGCAACGACAAAAATAAACATCAAACAAATGTCATTCCTCGGTAACGGTTCCAAAACTTGATCGCGTCTATAACGTCACAACAGTTGTGCAAACGAACACACGTCAATGCAAGTACAGTTGATAGAATAATTCTATCATATATCAATCTCACGAGGAATGGGTTCTTGATGTTTAGATATCGAAGCAACTAATACTAGAATTAGATGAGAAGTGAGTAAAGATGTTAGTGCAATTAAGTAAGATCTGCACAGCTAAAATAGTCAATATTGTCAATGCAATTATAAAAGTTAATTGTCAGAGCAACTGAAAGTAAATCAAACTACAGTTAAAGTGTTAAGAATTTAAATGCATAAAAGTAAAGGTGTGATCAAGTGTGAAGAATTGGAGTGGATCACTGACTTCGCTAAGTAGCAAAGCTAGATGCGTGGCAAGGTATTGTATAGATGAATTTTCACAGCATTAAAGCTCTAATGAATTGTTACTAATAACAATTCACAGTTTAATTGAGACTCAAGCACCTACAAGTACCCCACCTCTCAGTGTGAGCAATGTTGTGCACGCAATAACAAGTGACCAGAATCTCTTCTAATCCCAAGTAGCTCTCGCCTAACTTACTTGTTAACTCAACTTGTCATCGCATCTCTCGATTTTGGTAGACTGTACTTCCACTCTCGTGTTTAATGCAATTGAATTCAAGAATAAATAGATGAAAAGCATTAAATAAGAGTCAAAGTAATCTAACACTGAAAGATACTCTCATATTCATTCAAATATCATTAGAGTTCATCAACATAAAAGAGGGATTAATGAATACAATCGAAGCTTACTATCTCTAGGCTACTAGGACTATTCCTTAACCGCTCCTCTTACGCAGCACCAAGCACTCCTCGTCAGGAGTCACTGCACACTCGCTCTATCAGATCACGACCTCCGGCGTCAGGCTTTCATGGCAGCTTGCTTGAAGATTTGAGAGATTTTTCAGGTTTAAATTCTTCACTCCTTGATGATTTTTCTTCATCTTCTTTCCTGTATTTATAAGCTCAAGAATTGTAGATTTCCTCCATTCTCAGATCCAACTAATTTGTGCAGTTGTAAAAGTTTGTTATTGACAGCTATGCAAATCTAATTTGTTTACTAGACCGTTGCAGAATGTCGGCGCAAATTATAATTTGCACTGATAACTTTCCCCATTTCTGGACCAACCTGTGGTCGCAACTGAATGCTTTCTGGCTTTAAGAATGATAGATCTTATCTTTTCTCAGATACAGATCTAATTACAGCTGTCAAAATTAGTTAAATTTCAACTGTGCACTCACGTAAATCTGGTGTGATCTTTATAAATCTGCAGATTGCTATTGCATCTCTGGTCGTGATCTAAAATCTTTAATTACGTTGACAACGTGTGAAATTCTTACGCTGGTGCTTCCAGATGTGCTTGTGGCTTGAATTCACTCAAACAAGGTAAAGATTTCTATGTGTCAACATCTCTGGCTGCATTTCCAAGCTATTCTTGTGGCTAAATCTTTGACTTCTTTCTAGCCTTGATGTACTGAGATGCGTTCTTGCGCTGACGATTTTTAGACGCAATATATATATGCTGCATGTGGCGACATTAGTGCACAAAAAAAGATTAAATGACAAGAATTTAAACCAAACAATAATGAGTTAGAAAACATAAAAACTAAGTATGAAATGCCTAATATGCATACTAAATATGACACAAAAGAGACAATTAATACACAAATTTAGGGAGAAAATATATGTCATTTGTAATGCTATCAGCTCTCAATGACATAGCTTGACTATGAATAATTGCATCATTTTTAGACATATATTCTTTCAACAGATTCTCTATCGATGAAAAACTTCCATTTTGTTGCTGATTTTGCTTTGACAAATTTGACTCAAATCTAGCTGCTTTGTCATTATTCTATCGAACAGCATTGCTCGAACTGACTCCTTGATTATTGCTCCAACTAAAATTTGGGTGCTATCTCCAACATGAATTTTATGTATTAGAATAAGGATTAGGATTACCTTTATTAAAATTTCTCATTTTACAAACAGATGCTGGGTTGGATGGGCATTCTTAAAAAATATGATTATCTCCAAAGTATACACATTTTGCTTCAACAATTTTCACTTCTTTAGCCATGTTCAATTTGTGCATAGTTTTGATCATATTGGCTAAGGAAGATACTTGTGTTGCAAGTGATGTAATCCCGTCCAATTCCATTATTCCAACATTTCTTCTGCTAGAATTCACTCTTACTATCAGATATTGATAATCATTATTTGCAATTCTCTCCAAAATACCATCTGCCTCATTATATGTTTTATCCAGCAATGTACCATTTGCTAATGCATCAACTACCATTCTTGTGTGCGCATTAAATCCATTGTAAAACATCTCCATTTACATCCAATATGGAAAACCATGCATAGGAAATTTCCTAAGAAAAGCCTTATATCTTTCCCACGCCTCATAAAGTGTTTCATCATCCAATTGCTTAAATGATGTAATATCATTTCTCAAATTTGCATTCATATTTGGCAGATTATATTGTAGTAAAAATCTCTAACATAAGCCATTCTAAGATGAAATTGTACCCGATGACAAAGCATTTAATCATGCTCTTGCACGATCACGCAAAGAATAAGGAAATAATTTTAATCGCAGGGCATCTTCAAGAACACCTTGTTGTCTATAAGAATCACATACCTCCAATAATAATCGCAAATGCATCCTTGGATCTTCCATAGACAAACCTCCAAACAGCCCAACAGTTTGTAACATATGGAACGTAACCGGCTTAAGCTCAAAATGAGTAGCTTCAATTTTTGGCGCATAATACCTAGACCTAGATTATTAAGAACTGGCACTACATGCTCTCGAATTGGTCTATCTCTAACATCAATTACTCTTGGAACATTCACAACTTCTGGATCATGAACTTCTGGAACAGGAACTTCAAGATTTTCCCTTCCTTCAGGTCTTTCCATCTCTCGCTGTTGTTCTCACAACTCTCTTCTACGTCTTCTCAATGTCCTTTCTATTTCTAGATCTAATAGCAAATTATCTCCACCACACCTTCTCATAAAACTTCTACAAAAATCTGTAATGATAAAAACTGAAACAAAATTAAAAATAGAAAATCAAATGTTAGCTTAACAATTTAACAAAAATCTTACTGAGTTACACTGATCTCCCTATCAACGGCGCTAAAAACTTGTCGTGTGTAAAATAATATTGTCGTAGCAATGTGCAAGTGTACACAATGTTCAAGTAATAAAGTGATAAGTAGAGTATCGTACCCAAAGAGAGATTGATATTTAGATAAGATTTATTAAATTGTTGACAAAAGAATTGTGCAAAGAAAGTACATGTGGTAACAAGGATAATTGTGATTGCAACTTGTGTGTCATAACAAAATGCAAAAACAGTAAAATGATCAAGAATCAACCAAGCAAAGCATCAGATCTACTAAGTACTCATCACTCTTAGCATAAATGATTGGCAAAATCTTCAGTACAAGACTAAGTTATGATCACTAAACCTAGAATATTTCAAATCTAAGTCTAGATTTACAAATGTCATAACAAATATTTGTTTCTACAAATTTCCCAGAATGACTAAGAAATGGTGTGTCGTTTCGTGTAGCAACTTTTACAGTAATTCCATATTATATTCCTATAACATGTATTTTCCCAACAAAGACTTATCGCACCCTTAATGAAGCAGCTCATCTTTTAGTAACAATACACATATCTTTCGATACATACTCATTACACTGATTTATGCTCTAGCAAATTTGTTCTTCTTTCATTCGAGATTATGCACATGCAAAACAAGAGCTCATTCCTAAGATTGCTAGGATGTAGAATTAATAATGATTGAACATAAATCGAATGAAGAGATTCATTAGAAAGATATCGATAATCATTTATAAAATTAAACAAAGTATCAGAAATATTCAACCCTCAATTGATCAGAAAAAGGGTGTAAAATGTTGTTTAAACAAAATGAGATTCAGACTTAAAGATCAAGAGTACTCCTTATTGAGACCCAAAAAGAACATCAAGCTCGCACCCCGATTCTGCTTTGATTTGCCATAGCAACGTATCTTTGTTTTGGTGGTTTTGCTACAGCAGCGTGGAGGCTCCACTCCTAGCGTTGGCTGACAACTCTGCCTTTGCACTTTCAATCTATCGTGTGACTCTCCGAATTCTCCTCCTTCTAGAGTATATTGCACTAGCACTTCGCCTTAGCTTTATTTAATTCTTTGATATTGATTTCTTCATCAGAATGCTGCTTTTATAGGAGCTTTTCCACACAATACACGTTGTCAGATCCAAATTTCTAGGGGTTCTAGTGCCCTCCTAGATCTTTCTAGTGTAGACCTAGCTTGCTGCAACAGAATCTTGTGAGCCTGGTACTACCAGAACATTTAGTATCTACAATCTTTTGTTGCTTCCGCTCCCCAATAGTCCTTCATTATTGGGTCTCGTACTCTCCCTCCTTCTCCTATTCCTGCATCATGAAAACACATACCAAAAAGTGTAATTTTGCTACAATAAAAGGGTAAAAATGTATACATTTTGCCAATTAAGCGCAATGCAGCTCCGAAGACAAAAATACATAAAAATACTACTAATGTTATAACAAATTTACTAAAGACCAAAAAAACTGTTCTAGCAACATTAAAATTCATAGCTCAATTAAAGAGTTAATGATATCCTCTCATTGGCATTGTGTGGATTGATAAATATGGAACGTCGTCACAGGTTGCTTATTCTCGAACGATCAATTTATCACAACCATTTGTTAACAGTGATCATATTACTCATTAAGAAGACACGATGGTGACAATAAGATAAAATAGGATTGTATTGAGTGAATGGATTTAACTCAAAGGAATCAGTATGTTGGGTACATGACTTGTGTATGGCATGGCTTTACTAGGAACATTGAAATTCATAGCTCAATTAAAGAGTTAATGATATCCTCTCATTGGCATTTTGTGGATTGATAAATATGGAACGTCGTCACAGGTTGCTTATTCTCGAACGACCAATTTATCACAGCCATTTGTTGACAGTGATCATATTACTCATTAAGAAGACACGATGATAACAATGAGATAAAATAGGATTATATTGAGTGAATGGATTTAACTCAAAGAATCAAGGATATCATATAAGGGTAACACACACATGACGAGGTTTTGGACAAAGCAGTTAAATGAATTGCTTTTGTAAAGAGAATTCAATAAGGAGTTTTCAATCATGGTACTTCTTGTAGAGTGACTCCATGATTAAGTAATTGTGAATTATTAGAATGATGCTTCTGGACATAATTGCTATTACTAAAGTCTAATTGTATATGTCCGATTGGTCACTCCACTAGCTCAACAAAAGCTCGATCGGACTGCATTGAATCAGAAGAAAATTCTATGAATTTGAAAATAATTTAATTCAGTCGATTTATTCGATATGGAATTAAATTTAGGTGGTCGTGAGAATTGTTCAACTAGAGAATCTGATTAAAGAATTTTCTTGAAAATTAATTTGGAAAATCTAAGTGATTTCTGGAAAATTAATTTTGATCAAGTAAAATTAAATTAATCAAATTAATTAAAATTAATATGATATTTTTTGGAAATTAATTTTCAATTCAAACAATTGGCCCAATGGGTAATTGAACTTTTTAGATTAACTATTCAAAAAATAATATTATTTTAATAATTTAATATTAAATTTAATTTAATACGTATTTGAATAGTATTTTGTTAATTTAATATTAGAGTGATTATCTTAATATTAAATTTAATTTAATGTTTATCTTGTAGATAAACATTTTATTTTTTTAATAAGCTTTAATATTAAATTTAATTTAATATTTATCTTGATAAATATTATATTAATTTAATTTTAAAGTGATTAAGTTTAATCATAGTTAACCCTCTAAACTCTCCCTATATAAAGAGACCCATAGGTCATTATTTGACACACACTTTAATTCAAGAAAAAAGTTGTAGAAAAAAAATTATCTGAAAAGATTATTTTAGAAAATCTCTAGAGATATTTTTCTAATTTATAATTTGAAACCAAAAGTTTAGAGAAATTACGAAATTACCTCATTGGTAATTTCTGTGAAAAGTTTTTGATTCGAAGCGAGCCCACACTCGACAGACTTGAGCTTGAAGATAGTGAAAAAGACTACTAAGTCAAAGTGCTCGAAAAAGTACAATTTTGATTAAGTATTTATTACTTTAGATATCATAATCAATATATTATTTTGAAAAAAAATTTAGAACTATGATATTTCTCTAAATCTATTTTTCGTTGCGTTTTAAACTCCTTTTTTTCAACAATATGAGATGTACATAAGTTGAGTTTCATTCATTAATCATTTTGCTGGAATGATTTCAATTTGATGAATGATAAGTCATATTTTGTTTATTGAAAAGGTGGTACATGTTTTTATGAATTGAAAAGAGCCTAATAGCCCTTTTAATGTGTTTAACAATAATTTGAAACATATTGGCACCGTATGGTATTGTTTAGGCATGCTTTTGAGTGTTTTTGAGATAAGTTTTAATTCTAGGGGTATTTGTGTTGGTACTTGATCCCTATGATATCGCAATAAGTTAAACAAAATTCCAACATTTACAGTAATAAGGATTTGTATCGGCACAATTGAGGACTTGTGCCACAACAACTATCCCTGGTCTAAGCCATTACATTATTTTACCCTATTTTGATTTTTCACATCTATTTTGGATCCTGAACACTTCCGATCATCTCAAGCAACTTCATAATGATTTTAAATTATCTCTGATGTCTTTTAATTATTCAAAAATTAGATTAGCATTTCTTTTAAAACGTTTAGAATTTTAAACTTAACAAAACCTCATATTTCTCTCAACTTGAACAATCTTGATTTTAAGTCAAAGAACCTTTAACACTTTTTCACTATTTAAATATGTTTATATATATTCTCACATACCCAAAATGATTTATAATTCTAATCAAAATTTTCTGAACTTTTTAAATTTGATTTAAGGAATATTAACATGTTGAGAAACTAATATTTAATTAAAAGAATTTTTTTTGTCGAAACCTAAAAGTATTTCAATAGCAATTCCCTTTATTACATGAAAAAATAAATAAATCTAACTAAGATTTGAAAAGATATAAACATGAACACTTAAAAAACAAAACAAAAAAATCAAAACTCCATATTATAGTCTGATGTTCAAGGTGTTTACTATTTCAAGTGTAGTCTAAGTTCAAGTTACGTTAATCGTATTTATTGTTCATGATTTACCTATTTTTGTAATTAAAAAAAAAAACATAAAAACCATACGGATGATTGTAACTTATAATTTTTAAGGGCTACCACATCTTCATTTTACACAATTAGGGCTTGAGTTTTAAGCCTGTATTAAATTGCATCCTTAATACTAATTTTTTTTATTACATTATCGTTACTTTTTTTGGTGAATTACATAGTTGTTATTCTTTTTATTTTTTTGAATATATTTGTATGATTAAATGGTAATATCTGTTTATACTTTTTTAATCTTTTGACAATGCATACACACTTTGCATACACTGGTGCTCGAATCCAGATCTCCTAGGATAACAACATCCTTTTAACCACTGGAGCTACTCGTTGGGTTCACATAATTTCTACTTTAATGTTATACTAATTTAAAGTTTTTATAATTGGTTTTAAATTAGCTGTTATTCAATTATTATTTCTATATAAATAAAGGTCACATTCTTAAAATTAGATTTTAAAATATAATTTTTAACGATAAATATTATAGTGTATATATTTTATATACAGTCTGTATGTATGTATATATACGTATTAAAAGATCTTTTTGAAAGACATACTAGAAAGATTTTAAATCTAACTCTTATTTAATTATTTTTCTTTTATAAATAATGGTTTTCATTCATAAGATTAAATTTTATAAATAACCTTAGTAACTATTATAGTGTTCAAAATATACAAATTGTATCTATATATAAATAATATTTTACAATATTATTCATTAAAGACACGTGAATTATTTTATAATTATTAGAAATTTTATCACACACGTATATATGTAGAAACTATATATTTAGAATATAGACGTGTATTTAAAAATAACATATAACAAACAATAAAACATATGGTTTAAAATTAATTAATCATAATAACACATAAAATATGTACGATATTAAAAAACAGGTTAAATTGTGAGTAAAATGAAATTTAAACATATAAATACATCAGATAAAACATATTAAATGCAATACAAATCTTTATTATGATTGTTATCATCAACTGTGAGTTAGTATAATGTTGGTTTGTGACATCAACTCAATTAATAATGCTATTAATAAAAAATAATATCGCATGTGTATGCATGTAAAAACCACAAATTTAGAATACAAATGTTGTTTTAAAAGTGAAAAGATTAAAATATCATCGAATAATATTACATATTTTAATTATGAAAAGGTAGTCTTGTAATTTCCTAACCTAGTTGGTGCCTGATTAACTCGTGACACCAACTCAATTAGGGGTTTTATTAATAGTATAGATATACAATTGGTCGAGATAATAAATTACACATTTAAACCAAATGTATATAAAATATCAAAATAAAGTTTTAGTTGAGTGGTAAATTTAAAATTTTACTATTCTAATTGGCACCAGTTCAAAACCCACCATATGCATATTTTTCTTGATTTTTTAAAAATGAAAAGACTAAAATACCCTTGAATAATATGACTTATTTTAATAATAAAAAAATATTTTTATAATTTCCTAATCAAGTTGATACCCCGTTAACCTATACCACCAACTTTGCCAAAGGTCTTATTAGTAGTATAGAAAATTAATATTGTCATACGTGCATAGGAAATTATTTAAAGGGTAAACTACGCTAGTAACCAACCATCCAATTATTAGTATTTATTTATCATCTAATTATTCAAATTTGTCTCTTTTTCTTGTCATTGGCTAGCTAACAGTGATAGCTTTAAAAAATAGCATAATAATAATAATTATAATCCTCAACATTTATAAATTGTCAAATTAGTCTTTATTTTAAAAAGTTTAATCCTTGACATTTATACATTATATAATTGAGTATTTTTTCTGTTGTTTTAATATTCTTTGTGACATTGAGAGTTAATTTTAAAAGAATAAGAAAAAAATGAAAATTATTATATTGGATTTTTAGGTGCTTCTATTTTTTTTTAATCAAATTTAGCTTTTCAATTTGTTTTTATTTTTATTTTTTAGGTGAAACTATTACAAAGAAAAGCAAGTCTAAAAAAAAAAACAAATTACACTATGTGTAAATATCGAGGGTTTGATCTTTTTAGAATCAAGACTAAATTGACACAATGTATAAATGTTGAAGGTTAAAGTTGCTATTATATCATTTTTAAAAGCTGACACCATTAACAAGCTGATGACCAGAAAAGACAAAATTAAATAATTTAGGTGATTATTTTTATAATTTCTCTTAATTAGGTGGCAACATTTTTTACTAATAATTAAGTGACTATGAATATATGGTACCTTTATTTTAATTTACTTCTTAACTAACTTATTATTAGATTCAAAATTTAACAAATTTACATGATTTTTAGGATTAAAACTAATTTTTAAATAAAGTACACTCATGAGATGCACAAATAAGAAAACTAGTTCTTTTTAGACTTGTTCATGGGTTGGGCTACTCATCTAGGCCTAAAGGTCCGTCTGGAATTTGGAAGGATTTGAGTAAATCTTAGGCTCGAAAAATGAGCTTAAAAAAAAAAATTAAACCCGTTTAAAATATGGGTCGGGCTTGAGCTTGAACATTCAAGGCCCAAACGCGACCCGATCCATTTTTAAGTTTATAATACTTTATATTATGTTATATTTATATATTATGCAATTTAGAACACATTAAAATACAAACATATACTAAATGTATAATACCTCTTTAATGTAAACATTAAAATAATGTTAAGGTGATTATATGAAAATATTCAATAAATAAAAAATGTATAAAATTATTAAATATTAAAATAATATAATATAGATATATTTTTAAAAATTTTAAAAATTATATTTTTTTTCAAATATAGACAAGTTTAGGCAAAATTTTAAGCTCATATTTTGGATCAGATCGAGCTTGGACAAGCATAAAATATGTTAATATCATGCTTAGACCCTGCCCATTAGCACCTCTAGTTCTTATATATTTGCATTAAATATTTTCTTAGAAGATTATTGTGTGTCATCAAATTTGTAATTAATCATTGCATTAATAAACGATTTTTCCCAATCTTGATAGTACATATTTAAAATTAGTTAAATCAAAGTTTTCTTTTTTACAGTTTATTTTCGGAATTTGTAACTATCCTTTTCAACAATTGTCTCCAAAATTTAGATTTGAATTCTCAGAGTCAGACAGGTGATCGAATTGGTCAGGCCATTGATTTTCTAATCTACCTGTCTTTCTAGTTTGATTAAATAAAAATTTCAAATGTAACACCCGAATTCCTAATAAGCCAAAATTAAGAATTGTTAAATGATTAAATTAAAAGAAATCACAAGCTGGCAACCTATATTGAAAGAAACAGGAAAGCTGGAAATCGAATTGGATATGGTTGAAATCTAATTCTAGTTTGGTTAGGATAGAACTAGTCGGTTCCTTAGTGTGAGACATAATAATTAGCAATGGATAACACTCTTAAGGCTGATAATAGAGTAATAAGGGTTATAAATAGCAAGGAGATGACTTCCAAAGTTGATTTTCCTTCCCGAATCTGTTTCAGTTGCTCTAGTTCTTCATCTTCTTCAATAGCTTGAAGGAGCAACCATGAAAGGTTCTGTATGGAGCAAGCTTCATGAGGCTAGAGTTGGAAAATAAAGGAAACCAGTAAGCGGGTAAGGTTCTTAACATTTATGTGTAAGTAGAATAAAGTTAAAAAATTTAGAACCATTCTAAGGGTTCTGCATGTTCTGGAAAAATGGGGTTAAGATAAGAATATTTGAGTATAACCCATGATTTTTGGTTGTAAGATACTACCAGGAGAATGGAGGCTTTGGCGTTAGATAGAATGATAAGCTATGGAGACGATAAAGGTTCAGGTGAGTTCCTAAGACTCCAAACCTGTTGTTAGGTTTAATGATGTTAAGCATGCCATGTTTGCATAAGCACGAAGCAAGATGGTAGGAACATGCATTGCATGATTGTGGGTAACCTCAAAGGGTTAGATGAAGTATAAGAAGGGAAATAGGGAGAGAACTATTAGTTACTGGCTAGAGCAAAGCTCTGGACCTTGCAAAGGGAGCATTTCGGTGTTCCAACATCAAGGTTAGGTGGTGTAAAAGAGGTAATGGGAGGAGGTTCAGGATATGAAATATGGAACGGTATTGACTGGTCCTTTGAGGTGACACTATGACAACGATATATGACGTAAAACCATAGATGAAAGAGGCTATGACAGTCTGGTATAAAGTACGTAGTGCAAAACCATGGATGAAAGATGCCATGAAAGTAGTGTACAAGGTAAAGAAAAATGGCTTAAGACCATGGATGAAAGACGTCATGGTTGCAAAGTATGTGATATACGGTGTATGACCATAGATGAAAGATTCTATGATAGCCAGGTATGATGAGTAAGAGCATGGATGAAAGATGCTATGGCATGTTGCATTAAAAAAGCACGTCATTACTTAGTCATTCTGAGATACTTTGTAGAAGCAGATATTTGTTAAGGCATTCATAGATCTAGAACTTGGATCTACAATATTCCAGATTTATTGATTGCAACCTTGTCCTGTACTGAAGACTTTGCTACTCATCTCTGCTAAGCTTGATAAGTACTTAGTAGATTTGATGCTCTACTTGGATAAATCTTTATCAACTTTACTATTTTGCATTTTGTTATGACACGCACTTTGCAAACACACTTTATCTTGTTATCACATTTAATTTTGTATTCTTTTGTCAATAGTCTTAACAATTTCTTCTCAATACCAATTTCTCTGTGGTTACGATACTTTACTTATCACTTTATTACTTGAACGTTGTGTACACTTGCACATTTTCGACTGCAATATTAATTTACATGTTACAAGTTTTTGGCACCATTTTCGGGGAGATTAGTGTAATTCAGTAAGATTTTTGTTATATTGTTGAGCTAACATTTGATTTAGTTATTTTTAATTTTGTTTGTGTTTTTATTGTTGCAGATATTCGTAGGAATTTTATGAGAAGAAGTCGAGATAATTTACCGTTAGATCCAAAAATAGTAAGAACGTTAAGAAGATGTAGAAGAGAGTTGCGAGAGCAAGAAATGGAAAGAACTGAAGGAAGGGTGAATCCTGAAGTTCCTGAGCTAGAGATTGTGAATGTTCCACAAGTAATTGATGATAGAGATTGACCAATTCGAGAGCATGTAGTACTAGTTCTTGATAATCTCGATCTAGGTATTTTGTAGCCACTAATTGATGACTATGAAAGCAAAGATGGAGCTGAAGAAGACATGGGGAATGAGTCAGGAAAATAAAAGAGGGGATTCTTATCTTGTTTATTTATTTATTTGTTTTTAGGTCCTTAGGAATTTATTTCTTTCGTAATTAGGATTTTATTTTCGCAGATAAAACATAGCAAGCATGAATAAACTTAACACCTCTTTAGAAAGAAAAAGACCAAGTGATGTGATAATGGGAAGGAACATGTCTAGGATTGGATTGTTAAGGAAGGCTTGGTATTTAAGCACTCTTAATGACTCACCTCTCTTTTCTTACTGCCCTACCTGGTGTTCAGTTTTCATTCATTACTTTGTTCTTGCAATGAGGACATTGCTTCTTTTTAATTGGGGGGGTAAGGCAAATCAATTTCTCAAATTTTTAAAATTTTCAAGTATGTTTCAACCATTTTTTTCATAAGTATGTTCTAATAAATGAATATTTAGAGAAAAGTTTTGTTAATAAGATAGTTTGTGTGCAAGCATGAATGATGATTCTATCTAAGTGAATGTATGTTATCATGGATATTGGAGTGCTTGTATGATTTTAATCTTAGGTAATATTTGCCATGAAAACTTAGTTTCTCTTGAGACTAGACATGCATGAATGTTTATTCTTTAGAATTGACATAGTAACTTTCTTGAGATGAAATCCTAGGAGACATAAAAATCTAAAATGATATAGGCACTATTTCTTTGGATTGTTTGAGCCTTTCAAGCCAACCTTATGATATTAGACCCTTGAAATTGTGATTTTGAGCTTAAAGGCTTGTTTATTACCATATACCTACATTATAAGCCACATTACCATCTTTTTAAGTTATCCTATTTTTGCGCACCCATCTTAACTAAAGTTGTATTGGTGAACAACATTTGAGGAAAATTTCAAAAAGATGTACGTATTCATGCTTAAAAAAACAGAGGAAGAAAATAGAGAAGAAAAGTTTGCTCAGTCTCTGAAAAGAAAAATGCATGAGCATGAGTTCAAAATAAGTTTAGGGGTGTTCCAAAGGTTCACTTAAAGAAGAAGGTTGTATTTCAAGAAATCCAAGACAAAGTTAAAGGTTAAGATTTTGAAACCGAAATTTTCCATCTCTTAAAACCTTTACCTTTAACCGTGCCCTATTACAACCATTTAAAAGACCTATTGATTTGATGATTATGTCATCTACATTAGTGGAGAGGGAGTACTAAGTTCAACATATAAAGATCATAAATAAGCCTTATGACTGTTTTGTTTAGATTGATAAAAAATTATGTTGAATGAAGAATGTTATCTATGAGTGTGACATACATACAAACCATGATTCATGTCGACATATTTTTGAAACTTAGTATAAAATTTGGAATAAATGTTTGCATGTGAATTACTTATTAATAAAGAAGATCTATGAACATGAATTTATTGATGCATGATTATGAGACAAAGATTGATGCTGCTTACACATCTAGCAATTTTGCCTTAGCAAGACCTTTTGTTGTGCTTGAACATTACTCGGGACGAGCAATGATTTAAGTTTGCGAGTGTGTAAACTAAAAAATATATAGGTTTTTCCTATATAATTTATCACCTTTTTACTTGAATTCATTGTTAAAACTAAGTAAATGTTTAATAAATTAATGAAATATGTGAAAATATGAAATTTGGACATAGAAATTATTAAAATGTGATTTTATGTTTTATTATATAGTTTTCATGCATAAAATGACTTATTTTATAATTATTTGAACATATCATATTTTTAAGACATAAAGTAGGTCAAGCATGATTAAATTAAATAATAAAATATAAAATTATATTTAATAATTTATTTCATTAATAATTTGGGTTTAATTAATTATTTAAATTGGGTTAATTTTATTCTTTGGTCCTTTAATTAATTAATTTGTTTTGGACAGGTCTAATAACTTTGTTGGATCACAAAATCGTCCAAATTGAAGACCAAGTCAACCCAATTTCGGTTACACATGGCTGCTCAAATAAACCACTTTTTGGTTTAATTGCACAAGGTCCTTGAATATTTAAGAAATTTGAGATTGGCCTGAAGATTTATTGTTGATCGAGTCTCAGTCCTTAGTTCATATGACATGAAAATTGCTTAAAAATCAAGCAAAAAATCACTTAAAATCCTTGAGTGATGGCTACCACCCATTGAAGAGGCATGAAGAGATTAAACTTCTCTATTTTTAGTAAACAACTCTCCTCTCCTCACCTATAAATAAGATCCCATTTTCACCATTTCAAATCATCTCTTCATCCAACACTCTCTCTTCTCTCTCAATTCTCTCTAGCATTTTGTATTCCCCATGCCTAGCATCATCTCTTCATAGAGATTCTAGCTTCTTACGCCTCTTAAAGAGCCCTTGGTCGGCCACCTGGGAGAGCCATCAGCAAAGGAGCAAAGCCAAGGAACGACGGCGTCTTCTTCGATCAGAGTTTTGGGTCACAGCCACTTTGATTTGGGTTTATTCTTTCTTTTCTTTGATTTGATTTAAAAATGTTTGCTATGTGTTCTTTGTTCTTGATTACAACAATGTTAGTTTAATTTTATTTAATCTAGGATAATTGCTTTGATTACATAATATTTGTTTGATTCATGCTTATGATGTTCGTGCCTCAATCGATCATGTTTTCAATTAATATCAAGTTTGTATTTCATTCATACGTGATTGAAATGCACCAGAACTAGCTAAGCAATCCTGACCAGACGACGGCTAGTATACACATAATTGAAATGTGCATGCTCAATTTAGATCTTGACCCGATTAAATTGCAGGCTCATAACAACTCTGATCAAGCTTTGTTATCTGTATAGTTTTTAGATTCGTGTGATTAAATTATTTCAAACCTGACACGTCCCTGTTACCTCACATGAATGCTAAGAAACCCTTAGTAAATAAGGATCAGTAAAATGCATATTTACTAAGTAAAGGATTCCGAAAGGACCTAATTTGGTTTACAAACTCATGAAAGATCGAGTTGCCATGTTGATAATAAATTGCATTTAATTAAAGTAATCGTCCTAGTTTATTTATGTTATAATTGTTGTGAACTCTGTTTAATCTCGCTAAAATCTATTTCATACATTTAGTTTGCATACTTAGGATAATTTGCATTTGGTTTAATATATTTAATTTTAATCATCACTTGTTACTTGATAAGGACTGTGTACACTTGAACAAACCAACGCGTTACAACCATTCGCAAACGAATGGCCAAATAGAGGTTTTCAATTGACAAATTAAAAGCATTCTTGAAAAGCTGGTTAACCCATCTAGAAGAGAATGGTCTTTACGGCTACCTGATGCGTTGTGGGCGCTTCGCATTGCATATAAAACTCCGTTGGGGATGTCAACGTATTAGATGGTGTTTAGTAAATCCTGTCACTTTCCAGTTGAGCTTGAACATAAAGCCATGTGGGCGATTAAACAAGTGAACATGGACTATGATGCTGCTGGACAGAAACGGTTGTTGGACATTTCCGAGCTAGAAGAAATTCGACGCAATGCGTATGAAAATGCAGCCATATATAAGGAGAAAACTAAAAGATGGCATGACAATATCATTCTGCAGCGATAACTTTTCCCTGGTCAGTTGGTACTTTTATTTAACTCACGTTTGAAATTACATCTAGAAAAATTGTGCTCAAGATGGTCAAACCCTTTCATAGTTGTTGAAGCATTCCAACATGGTACGGTGACAATTGAAGATATGAAAGATGGTCACTATTTTAAAGTGAATGGCCAACGCTAAAGCACTACTTAAGCCTAGATGTCAAAGAACAAAGCGAGACCATTAATCTGGTCACATTTATTTAATATCATTGCAATTTTTACTTTTACTTTTTGCTTTTTATTTTCATTTGTTTCCTTTTAAGTTTTATGCAGGAATAAAAAAATCTTCTTTTTGTCAACACATTTGATAGCATGACTTGCCGATGCATTTTGTGATGACTCAGCAAAGAGTTTTAGGAAAGAATCGCACCGGTTGATCTCCAATCATCCCCAACCGTTGGATCAACCCAAAAAGTACGATTTGTACAATGGCATTTATTAGCTGCAGGCATAATGTTTCCCACGCCGATAGAAATAATCACGTCTCTTCACCTCAAAAGTTTATAAAACCCTTTTTCTACCTACTCTACTTTCACGCTCACAACATCTATTGCTACTGTAATCATCTTCTTTTTTCAATCTCAGTTTTTCTGCACAAATATTCTCACTCTTTTTCTCAGATATTATGGCCAGAACGCAAGGCGCTAAAACCCCATCAAAGTCACCTGCTGAATCATCGATTGTCGTGGTTCGGAGCACCGAACAACCATCGCAGAAAGAAACTGTTTTATTTCTCTCAATAGCAACAAAGGATCGATATCATGAGGTAATGATCAAGAGGAATTATCACCTTGAATAGGGTTTCCAGTTGTCCACACATCAGTCATTGGGGAAACAAGTCGCTAGCACAATTTCTTGACTGTGATGGGAACAGTTCTGTGACCACTCAGTCGGCTACTCCTCAACAATGGTAAGATAATTCTATGCTAACCTGGTGGGTTTTGAGTAGGAATTTGTGATTGTTCACGAGGGCTTGGTGCCCTGGACACATTAATGCACTTTTTCATATTACAAGAGAAGCAGATGCACATACTGAGTTCCTAGAAAACTTAACTGATGAAGGTACCGACATTGTAATGAGAGATTTATGCATTGAAGGCATAGTGTGGACTGGAAATGGTCCGCATAACTACACTATGCACCGACATTATCTAACCATACAAAGCAAAGAGTGGTTCCATTTCGTTAACTGTCGCCTTTTATCGTCTACTCACAGCACCACTACGACGTTGGATTGCATTTTGATGTCGGCGCAATCTTGCATGATGAGATTGTTGAAGCTGCAAGTAAGCAAATAGGTATCCTACATTTTCCTTCTTTAATAATGATGCTATGCAAGCAGAGGGGCATTTTGCCCCGTGATGGTGAAGAGGTGTTGGAAAACAAGGGGCCAATCAATGGCATTCTATGGAACGAATGAAAAGAGGGCAAGAAACCCCCATGGTGAAGGAGGTGCCCATAAAGAAAGAGAAAGGGAAGGGAAAGAAAAGGAAAAGCAAGAAACTACTCCTACAGATCCTCATATGGAGAAGAAGCTGACTGCAATAGAACAACTCGTTGACCGCATGGATATACGACAAATTCAACTTGTCAGCATACTGGAAGAGATAGATTACAGGAAAAACCTCTTCTATGCTTATACACGAGCATGTAACAGTGCTATTGTCACCACATTAAGGAATTTGAGCCCAAACCTCATACCAGAGTTGCTTATTTTTCCTCCTATTGTTAGGGAAGCCCTATCGTCCTACAAGCAACTTGCTTCTGAAGGTAGGTCTCAGTCAGTCCCATCTCCAACTAGGATCCACATTTCTGATGATGAAGATCTTACGAGAAACTCCAAGGTTATGGAGGACTATTTCAAAAACATAGCCAGCCTTTTCGAGGATGAATTTTCCAACAGTCTTGGGGCCAACATGGCGGAATGGGAGACTGATGCTGAGGAAGCACAAACAAGTTGTCTCTGTGAGTTTGGAGTAGAAGTAGGAGATGAAAAAGATGAGGAAGACACAGAAGAGAAGGAGAATGAAACAGAGAAGGGAAACCCTAAGGAAGAGGTAGAGGAGGAAGAGAATAAGGATGTAGAGGATGAAGATTCCCCGACAAATTTAGGTGAGAAATTTGTCGACGTACCCACCAGTGTGGGGGCATCTATTGAAGACTTGGCTACACTTGAAGCGAGCCAGGCTGAGACTGTTGCATTTGAAAATGAGGATTTTAATCCTCTAGCTATTGTGCCCTAAGAGGCACCACTTGCTGAAATCCATCCTTCGGATGTCACGGTCGATGAAGCCGATAATCAACCAGCTATGAAGGAGCACTCAACTCCAATGGTTGAACCACAAGAGAAGTGGCAAAAAAGAAAAGCAAAGAAGAAATCCAAAAAGGAGCGCACAAAGAAGAAGAAAAAGAAAGCCAAGGTAGGCACATCATCAACTGCTGAACACTGAGTTAGTTTACTTTTTCGTTTTTAGTTGTATGCATCTCATTTAATTGTCATTGCATTTTAGTTGTCGTTGCATTTTATTTGTTAGTTCATTTGCATTGTAGTTGCATTTCGATTCTTATTTGTATAATATTGTCAGTGCAGTGGGGACAATGCAAACATTAAGTTTGGGGTGAAAGTTGTGTGAAATAGAAATGCAATTGCACCCACATATCTGAAAAATTTACTTTTCTTTTTAGTTCAATGAAAGTATGTAAAGTTACAAGAAAAATGTGATCACAATTTTTGTTTTATGCATAAATCTTGAATTGTTTGGAATGATAATATATGAATTGGATGAATGTGAATGAATAGTGAATCCTTTTATTTTTGCATAAATGGTTGGAATTACATTAGTAATGAATGAGTAGTATCAATCTTTGAATCTTGAATTAACTTACCTATTGCAGAAATATTTACTAATAATAAGACTCTCCAATGTGAGTGCATGGTGACTTATCAAGGGAGAACACTCCACTGCATGTGTTAGAAAAATTATCTAACCAAAGGCTATCACTACAAGAGTGTGCGTCGGCACAATTACATACTTCCTGGGGGTTTGTTGCACCCCATCATTACTGCCCAGGAATAAGGGTATAGTAATGCAATGATATCTCTCAGCCACGTATAAAAAAATATTAGAAGAAAAGAAAGCAAAGCAAAAGAGAAAAGCAGAAAAAATATATATTGCTATAAATGTTGTATTGGTTAAGAAAGGTTAAGATTCAAAGCATGATGCTAACATTAGTGAAGTTGCAATCTTGATAATTCATGCTTATAAATTGTCGACACATTACTCTGTCATATGAATGCAATTTAAACATTAAGATTCCAAAGAACTTAAGTTGCTAGAATGATGATTGCGGTGACAATTTTGATTGTGACTTTGCTAACTTTTATTTACTTGAGGACAAGTAAAAACTCAAGTTTGGGGGTGTGATAGCATTAAAAATGACACTTATTTTCTCCCTAAAACTTGTGTATTAATTGTACCTTTTGTACCAATTTTAGTATACATGTTAAACATTTCATATTTAGTGTTTGCATTTTTTAACTTAGTGTTGTATAGGTTTAATTCCGTTCATTTTAGCCATATTTGTCCAACTAATGTTGTCGTATGCAGCATAAGTTTTGCGTCTAAAATTGTCAGCACAGAAATCTACCTCTGAAGATCAGTACTGAAAATTGTGCAAAGATGCAGCCACAAAATTAACTTGGAATTGTGGCCACAGATGTCACCGCAAAGATACCTTAACCTCGTACAAGTGATTTCACGCTACAAACATACCTGGAAGCACCAGCGCAGGGGAATGCTAAGTTGTCGTCGTAAGCAAAGATTATAGATTGTGTCCAGAGATGCGGCGACAACCTACAGATACCTGATAAAACACACCAAATCTGCGTGAGTGCACGGCTGGAATTAACAAACTTATACAATTGGGAAAATGGTTAGATCTTAGAAGGAAGGAGATCTGAATTTCCCAGAGCTTATAAATAGGAGGGAAAGGAAGAAGATGGATAACAAGTGGTGAAGAATTAAACTTTGCAAAATTTCCCAAATCTCTAAACAAGCTGCCATGGAAGCTTGAGTTTCAAAGGAAGGTGATCTAACGAGCAAAGGAGCAAGACTTCTGACGAGAGGTACCTATTTGTGGCGCAAGAGGAGCTGTCACGGAATAGTTCTAGTAAAATAGGAATAGGATGCTTTGACTTTTTTCTTTGATACCTCTTAATTGTTGATAAATACTGTTGATTATCAATTGAGTATGGAAGTACCATTTGAAGTTAGATGTTAATTGATTTCTACTCTACTTTCTTTAACTGTTTATATTTGGATCTAATTATTTTGACCACAGAAGTGCAATTGCAGTCACAGCCACTGAAAGTGCGGTGACAAGTTGAATCAACAAGCAAGACAACGAAAGTTGCTTGAGGCGAAGAAGGAATTTTGGCCACTTGTTCTTAAGTGTAAGATATTACCAGCACTGGAAGGTGTGGTAATTACTAGCATTTGGGTCTTTTTTAAATAGAGGCAGTGATATTAGTAAGATTTCATTGAAGTATAATTATAGCGACAATTCATCTATTTGTTACCATGCAACTTCATTTAGCATTGCGACTTGTGAAATTAGTGATCCTCTCCACTTCTTTACACTTGATCCATTTATTTTAAGTTCTGAATTTACATTTACAAACATCCTAACAACTATTCATTTTAACTTAATTTGCTCTGACAAATTATTTTATATTTGCATTGTCAAAATTAATTCTTTTAGCTGTGCAAATCTAACTCAGTTACACTAACATTATTATTAACAATTCTTCTAATTTTAACTTTAGTTGGTTTGACAATTAAACATCAAGAACTCTATCCTCATGAGATCAAATCCGATAGAGCAAATCTATCAACTATACTTACATCAACGAGTGTCCGCTTGCACTTAAATGCTGTGACGTTTATAGGCTGATCAAGGTGCAGTCTTAGGACAACGCAAGGAAAGAGTATTTTAGGCTATATATTACGTGAGCAAGACTCTCACAGAAGCTCAGATTAATCACACAACCACAAAGAAAGAGTTATTGGCTGTAATCTTTGCTTTCGACAAATTTCGCTCATATCTTGTCAATACAAAGGTTATTGTGTTTACTAACCATTCAGCATTGAGATATCTTTTTGCAAAGAAGGACGTAAATTACGATTGATACTTTGGATCCTATTACTGCAAGAATTTGATATAGAGATCAAGGATCGAAAGGGATCATAAAACCAAGTGGCAGATCACCTGTCTCGTTTAGAAGTTGGTAGTGAAGACAGAAATACACTTCAAATTGTCGATGCATTTCCTAATGAGAAGTTGTTTGCTGTCGATACAAACCCGTAGTACGCAGATGTGGTAAATTACATTGTATGTGGGAAATTACCTCTGGGCACCACAGGCCACAAGAAAGAAAGATTTCTTCTTGATATAGGGAAATACTAATGGAACGAGCCATATTTATTCAAAGTATGCAATGACAATATAATTAGGCGTTTTGTTCCGGTGGAAGAGATGCTTTCAATCCTAAGGCATTGTCATAATGCTCCTTATGGAGGGCATTTTGGTGGTATGAGAACTGCTGCAAAAGTTCTTCAGTTCGGATTTTGTTGTCCTTCATTATTTAAAGATGCCCACAACTTTGTGCATTAATATGATCGATGTCAGCGCATCAACTCTATATCTCGACGCAATGAGATGTTACAACAGCTAATCATGAAAGTTAAACTCTTTGATGTTTGGGGTATGGACTTCATAGGACCATTTCCAAGTTTGTTTGGAATTGTCTACATTCTAGTTGCTTTGACTATGTATCAAAGTGGGTGGAGGCCATTGTAATCGCAAAAGATGATGGAAGGACAATGCTGAAGTTTTTCCACAAGCATATACTCACTTGTTTTGGTACGCCTAAAGCATTTATTAGCGACCAAGGCACTCACTTCCATTGCAATCAGGTAGCAGTCGCACTGAAGCGATATGGAGTTAACCATAGAATGGCGACCACTTACCATCCACAAACTAACAGACAAGCTGAAGTTTCCAATTGACAAATAAAGAATATTCTCTAGAAGGTGGTGAATCCATCAAGGAAAGATTGGTCTTCTAAACTTGATGCTGCATATGGGCATTAAGGATAGCATACAAAACCCCGCTTGGGATGTTGCCGTATCAACTTGTCTTTGAAAAGGCATGTCACTTGCTTGTTAAATTGGAACATAAAGCAATGTGGGCGATTAAGCAAGTGAACATGGATTACGAGGTTGCTGGGAAGAAGAGACTGTTAGACATCACTGAACTTGAGGAGATTAGGTGCAATGCCTATTGAAATGCTGCAATCTACAAGGAAAAGACCAAGTGATGGCACGATAAAATTATTTTGCAGCGACAATTTACTACAGGAAACAGGTACTATTATTCAATTCTTGATTGAAATTGCACCCAGGTAAATTGCGCTCACATTGTTCTGGATCATTTGTAGTTGTTGAAGCATTCCTCATGGTGTAGTCACAATTAAAGGTATACATGATGGACACCAATTTAAAGTGAATGGACAACGGTTGAAGCATTATTTTGGCCATGATGATCACAAACAAAACAAGACCATTAAGTTGGTCACATTTTTCTAACCTCTCTTGACATTTTTATCATGTACTTTTAGTTTCTTTTTGTTTTTGTTTCAGTTTATTTTACTTAGTCTTTTTGCAAGATAAAGTTCTCTCTTTTGTCGATGCATGCAGATCTCTTTGTCAACACATCTCATCTGCCTACTGACTCATCAGAAAATCAAAGCATATCAAGAAACAAATCATGACATTTCATCCCTCAACACCTAACCGTTGGACCAGTTTGAAAAGGTGTAACTCGATTGGATGCATTTATTATTGCAGTCCTATTGTCCTTTCTCTGCTGTATAAACAAACATGCCTCTCCATCTGCTTTTTTCATTCCCTATAAACACCTCTATTGTGCCGACTGTGCTATTCAAAACCTCCATTATTATTCCCAAAATTTTCTTCAAGCTTACATTTTTTCCCTTTCGACAACTTTTGCTTACCAACAAAAATGGCTAGAACCTGTGGGTCTGTGAAAAGCTAACGAAATCTATTGTGGAATCTTCATCCATTGTAGTAGTTCATGAAACAGAGCATCACCCATCTAAAGAGCATGTGATGTTCCTTACAACAGCAGCTAAAGATTGTTTCCAAGAAATTATGTTGAAACGGAACTGCCATCCAAAGTAAGGCTTCTAGTTGTCGAGACAACAGGACCTTAAGAAACAAGTTCATAAAACCATTGCAAAGTTGGGATGGAAAATTTTCTGCTAACATCTTGGAAGCTACTCACCGTCCATGGCACGTGAGTTTTATGCAAATCTCACTAACAATAAGTCTGAATTTATGTTTGCCCGTGAAGTTTTGATATCATGGAATACCGTACATATCAATGCAATCTACAACACCTCAATAGACGATGATGAACATGTGGACTTTATTGAGGAACTCACTAAGGAAGGAGCTGATATTTTTGTTAGAGATCTTTGCATTGAAGGAGCAGTTTGGACGGGCTCAAATCCAAATACTTACACAATTCACAAAAGATTTTTAACTTTGTAGAGCAAGGTTTGGTTTCATTTTATTAACTGTAGACTGATGCCTTCCACATCGACAACATAACTGTAACACTAGATAGGATGTGTCTGATACATTTCATTATTAAGGGGAGGAAGATTGATGTTGGTGTAATTTTGCACCAAGAAATTGTTGATTGTGTGGCCAGACAAATGGCATATTGGTGTTCCCCTCCCTGATAATGCAGTTATGCCAGAAGCGAGGAGTTGTGTCTCATCAGGGAGAAGAGATTTTGGAAAATAAGGGCTCGCTTAATGAAGCTTCAATCGAGAGGATGACTCGTGGGAAAGATACTCTAGTAATCAATAAGGCAGTGACAAGAAAGAAAAAGGGCAAAGCAATAGTTGAAGACAAGAGTGCAAATGTGACTGCAAATCCATCTCTGTGGCACAATGTAAAGGAAGCTGAAAAGATCACATATTCCATCAACATTAGGCAGATCAAGCTTGTCGCCACTGCTAAAGATATGGAGAGGTCACAGAATTTGTTCTATGCCTACACTAGGGCATGGAATAGTGCTATTGTGACAACATTGTGGCGAATGAGCAAAGCACCTCTTCTTGAGTTTCTTGTCTTCCCTCTGATTATTCGAGAATATGAGCCTTCCACTGAGGAGGCTGACTCAGGGGATAAGGACCAACCTGTGGCTTCCCCTCAAATGGAGAATATTTTTTATGATGAGAACGAGGTTGAATTAAGAGAGGTGAAGGAATGTCTAAGGATTATTACGAGCTTATTCGAGGATAACTTTACTGCTACTCCAAATGCCAATGCTACTGAAGAAAAGACCCTGCTGATGGGGAGGACTCACAAATGAAAGAAGTGGAAGAAGGAGAAGGAAAAGAAGAATAATGGAAGGAAGGAAAAGAAGTCGAGGCAAATTTAGCTTAAGAATTTGTCCCTGCAACTATAGTTGTGGGTGCAACAACTAAAGATTTGGTACCAACTGAAGCGAGTCAGGCGGAGGTTATGACTGCACCAATGAGGATCACAATCTGTTAGCTATCATGGTCTACATTGGACCACTCGAAGTGATCTACCCAACTGAAGCCACAGTCGATGATACCGAGCCACAGCTCGATGCTGAGAAGCAATTCGAATATCAAGCAAAGCCTAAAGAAAGAAAAAGGAAGCGCTAAGGATAAGAAGCACCGTAAAGAAGAGAGGAAGCGTAAGAAGAAGAAGCATCATGCAGCAACATCAATGGATGCAACTAATTGAGTTAGTTTTATTTCAGTTTTTAGTTTTAGTTTTTTCATGCATACCATGTAGATGTAATTCTTAGTTTGTTAGTAATTATTGTCATCATATTCCCTTTGTCATTGCATTATAATTGTCGCTACATTTGCATTGTCATTGTATTTCCATTTGCCATTGTAATTTAATGTCAGTACATTGGCCATATCAAGAGTGTGTGTCGGCACAATTACATACTCCCTGGGGGTTTGTTGCATGCCATCGTTACTTCTTAGGAACAAGAGTATAGTAATGCAACGACATCCCTCAGTCACATATAAAAAAAAAGAGAAAAAGGAAAAAGAATAAAAGAAAAAAATATATTATTGTACAATAAATGTTGTTTTGGTAGAAAGAATTTAGGATTTAAAGCATGATGCTAGCATTGATGAAGTTGCAATTGTAATTATTCATGCTTATGAATTGTCAGCGCAATATTCTCTCATTTAAATGTGATTAATTCATTGGGGTTTTAGATGATTCAAGTTGCAAGAATGATCATTGCCTTGGTAAATTTTTGTTATAACTTTGCTAATTTATATTTTACTTGAGGACAAATAAAAACTCAAGTTTAGGGGTGTGATAGTACTAGAAAGAACCATTGATTTCTCCCTACTTATTGTTTAAGTTATTCCCATTTGGTCATCTTTAGCATACATTTTTATCATTTTTAATTTAGTTATTGCATTTTCTAACTTAATGGAACTCATCCTAATTGCCTTTGAATTTATGATATTTTTACTACTGATATCGCTGCATTAGTCTGTTTAGCATTACGCCCAAAATTGTCAATGCATGAACCTGTTCAGAATTGTCGCTGCGTGAATATGTCTAGAGTTATCGCTACATAAGAGGATCCAAAATTGCGCCTAGAACTGTCGCAGCATCTGACAGCTATTTGGTTAACCCACCAGAAATGCGTGAGTTGTACAACTGGTATAACCAACTAGTACGGCCAGAGAATGTTAGATCTGGAGGGAAGGACACATGTGTTGTTCAGCTGCAGCTAAATACTGATGAGATTAGTGAGAAAACAATCTTCTCTACTTCCGGATTGATTTTCTTCTTTAATCCATTTTTCGAAGCTTGCATCCATGGCAGCTTAACTTTCTCAAGGGTGACCTGATGCAGAAGAGGAGGCAGATCTGCTCTTGACGAGGAGCTCCTAAGTGCGACCCAACAAGAGAGTAAGGGAGCAACTCGAGTAGCCTAGGAATAGTATTCTCCATTTGTTCTTTCATTTCTCTTTCTCAAACGCTGGTAATTCATGTTATTTCAAGTTTGTATGGAAGTACTCTTGATTTTAGACTAAATGATATCATATTCAATCTTACTTTTACTATTTAATCTTTCGGTCTGATTGTTTTGACCATGGAAGTATGATTGCAGTCATTGTCACTGGAAGTTGCAGTGACAAATTAATCTAACAAGCAAAACAACGGAAGTTGCTTAGGGATTGAAGGAATTTGATCCACTTGTTCTTAAATATATTGCATTGCCAACAATGGAAGGTGTGGTTAGTGTGTATGTTTAAGTCTTAGATTGAATAGAGAAGTCAAGTTTGGTAAGACATTCATTGTGCCTTATTGCAATGACAATTATAATGATATTTTAAACCTTGTGAGCCACACTTAGTTTCTGTCGACTATTCACGTTAGGGACCCCATTTCATTATTATTGCACTTCTTCTTTTATTTTACATTATTGCTTCGACAAATCAATCTCACAATTTTATTACATTTACTTGTTTATTACACCGAAAATTATAGACAACAAACATTCATTCTCGTGGGATCGATATCTAACAGTTTCACATCTATCTACTATACTTGCATCGACAGTGTACGCTTGCACATATTTGCTGTGACATTCATAGTACGACTAACTATCGAGCTCCACTCCCAACAACGGCTGACAACTCTGCCTTCTGCACCTTAGATCCACTGTGTGACTCTCCTAATTTCCCTCATTCAAGATTCTAATGCAACAACAATCTAACCTTACTTGAATAAAATCTTTGATATTTGATTTCTTCATCAGAATGCTACTTTTATAGTAGCTTTGCCACACCTATTTCATGTTAGATCCAAATTTCAAGGGATCCTTCTAGTTCTTCTCTTAGATATGCAGATCTAGTTTTGCTGCAACAGAATCTTGTTGCCAAAGCGTTTTTATATCAACATCTGCAGATCGGACTTTGCTATAACATATTTGAGCTGGCATTTAGATCCGATTTTTAAGGGAATCTTCTAGTGCCTTTGACACCTAACAAATGTTGTGCTGTCTTTGTTGAGTTAACAATCTTGATTTTACTACAGTGTTTGACTCCAAAGTTTTTCTCCAACAATTCTTCATTCTCTAGATTTCGTAGCACCTTCCTTCCTGCACCATACCATAGTATACCAAAAGCATAATATTGCCATAGTAAAAAGGGTAAAAACACATAGAAAATGTCACTAAAGCACAAGATAGCTCCTAAGAAAAAAAAATATAAAAACACTTACAATGTTGTAGCAAATTTACTTAAAAATAGACAAAATGTTCTAGCAAAAGTATGTTATATAACTCTTTTTCAAGAGTTATCACACCCCCAAACCTTAACTTTTGGTTTTCCTCAAGCAAAATATGTTGATGCATGTATGCATGAATGCAAAGAGAATAGCCTTGACAATTTTCACAAGAATTTTGTTTACACCTTTCTACTAAGCATATATTTCAGTTCTCAGCAACCTTTGTAATTGCAAAACTTTACAGCAGCGTCATTGGTAAATCCAAAAAATTTAGTGCAAAAATTTCAATCTAAAAATAAAGAAATTCTAAATTCACATGTAATTAAATCTAAAGCAAGTATTTTCTCAAATGTCTTTATTTTCCTTAGGCAATACTTCATTTTTTCTCTTAGGGAATTCATTTTGTCATGCAATGTTATACTTGACAACTACAGGGGAGCAAACACTTAATTTCCATGCTAACAACACATCACAATTTGAATTTATACACTCATGCAGCTCAAAGTTTTCAACTAAAAAGATTGATGGAGCAAACAACTATATCCTTAGCCTACTCTACCTCTTGCTATAGTGGAGTGTCCCTACAAAGAATTTTTCTTTTTATATTTTTTTCTTTCAACAATTTTTTCTTTAAGCACTCATACTCAAACGTATACATTTCTCATCAACAATACAATGGAGCAAACAAAGCATTGTTGACTTTCTCAGAATGATCGAGCATTGGAGTGATAAAATTTATGTTTTCTCTAATCATTGCCTCAACATTTCTCATTTAACACTTAGCTTAGAGAAAATCCAAGTTTTATTAAGAAATATACTTTAAAATAATCACAAAGATTTCAAAATCATTTTATTTTTAGAAATAAATTTTAGGCAATTATCCTAATCTGAATTATCTAATTCACTCTTACAAAAATTTTAAATTTTAAAGGTTATATTCCTCATCAAACATCAGTAATATATCTAAACCTTCTTGGCTTCATAAATTTCTCACAAAAATATATCATGTCAATATCTCAATATGGCAACTAAAAATGTAATGACAAACTGTAAAACAAAACCTAACATATATCTAACTGAATGGAACAACACACCCCCAAACCTAAAGGATGCATTGTCCTCAATGCATGAAAACAAATGAATGCAAAAAAAAATATGTTATGATTAAAACAAAAACAAAAACACATGTAACAAAAACAAAAACAAAAACACATGTATCACAAAAATAAAAAATTTGGAGCTACAAAAGTTAAAATTTTACCCCTTTCAGTTTACGCAAAGGGAATTTCGGGTAGGTCGTTTGCCTTTAATCTTTCGTTTTTGTAGCGTTAGAATAGTATTGTCCTCCTTTTCCTCATCATCTATCGTCGTTACCTCTTCAATCAGCTGATCGACAGCATTTTCTTGTTTCAACAATCTAGGATAGTGGTGTTGTGGCAACTGGTTTAGGTGTTGTATTGTCATGGCATAGACGCAATTGCTTCCCATTGGTCCAACAGTGCTGATCATGCTACACATCATTAATCATAAAGTTGTTGTATTCACTCTTATCTCCAGATCATCCGACATCTCGTAATGTTATAGCACTTTTTTGTTGTGACAGTGGATCGTTCCAATAATGCTTATTGCTTCAACAAAATTTTGTTAAAAATCTGGTGTTCTCATATACCTGCAATCTAACTCTTCCACGATACATAGACAAGCTTGAATGGTGACTTTCCCAATGGCATTTTGAAGATAGTGCATTATGCCCACAAAACTTCGTCTAATCTTGATGACCAATCCTTGCGCATTGGATTCATCACTTTCTCTAAAATCAACTTGATCTCTCTATTAAATATCTCTGGTTGTCCATTTGTTTGAGGATGATCCAAATAAAATTTTTGCAATAGTAAAATCCATCGAATCAAGCGTGGTTTGGCATCCTTCTTAGCTATCAAATATTTTATCACAGCATGATCTATTAAACTGTCACTTTTGTGCCAACAAAATATGATCTACATTTGTCAAATGTGAAGACCACTCCTAATAATCTTGCTCAGTTGTTATATAATTGAGCTGCAAATCATTAAGGGTCCGACTCGCATAATAAATCGCATGAAATATTTTTTCCTTTCTTTGTTCTAGCATTACTCCAACAGCAAAATCACTAGAATCGCAAATTAGCTCAAATGGAAAATTCCAATCTAGTGATATGAAAATAGGTTAGCAACTAATTGCTTATTCAAAAGTTCAAAAGCTTTTAAACTCATTAAAATCAAATACTCTACTATGCTCTAGCAATGCACAAAATGATGATATGACAAAATAAAAACAAATGTAAAATTAGAGCAAAATTTAGAGTTACCCTCAATCAGTGGAGACACAAGATTCCTTCTTCTTCAAGTGCGTGGGTTCGTACTCTGCAGCAACAAACTTGGTAAAAAAATTATTATTTTTTTCATAATTTTTTTGAAGTTACCTCTTATTCTCCACACGGCTCTAAAAAAATTCCACTCTTTCTTGTGCTTTTTCCAATTCCAGATCTAGGCATAAAAAATATGCTTGCGTTGAAATCACATAATGTCTTTCCTATATGTTGATCATCAATGAAATAGTGTATTGTGAAGCCCTTGGGATCCTTAAATTCTGGAAGTAATTTATTTGTCATGGCAATGCACACTTCAGTAAGTGTGATTGCTTCGACTTCTCCCAATCTTTGCTTCTTTGACAATGTATCTTCAAGTTGCTGAGGTTGTTTTGCTGTAGCATTTATGTCGACAAAATGATCTGATTCAATCGCAATAGTATTTTATTTAACCTCTTCAACTGCAGTTTACTTTTCAAATTGTTCTGACGTCTTCCCATTATCGAGATCTGAACTATCTTCTTTTGTTGTAGCATCTTTAACTACATCATTTAGTTGAGTCTCATTTTAGGAATGATTTCCTCATAATGCTCTTGCCCTTGTGATCTCGAATTCTCAATATCAATCAGCAAATTTTCTTGTTGTCTTGAATTTATTGCGTTCACAATCTGGCCAACTTGATATTCAAGAGCTCGTAATTATTAAGCTTGACTTTGAAGCACAGCATCATTCTTGGCAATATATTATTTCAGCAAATTTTCATTTGATGAAAACTCTGATGCTTCGTCTTGCTGGACATTTTGCCATAGCAAAGGTTGATCATATTTGAACCACTTGGCATTTTGTCTGACATCATTGTTTATACTTCCAGTGTCTTGATTGTTCCAACAAAAATTTGGATGTTGCTCCCACCTTGGCATGTGATAGCATTACAAATGACATATATTTTCTCTCTAAATTTGTGTTTTAATTATCTCTTTTGTATCTCATTTAAAATACATCATAAGCATTTCATACTTAGTTTTTATAATTTCCATCTCATTTCTAGTTAGTTTAAATTCTTGTTATTTTTATATCTTTTTGTACTAATGTTGAAGCAAGTAGCCGATGTATTGCACTTTAGAATTGTCAGTGCAAGAACTCAGTCTAGAAGATTAATGTTGGAAGAAAAATGCAACCACAAGATAAGCTTAGAATTACGACCAGCGATGTCATCGCACAGAACCTGAACCTCGAATGAGTAAACTCAAGTTGAATTTACATATGGAAGCACCAGCACAAGAACATCATAGATGTTGTTGCAATTACAATCTCAGATTGTGCCCAGCAATGCAGCGACAACCTGCAGATCTCTGAAGAAAACATTAAATCTGCGTAATTACACAACTATACTCTTACTAACTTTGACAACTGCAAAATCTAGATCTGGACCTGAGAATGGGAGGCTGAAACTTGCAACTTTTGAAGGCTATAAATAGAAGAATGAAGAATGAAGAAATCATCAAGAGGTAGAGGATTAAATTTTGCAATTTCTATGTGATTTGGAGATTTTAGCTGGATCGGTGAACTAATGGAGCAAGGGAGCAATCACTTTTGACGAGAAGTGCTTGATGCAAGAGGAACGATTAAGAAATAGCCCTAGTAGTCTAGAGATAGTAAACTTTGATTGTATTCTTTAATCCTTCTTTTACGCTGATAGATTCTAATGATAATTGAATGAATACGAGAGTATCTTTTATTGTTAGATCACTTTGACTCTTATTTAATGCTTTTTTATCTGTTTATGCTTGGATCTAATCATATCAAACACGGGAGTGGTTTTGTAGTCTGTCGACATCGAGAGATGCGGTGACAAGTTAGGTTAACAAGTAAGACAACGAGAGTTACTTTGGACAAGTGATTCTAGTTACTTGTTCTTGATTGCATAACGTTGCTTACACCGAGAGCTAGAGTGGTTGTGGGTACTTAAGTCTCGAGTTAATGGAAAATTGTTATTTGTAAAAGTTCATTGGTGCGTTATTCATGTGATATTTCATCTATACAATACCTTGTCAGCGCATTCAGCGTTGCGACTTAGCGAAATCAGTGATCCACTTCAATCCTTTCCAGTTGATCATATTTACATTTTGTGCATTTAAATATTTAGCATTCAACACTAAACACATTTTATTTACTTTTAGTACATTGACATTTAACCTCTGACATTTAATTCTAATTACGTTGACAATATTGACCATTTTAGTGTGCAGATCTGACATAATTGTACTAACATCATTACTCACATTTTACTTAATTTCAGTATTAGTTGCTCCGACATTTAAACATCAAGAACCCATTTCCTTGTGGGATCGATATCCGATAGAATTATCTATCAACTATACTTGCATCAACGTGTGTTCACTTGCACAATCGTTATGACGTTTCAAACGCGATCAGGTTTTGGCACCGTTACCAGGGAACTTGGCGCTTGTTTGATGTTTATTTTTGTTGTTGCAATTAATTCTACTTACTTATCTCCTAACCTTTACTAATTTGTTTACTTTTCTATTGTTTTCTTTTTCAGTATTGTAGGCGTTGCATGTCCACAAGGAGAAATCCTAACAACCTTGCTAGTTTTGATTCGGAGCTTGAAAGGACACTGAGGAGGAGAAGGCAAGAACAAAGAAGAATGGTTGGAAACAACAATGGTTTACAACCATTGCTGCCACAAAATGATATTCCTCCAGTGTTGCCATAAGCAATTAATAATATACCACCACCACCTCCACAAGAAGAACAAGTGCAAAATAGGACGATAAGAGACTGTTGTTCCTATACTTGATAATTTACAACTAGGGGTTGTAAGACCAACTATTCAAGCTGGTAATTTTGAGCTGAAACTGGTGATGTTTCAGAAGTTAAAATCAAATGGGCAATATTCTGGTTTTCCTCATGAAGACGCAAGAGAACACTTAAAATAATTTCTGCTTATTTGTGCATCCTTTAGTCAACATGGTGTCCCTAATGATGCCTTGAAAATGTAATTATTTCCTTATTCATTGCAGGGTAAAGCGAGAACATGGTTCTTGGGATTGCCGGCTAGATTTATTACATCTAAGAATGAGTTAGCAACACAGTTTATTTTGCGTTTCAATCCACCGATAATGAATGCGAGGTTGCGTAATGATATTACTGCATATCATCAGTTAGATGATGAAAACTTACATATAACATGGGAGCATTACAAAACATTACTTCGATGCTGCCCAATGCATGGAATTCAGCAAGAGACCCAAATAGAGATTCTTTTCGATGGTTTGAATGCTCAAACAAGTAATCTTGTCGACGCATCAGCTAATGGTCCTTTGTTGGATTGTACCTACAATAAAGCTATAAGAATTCTAGAGAGGATTGCTCAGAACGACTATCAATATCCAATCTCTCGTTCTGCACTGGTAAAGAATAACCCTGGAGTGCTTGAGTTAGATGCTATTTTTGCTTTGTCTGTGCAGGTATCCTCATTGGCTAATATCATAAAGAATATGAGGGAAAAAATGACGTTGCTCTTATTCAAGTGGCCAGCAATTGGATGCACTAACATTTTCCTGTGAAATTTGTAGCAACAATCATAGTTATAAGGACTGCCCATAATATGCAAAAAATGCTTTCTATGTCAACAACATCAGAGTGGGTTCATTTGGTAACTTATACAACAACCGATCTCAACAACCTTGGGGGAATCAAAACTTCCACATTTAGATATGAAAACTCCTTAAATCAAGGAGGTTTTCGACAAGGGAGTTACAATACCAACCCATAGTAGAATTATAATCAAAATTCGCAGGTGAGTTCTCAACAGATGCAGCCACATAGCCAGATGCACCCACAAATCTCAATTACAGCCACAACAATCTGTGCTACCACATATGTAGGGACAATATCATCAACATCAACATTACCAATTTCTCTACCAAAGTCAGATCCTATGGCTGCTCTTGAAGCATTGATGCGTGAAATATCACGAGAACTGAAGTAGTACAAGGAAACTCTTCTTTCATCCGAGCATTGGAAGCCCAGCTAGGACAGTTGGCTTCTAATCTCAGCACAAGGTCACCGGGCACTCTGCCTAGTGATACTGAGAATCCTACGCAAAGGGGGAAGGAGCATTGGAAAGCAATCACATTGAGAATTGGGAAGCAGACGGTTGAACCAAGAAGTTTTGAACAAGACCATGTCGATACATTTGAACCACAACAACAAGAAGAGGATTCGACTGGAGGAAGTCAAGCAGAAGTAAATGAAGAGGAACCAACTATAGTAACATCTATGCCTACAGTTTGCCCAACAAAGTTGTCGAAGCAGCTACCAACGTCAACACCATCAAGTTTTCCACAACAACCCATTGCTACAATACCTTCGTCATTTCCGCAAAGATTTAAAGAGAAAGTCCATGATAAAGAGTGTCAAAATTTTTTTCTACTATGAAACAATTACACATTAACATACCTCTTGTAGATGCTCTTGTGCAAATACCTAATTATGGGAAATTTATGCATGAGCTACTATCAAAGAAGAAGAAATTGTCCAAAATCGAGACGATTGTACTCACAAAGGGGTGTAGAGTTGTGCTTACCAAAGAGTTGCCAACCAAGATGAAAGATCTTGGCAGCTTCACAATCCCATGCTCCATTGGGAATCATTATTTAGGTAAGGTTTATGTGATTTGGGAGCAAGTATTAAACTTATGCCTTTGTCTACTTTTAAGAAATTAGGAATTGGTTCGATAAGGCCCACTGCGGTGACATTACAACTTGCGGACAGATCCTTAGCACAACCTAAAGGTCAAATCAAAGACGTTCTTGTCCAAGTTGATAAGCTTGTGTTCTCTGCTGATTTCATAATCCTAGACTGCGAAGCAGATAAGGAGGTTCCAATTATATTAGGGCAGCCATTTCTAGCGATAGGATGCACACTTATCAACGTATTCAAAGGAGAACTTATCATGTGTCATAATGATGAGCATGTGACCTTTAGTGTGTTTGAAGCATCTCCATCTGGAACTAAAGAGCAATGTCATCACGTCGACGTTTTGGATGAGATCATTAGAGAAGAATTTAATGCAAGGAGTTCAGCAATGTTAGATGAAGATGCGGCGACATCAACCGATGAAATCCTAGATGACTGTGTAGACAAAGAAGAAGTTAATAATTTTCACTTTTGTATCCCATTTAGAATACATCATAAGCATTTCATACTTAGTTTTTATATTTTCCAACGCATTGCTAGTTAGTTCAAATTTTTGTTATTTTTATATCTTTTTGTACTAATATCGATGCAAGCAGCTGATATATTGTACCTCAGAATTGTCAGTGCAGGAACTCAGCTTAGAAGATTAATGCTAGAAGAAGAATATAGCCATAAGATCAACTTGGAATTACGACCAGTGATGTCGACACACAGAACATGAACTCTGAATTGATAAACTTAAGCTGAATTCACATCTGGAAGCACTAGCGTAGGAACATCATAGGTTTCACCGCCATTACGATTTTAGATTACGCCCAGCAATGCAGCAACAACCTGCAGATCTCTGAAGAAAACATTAAATCTGTGTGAGTGCACAACTGTACTCTAACTAACTTTAATAGCTGCAAAATCTAGATCTGCATCTAAGAATGGGAGGCTGAAACCTATAACTTTTGAAGGCTATAAATAGAAGAATGAAAAATGAAGAAATCATCAAGAGGTAGAGGATTAAATTCTGCAATTTCTATGTGATTTGGAGATTTTAGCTGGATTGGTGAATTGATGGAGCAAGAGAGCAACCACTTCTGACGAGAGGTGCTTGATGCAAAGGAAGAGGAACTATTAAGAAATAGTCCTAGTAGTCTAGAGATAGTAAACTTCGATTGTATTCTTTAATCCTTCTTTTACGCTGATGGATATTAATGATAATTGAATGAATACGAGAGTATTTTTCATTGTTAGATCACTTTAACTCTTATTTAATGCTTTTTTATCTGTTTATTCTTGGATCTAATCGTATCAAACACGAGAGTAGCTTTGCAGTCTACCAACATCGAGAGATGCGGTGACATGTTAGGTTAACAAGTAAGACAACGAGAGTTGCTTGGGATTAGAAGAGATTCTAGTTACTTGTTCTTGATTGCATAACATTGCTCGTACCGAGAGCTGGAGTGATTGTGGGTACTTAAGTCTCGAGTAAATGGAAAATTGTTATTTGTAAAAGTTCATTGGTGGCTGTGACATTTCATCTATACAATACCCTGTCGGGGCATCCAGCATTGCGACTTAGCGAAATCAGTGATCCACTCCAATCCTTTTCACTTGATCATATTTACATTTCGTGCATTTAAATATTCAGCATTAAACACTAAACACATTTTATTTACTTTCAGTACATTGACATTTAGCCTCTAACATTTCACTCTGATTACATTGACAATATTGACCATTTTAGTGTAGAAATATGATGTAATTGCACTGACATCATTACTCACATTTTACTTAATTTCAGTATTAGTTACTCCGACATTTAAACATCGAGAACCCATTTCCTTGTGGGATCGATATCCGATAGAATTATCTATCAACTATATTTGCATCAATGTGTGTTCGCTTGCACAATCGCTATCACATTTCCAACGCGATCAAGTTTTAGTGTCGTTGCTAGGGAGCTTGGTGTTTGTTTGATGTTTTTTTTGTTGTTGCAGTTAATTCTACTTACTTAACTCCTAACCTTTACTAATTTGTTTACTTAATTCTACTTACTTAACTCCTAACATTTCCAACGCGATCAAGTTTCAGTTTTGTACGCGTTGCATGTCCGCAAGGAGAAATCTTAACAACCTTTGTAGTTTTGATTTATCACCATAGCTACCACAAAATGATATTCCTCTAGTGCTGCCACAAGCAATTAATAATATACCACCACCACTTCCACAAGAAGAACAAGTGCAAAATAGGACGATAAGAGACTTTGTTGCTCTTGCACTTGATGATTTACAACCAGTGGTTGTAAGTCCGGCTATTCAAGCTGGTAATTTTGAGTTGAAACAGATGATATTTCAGATGTTAAATTCAAATGGGCAATATTCTGGTTTCCCTCATGAAGACGCAAGAGAACACTTAAAATCATTTCTGCTTATTTGTGCATCCTTTAGTCAACTTGGTGTCCCTGATGATGCCTTGAAAATGTAATTATTTCCTTATTCATTGCTGTGTATAGCGAGAACATGGTCCTTGGGATTGTCAGCTAGATCTATTACATCTAGGAATGCGTTAGCAACACAGTTTGTTTTGCGTTTCAATCTGTCGATAATGAATGCGAGGTTGCATTACTGCATATCATCAGTTAAATGATGAAAACTTACATACAATATAAAAGCATTACAAAACATTGCTTCGGCGCTACCCAATGCATGGAATTCAGCAAGAGACCCAAATAGAGATTTTTTTCAATGGTTTGAATGCTCAGACAAGGAATCTTGTCGATGCATCGGCTAATGGTCCTTTATTGGATTGTTGTACCTATAATGAAGCTGTAAGAATTCTAGAGAGGATTGCTCAGCAATTGGATACATTAAATTTTTCTTGTGAAATTTGCAATGACAATCATTGTTATAAGGATTGCTCACAACATGCAAAAAATGCTTTCTATGTCAACAACATCAAAGGGGGTTCATTTGGTAACTCATACAACAATCGATCTCAACAACCTTGGGGGAATCAAAACTTCTACATTTAGATATGGAAATTTCTCAAATCAAGGAGGTTATCGACAAGAGAGTTATAATACCAACCCACATTAGAATTATAATCAAAATTCGCTGGTGAGTTCTCAACAGATGCAGTCACATAGCCAGATGCACTCATAATCTCGATTACAGCCACAACAGTCTACGCTGTCACATATGCAAGGATAACATCATCAACATCAATAGCAGCAATTTTATCAACCAAAGTTAGATCCTATGGCTGCTCTTGAGGCGTTGATGCGGGAGCATATCACACGAACTGAAGCAATAGTGCAAGGTAACTCTTCCTCTATTCGAGCATTGGAAGCTCAGTTAGGACAATTGGCTTCGAATCTCAGCACAAGGTCACCGGGCACTCTACCTAGGGATATTGAGAATCTAACGTAGAGAGGGAAAGAGCATTGCAAGGCTATTACACTGAGTGGCAAGAAAACGACGGAACCAAGCAATTCTAACCAAGATAATTGTCATGCATCTAAACTGCAGCAACAAGAAGAGGATGTGGTTGAAGGAAGTCAAGCAAAAGTAAATAAAGAGGAACCAACTATAGTAACATCTGTGCCTGTAGTTTGCCCAACAAAGTTGTCGACGCAACTACCAACGTCGACACCACCGGGTTTTCCACAACAACCCACTACTACAATACCTTTGCCATTTTTGCAAAGATTTAAAGAGAAAGTCCATGATAAAGAGTATCAAAAGTTTGTTTCTACTTTGAAACAATTACAAATTGGCATACCTCTTGTAGATGCTCTTGTACAGATACCCAGCTATGGGAAATTTATGAAGGAGGTATTGTCAAAGAAAAAGAAATTGTTTGAAATTGAGACAATTGCGCTCAGAGAGGGGTACAGCGCTGTGCTTACAAATAAGTTGCCAACCAAGATGAATGACCCTGGAAGCTTCACAATCTCATGCTCCATTGGGAATCACTATTTAGGTAAGACTTTATGTGATTTGGGAGCAAGTATTAACCTTATGCCTTTGTCTACTTTTAAGAAATTAGGAATAGGTGCGATGAAGCCCACTACGGTGACATTACTACTTGTGGACATATCCTTAGCACAACTTGAAGACCAATGTCATCACATCAATGTTTTGGACGAGATCATTACGGAAGAATTTAATGCAAGGAGTTCAGCGGTGTTAGATGATGATGTGGCGACATCCACCGATGAAATCTCAGATGATTGTGTTGACAAAGAAGAGGTTAACAATTGTGAGCTGAGACAGAATTGGCAATTGGAGTCTTTGGATTTGTCTAATAGGACAGTAAACCATCTATTAAGCAAGCTCTTACATTGGAGTTGAAGCAATTATCGATGCATTTGAAGTATGTCTTTCTTGGTGACAACGAGATATTGCCTATTATTGTCAAGCATCCCTCGACGCAACACAAGAAGATAAGCTCATCACAATTTTGAAGGAACACAAAAGAGCCATAGCGTAGAGCATTACAGATATAAGAGGCATCAGTCCCTCTTTTTGCATGCATAAGATAAGGCTAGAAAATGAAGGGAAGCAATCAATTAAGTAACAATGAACACTCAATGAGAAAATGAAAGAAGTAGTGAAGAAGGAAATTATCATATGGTTAGATGCGGACATCATATACCCTATTTCTGATAGCAATTGGGTGAGCCTTGTCCAATGTGTGCTAAAGAAGAGTGGTTTTCACAGTTGTGACCAATGACAAGAACGAGTTGATCCCTACTCGCATTGCGACTGGATGGCGAGTATGCATGAATTACCGTCGATTGAATGCAGCTACAAAGAAGGACCATTTCCCACTACCTTTCATTGATCAAATGCTGGATAGGCTAGCTGGTAAAGCCTACTATTGCTTCTTAGATGGTTATTCTGGCTACAACCAAATTTCCATTGCACCGGGAGATGAAGCAAAGACCACGTTCACATGCCCTTTTGGAACCTTTGCCTTCCGATGTATGCCATTTGGATTATGCAATGTGCCAGCAACATTTCAGAGGTGTATGATGGCAGTCTTCTCGGACATGATCGAGGATTCCTTAGTGGTATTCATGGATGATTTCTCTTTCTATGAACAGAATTTTGACCAATGCGTTGACAATCTGGCGAGAGTTTTGAAGAGATGTGAGGACACAAATCTAGCTCTGAATTAGGAGAAATGTCATTTCATGGCAACTGAAGGCATTATCCTTGGGCATCGGATATCTTGTCAGGGCATTGAGGTTGATAAAGCAAAGGTAGAAATCATTGAAAAACTACCACCACCCATAAATGTCAAAGCAATAAGAAGCTTTCTTGGACACACTGGTTTTTACAAGAGATTCATCCGAGATTTTTCCAAGATTGCTAAATCATTACGCTCATTATTAGAGCAAAATAAAAAGTTTGTAACTGATCAAGGAACTCATTTTTATAACAACCAAGAGCATTACGCTCATTCTCACAAGGTTTGGAACACCAAGAGCATTAGTAACTGATCAAGGAACTCATTTTTATAACAACCAAGTGGTGACATCGTTAAAAAGATATGGTGTGAAGCATTGTATGGCTACTACGTACCACCCACAAACCAATGGTCAAGCTGAGGTATCCAATCGTCAAATCAAAAGCATCCTTGAGAAGCTGGTTAATCCATCTAAGAAGGATTAGTCTTCGTGACTACATGACGCATTTTGGGCACTTCGTACTGCGTATAAAACCCTGTTGGGAATGTTGCCATATCAATTAGTGTTTGGTAAGTCTTGTCACCTACCAGTTGAACATAAGGCCATGTGGGCAATGAAGCAGGTGAAAAAGGACTATGATGCTGCCGGAAGAAAAAGATTACTAGACATCACTGAGCTAGAAGAAATACGTCAACATGCTTATGAAAATGCCGCAACATACAAGGAAAAGACCAAGAGATGGCACGACAATATCATCTTGCGTCGACAACATAGTCCTGGTCAGTTAGTACATTTATTTAACTCACGTTTAAAATTGCATCCAAGCAAATTGCGATCAAGATGGTCAAAACCTTTCAAAGTTGTCGAGGCATTACAGAGCGGTGCAGTGACAATTGAAAATCTAAAGGATAGACAACAATTCAAAGTGAATGGCCAACGTCTAAAGCATTATGTGAGCCTAAATGTTAAAGAACCAAACGAGGCCATCAATCTGATCACATTTAAATAATGTCGACACATTTTTCTATTTTCTTTTATTTGTTTCACTTTTACTAGTGTTGTTTAAAATTTCTTGCAGAAATAAAAATCATCTTTTTATCGAAGAATCGAAGTACAAATTATCGGCGCATTCTGTGATAAGTCAGCATAGCTTTTTCAGGAAGAATCGCGTCAATTAATCTCTCTTCTCTCCTAGTCGTTCAATTAAACGAAACAGTATGATCTGTAGCCTGGTAATTAATAACTGCATACCCAACGTTTCTCCGTATTTTTTTCAATCATCACGATTATAGGTTATAAAACCTATCTCCTGTAGATTTCTCTCTACTCACATCCTCCATTGTTACTACATATCGTCCCTTTCATTGCCTCTATATTCCTTTTTCCATTCACAAGCTATCTTTTTCTCCAAACTTCTCTAACTTTCTTCTTCAGTAATAATGGCTAAAACCTGAGCATCGAAAAACCCTTCTAAGACTCCTTCCAAAACATCCCAACAACTTCGAGTACTGTGGCTCCAACCACAACCCTATCTCTGTCTATAGGTCCGATCTTATTCTTGATGACTACGGCCAAGGAACTACCAGAATATCACATTGAAGCATAACCTCCACCCTGAACAAGGTCTATAATTGTCTCCATATCAGACCTTAGGGAAACATGTTGCCCGTACCATTAGTCACCTTGGGTGGGAGTTTTTCTGCGAACATCCCTCTAGTTACTCTCCTAAAATGGTGAGGGAGTTCTATGCCAACCTGGTGGATCCGGAGCAAAAGTTTGTTTTGGTAAGGGAGGGACTCATTCCATGGAGCGCTACTCAAATCAATGTTTTGTTGAGAATCCTTGAGAGGGTGGACAACCACACACCGTTTATACATCGCTTGGACGATGAAAGCACTGCTGAGATGATGAAGGACCTGTGTGTCAATGGAGCCACCTGGATTGGAAATGGGTTCCACAGCTACACCATGCATAGAAGGTATCTCACAACCTTCAAGAAGGTATGGTTCCACTTCATCAACAGCCGCATCATGCCTTCGACACATAGCAGAACGGTGACATTAGACCGTATGTGTCAATTGTATTCTATCCTACACTTCCGACACATCGACATCGGAGAGATCATCCATGATCAAATCGCGAAAGCTGTTGACAAGCAAACTGGTATACTCCCATTCCCCTCTCTAATCATGTTGCTTTGTAAACAGAGGGGCATTGTGCCCAGGGATGGTAAAGAGATATTATAGAACAAAGGCCTGATCAATAACATATCCATTAAACGGATTACTCGTGGCCAAGAGACACTAGTGGCCAAAGAAGCCTCGAAGAAGAAGGATAGAAACAAAGGGAAAAAGAAGGCAAAACAATTCTATGCGCCCATAAATTCAGAAGTGGCGAAGAAGCTGGCTCTAATGGAAGTACATCTTGACCGTATTGACATGCGCTTAATCCACACTAACGGTGTCATCAATGACATGGATTATAGGCTGAATAAATTTTATGCCTACACAAAGGCCTGAGACGAGGCTATTGTCGTCGTACTACACTAAATCAACCGCAATCCATTGCCAGACTTTCCAGCCTTTCCATCCATCTTCGGCCAAATGCAATACTTGTCATTAGATCATCCTACCCTTGATGGCAAGCCTACCATTGTCCCAACATGGATTCACATCTCAGATGATCATAAGGAGGAAGGGCACTCAAAGGCTAAGGAGGATTGCTATTGTACCTTTGCCTATCTGTTGGAGGACGGGTTCTTCAACAGTCTTAGTACGAATATGGCTGAACGTGAGGATGCTGTAGATGAAGGTGTCGATGTAGTGGAATGCGCTAACATTGGTCTAAACGAACCAGAACAGCATGTGGATGACGGTGTGGACCAGGGAGATAACTAGTTGAAGGAAAAAGAAGAAGAGAATGAAGTGAAGGACCCTATCGAGGTGCAAGAAGAGAAGAAAAAGGATGCTCCGACAACGATCGTTGAGGATGTTGTCAGAATACCAGAGAGTGTGGGAGCATCCAGGTTTGATGAGGTTCAACCTGATTCGAGCTAGGCTGAGGTTGTTATGAGCAAAATTGTGGAATTGAATCCTCTCGCTATCGTGCCCTATGTGGCATCACTCGCTGAAATCTACCCATCAGAAGTGACAACCGAAGAGGCCACCATCCAACCTGTCGAGGAGGAGCAATTCACCAAGCCGGTTGGTACGAAGGATAAAAAGAGAAATGGCGTAAAGATAAAAAGAAGAAGAAGCTACAGAACGAGGGTGAGTGCCCAAAGAAGAAAAAGAAGAAAGAAAAGGTAGTCTCTGCATCAGCTGCTGACAAATAAGTTAGTACATTTCTTTTAGATATTTTCGTGCATTTTTGTTGTCCTTGCATTTTATTTTGTCGCTGTATTCCTTTTGTTAACTTAGTTGCATTGTAGTTGCATTTTCATTATTTCTGTATAATATTATCAGTGCATTGGGGACAATGCAGACATTAAGATTGGGGGAGATAATGTGAAATGGGAATGCAATTACACCCACATATTTGAATTCTGCTTATTTCTTTGGTTAATTAGAATTGACAAAATTTCAACAAAAATGTGCCTACAATTTTTATTTTTATGCGTAATTCTTGAACTATTAGGATGCTGATGTGGAAATTGGATGAATATGAAAGAATGATGAGTCTACTATATTTGAATGAATTATTGGAATTGCTCCAGCAATGAATGGACAATGTTGATGTCTGAATCTTGAATTAACTAACCAATTGCTGCGACATTATATTAATAAAAGACTCTTCAATGTGAATGCATTATGACTTTTCAAGGGAGAACACTCTACTGTAGGTTTAGAAAAATCATCTAGCCAAAGGCTGTCACTGTAAGAGTGTGTGTCAGCGTAATTACATACCTCTTGGGGGTTTGTTGCACCCCATCGTTACCTCCTAGGAATAATGGTAGAGTAATTGTAATGACATCTCTCAATCACTTGAAAAAGGAAAATGAGAAAAAGAAAGAAAAGAAAAGAAGGAAAAAAATGTATACTACAAATGCTGTATTAGTTTAGGGAAGATTAAGATTCAATGCTTAACACTAACATTAATGAAGTTGCAGTTTTAATGATCCATGCCTATAAATTGTCGGAGCATTATTTTATCTTTTGAATACAATTTGTGTATTAGAATTTTAGGAAATTTAAGTGGCGAGAATAATGATTGCGGTGACATTTTTTACTTGTGAATTTGCTAATTTTTGTTTACTTGAGGACAAGTAAAAACTCAAGGTTGGGGGTGCGATGGTATTACAAATGACATATATTTTCTCCCTAAATTAGTGTTTTAATTGTCTCTTTTGTATCCCATTTAGCATACGTCAGAAGCATTCCATACTTAGTTTTTATATTTTTCAACTCATTGCTAGTTAGTTCAAATTCTTGTTATTTTTATATCTTTTTGTACTAATGTCGATGCAAGCAGCCGATATATTGTACCTCAGAATTGTCAATGAAGGAACTGAGCTCAGAAGATTAATGTCAGAAGAAGAATGCAGCCACAATATCAGCTTGGAATCGTGACTAGAGATGTCGACGCATAGAAAATGAACTCTGAATTGATAAACTCAAGCTGAATTCACATCTAGGAGCACCAGCGCAGGAACATCACAAGTGTCGCCGTAATTACTATTTCAAATTGTGCCCAACTATGCAGCGACAACCTACAGATCTCTGAAGAAAACATTAAATCTACGTGAGTACACAGCTGTACTTTAACCAACTTTGACAGTTGCAAAATCTAAATCTAGATCTAAGAATGGGAGGATGAAACCTGCAACTTTTGAAGGCTATAAATAGAAGAATGAAGAATGAAGAAATCATCAAGAGGTAGAGGATTAAATTCTGCAATTTCTATGTGATTTGGAGATTTAAGCTGGAACGGTGAATGATGGAGAAAGGAAGAAACCACTTCGGATGAGAGGTGGTCGATGTTATGCAAAAGGAACGATTAAGGAGTAGTCCTAGTAGCTTAGAGATAGTAAGCTTCGATTTTATTTTTAATCCTTCTTTTATGCTAATGGATTCTAAAGAAATTTGAATGAATACGAGAGTATCTTTCATTGTTAGATCAGTTTGATTCTTAGTTAATGCTTTTTATATGTTTATTCTTGGATCTAATCGCATCAAACACGAGATTGGCTTTGCAGTCTACCGACAACGAGAGATACGGTGACAAGTAAGGTTAACAAGTAAGACAATGAGAGTTGCTTGGGACTAGACAAGATTCTAGTTATTTGTTCTTGATTGCACAACGTTGCTCGCACTGAGAGGTGGAATGATTGTGGGTACTTAAGTCTCGAGTAAATGGAAGATTGTTATTGGTAAAGTTCATTGGTCCGTTATTGTTGTGACATTTCATCTATACAATACCTTGTCGGCGCATCCATCATTGCGACTTAGCAAAATCAGTGATCCACTCCAATGTTTTTCACTTAATCATATTTACATTCATACATTTAAATATTCAGCACTAAACACTCAACACATTTGATTTACTTTCAGTACGCTAACATTTAACTCTAATTGCATTGACAATATTAACTAATTTTAGTGTGCAAATCTGACGTAATTGCACTGACATCATTACTTACATTTTACTTAATTTCAGCATTAGTTGGTTTGACATTTAAACATCAAGAATCCAATTCCTCATGGGATCAATATACGATAGAATTCTTCTATCAACTATACTTGCATCGATGTGTGTTCGCCTGCACAATCGCTGTGATGTTTCAAACGCGATCACTCCTACCTTGGAGTTAAAGCCATTACCGATGTATTTGAAGTATGTCTTTCTTGATGACAACCAGACATTACCTGTTATTGTCAATGCATCCCTCGACGCAACACAAGAAGATAAGCTCATCGCAATTTTGAAAAAACACAAAAGAGCCATAGCTTGGAGCATTATAGATATTAGAGCCATCAGTCCCTCTTTTTGCATGCATAAGATAAGGCTCGAAGATGAAGGGATGCAATCAATTGAGCAACAAAGAAGACTTAATAAGAAAATGAAAGAAGTAGTGAAGAAGGAATTTATCAAATAGTTAGACCTAGAAGATGAAGGGATGCATATCTTCCATACGGGATACTATTAAATATCACTGGAACGAGCCATACCTATTTAAGGTATGCATTGACAACATTATCCTTCACTGTGTACCTGAAAAAGAAATGACTTCAATGCTGCGACATTGCCATGATGCCCCGTATGGAGGTCATTTTGGGGGTACAAGGACTATTGCTAAGGTCCTACAGTCAGGATTTTATTGGCCAACATTGTTTCAAGACACCCACAACTTCGTACAATAATGTGATTGATGTCAATGCACTAGCTCAATATCTCGATGCAATGAGATGCTACAACAACCTATCATGGAAGTAGATCTCTTTGACATTTGGGGTATTGACTTTATGGGACCATTTCCAAACTCTTTTGGGAATGTGTCCATTTTAGTTGTTGTTGACTATGTATCAAAGAGGATCAAGGCAACTGCAGTGCCAAGGGATGATGCTCAGATGGTGTTGAAATTCTTTCACACATGCATTCTTATAAGGTTTGGAACTCTGAGAGCATTAATAAGTGACCAAGGAACTCATTTTTATAACAACCAAGTGGCGACAGCGTTAAAGAGATATGGTGTGAAGCATCAGATGGCTACTACGTATCACCCATAAACCAATGGTTAAGTCGAGGTATCCAATAGTCAAATCAAAAGCATCCTTGAAAAGGTAGTTAACCCATTTAGGAAGGATTGGTCTTGCGGCTACATGACGCATTATGGGCACTTCGCAATTGCATATAAGACCCATTAGGAATGTCACCGTATCAATTAGTGTTTGGTAAGTCTTGTCACCTACCAGTTGAGCATGAACATAAGGCCATGTGGTCAATCAAGCAGGTGAATATGGACTATGATGCTGTTGGAAGAAAAAGATTGTTGGACATCACTGAGCTAGAAGAAATACGTTGACATGCTTATGAGAATGCCGCAATATACAAGGAAAAGACCAAGAGATGGCTCGACAATATCATCTTGCATCGACAATTTAGCCCTGGTGAATTAGTGCTTTTGTTTAACTCACATTTAAAATTGCATCCAGGTAAATTGCGATCAAGATGGTCAGGCCCTTTCAAAGTTGTTGAGGCATTTTAGAGAGGTGTGATGACAATTGAAAATCTAAAGGATGGACAACAATTCAAAGTGAATGGCCAACGTTTAAAGCATTATGTGAGCCCAGATGTTAAATAACCAAACGAGTCCATAAATCTGGTCACATTTAAATAATGTCGATGCATTTTTCTATTTACTTTTATTTGTTTCACTTCTACTTGTGTTGTTTCACATTCCTTGCAGAAATAAAAATCATTTTTTTTGTCGAAGCATTGAAGCACGAATTTTCGGTACATTCTGTGATGAGCCAACATAGCATTTTCAGTAGGAATCGTGCCGATTGATCTCTCTTCTCTCCTAACCATTAGATCAAATGAAACTATACGATTTGTAACCTGGCAATTAATGATTGCAGACGCAACGTTTCCCCGTATTTGTTTCAATCATCACGATTATAGGTTATAAATCTCCTACAGATTTCTCTCTACTCACATCCTCTATTGTTGCTACATCTCGTCCCTTTCATTGCGTTATATTCATTTTTTTCGTTCACAAGTTATTTTTTTCTACAAACTTCTCTAACTTTCTTCTTCAGTAACAATGGCTAAAACCCGAGCATCGAAAAACCCTTCTAAGACTCCTTCCAAAAACACCCCCAAACTTCAACTACTATGGCTCCAACCACAACACCATCTCCGTCTATAGGTTCGGTCTTATTCCTGACGACTACGGTCAAGGACCATTACCAGAATATCATGCTGAAGCATAACCTTCACCCTTAACAAGGTCTACAATTGTCCCCACATCAAACCTTGGGGAAACTTTTTGCCCGTACCATCAGTCACCTTATATGGGAGTTCTTTTGCAAACATCCCTTTGGTTACTCCCCTACACTGGTGAGGGAGTTCTATGCCAACCTTGTGGATTCGAAGCAAGAGTTTGTTTTTGTAAGGGAGGAGCTCATCCCATGAAGTGTCGTCCAAATCAATGTGTTGTTGAGAATCCTTGAGAGGGTTGACGACCACTCACAGTTTATACATCACTTGGATGCTGAAAGCCCTGGTCAGATGATAAAGGACCTCAGTGCCGATGGAGCCACCTGGACTGGTAACGGGTTCCATCACTACACCATGCATAGAAGGTATCTCACAACCTTCAGTAAGGTATGGTTCAATTCCATCAACAGTCGCATCATGCCCTCTACACATAGCACTATGGTGACATTAGACCGTATGTGTCTCTTACATTCTATCCTACACTTTTGACACATCGACATTGGAGAGATCATCCATGATCAAATCATGGAAGCCGCTGGTAAAAAAACTGGTATACTCCCATTCGCCTCTCTAATCATGTTGCTTTGTAAACAGAAGGGCATTATGCCTAGGGATGGTGAGGAGATATTAGAGAACAAAGGCCTGATCAACGACATCTTCATTGAACGGATGACTCGTGGCTAGAAGACACTGGTAGCCAAAGAAGCCTCGAAGAAGAAGGATAGAAACAAAGAGAAAAGGAAGGCAGAACAATTCGATGCGCCCACAAATCCACAAGTGCCAAAGAAGTTGGCTCTAATGGAACTACATCTTGATCGTATTGACATGCGCTCAATCCACACTGATGGTGTCGTCGATGACATGGATTATAAGCTGAATAAATTTTATGCCTACAAAAAGGCCTGGAACGAGGCTATTGTCACCGTACTACACCAAATCAGCCCCAATCCATTGCTAGACTTTCTAGCCTTTTCGTCCATCTTCCTCCAGATGCAATACTCTTTCTCTGATCAACCTACTCCTGATGGTAGGTCTGTCCCTGCACCAACATAGATTCACATTTCTTATGATGAAAGGGAAGAATGGTACTCGAAGGATGAGGAGGATTGCTATTGCACCTTTGCCCATCTATTTGAGGACGAGTTCTCCAATAGCCTTGGTGCGAATATGGATGAACGTGAGGCTGTTGTGGAAGAAGGGGTTGACGCAGTGGAATGTATTAACATCAGTCTAAACAAACCAGAGTAGCATGAGTATGTAGGTGCAGACTAGGTAGATGACCATTTGAAGAAAAATGAAGAAGAAGAAAAGGAAGAAGAGAATAAAGAGGACTCTACCGAGGTGTAGGAAGAGAAAGGAAAGGATGCCCCAACAACGATCGCTGAGGATGTTATCGGCACACTAGAGAGTGTGGGGGCATCCAGCTCTGATGAGGCTCGACTTGATGGGAGCCAGGTTGAGGTTATTATGAATGAAATCGAGGAACTTAATCCTCTTGCTATCGTGCTATATGTGGCACCGCTCGTAGAAACCCACCCATCTGAAGTGATAATCGATGAGGCCACCACCCAACTTGTAGAGGAGGAGCAATCTGTCGAGCTAGTTGGTACGACGGATAAAAAGAGGAAAAGGTGCAAGGATAAAAGAAGAAGAAGCACCAGGACGAGGGTGAGTGCCTAAAGAAGAAGAAGAAGAAGAAAACAAAAACAACCACTGCATCGACCGCTGACGAATAAGTTAGTACATTTCTTTTATTTTCATGCATTTGTTTTATTGTCCCTGTATTTTTTTTGTCATTGCATTCCTTTTGTTAACTTAGTTGCATTGTCATTGCATTTCCATTATTTCTGTATAATATTGTCAGTGCATTAGGGACAATGCAGACATTATGTTTGGGGGAGATAATGTGAAATGAAAATGCAATTACACCCACTTATTTGATTCTACTTGTTTCTTTGGTTAATGAAAATTAACAAAATTTCAACAAAAATGTGTCTGCAATTTTTATTTTTATGCGTAATTCTTGAATTGCTTGGTTGTTGATGTGTAAATTGGATGACTATGAATGAATGATGAGTTTGCTATTTTTAAATGAATGATTGAAATTGCTTCAGTAATGAATGGATAGTGTTGATGTTTGAATCTTGAACTAACTGACCAATTGTAGCGACATTATATTAATAAAAGACGCTCCAATGTACATTGTGACTGTCCAAGGCAGAACACTCCGCTGCAGGTTTAGAAAAATCATCTAGCCAAAGGTTGTCACTGCAAAAGTGTGTGTCGACGCTATTATATACCTCCTGGGGGTTTGTTGCACCCCATCGTTATTGCCTAAGAATAAAGGTAGAATAAGGCAATGGCATCTCTCAATCACTTGAAAAAAAATAAGAAAAGAAAAAGAAGAAAAAAATTATATTTATTATAATTGCTGAAAATGGTTCAAGGAAGATTAAGATTTAATGCATAATACTAGCATTAATGAAGTTGCAATGGAGTAGGGCTAATCTGGCTCAGCGCGGTGACAATGGCCTTATTCCAAATCTTTATATAAGCATAAAATTTGAGCAGCCTAAAATCCATGTCATCTACTATGCTATCAGTGTGGATTGATTGCATGTCGATGTGGTCTAGGTTTAATTCCATTAAGGCCAGCTTCTTCACCACTTGGGACTCTATCGGCGCATCAGGTTGATCCACCTTCTTTGTACCCTTTCCTTTATCCCTTTTCGTAGAGGTTTCCTTGGCCAATGGTGTATCTTAGCCGCGTGTCAACCGCTTAACAGAGATATCATTGATTGGACCTTTGTTGTCTAAGACCTCCTCACCACCTTTGGGCAGAATGCCCTTTTGTTTACAAAGCAGCATAATGAGAGAGGGAAAAAGGAGTATACCAGTCTGCTTGGCATCTACTTTTATAGTCTGGGCATGTATAAGCTCACCAATAACAATGTTTCGGTAGTGCAGGATAGAATGTAGTAGACACATACAGTCTAATGTCGCCGTAGTGCTATGGGTTGAAGGCATGATGCGGTTGTTGATAAAATGTAACCGGACTTTGCCACCAGTCTAGGTGGCCTCATCGATGCATAGGTACTTCATCATCTGTGCCATACCGTCATTGTCTAAACGAAGCATAAATGGTGCATGGTCGTCCACTCGCTCCGTAATCCTTAGCAGTATGTTTACTTGTGCAGCACTCCATGGAATGAGCCCCTCCCGTACAAAAACAAATTCTTGGTCCGAATCTACCAAGTTAGCATAAAACTCCCTAACCAATGTAGGGGAGTAACTTGAAGGGTGCTCGCAAAAGAATTCCCATCCAAGGCGGCTTATGGTATGATGAACATGCTTTCCCAAAGTCTGGTGTGGAGAAAGTTGTAGCCTTGTTCGGGGTGGAGGTTGTGTTTTAACATGGTATTTTGGTAGCGGTCTTTGGCCATAGTTGTCAAAAACAAGACTGGGCCTGTAGATGAAGGTGGTGTTATGGGCAGAGCCACAGTAGAAGTGGTTATGATTTTCATGCCCAAGATTTTGTCCACGATTTTCTCACTATTTTACCCATGAGTATGCTTCTTGTTTACTGAGTTAGTTATGATTTTGTTATTATTGATTTCATCTCCACTGTTTTATTTCTATTAGGTAGACATAATTATGATTAAGTGCAAAGAGAACATTTAATTTAGACGCATGCTAAATTTATTTTCATGATTGTTAGTTAGTTGCCAAAACTTATGTTTGAAACTTGATTGTTTTGCCTAGTCCTCCAAAATTAAAATCCTTTGTCCGAAGTAAAAGGACAAAATTTTGTTAATTTAGTGGTTATGAGCATAACTTAAAACGTGTTTGACTGAGTAAAGGTGCTTGGGTTGTCATCCTATATCACACAAAAAGGTTGTGTGATGTGTTAAGTAAATCTCCGTTAACCAGAATTATGGAAATAATAAAAATAAATTAGGAGTGTGTTGGGCTGAGTAATCGGGATGGAGTGCTTGAATTGTCATTCCATTTCGCGTCGAAAGGACCAATACATTCTTAAGTAAAAAAATGATAATAAATTAGGAGTGTGTTGGGCTGAGTAACCGGGATGGGGTGCTTGGGTTGTCATTCCATTTCGCGTCAAAAGGGTCAATATATTCTTAAGAGAAAAAAAAAGGAAAAAAAAAAAAGAAACTCGACAAAATAAAAGGAAGAAATTAAATTTGGAGACTAAGGGTGAACAAATTGGTGTCTTGGTAAGTTTAGTACATTACCTAACTTTCATGAAATAATTCAAGTTGGTTTAATTTTTGTGTGTTTAAATTGGAGTACTTTTTCAATTTTACTTACAGCAAGCTAAATATTCTCTTTATTTTAATATGCATTATGCTTAATTGTTTGTAAAACTTTAGAGTGATACTTCTTTCCATGGTAAAATTTAAATTACTTGGTGGATTAGGAACCATACTTGAGGGCAAGCATGGGCTAAGTAGGGGGAATATGACAACGCTCTAAAATGGCATACTTTTGGATATTAATTATATATATTGTGAGTATGATCCTACTAATTTGGACTATTTATAATTCTTTTATCTTGTAGGGACTAAATTGAAGATAAAATAAAAAATTGAGATAAAAAACATGAATGTGAAAGAGAGAGTGCCGAAAGTGTGAAAATGTGGAAGACTTGAGAAGAGATTTATTGAACTTTATTTAAATTTAAATTCTATTTTTTAGGATTAATATTTAGAATTATTATTATATTGTTTATATTTAATTTTAATTTATCTTTTAAGCGTTACCATTTAGAGTTTAATTTGGATCCACTTAGGGAATTATTGTTTAGATTTAATTTTAATTATCTTTTTAGAGTTTAGATTGGATCCAACTAGGGATTTCCATGTACTATAAATAAGGGATGAAGTGCTATGAATTATTCACATCTAATTTTCTGTAAAATCCTCTATCTGCCAAAACCCTAGCCATTTTTTTTCAATAAAATTCTATTTCAATTAAGCTTGTGTATTTTTCCAAAAGCATGAGCAACTAAAACCCATCTAGTCGAAGGTTATCAAAATTTCAAAAAAGATTCATGAGGCTTAAAACCCACACTTAACCCTTCTCAACTAAGTATTCATCGCTTCTCCGCATTATGGGATTGACGTTTCCGTCCAAATCCCTTCAAAAATAATATTTTCATCTTGTGCAAAGACAGCCACTTTGTATGTTTTGAGAAGGTAGCACAGTCGGTTCGCTAAATTACTACGTCAAAGGTTGTCGATCCAAAGAGACAAAATGGCGTGACATTCGTCATTGAGAAGAGATAATCTAGTGTAAGACGGTCTCACTGGAGTGACGATTGGCTAAAGTCAAGTTCCTCTAAAATCACAAGTTATAATCGGAGCTAGTGGTTGTAGGCGTCCTTTTCCATTGTAATTGACTTATTTGGTCACAAGAAAAACCATCTAAAAGTTTATGATTGAACCAAGAAGAAATCAAGATATTTGGAAGCTAGAATTTTCAAAATTGATAAAACCCTTTCTCTCAACTCTATTTATTTTTCGTACTGCAATTTCAATTCATTCAAACCTCAAATTGTTCATATTTTTTAAATTTTTTTATTTTTCTGCAAGTTGGACACGTTTCTTGGGTACGATTGCGCTCGAAATCTCGATATACAAGATTCTGCAACATTCCAATCTTTGAGGATTTGACCCTCTTTCCTTATACTATTATTTTCGATATTTTTAGGGATAAATTATATTTGATGCTCCCAATGAGACACCAATCTTTGCTTGCATTTCAAAGAAATTTTCTTGGGAATTTTTTTTATTTTAGAACATCTGTTTCTAAGAACATAAAAAGGAGTATAGACAGCTTATTGAAGATTCCTGGAAAGAAACTTTGTATCATTTGAAGATTCCTTTAGCCAAATGCTACTGAACTGGCTGTCCTATTTCTTGATTGTAGAAAAAGATTCTTCTTTTTCGCTATAGCTGAATTTGATATACAGTTCCTTTCAAAGTGCCCATTCTAAACCAATGCACATATGGAAAAGCATTATAACATAAAGCTGATTATCCTTCCTCAAATGAGATAAAGATACGTATAAACCTCATAATGCAGAAGCAATATGCAGCAAGCAGATTCCTGGAACAATTTTGGGTCGAGAACTATATTTTTTAGACTATACCAAGGAACGTAGAGTGTCGACAATGGAGTCTATGATTGCATGAGACTGGCTTGTAGCTGCAAATTTTAAGTGTTTAGGAGCTTCTGCTCTATCAAAATGGAAAGCACCAGATACCAGCTTCTCTTTAGGCTGTAAAGCCAACCATATAACTGTGTCCGCACCTTCTTCCCTAGTTCTGAGCTTTCCCGATAACCTGCAATGCATTTGCAAAGGTAAGAAGGTCAAGATAAAAACGGAAAAAGGAATCATTGTGTCATGTATTGGACAAAGATGAGTAGGAGTAGTTGAGTTGCTGCTTGGAAGAAGAAACAACTCACAATTTGTTAAAATCGGGTAAACTTTGTGCTACTCCAGGTGTCTCAGCCCAGCCCGGGTGCATTGAGTAAAACCCAATTCCTTTGTTCTTGTACATCTCAGCCCACTTTTCAGTTAGTGCTACCTAAGAAACAATAGCAACAAGGTTTAGACATTTCTTCAAGGGCTAGCTGCCCAGTTTGGGTAAGTGAAGCACAGAAAACAAGCATGGCATCTTGAGGGCTATCACTTGTTATACATGTAAGATCAACTTTGAAAGATAATCTTGACAGTTTATTATGAACTTTAGAGAACAGATTCCATATTGGAAGAGGTGAAGTAGAGAAAGCTCCCTGAATGTCATGATTTGAATTTCTCTATTTATAGGGTTAAGCCCCATAAAAGAACAGCCTGAGAGGCAGTGTTTACCAATTCTAATGACTACCGAACTTTCTACCTCCTCCCCCTCTGGTTAAGGAACTTACATATTACTAATCATTACCTGGAAATAACAAAGCATATAATGAAAACATTACCATCTTAACAAACGAATATGCAAACATATGCACCCAAATATATGTGGTGCACAAAATCCATGAGTTCCACCAGGCACCATATAAGGGCAGTGTGGAAGATACTCAAAGTTCTACGGTAAATATGGGTGCAAGATTTTCCTTTTGTCATGTTTGGTAAACAAGAGGTCTATGAAGTCTACAGTCAGAAAATCAAACAGTAAAGTTTTTCCCCTTTTACATGTTCAATAAACCAGTGGCCCATCAAGCATGCACCAGGGTTAAATTCTTTCTGTCATACTTTCTTGGCATATTGAGTTTAACAATGGAAAAATAATAAACGTAGCAGCGATATCTAACCCAGTTAGGAAATTTATTGTCTGAAATGCATTTCTTTTCATGCCAAGAACGGAAAATCAACCAAATTAGTTTCGTCCAGAAGAGTTTGCTAGATATGTCCATATGTTTCAAAATGTTCATGCACTTTGCAAATCACATTGACATTACAGCAGAATCGCAATAAAAGCCTATGACATAATATCAATAATATCCTTTTTTTTCCTAATCTGAAATATGGTAAGTTACACCGTGATAATTCAATTTAGTTGAATGATTGGCAATATATTACCAAATCTAATGTAATATTTAAAATGTTAATTCAGCAAAAAAGAATAATAACTTTTTGATAACTTCTAGCAATAGAAAAGCTATCAACTTAGCTGACCTGAACTCGCTTGTTCCTAGCATATTGCTCTGCCCCACTAAATTTTCCATCACTAAACTGCAGTTACAATGAAAGGAGAATTCATAAGCATCCCTTAATTCAACCAGGGCTATAGCTAGGGGTTTAGGAATGGACCAAGACAAGGAAGGAAAACAAATACCTGTAGATCACTGGTCAAGGAAGTAGTATACATTCCACCAGATGAAACTGTTATGACTCGAGCATCAGGAGAAGCTTTCTCCAGCAAAGGCAACATTAATTCTGTTGTGGCATAAGTGCCCAATACATTGACAGCAAAGTTCAACTCAAATCTGGAGGCACATAGGAAATAAGAAAGACAAGACATCAAGTATTGTTTTTTTCTATTCTTTTTCCTCAGTTTTAATATTAAAACAGAACACATGATGTATCGAATATTTTTTTAGTTATGAAGTGCAAAACGCACCCTTCAGATGTCGTAACTCGTTTGTTGTCCATCAGTCCAGCATTGTTGACCTAAAGGAAATAAGATTTAAAAGGAAGAAAATCATAAGCGTTACATGATACAGCAATGGTTTAGTAGAATGGCAGGCTACTCTTAAATAAATGTTATCACTTTCTCATTAAATATTGGAACAGAAGATGATCCCAGTCTATATAAAGTTATCAAGTGAACAAAGACAAGTGTTTCAGAATGGTAGACAAATATATAGAACCAGATATTGAAGAAAAGTACTAGTTATTTAGAACATAAATGATGCCACCCATTTCTAGTTGTAGAACAACTACTATTTCTTGGAGGAAACTTTAACTAGTAATAAGCAAAAAAGAACTTTACAAGAACATGAACCGGAGCATCCTTTGAAGAGAACCTGGATGCAAGTGACTTGATCTCGCTGATGGATGAAAGATCGCAAACCTGCATACTATACTTTATAAGCAATTTAATACTGAAACATTGTAGAAAACTTTGTAGATAAATTATAAACCATAAAACTGTAAACAGGTAAGGGATTAATTTATGAAAATTCCAAAGAAACAAGCTCTACAGAGTCCATCATGGAAAACAAGAAATTAGCAAGGAATGGATGATAATTACTTCCAAATGAACATTTGGATTGCCTGTTGAAGACTGAATTTTAGAAAGAGCGGTTTCTCCCCTCTCCTTGTTACGACACACCATATAGACAGTTGCTCCACTGCGGTAAACATCATAATAACATGAACAAAAGGGAAAACAGAATGCAGGTACATGCAAATTCCCTTCGAGCCTTCTATTGTTAATAAATCAAACAAGCAAAAAGGTCAGAAAATAATCAACACCGTGATGCAAAAGCCTCAGCAGTAGCAAAACCAATGCCAGAATTTGCTCCTGTGACCACGCAGTTCTTCCCCTCTATTCGTATTTCCATATCTTCGGGTTTGAATTTCTTGGAGTGTTCCCTGAAAATCAAAGAATATCTTAAAAACAATATACAATAATGTCAAAAGATCATTTCCCAGTACTTAATCTTTGATGAGCAGAGTGCTGGCTTCTTTGACTACTACTGAGAAACCAATATTAGGCAACAACTAGTGAAGATACGCGCCGATAAAAACAAATAAAAAATCAAACTCACAGAATCAAGAAAATGTGCAAGTGTCAGAGATATTTTCTGAACACCGTATTATCTTTTATTATTATTATTGAAGGATTCAAACTTGAGTTCTTTTTCAATTATCATATTATAAGAAAAACCCATTTATTCCATCAGCAGAAAAGGAATAAATATGCATAAAAGCGCCAATTTTGCTAGGTTTTGCAAGAGGGGCAACAATTGAACTTACAAGAAGCCATTTCTGGTAAAATTCAAGTAACCATAAACTCCAAATGCAGATGCCCGCCAAGTCTTGTATACAAAGCAATAAATAAAATCAATAAGCCCACCAAGACAAAGGATAAGTTTAAACAATAAGAATAAATGAAAAGGAGAAGAGATTACCTTCAGAAGGAACATGACTAGTGCTGTGATGGATATTTGAAATTCAAAGTGCAAAGTTGCATTTTTCATTTGTTTACAAGTTCTTACATTGTAGACTTGGCAAGGAATATGAGACCTTGAAATTGGTTATGTTTGTCGTCTGTTGTTTTGCCACGTCGCTAAATATATTGCCATTAGATGGCTTTTTTTTCAAAACTGGCTAAAAAAAGTTTTTATTTACCATAATAACCCGAGCTGAAATTTTATAATAAAAATTATTTAAAATAGTGTAAAATCGGTGCCTGCACTCTGATATAAAAGAAAATATTTTTTTGATGGTATATTTTCAGATACTTTAAAAAAATATGTATATTTTTTTATTAAAAAAATATTTTTTAATAAGTGTCGTTGTCTCGATAGTCGACTCCAATTTAAATTTAAAAAAGAATTGTCAAATTATTTTTTGGTGCCAATAACTGTAATGATCAACATCCATGTTAAACAACAAAATATGTTTTGGTATCAGTTTTCTCTCCATTTACGCCTGTGTGATTTAAAAAAAAAAAATTGTCTACATACTCTAGCTATCAAGGGTTTTTTTTATTAAAATAATATAAAAAATAATTTATTTACTAAAATAATATCTTCATCTTTGTGGAGTGGAAGATGTTAAAATGATGACATCTTGAAGTTTTTCTAACGTAATTTTTTTATTTTTTAATTATATTTATTTATTATAGAAATAAAAAAATATTGGTGGATAATATTAAAATAACAACATCAAAGGGATAAAAAATACGAACAAAACACATGAAAAAAAATAGTTAACATTGAATGGAGGGTTTGAAAATTGCGACACCAAAAGAGGGTAGTAAAATGGCAACACCAAGGAAAATTTTGGACACATGTTGAATCCCTAGTGACCTGTGTGTTGGGAGTGTGGGAGGCAAAGATGTTGGGGGTTGAGAAAAATTAATTTAGAGTATTATTTAATTTTAAAAATTATTTTGTATTGTGTGTTTATTGTTAAATTTAATTTTAAATTTATTTAATTTGTTATTAGTAGTAGTAGTAGTAATTATTTAGTTTTTAATTTTAATGTTTAATGTGATTGATTTGTTATTATAATTTTATTTATTTAGTAAGTTGATTAAAAAAGAAAAAAGGTAAAAAAAAGGTAAATGTAAATGTTTTATTGGTAATTTAAAGTTATATTTTGTTTAGTAATTATTATTTTAAGTTATTTGTTTTGTTTTGTTTTGTTTAATTTAATTTTTATTTGATTTGTTATTTAATTTTTTTTATTTAGTTGAGTAAATTAAGAGGAGAAGAAGAAAGGTAAGTTTGATTATTTTTAATTTTATTTTATTTTATTTTATTTTGTTAGTAAGTAATTTTATTTTGTTAGTAGTAATAAGTAATATTTATTAATTTAAAAATTAAATATCAAAATAAATTATTTACCAAAATGGTACAAAATAAATATTTATATATCAAATTGGTATCTCCACCATTTTAGTAATTAATGGCGTGGGGGTACCATTTTAGTATATAAATATTTATTTTGTACTATTTTGGTAAATAATTAATTTTTGTATATAATTATTATTTTTGTATTATATTGCTTCCCCTCCACCTATATCAGAAATTGTATTCCATTCTCGTATTTAATTTTATGATTTGTATTATATACGAATTTCTTTTGGTGTCTCCATTTTAGTATCCTTCACCAATATTTTATTATTTTTTTATAATATATAAATATAATTAAAAATAATTGAGTCAAAAAAACTTCAAAGTGCCGTTATTTTAATATTTTACATCCCACAAAATATACTATTTTGATAATTAATAGGATGAGATATTATATTGGTAAATAAATTATTTTTTTATATTATTTTAATAAAAAACCCAACTATCAATATCAGTGATTATTTAAAAAAAAAAAACAAAAACATTTGGAAAATGAAAAGACTTAGAAAAAAAAAGGAAGAGAGAAAGAAAAAATAAATTAGAATATAGATATAACTGTATATTTATCATAATCAATAAAGAAAACTCTTTGAAATTGAACCAGCCAAGGCGTTTGCTCCTTTCACTTTTCAGATGTTACAACAGCTGATTGAATTCAAGGCCATTGAACCGGCAGTGGAGATGGTATTAATGCTTCCACATCCCATGCTTATTCATTTAGGTCTAATCTTCCACTCGAATCAGGCATTAGAATTCTCAAAAAGGTTCAACAATTTTTTAATACGAAAGATAAATGATGATTTAGATTTTAGAGAGCATAATTTAATTACAAATTACTTAATTAAATTGAGACTTAATTAGAAATCGAATTTTTAATTACTTGAACACATTTCTGATGTAATATTAGATTTACTCTAATAACATAAAATAGGAGTTGTTTTAATTTGTTAACTTAGATGTAATATATGTTTTATTAAAAAAAAAAAATTCTTTCACTCATGCACACTACTTTGAAATTTGAATTAGCAATAAAAACCCATGTTCCATTTTAATTATGAAATAAAGAAACAAGGTTGCTCGTAATTAGAACTGCTTGATTTGGATCCATTTCCTTTGCTTGGAATAGCTTCGTGTACCAGCAACAACTGGTAATATCCAGGTGGTGCCAATGCCGCCGTTTCCCTTAGCTGATTTCGATAAAAATTCCATTAATGCAATGAAAATCATTGCAAGCGTTTACATCAATACTAAAAATTAAAAACAGTGATTCTTTTATCTCAGATTTTTTATCAATAGAAATTTCATTTCAAGTTTTTCAATTCTTTAAATTTTACATTTCAAACAATTTAAAAAAAAACTTTATCAATGCCCGCAACGAAAATGTTGATATCAAAATAAAATATTTTTGCGATGGAAAATGTTGTGGTATAGTAGCAAGTAGAGGAAGAAGACATGAATTTACGAAGACTATTCTTTGGGGACTTTTTAGTGTCTGGGTTTTGCTTCTTCTTTTCCTCCCTTCTTCCTAAATCTTTGCATTTTACCAAGTGTATTTGGCTTTTTCAAAAAACAGTCACCGGCCTCAACAACCAGTGCACGCCAGCAAATTGATTTTTGAAAACCACACTGGTACAAATGTAGAGAAGGCAAACACCAAAAAGAAATTTTTTTACCTAACAGGATGTCGTCACCAAAAAAACATTGACAATTTATTTTTTCAAATTTGAATTGGTGCGGGCCATTGAGACGTCGACACCTATTAAAAATATTTTTTTGAATCGAGAAATACTCGTATTTTTAAAAAGTATTTAAAAATACATACGGGTGTCGACTATTGCAGTGTCGTCACAAAAAAAATATTTTTTATTCCCGCCCCAATCATGGGGAAATGATTACACGATGATGGACGGTGGTGCCAACCATTAGAGTCTCGGCACCAGTTTGCACTGTAGATCTTAGGTCATTTTTGTAATAGATTTTCAAATTGAGTCATTTTCTTAAATAATAATTTCTTTTGAGTTAGTTTTTTAAAAAAAACCATTAGGTGCTTTGTGGTTTGAACTATACCAGATTGGTTAGAGGATCGGTTGGATCGAGAATTGATTAGCATATTGATTTGGAAAAAGGCATTAAACTAGTTGATTAGGAAATCGGTATGGATCAGTTAAATAAGAAAAAAAATCGATTGAGATTAAATCATATTTTTATGTAACACACCACGCCCGACCCATTCGTCAAATCCAGGTATGGAGCATCATTATGGACCTATACTTAATTTGGCTAACTTAGTTGTTGTAAACAATTTAAAAATAAACTTTCTAAAATTGAAACTAAAAATAGTCATCTTGTAACTAAGGCCTCAATCTACTGAATGTCTAATTCTTCAAATCATTTTCACCTCTAATCAATCTATTTATTTACAAAGAAATTCCCTAAAATTTTGCTAAGGACTATCTATCCTTACGTCCAGTTCCTAAGTGTACTGTTTGGCTTTGTTGTTATTAATAATATGGTGAAACCTCCAATGGTACCCACTTCCTATATGCATACGGTGATCCCCGTTCTCATCGTTCCATCTAGCTTGGTCGTTCCTTAAAGTCCTTGATCATCCTCACAAGTCTTGCAAACATCAGCACACTGCTAATTGATGCTAGCTCCCAAGTCGCATAAAGCTTTGCCCAAATAATGGTTGCCAATTGAACATGGGATAGCAAAGCTTCCGAGATCTTTTATTTTGGGTGGCAACTTATTTGTCAAAACAACACTACGACCTTCTGTGAGTGCAATAGTTTCAATATCTCTGAGCTTCTTCTTCTTGGACAAGAGCTCCTTCGTAAATTTCTCATAGCTAGGAATTTGTACAAGAACGTCCACTAAAGGAATATTTACATGAAGTTGCTTCAGTGTGTTCAGGAACTGCTGATACTATTTATCATGCTCATTTTCTCTGAATCTTTATGGAAAAGGCAAAGGCGGAGATATAGCAGATTACGCCGACACCTTTGGTTGCATCGACATTTCCAAAGGTCGAACATTAGGCATAAGAGTGATAATTTGTGGAACTTCCTTGTTTGGTGCATCGATAAATCCTTTAGATTCAACTTTCTCACCATGGGTCACGTCACTAGTGGCTTAAGGTGCTGTAGTAGAGTTTATGGTCAGCTCGCCTGTTTGTTTACAACTCCTAAGAGTGATAGCTTTACAATGCTCTTTCCCCTTCAAATTTAGATTTTCTGTGTCATTGAGGAGTCTTCCTAGCGGTCGAGTGCTTAGATTTGAAGCAATTTGTCCTAATTGTATTTCCAACGCTCAAATAGAGGAAGAATTTCCTTGCACAATAGCTTCCGTGCGAGTGATATGCTCCCGCATTAAAGCTTCAAGTACTACTAACGGATCAGATGGGGAAGCTTGTGTGTACTATTATTGCATATTTCCTTGAACATTATGATTTTGCATTGTAGATTGTTGTGGTTGCATCCGATTTTGATGTGGCTGCATCTGGCTTTGTTATGGATACATCTGAGTTTGCTGATTATAATTTTGTTGTTGTGGATTATAATTCCCTTGCCTTGGGTTATAATTTCCTTGATTAGACGAATTCTCATATCAGAATGTCGCAGCATTTTGTCCAACATTTTGTGTTCCCCAAGACTGTTGATTGCGTGCAAAATTATTGTAAGAGTTACCATAAGAATTACCGCTGATGTTACTGACATAGAAGGCATTTTCTAGATGTTGTGGACAGTCTTCATAGCTGTGATCGTCACTGAAAATTTCACAACAAAATGTAGGCACATCAACTTGTTGAGCGACTTGTATAGGTGCAACATCACTTTTCCCCTTCATGTTTTTTTATCATGTTTTCAAGCGAAGAAACTTGCGCACTCAGAGCAGATATATCATCCAATTCAATAACTCCAAGATTAGGTTTTACTTGTGCAGCTCTAGAAATCGGATATTGATAATCATTCTGAGTGATTCTCTTTAGAATTCTAACAAGTTCATCGTAACAAAGGACCATTAGTAGATGCATCGACAAGATTTCTTTTTTATGCATTCAGCCCGTTGTAGAAAATTTCAATCTGTGTGTCTTGTTGAATACCATGCATGGGGCAGCATGGTAGCAAAGATTTATAATGTTCTCACGTGGTATGAAGATTTTCTTCATCCAGCTAATGATACGCATTTATATCATTTAGAAGATGAGCATTCATTGTCGGCGAGTTGAAACGCAAGACAAATTGTGTTGCGAGAACATTCCACGAAGTGATTGATCCGATAGGTAGCCCAAGGAACTAGGTATGAGATCGTCCTTACAATGAATAAGGGAATTGCTACATTTTGAAGGCATCATCAGGAACAACTTGCTGACTGAAGGAAGCGCAAATCAATAGAAATGATTTAAGGTGCTGTCTCGCATCTTCATGTGGCAGTCCAGCATACTCTGCCCATTGGAGTTTAGCATCTGGAACATGACTGGCTTTAATTCGAAATTTCCAGCTTGAATAGCTGGTCTAACAACTCCTAGCTGCAAATCATCCAAACAGGAATAGCAAAATCTCGAATAGTTTGATTTTGTATTTGATCATCTTGTGGCAGCGGTGGATTATTAATGTTTTGTTATTGTATCGGAGGTATAACAGGATTTTGTTGCTGCATCGGTGGTATGGCTGCATCAATTCGTGGTGGAGCCATATTTCTTTATTCTTGACGCCTTCTTCGAATAGTTCTTTCAATTTCTGAGTCTAAACTAGTAATAAATTCTGAATTGCTTCGTGTCATAAAACACCTAAAATAAAATGTGAAATTAGCAACAACAAAAAAAACAAGTTAGTAACAACTAAAGGTTAGATAATAAAGAATAAATGAAAAAACAAAAATAAACATCAAACATACGTCATCCCCGATAACGGCGCCAAAACTTGGTCGCACTACGAATGTCACAACAAAAATGTGCAAGTGTACACTGTCAATGCAAGTATAGTAGATAGATGTGAATCTGTCGGATATTGATCTTACGAGGATGGATGTTTGTTGTCTATTAATGTCGTCAGAATGAATAAGTAAATGTAAATAAATTGTAAGAGTGATTGTCAAAGCAATAATGTGAAAATAAAGATGAAATGCAATAATAATGAAATGGGGTCCCTAACTTGATTAGTCAGCGGAAAACTAAGTGTGGCTTACAATGTTTAAAATAACAGGTGATTGTCGTTGCAATAAGGCACAATGAATGTCTTACCAAACTTGGCTCCTCTATTTGATCTAAGAGTTAAACATGCACACTAACCACACCTTCCAGTGTTGGCAATGCAACACATTCAAGAACAAGTGGATTAAGTTCCTTCAATCCCGAAGCAACTTCCGTTGTCTTGCTTGTTAGTTTAAATTTTCGCTACACCATTTAGTGACAGTGACTACAATAACACTTCCATGGTCAAAACCTTCAAACCCAAAGATTAAAAAGTGAAAGCAAGCTTGGATAAAATACCATTTAGTCTAGAAATCAAGTGTACTTACATACAAACTTGAAATAAACATTCATCACTAGCGTTTACGAAAGAGATATAAAAGAAAAAATGAAGAATATTATTCCTAGGCTACTCGACTTGCTCTCTGATAGCAAAAGAAATGACATTTAATTTCTCCTTTAATTAGTGCATAATTTGTTCCTTTTGTATCATATTTAGCCAACATTTTCAGTATTTCATACTTAATATTTTCATTTTCTAAATCAGTGTTGTATGGTTTTACTTTTTTTCATTTTATTTCTTTTGTGCTACTAATGTCGCTGTATTGAGTATCAATTTTGCATCTAAAGTTGTCAGGGTAGAAATCCACCTTAGAATATTGATGTAGGAAAGCATTCAGAGATGTGACCACAAATTTGATCTAGAATTGCGGCTAAAGATGTCACCACATAAATGCTTCTACATTTTTCAGGGATTTTACGTTGCTAACACATTTAGAAGCACTAGCACAGGAGAATGTTGCAGCAAATTTAAATCATAATTTGCATCCAGAGATGTCGTGACAATCTGCAGCTGCCTAATGCACAAACTAGATTTGTGTGAGTGCACAGCTGGCAATAACAAACTTGTACAGCTGCAAAAAAGGAGTTAGATTTGAGAGGGGGTAGACTTGTGCTTTTTAGTGATTATTAATAGAGTGGAGAGAGAGAAGATGAGAATCAAGCTATGAAGAATTAAATTCCATAATTCTCTCATTTTTATCAAAGTAAGCTGCCATGGAAGCTTGACTTTCGAGAAAGGTAATCTAACGCAATAAGGAGGCGACTACTCCTAACGAGGAGTGCCTAGGTGCGACGCAAGAGGAGCGATTACGGGAGGATTCTAGTAGACTAGGTCTAGCATGCTTCAATTTCTTCTTTAATCCCTCTTGAATGTTGATGAATTCTATTGACTATTAATTGTATACGAAAGTATCTATTAATGTTAGATCTATTTTGATTTCTACTCAATTCTTCTCATCTATTTATATTTGGATTTAACTGTTTTGACCACGGAAGTGTGATTGTAGTCGCAATCAGTGGAAGGTGCGGTGACAAGTTAGATTAACAAGCAAGATAACGGAAGTTGCTTGAGGCAAGAAGGAATTCTGGCCACTTGTTCTTGAGTGCGAAGAATTTCCAGCACTAGAAGGTGTGGTAATTGTGAGTACTTTGTTCTTTGTTAACTGAGATGTTGATAGCAGTAAGATCTCGCTAGAACTTAATTGTGGTGACAATTCATCTATCAGTTACCTTGTAGTCACATTTAGCGTTGCCAACTTGTGAAGTCAGGGATCGCCCTATTCCTTTACACTTGATCTATTTCTTTTAATTTTCTGAATTTACATTTACAACATCTTCCATAACAATTCATTTTCTATTAATTTGCTCTAACATTTTATGTTATATTTGCATTAACAGATTTAACTTTTTGATTTGTGCAGTCTTAACTAATTTGTGTTGACATTACTCTTAACAATTCTTTTCATTCAAACTCTAATTGCTTCGACAAATTTAAGCAACAAGAACACCATCCTTATTGAATTGATATCCGATAGATTCATCTCTATCTACTATACTTGCATCGACAGTGCCCGCTTGCACATAATTTCTATGACGTTTACAGCCCGATCAAGTTTTGGCGTCGTTTCTAGGGATTGCGTTTGTTTGATGTTTATTTTTGTAGTTGCATTTACTAATCCTTTTCTAACTTTTATTGATTACTAATCTTTTGTTGATTTTCTTTTAAATTCTTGTTAGGTGTTTTATGTCCACAAGGAGAAATCCTAACAACATTGTTAGTTTTGATCCGAAAATTGAAAGAACTATTCGGAGGAAGAGACAAGATCAAAGAAAGATGACTGAAAATAACAACGATCTACCACCATTGCTACCACAAAATCTTGTTCCTCTAGTGCATCCACAAGGAGTCAACAATATAATGCTACCACAAGAAGAGCAAATTCCAAAGAGGACAATTAGAGATTTCATTGTTCCTATGCTCGATGATCTATAACCAAGGTTGTTAGACTAGTAACACAAGCTGGGAATTTTGAATTAAAACCGGTGATGTTCCAAATGCTAAACTCAAATGGGCAATATGATGGTTTGCCTCACGAAGATAAGAGGGAGCATCTCAAATCTTTTCTGCTTATATGTGCTTATTTCAACCAACACGGTGTTCCTGATGATGCCCTAAAGATGCAGCTGTTCCCTTATTCTTTACAAGGAAGGGCACATACATGGTTTCTTGGTTTATCGGCTGGATCTATTACTTCATGGAATGCGTTAGTAACTCATTTGTTTTACGATTCAATCCACCAATAGTAAATGCTAGACTGAGGAGTGATATTAAGGCATACCATTAATTGGATGATGAGAACTTGCACACTACGTGGGAACATTACAAAACTCTGCTTAGACATTGTCCCATGTGCGAAATTCAACAAGAGACACAAATCAAGATTTTCTACAATGGATTAAATACGCAGAGAAGAAATCTTGTCGATGCATCTGCTAACGATCCTTTGTTGGATTGCATTTACAATGAAGTTATACGAATTTTAGAAAGAATTGTGCAAAATGATTATCAATACCCAATTTCTCGTCCTACTTAGGTGAAAACAAATCCTAGAGTTATTGAGCTAGATCCCATATCAGCATTGAGTGCACAAGTATCCTCCCTAGCAAACCTGATTATGAACATGAAGGGGATGAGTGCTATTGCCCCTATTCAAGTAGCCCAACAGATGGATGTCCCAACATTTTCTTGTGAAATTTGCAATGACAACCATAACTATAAGGATTGTCCACAGCATGCTGAGAATGCATTCTATGTCAATAAAAACTTCTGAAATTCATATGATAACTTATATAACAATTCAAGTAGAGCTTAACAACCTTGGGGGAGTCAAAATGCGTCCACATATAGATATGAAAATTCTTCAAATCAAGGTAACTTTAGATAAGTGAGTTGTGATCAACAGCAGTAGAAGCCTGACCAGATGCAGTCACATACTCAGATGCAGTTATATAATCAAATGCAACTACATGTTCAAATGCAGTCACAACAAACTATGCTGCCAAATATGCAAGGACAACATTAGCAATAGCAACAGAGTATTCTCAACCAAGATCAGATCCATAAGCTACTCTTGAAGCTTTGATGCGTGAGCATATTACAAGAACAGAAGCTATTTGTACAAGGAAATTCTTCTTCCATCCGAGCATTGAAAGCACAACTAGGACAACTGGCTTCTAACATGAGCACACGACCACCAAGTGCTTTGCCCAGTGACACTGAAAATCCAAATCAGAAAGGAAAGGAGCATTGCAAGGCTATCACATTGTAGAGTGGAAAGCAAACTGTCGAACAAAGTAGCAGCTCCAACCAGGCACTTATCTACACAAGCAAACCAAAGCAACATGGAAAGGTTGAATCTAAAGAAGATAAATAGAAGTAAATGAGGATGAGCCACCAATAGTTACACCAATGCTGACCATTCGTTCTACGAAGTTATCGACGTAACTGCCCATGTCGACATAACCAGTTATATCAGAACAACCCACTGTGAACATACCTTTGCCTTTTCCCCGATAATATGCCTCTAGTTGATGCTCTTGTGCAGATTCCTAACTATAGAAAATTTATGAAGGAGATGTTATCAAAGAAGAAGAAGCTATTCGATATTGAGATGATTGCACTCATAGAAGGATGCAACGCTGTACTGACAAATAAATTGCCACAAAAAAATGAAATACCCTGGTAGTTTCACAATTCCATGCTCCATTAGAAACCATTACTTAGGAAAAGCTTTATGTGATTTAGGAGCTAACATTAACCTTATGCTATTGTCAACTTTCAGGAAATTAGGAATTGGTCATATGAAGCCCACTGCGGTGACATTACAACTTGAGGACAAATCTTTGGCACAACCTGAAGGACAGATTAAAGATGTTCTCGTCCATGTCGATAAGTTTGTGTTCCCAGCCGACTTCATCATACTTGATTATGAAGCCGATAAAGAGGATCCATTATTTTGGGACGCCCATTTCTCGTAACGAGACGCACACTCATAGATATTTTCAAGGGCGAGTTGATTATGCATCACAATGATGAACATGTAACCTTCAGTGTTTTCGAAGTATCTCCATCATGGAGTAAGTAACAATGTCACCACATTGATGTTTTGGATGAGTTAAAGGAATTTAATGAATGAAGTTCAGCAATACTAGAGGAATATGCGGTGACATCTGAAGACAATGTCATACCTGAATGTTACCACAAAGTTGAGGCTAATGTCTGTGAGCTTAGACATGGTTGACAATTGCAATCTTTGGATCTGACTAATAGGACGATCCCTATTTTTTAAACCATCGGTTGAAGAAGCTCCAACTCTGGAGTTGAAGCCATTGCCAACACATCTGAAATATGTTTTTCTGGGTGACAAATGATACATTGCCAGTAATTGTCAGCGTAAGTCTCGACGCAAGCTAAGAAGAAAAGTTAATCGAAATATTGAAGCAGCACAAAAAAGCTATCGTTTGGAGCATAGCAGACATCAGAGGCATTAGTCCCTCTTTCTGTATGCATAAAATTAGGCTGAAAGATGAAAGAAAACAATCAATTGAGCAACAATAAAGATTGAATGAGAAAATGAAGGAAGTAGTGAAGAAAGAGATCATCAAATGGCTAGACACAAGCATAATATACCCAATTTCGGACAGTACATGGGTGAGCCCGGTCTAATGTGTGCCTAAGAAGAGCGGCATCACGGTGGTAAGCAATGATAAAAATGAGCTAATCCCACATTGCTACAGGTTGGCGAGTGTGTATGAATTACCGTCGTCTAAATGCGACCACAAAGAAGGATCACTTCCTGCTCCCATTCATTGATCAAATGTTGGATAGGCTAGCTGGTAAGGCCTATTACTATTTTCTTGATGGATACTCTGGATACAACTAGATAGAAATCGCGCTGAAAGATCAAGCAAAGATGACTTTTACTTGCCCATTTGGAACCTTTGCTTTTTGACGAATTCCATTTCATTTGTGTAATGCCTCAGCTACATTCTAGAGTTGCATGATGACCATCTTCTCGAATATGATCAAGGATTCGTTAGAGGTATTTACGGATGATTTCTCTGATATGCACAGTTTTGATAAATGCACTGATAATTTAGCAAAAGTGTTGAAACGATGTGAGGACACAAATTTGGTACTAAACTGGGAAAAATGCCACTTTATGGCAACTAAAGGCATTGTTCTTGACCATCACATATCTTGTCAGGGCATTCAAGTTGATAAAGCAAAGGTGAAGATCATTGAAAAGTTACCTCTACCCACTAATGTAAAGGGAATAAGGAGTTTTCTCAGCCATGCCGGATTTTATAAACGATTTATCCAAGACTTCTCCAAAATAGCAAAATCACTCTGCTCCTTGTTGGAGCAAAATAAAACTTTTTTATTTGATGAAGCTTGTCCAGAAGCATTCCTGAAAATTAACAGCAACTAGTGCAGGCACCTATTGTCGTCGCACCAGATTGGTCGTAACCGTTCGAGGTGATGTGTGATGCAAGTAACTTTGCTGTGGGTGCTGTGCTTGGACAACGAAAGGATAAGGTATTTCATTCAATCTATTATGCTAGTAAGACTCTAACTGAAGCACAGGTGAATTACACAACCACTAAGAAGGAGTTACTGGCAGTAGTTTTTGCATTTGACAAGTTCCATTCATATCTTGTCGGCGAAAAAATTACAATGTATACTGATCATTCTGCGTCGAGATACCTTTTTGCTAAGAAAGATGTAAAACCCAGCCTGATTAGTTGGATCATTTTATTAGAAGAATTTGATGTTGAGATTAAGGACAAGAAAGGATCGAAAAACCAAGTAGCAGACCACCTATCTCCTTTGGAATCTGAAAGTGAAGATGGAAACAAGTCATAAATTATCGATGCATTACTAGATGAGAAATTATTCTTTGTTGACACATCTCTATGGTATACAGATGTCGTTAATTATCTAGTTCGTGGAAAGCTACCATTGAGTGCAACAGGTTATAGAAAGGTGAGATTTCTTCGGGATGCTGCAAAGTATCATTGGAATGAGCCATACCTGTTTAAGGTATGCATTGACAACATTATTTGTCGCTGTGTTCCTAAAGAAGAAATGCTATCTATCTTGAAACATTGCCATGATGCTCCTTATGAAAGCCATTTTGGTGGTGTTAGGACTGCTGCAAAGGTCCTACAATCAAGATTTTATTGGCCGACATTGTTTTGAGACGCCCACAATTTTGCTCAACAGTGTGACAAATGTCAATGCACTGGTTCCATATTTCGATGCAACGAGATGCTCCAACAACCTATCATGGAGGTTGAGCTATTTGATGTTTGGGGTATAGATTTTATGGGACCATTTCCAGTTTCCTTTTGAAATGTGTATATTCTGGTCATTGTTGACTATGTCTCTAAGTGGATCGAAGCAATCGCTATTCCAAAGGACGATGCTCGGACAGTGTTAAAGTTTTTTCACACATACATCCTTACACGTTTCGAAACACCTCGAGCCTTAATAAGTGACCAAGGCACTCACTTCCATTGTAATCAGGTGGTGATAGCTTTGAAACGTTACGGTGTGAAACATCATATGACAACCACATATCATCTGCAAACAAATGGAAAAACGAAGGTATCCAATCAACAAATTAAAGGTATTCTTAAGAAGGTGGTTAACCCATCTCGACATGATTGTTCTTCACGATTAAATGATACGTTGTGGGCGCTTCGTAATGCATACAAAACACTGTTAGGGATGTTGCTATATCAGCTAGTTTTTGGTAAATCATGTCACTTACCTGTTGAACTTAAACTTAAGGCCATGTGAGCAATCAAGCAAGTGAACATGGACCATGATGCTGCTGGAAAGAAAAGATTGTTGGACATTTTAGAACTGGAAGAAATTCGACGCAATGCTTATGAAAATGATTTCATTTACAAGGAAAAAACTAAAAGATGGCATGACAACATCATTTCGTGGCGATAATTTTCTCCTGGTCAGTTAGTACTTTTATTTAACTCACGTTTAAAATTGCATCCAGGAAAATTATGCTCAAGATGGTCAGGCCATTTTGAAGTTGTCGAGGCATTTCCACATGGCGTGGTGACAATCAAGGATTTTAATGATGGGCACCAATTTAAAGTGAATGACTAATGATTGAAGCATTACTGAAGCCTAGGCATCAACGAACAAAACGAGACCATTAACTTGGTCACATTTTTTTAGAATGTCATTGCAATCTTTCTATTTACTTTTTGTCTTTTATTTTCTTTTAACTTGTTTTCTTTAGTTTTTTGTAGGAATAAAAGATCTTCTTTTTGTCGACGTACACGAAAGCATTACTTATCAACGCATTTCATCAATGACTTAGCAAAGTGTTTCGAGAAAGAATCACGTCTACTGATTCACCCAAAACCCCAACCGTTGGATCAATCCAAAAAGTAAGATCTATGTCTTGGCAATTATTGACTGCAGACACAAGGTACTCCCACGGCAGCAGTAATCATCACGTCTCTTCACCTCTATCTTCTATAAAGCACTCTCTTTGGGTCGATTGTATCTTCACACTCACAACCATCATTGTTGCTGTAATCTTTTTTTTCTCCAACCTTTAGTTTTTCTACAAGATATTCTCACCCTCTTTATTTCAGTAGTTATGGCAAGAACTTGCGGTATGAAAACTCCATCCAAACCCGTTGCTAAATTGTCGGCTACAATAGTCAGAAATGCCGACTAACCACTACCCAAGGAACTTGTCCTGTTCTTATCAAAAGCGATGAAGGACTGTTACCATGAGGTGATGTTAAAAAGGAACTGTCATCCTGAGTAGGGATTTCAGTTTTCCCCACAACTGACATTGGGGAAGCAAGTCGCCAGAACGATTTCACGATTGGCCTGGGAGTAATTTTGTGACCATCCGATAAGATACTCTCACTCCATGGTAAGAGAGTTTTATGCTAACCTGGTTGATCTAGAACAGGATTTATATTTGTTCGTGAAGGTTTGGTGCCATGGAGCGCTGACCACATCAATGTTCTCTTCTATATTGCTAAGGGAGAGGACGAGCATGTCGAGATTTTAGAAAACTTGACAGAGGAGGGTGCTGATCTTTTACTAAATGATTTATGCATCGATGGCGCTGTTTGGACTAGTACCAATAGAAACAATTATACAATGCACCATCGCTACCTCACCATTCAAAGCAAGGTGTGGTTTTATTTCATCAACTATCGTTTCCTACCATCTATCCACAGTACTACAACAACATTGGACAGAATGTGCCTTCTGCACTCTATACTCAAAGGACAACGAATCGAGGTCGACGTAATCCTTCACCAGGAAATCACTAAGTCCACCACCAAACAGACAAGTATCCTGCCTTTCCCTTCTCTGATCATGATGTTGTGTAACCAGAGGGGCATTGTACCTTATGAAGGGGAAGAGAATTTGGAAAACAAAGGGCTGATTAATGATATTTCGGTGGAAAGGATGACAAGGGGGCAAGAAACCCCTATGGTGAAGTAGGTACTACCAAAGAAGGACAAAGGGAAATGGAAAAAGAAGGACACCCATGCGCCCACAGATCCTTAGATATGGAGGAAGCTCTCTTAGGTTGAAAAGATTGTTGATCGAATGAGCATCCAAAAACAAAAAATTGTCAGCACAATCGACGAGATGCAGTTCATACAAAACTTATTCTATGCTTATACTAGGGCATGGAATACTGCTATTGTCAGCACATTTAGTAGTTTGAGCAGAATTCCCTCTGTTCCCTCTTATTAACGATGAAGCTACTCCATCATCAGAGTAGCATGCTTCAGAAGGGAGAACTCAGTCCGTCCAGTCCCCGAATAGAATCCACATCTCTAATGATGAGGATTAAGAGGTGTACTCCAAAGATATGGAAGACTGCTTCTGAAACATCGCCAGCCTCTTCGAGGACAAACTCTAAAACAGTTTGGGGGCCAATATGGTGGAGAGAGAGGCTGCTACTACTGAGGAGCACATAACAATTGCCTCTGATGGTCTTGAAGAAAAAGAAAAAAGAGAAGACAAAGTAAGAGAAGAGAAGGAAACAGAAGAAGAGGAAGAAAAAGTTATTTCGACAAAATTATCGGAGAAATTTATCGACGCACCTACCAGCATAGGTGCATCTATTGAACAATTGGCACTATCTAGGGCGAGCTGGGCCAAGGCAGTCACATCCAGCAATGAGGATTCAAATCCTTTGGCTATTGTGCCATTTGTGGCTCCATTTGCTGAGATACATCCATCAGATGTGACTATCGATGAAGCTAACACTCAACCAGCCATGGAGGAGCAATCAACTCCACCAGTTGACCCAAAAGAAAAGAAGCACAAACGTAAGGCAAAGAAGAAGAGCAAAGAGGAGCACCTTAAGAAGAAAAAAAGTCCAAAGTAGCCACATCCTCGACTACAACACACTGAGTTAGTTTACTTTTCAGCAGTTAGTTTAGTTGCATGCATTTCATCTAATTGTCATTACATTTTTATTATCTCTGCATTTTACTTGTTCTCACATTTGCATTGTAGTTGCATTTCCATTAATATTTGTATAGTATTGTCAGTGCATTAGGGACAATACAAACACTAAGTTTGGGGGAAGTTTGGAATGGAAATACAATTACACCCACAAGTTTAAGAATATATTTGTCTTTTTAGTTGAATGAAAGCATGCATAGTTAAGAAAAATGTGACTACAATTTTTTTCATTTGATGCTTCATTCTTGACTTATTTGGAATGCTAATGCGTGAATTGGATGAATGTGATTGAATGTTGAATCCTTCTATTTTTGGATGAATTGTTGATATTACATTAGTAATAAATGAGTAGTATCATTCTTTAAATATTGAATTATCTTACCATCTTGCAGCTATGTATATAATTATATTTACTAATAAAAGACACTCCAATGTGGGTGCATTGTGACTTAACAAGGGGGAACACTCCTCTGCAAGTGTTAGAAAAATTATCTAGCCAAACACTGTCACTGCAAGAGTGTGTGTCGACACAATTACATGCTCCTTAGGGGTTTGCTGCACCCTATCGTTACTACCCAAGAACAAGAGTATAGTAATGCAATGACATCTCTCATTCACATATAAAAAAATTAATGAAAAAAATTTTGATAAAAAAAATATGTATATTATTATACAATAAATGTTGTATTGGTTAAGAAGATTTAAGATTTAAAGTGTGATGCTAGCATTAGTGAAGTTGTAGTTCTGATTATTCATGCCTATAAATTGTCGGCCCAATATTCCAGCATTTGAATGCAATTTATACATTAGGATTCTACAGAATATAAGTGGCTATAATGATGATTGTGGTGACAAGAATTTGGATATAAATTTGCTAGCTTTTATTTACTTGAGGATAAGTAAAAACTCAAGTTTGGGGGTGTGATAGCATTAAAAATGACATTTATTTTCTCCTTGAATTAGTGTATAATTTGTTCTTTTTGTATCATATTTAGCCTACATTTTCAACATTTCATACTTAGTATTTGCATTTTCTAAATCAGCGTTGTATGATCTTACTTTCTTTCATTTTATTCCTTTTGTGATACTAGTGTCGCTGTATTGAATATCAGTTTTGCATCTAAAGTTGTCAGCGCAAAAATCCACCTTAGAAGATCGGTGTAGGATAGCATTCAAAGATGTGGCCACAAGTTTGATTTAGAATTATGGCTAAATATGTCACTACATAAATGCTTCTATATTTTATCAGGGATTTTACACTGCTAACACATTCAGAAGCACCAGTGCAGGAGAATGTCAAGTTGTCGCAGCAAATTTAAATCATAATTTGCGTCTAGAGATGTCGCGATAATCTGCAATTGCCTAATGCACAAACCAGATCTGTCTGAGTGCACAGCTAGCAATAACAAACTTGTACAACTACAAAAAGGGAGTTAGATCTGAGAGGGGGTAGACCTGTGCTTTTTAGTGATTATTAATAGAGTGGAGAGAGAGAATATGAGAATCAAGCTATGAAGAATTCAATTCCACAATTCTCTCATTTTTATCAAAGTAAGCTGCCATGGAAGCTTGACTTCCGAGGAGGGTAATCTAACGCAACAAGGAGGCGACTACTCCTGATGAGGAGTGCTTAGGTGCGATGCAAGAGGAGCTATTACGGGAGGATTCTAGTAGACTAGGACTAGCATGCTTCAATCTCTTACTCTCCTCTTGTGTCGCACTTAGGGGCTCCCCGTCAAGATCATATTTGTCTTCTTCTACACGTCGGTTTGCCCTTGAGAAGTCTAAGCTTCCATGGTCGCAACCTTAAAAGATGGATTGTAGAAGAAAATATCTGAAAGAAGACTCTTTTCTCTCTCTCCTCATGAGTATTTATCTTCAACTGAATAGTACAAGTGTCCTTTCCTCCAAATCTAGCAATATCTAGCCATACCAGTTAGTTACACCAGATTGGATAGCTCACGCATTTCTGGTTTTTATCCAGACAACTATTAGATGCGGTGACAATTTTGGGTGCAACTCTGGACATGCTCATACAGTGACAACTCTGGAAATTTTGGACAAGTTTCTGCAGCGACAATTCTGGACATGCTCATGTAGCGACATTAGTAGTAAAATATAACAAAATTAAGGGCAACTAGGAAAAGGTCTATTGAGTTAGAAAATGCAATAAACTAAACTAAAAAATGCTAAAATATGTGCTAAGGATGACTAAATGGGAACAACTTAAACAATAAGTAAAGAAAAATCAATGGTTCTTTCTAGTACTATCACCATGACAATACCACACCTAAACTAGTTGCCACAACACCACTGTCCTAGATTGCTGAAGCAAGAAAATGCTGTCGATCAGCTGATTGATGAGATAATGAGGATAGATGATAAGGAAAAGGAGGATGACACTGTTCTAACACTAAAAAAGCGAAAGCTTAAAGGCAAACGACCTGCCCAGAAGTCCTTCTATATCAATTGAAAGGCGTAAAATTTTAAATTTTGTAGCCCCAAATTTTTTGTTTTTGTGATACATGTGTTTTTGTTTTTATTTTTGTCATAACATATTTTTGTTTGCATTCATTTGTTTTCATGCATTAAGTACAATGCATCCTTTAGGTTTGGGGGTGTGTTATTCCATTTAGTTGCATATATGTTAGTTTTTGTTTTATAGTTTGTCATTACATTTTTAGTTGCCATATTGAGATATTGCCACGATATATTTTTGTGAGAAATTTGTGAAGCCAAAAGGTATAGATATATTATTGATGTTTGATGAGGAATATAACCTTTAAAATTTAAATTTTTTGTAGGAGTGAATTAGGTAATTCAGATTAGGATAGTTGCCTAAAATTTATTTCTAAAAAATAAAAGGATTTTGAAATATTTGTGATTATTTTAAAGTATACATTTCTTAATAAAACATGGATTTTGTTTGAGCTAAGTGTTAAATGAGAAATGTTGAGGTAGTGATTAGAGAAAACGAAAATATTGTCAGTCCAATGCTCGACCATTCTGGGAAAGTCAGCAATTCTTTGTTTGCTACATCGTTTTGTTGATGAGAAAAGTATGCGTTTGAGTATGAATGCTTAAAGAAAAAATTGTTAAAAGAAAAAAATATAAAAAGAAAAATTATTTGTCGAGACACTTTGTTGTAGCAAGAGGCATAGAAGCCTAAGGAGATAGTTGTTTGCTCCATCCATCTTTTTAGTTGAAAAATTTGAACTACATGAGTGTATAAATTCAGATTTTGATGTGTTGTTAGCATGAAAATTAAGTTTTTGATCCACTGTAGTTGTCAAGTCTAACATTGCATGACAAAATGAATTCCCTAAGAGAAAAAATAAAATATTGTCTAAGGAAAATAAAGAAAAAAACTTAGTTGAATAAATGAAATAAGTTTTGAGGAAATATTTGCTTTAGATTTAATTAAATGTCAATTTAGAATTCTTTAACTTTAGATTGAAATTTTTGCATTGAATTTTCTGGATTTACCTATGACGCTGCTGCAAAGTTTTGCAATTACAAATGTTAATGAGATTTGCAATTACAAATGTTGATGAGAACTGAAATATTTGTTGTACTAGAAAGGTGTAAACAAAATTCTTGTGAAAATTGTCAAGGTTATTCTCTTTGCATTCATGCATACATGCATCGGCATATTTTGCTTGAGAACAAGCAAAAGTTCAGGTTTGGGGGAGTGATAACTCTTGAAAAGAGTTATATAACATACTGCGGTATGGTGCAGGAAGGAAGGTTCTACAAAATCTGGAGAATGAAGAATTGTTGGAGCAAAACTTTGCTGTCAAATGCTATAGAAAAATCAGGATTGCTGACTCAGTACAGTACAACACAACATTTGCTAGCTGTCAAAGGCACTAGAAGATTCCCTTAAAAATCAGATTTGAATGCCAGCTCAAATATGCTATAGCAAAGTCTGATCTGCAGATGTTGCTACAAAAATGCTCCAACAACTAGATTCTACTGCAGCAAAACCAGATCTGCAAATCTAAGAGAAGCACTAGAAGGATTCCTTGAAATCCAGATCTAACATGAAATAGGTGTGGCAAAGGTCCTATAAAAGCAACATTCTGATGAAGAAATCAAATATCAAAGATTTTATACAAGTAAGGCTAGAGTGTTGTTGCATTAGAATTCAGAAGGAGGGAAATTAGGATAGTCATACGGCGGATCTGAGGTGCAGAAGGCAGAGTTGTCAACCATCACTGGGAGCAGAGCTCGACAATGTTGTAGCAAAACCGCCAAAGCAAAGATATGTTACTATGGCGAAGCAAAGCAGAATCGGGAATGCTGGCACGATGTTCTTTTTGGGTCTCAATAAGGAATACTCTTTATCTTTAAATCCGTTTGTTAATTTGTGTGAACAACGAATTTCGCCCTTACACTTACTAGTTAAGGGATGAGTATTGCTGAAACTTTGTTTATGTTTATGAATGAATTACCGATGTGGTTCTATTAAATCTCTTCATTGATTTGTGACTCAGTTTTTTATAATTCTAAGTGCTTAAAATCATAGGAATAAGCTCTTGTTTTGCATGTGCATAATCTTGACCTATAGCGAGATCAATTTACTAGAGCATAAGTCAATGTAATGAGCATATATAGGAAGATATGTGTAGTAACTCTAATGAGATACGTTCATTAAAGATGAGATAAGATTTGTTGGGAAGAAGCATGATTTAGGAATATAATGTGTGTTCACTGTAAAATGTTGCTGCATGAAACAAGCACGTCATTACTTAGTCATTTTGAGATAATTTTGTAGAAGTAAATATTTGCTAAGACATTCGTAGATCTAGAACTTGGATCTACAATATTCCAGATTCATTGATTGCAACCTTGTCTTGTAATAAAGAGTTTGCCACTCGTCTCTACTAAGCTGGATAAGTACTTAGTAGATTTGATGCACTACTTGGATAAATCTTGATCAACTTTATTGTTTTACATTTTGTTATGACACGCACTTTGTAAACACACTTTATCTTGTTATCCCATTTAATTTTTGTATTCTTTTGTCAACAGTCTTAACAATTTATTCTGACTACCAATCTCTCTGAGGGTACGATACTTTACTTATCACTTTATTACTTGAAAGTTGTGTACACATGCACATTTGTGACTGCAATATTATTTTACACGCGACAATCGCCGTTGCCAAGGAGATTGGTCCAATTTAGTAAGATTTTTGTTAAATTATTGAGCTAACATTTGTTTTTGTTATGTTTAATTTTGTATGTTTTTGTTTTTACAAAATTTATCATAGTGTATGAACCAGATATTTTTAGAAAATTTGAAGTTGGATCTAGAAAAAATATATATATAGAAAAAATATATATATAGAAAAAAACATAATTTTTTTAAGAAAGAGAAAAAGAGAATTACGAAATATGGCTAGGACCGAGGTGTTTGATGATCGGGATAGACCAATACGAGAATATCTAATTCCTACTTTGGATGATCTATATCCTAGAACCTCAAGATTTTTGACTTGCATGAGTGATGCTAGAGAAATGGAGCTCAATGCCATAACATCCCAGGTATCTTTTTTGACTAATATGAGTAATTCCATGCAGAATGCTACAACAGTTGCAGAATGGAAATTTGCCGCGACATATTGTGATTATTGTGGAGGCAACCATGAGTAATGGGAATGCCCATCAAATCTAGCAAATGTGTACCACATGGGGAATTTCTATCGAAATGAAAATCCATATTCCCACACTTAAACACCAGGGTGGGAGTAACGTCCAAATTTTTGTTGGAACAATCAAGATGCTGGAAGTATAAACAATGATGTCTGACAGAATGCTGAGTGGTTCAATTATGATCAACCTTTGCTATGGCAAAATGTCCAGCAAAACGAAGCATCAGAGTTTTCAACAATTGAAAATTTGCTGAAACAATATATTTGAAAGAATGATGTTATGCTTCAAAGTCAAGCTGAATCCCTACGAGCTCTTGAATATCAAGTTGGCCAGATTGTGAACGCAATAAATTTGAGACCAAAGGAAACTTTTCCAATTGATATTGAGAATTCGAGATCACAAGGGCAAGAGCATTGTGAGGAAATCATTCCCAAAATTGAGAGTCAACTGAATGAAGTAGTTAAAGATGCTACAACAAAAGAAGATAGTTCAGATCTCGACAATGGAAAGACGTCAGAACAATCTAAAAAGCAAACTGCAGCTGAAGAGGTTAAAAAAATATTATTGCGGTCGAATCAGATCATTTTGTCGACATAAAACCTACAGCAAAACTACCTTATCAACTTGAAGATACATTGTCAAAGAAGCAAATATTGAGAGAAGTTGAAGCAATTGCACTTATTGAAGGGTGCACTACCATGACAAATAAATTACTTCCAGAATTTAAGGATCCCAAGAGCTTCATAATACACTATTTCATTGGTAATCGATATATTGAAAAGACATTATGTGATTCCAACGCAAGCATAATTTTGATGCCTAGATCCGTAATTAAGAAGTTACAGAATTGGAAAAAGCGCAAGAAAGAGTGGAAATTTTTTGGAACCATGAGGAGAATAAGAGGTAGCTTCAGAAAAAAATAAAAAAATAATTTTTTTTTACCAAGTTTGTTGCTGCAGAGTAAGAACACAAACACTTGAAGAAGGAACAAATCCCGTGTCTACACCGATTAAGGGGTAACTCTAAACTTTGCTCTAATTTTGCATTTGTTTTTATTTTGTCATAGCATAATTTTGTAAATTACTAGAGCATAGTAGAGTATTTGATTTAGATGATTGTTTAAAAGCCTTTGAACTTCTGAAGAAGCAACTAGTTGCTGCACCTATTGTCATAGCATTAGATTGGAATTTTCCATTTGAGCTAATGTGTGATGCTAGTGATTTTGCTGTTGGAGCAGTGCTAGAACAAAGAAAGGAAAAAAAATTTCATGCGATTTATTATATGAGTAGGACCCTTAATGATTTGCAACTCAATTACACAACAATGGAGAAGGAGTTGTTGGTAGTGGTCTTCGCATTTGACAAATTCAGATAATATTTTCTTGGCACAAAAGTGACAGTTTAAACAGATCATGTTGCGATAAAATATTTGATTGCAAAGAAGGATGTCAAACCAAGCTTGATTTGATGGTTTTTTCTGTTGCAAAAAAAATTATTTGGATCATCCTCAAACAAATAGAAAAGCAAAGATATCGAATTGAGAGATTAAGTCGATTTTAGAGGAAGTAGTGAATCCAACGCGTAAGGAGTGGTCATCAAGATTAGAGGAAGTTTTGTGGGCATAATGCACTGCCTTTAAAATGCCACTGTGAATGTTACCATTGAAGCTTGTCTATGTATCATGGAAGAGTTAAATTGCGGGCGTATGAGAATGCCGGATTTATAGCAAAATTTTGCTGAAGCAATAAGCATTATTTGGACGATACACTGTCACGACAGAAAAGTGCTATAACATTGTGAGATGTCGAATGATCTGGAGATAAGAGTTAATACAACAACTTTGTAATTTATGATGTGCAGCATTATCAGCACTGTTGGACCAATGGGAAGCAGTTGCGTCCATGCCATGACAATACCACACCTAAACCAATTACCACAACACCACTGTCTTAGATTGCTGAAGCAAGAAAATGCTGTCGATCAGTAGATTGATGAGATAACGAGGATAGATGATGAGGAAAAGGAGGACAACATTGTTCTAACGCAACAAAAGTGGAAGCTTAGAGGCAAATGAATTGCCCGGAAGTCCCTCTGCATCAATCGAATGGGGTAAAACTTTAAAATTTGTAGCTCAAAAATTATTTTTTTTGTGATACATGTGTTTTTGTTTTTGTTTTTGTTTTTATCATAACATATTGTTGCTTGCATTCATTTGTTTTAATTGATTGAGTACAATGCATCCTTTAGGTTTGGGGGTGTGTTGTTCCATTTAGTTGCATATATGTTAATTTTTGTTTTATAGTTTGTCATTAAATTTTTAGTTGCCATATTGAGATATTGCCATGATATATTTTTGTGAGAAATTTGTGAAGCCAATAAGGTATAGATATATTACTGATGTTTGATGAGGAATATAGCCTTTAAAATTTAAATTTTTTGTTGGAGTGAATTAGGTAATTCAGATTAGGATAGGTGCCTAAAATTTATTTCTAAAAATAAAATGATTTTGAAATCTTTTTGATTATTTTAAAGTATATATTTCTTAATAAAACATGGATTTTCTTTGAGCTAAATGTTAAATGAGAAATGTTGAGGCAATGATTAGAGAAAACAAAAATTTTGTCACTCCAATGCTCGACCATTTTGAGAAAGTTAGCAATGCTTTGTTTGTTCCATCGTATTGTTGATGAGAAAAGTATGCGTTTGAGTATGAATACTTAAAGAAAAAATTGTTAAAAGAAAAAATATAATAAGAAAAAATCTTGGTAGGGACACTTGTCGCGTGTAAAATAATATTGCAATTGCAAATGTGCAAGTGTACACAATGCAATTAATACAATGATAAATAAAGTTTCGATCCCACAGAGAGAATGGTATTCAGTAGGAATTTGTTAACTGCTGACAAAATAATTTGTGCTTAGAAATTAAAATGTGTTAACAAGGAAAAATGTATTTGCAAAGTGCGTGTCATAAAAAAATGCAAAACAAAATCAAATTGATCAAGATTTATCCAAGTAGAGCATCAAATCTACTAGGTACATATCAAACTTAGCAAAGATGAGTTACAAAATCTTTAGCACAAGACAAAGTTGCAATCTATAAATCTGGAATATTACATATCCAAGTTCTAGATCTATGAATGCCTTGACAAATATCTGCTTATACAAAATTATCTCAAAATGACTAAGCAATGATTATGCTTGTTTAATGCAACAACTTTTTACACCGAACACACATTATATTCCTATAACATGCTTCAACCAACAAAAATTATCTCATTCTTAATGAATGCAACACCTAAGTGTTACTACACTTATCTTTCGATTTATGCTCATTACATCGACTTATGCTCCAGTAAATCCATCCTGTTGTAGGTCAAGATTATGTACATGCAAAACAAGAGCTTATTCCTAAGATTTCCAACATGTAGAATGATCAACAACTGAGTCACAAACCAATGAAGATATATAATAGAACGATATCGGTAAATTCATTCATAAGCATAAAACATAGTTTCAACAATATTCACCCCTTAACAAATAATTGTAAGGGCAACAATTCATTGTTCACACAAATTCACCAAACATATTTAAATATAAAGAGTACTCCTTGTTATTACCCAAAAAGAACATCAGACCCACATTCCTGATTCTACTTTGCTTCGCCATAGCAACATATATTTGGTTTGGTGGTTTTGCTACAACAAGGTTGAGCTCCTCTCCCAACGACCACTGACAACTCTGGCTCTGCATTTTAGATCCGCCATGTGACTCTCTTAATTTCCCTCCTTCCGGATTCTAACTCAATAGCACTCAAGCCTTACTTGAATAAAATTCTTGATATCTTTTCCTTCATCCAAATGTTGTTTATACAAGAGCTTTGGCCACACAATCACGTTGTCAAATTCGATTTTCCAGGGGTTCTATAGCCTCTTAGAGCTTCTAATGCAGACCATAAATAAATCGAGTTTACTTCAATAGAATCTTTTATAAATCGCCAATAAAAACCAGCATGCCCAAAGTAGGTGGCGGAAGATTCTCAATTAGCTAAATTTTTTGCTTTGTCAACTGCTATTCCTTGGTTTGAATTTTTCTGACCAAGCATAATGCCTTCACAAACCATAAAGTGGCATTTTTCCCAATTTAAGACCAAGTTTGTTTCTTCACAATGCTTTAGAACAACCTCTAAATTATTCAAGCAATCCTCAAATGTATTTCCAAAAACCAAAAAATCATCCATAAAGACTTCTAAAAATTTCTCCACCATGTCCAAAAAAATTACCATAATACAAAGTTGAAAAGTTGCTGGCGCATTACATAGTCTAAATGACATTCTTCTAAAAGCAAAAGTTACTTACGGACACATGAATGTTGTCTTTTCTTGGTCTTCAAGTGCTATGGCAATTTGATTGTAACCTGAATAACCATCAAGGAAACAATAATATGTCTTACTTGCAAGTCTATCCAACATTTGATCTATAAACGGCAAAGGAAAATGGTCCTTCCTCGTAGCTTTGTTGGGTTTCCTATAGTTCATGCAAACTCTCTATCATGGGACAGTCCTAGTAGGAATCAACTCATTATTGTCATTACGTACGACCACCTTTTTTGGGGACATATTGAACTGGACTAACCAAAGAACTATTAAATATTGGGTAGATTATTCCAACATCCAGCCATTTTATTACCTCCTTCTTGACAACTTCTTTCATAATCAGATTCAGCCTCCTTTGCTGCTTTATCGAATTCTTATAACAATCTTTCAACAAAATTTTGTGCATGAAAAATGCTGGACTAATTCCTTTAATATCAGCTATAGTCCAACCTATTGCCTTTTTAAACTTCTGCAAAACTCCTAATAGTTGCTCTTATTTCTCTTTCTTCAAACCTACAGAAATAACTACTGGCAAAGTTTTGTTATCACATAAAAATGCATATTTCAAATGTATTGGCAAAGGCTTTCAACTCAAGTGTTGAGGGTTCAATAATAGAAGGCTTTGGTGCTTTGAAAGCACGATCAGATAAATCTAAAGATTCAAACCTTCTTCTTGGCCTATCTACAATATGCTTGACATCACAAATTTCTGAAACTTCAGCTTCAATGTCTTCACAAATATCTATAACAACATCAGTAACATCAGTATTGTTACAACAAAAATTTGCTAAATTTTCTTCCACAACTACCACTTCTACATTGATCATGTGACATTCTTCAGATGATATGAATTAAACACATTAAATGTAACTTGCTACTCATTAACTCTCATAGTTAACTCACCTTTTTGCACATCTATTAAAGCTCTACCCATAGCTAAACATGGTCTACCCAAAATTACGGGAACTTCTTTATCATCCTCAAAGAACAAAATAATGAAATCTACAGGGAAAATAAATTCATCAACTCTTACCAACACATCTTCAATCTTACTCTCCGGATGTGCGAATGAGCGATCTGCTAATTGTAACATCACCATCGTAGGTCTCGCTCTTCCAATTCCAACTTTCCTAAAAACTGACATTGGCATTAGATTAATACTAGCACCTAAATCACATAACACCTTACCAATGTAGCTGTTACCAATAGCACAAGGAATAGTAAAATTCCTTGGATCTTTTAACTTTGGTAGTAACTTATTCACCAACATTATCGTACACACTTCAGTAAGCGCGACGGTCTCGAATTCACCCAATCTTTTCTTTTTAGACAAAATGTCTTTCATGAATTTCATGTAATTGGGCATATGCTCCGATGCTTCCTTAAGAGGAATATTAATGTGCAACTGTTTCAACACTTCCAAAAACTTCTTAAATTGAACATCTTGCTTCGATTGTTCAAATATATGCGAAAATGGTGGCGTAATCTTTTCTTTTGCCTAATGGAAAGATTTTGTCTTGACGTTATCCTTAACATTAACAATATCATGTTTTTCTTCTTTACTTGTCTCTACCACTTTCTGAACACTTTCATTTTCAGCTTCCAACATAACATCTTCCAACTCTCTTTTTGCTTCAACATTACTTCTTGCTCTAGCATCTAATTTTGGACTTCATCATCTGTTATAGCAAATTCGTCATCATAAACATCATCAACAAATAATTGATTACCTATAAGTGAAATGGCTTTGCAATGCTCCTTTCCTTGCAACCTTGGATTCTTAGTATCACTTGGCACTGCTCCTTGCGGACGTGAATTCATTGCATTAGCAAATTGCCCAACTTGATTTTTGATAGCATTAGAAAAGACCATTAATTTCTCCTTATTTAGAGTATAATTTGTTGCCTTTGTACCATGTTTAGCATACATTTTTAGCATTTTATATTTAGTAAATGCATTTTCTAAGTTAGTGATATTTGGTGTAAACTTCTTTCATTTTATTATACTAATGCTACTAATGTCGCTACATTTAGTGTCAATATTGCTTCTTGAGATGTCAGTGTAGGGATCTATCTTAAAAGATCAAAACAGGAAAGTGTTCAAGGCTGTCGCCGTAATTTCAATCTAGAATTGCACCTAAACATGTCACTGCATGAGCACTCCCAGATTACATCAGGGACTTTTGTGTGAACATATCTAGAAGCACTAGTGCATGAGGATATCACAATTGTCGTAGCAAATTAAAATCTAAATTTACGTCCAGAAATGTCGTGACAACCTGTAAATGCTTACTGCATATACCAAATCTGAGTGAGTGTACAACTGGATTAACTAACTTGTACAGCTGTAAGGAAGTTAGATCTGAGAGAAGAAGGACACATGTACTTGGCAGTAAAGATAAATACTAAGGAGAGAGAGAAGAGGAGGATCATCTAGCTCGTGAAAAATCAATTTTGTTTTCTCATTTTTTTTCTTAAGCTTGCTTCCATGGCAACTTAATTATCCTGGAGGGTGAACTGACTGTGAAGAGAAGGCAACATCCGCTCCTAACGAGGAGTGCTATAAGTGTGACGCAAGAGGAACATTAGGAAAGAGTTCTAGTAGGCTAGGAATAGAATGCTTCAACATGTTCTTTATTTCCTCTTAAACGTTGATAAATTCTGATGGACTTAATTGTGTATGGAAGTACCTTTTAATTTTAGATCTAAATTGATTTCTGTCCAAATCTTCATATATGTTTATCTTTGCATTTAATTGCTTGATCACGGAAGTGTTATTGCAGTTGCTGAACTAGAAAGTGCGATCACAAGTTAAATTAACAAGCAAGACAACAGAAGATGCTTGAGACACGAAGGAATTCTGGTCACTTGTTCTCGAATGCAAAGTATTGGTAGCATTAGAAGGTGTGGCTAATACTAGTATTTGGGTCTTGGATAAACAGAGAAGTCAAAGTGAGTAAGATCTCATTAAGCTTAAATGCAGCGACAATTTATTTATCATTTACCTTGTGCTCACATTTAGTGATTGTCGACTTATCAAGTCAGGGATCCCCCTATTCTATCATCATTGTTTTATTTCTTTAAATTCCTTAATTTGCATCAGCAAAATATCTCAAACTTTCACTATATTTTCTTATTAAATTGTTTTGACATATTGTATCATAGACTCACAACAATTGCTTTGACAGTTTTGATTCATTCTAATTTTGTAGTCTGTGATTTAATTACGCTGACATTATTCCTTACAATTCCTTTTATGCTAACTTTAATTTCTTCGACAATTATATCATCAACAACCATCTTTGTGGGATCAATATCTGATAGCTAAAACCTATCAACTATACTTATAGTGTTCGCTTGCACCAATTGCTGTGACGTTCATAGTGCGATCAAGTTCTGGAGCCGTTATCGGGGATGGCGTTTGTTTGATGTTTATTTTTGTAGTTGTAGTTATTCTTTGTTTCCTGATTTTTATTTGTTACTAATTTGTTTTTGTTGACTTAAATCCTTTCAATTTTTAGGTATTTTATGACCACTAGGAGAAATCCTGAAAATATTGTTGGCTTAGATCCGAAAATTTAAAGAACTATTTGAAGGAGAAGACAAGAATAAAGGAATATGACTTTACTTGGAAATGATGATATACCATAATTGCCGCCACAAAATCTTGTTCCTCTAATACAGCCATAAAATTTAAATAACCCACCGCTGCCATAAGAAAAACAAATACAAAACAGAACAATCAGAGACTCTGCTTTTCCTATGTTGGATGACTTGTAACCAGGGGTTGTTAGACCAGCTATCCAAGTTGGGAATTTCAAGTTAAAATTGGTTAATGTTTCAAATGTTAAATTCGAATGGGTAATATGTTGGTTTGCCTCATGAGGATGCGAGAGAGCATCTTAAATATTTTCTGTTAATTTGTGCTTCTTTTTGTCAGCATGGTGTTCCTGATGATGCCTTGAAGATACAACTATTTCCTTATTCATTGCAAGGAAGGGCTCATACCTGGTTCTTGGATTACCTGCTGGATCTATTACATCGTGGAATGCACTTGTAACTCAAATTTTTTTACGATTTAATCCACCCACGATGAGTGTTCGATTAAGGAATGATATTACTACTTACCATCAACTAGATGATGAGAATCTGCATACCACATGGGAGCGTTACAAAACTTTGCTTCGACATTGTCCCATGCATGGAATCTAACAAGAATCACAAATCAAAATTTTCTACAATGGACTAAATGCACAGACAAGAAATTTTTTCAATGCATCTGCAAATGGTCCTTTGTTGGATTGCACCTATGATGAGGCCGTGCGAATTTTGGAGAGAAATGTGCAAAATGATTATCAATACCTAATTTCTCAAGCTACTCAAGTAAAAATGAATCCTAGAGTTATTGAATTAGATGTCATATAAGCTTTAAGTGCACAGGTATCTTTGTTGGCTAATATGATTAAAAACATGAAAGGGACTAGTGACTTTGCTCCCATTCAAGTTACTCAGTAATTGGATGTCCCGACATTTTGTTGTGAAATTTGCGGTGACAATCATAGCTAAGAGGATTGTCCACAGTATGCAGAAAATATGTTCTATGTTAATAACATCAGAAGAAACTCGTATGGTAACTCTTATAACAGTTCAACCAGGAATCAACAACCTTTGGGGAATCAAAATACGTCCACATTTTGATATGGAAATTCCTTAAGTCAAGAAAATTTTCGACAAAGAAGTTACAATTAGTAGCAAAATTACAATCACAATTCTTAGGTGTAGGCACATCATGATCAAATGTAGTCACATGCTCAAATACGGTAACATGCTCGTTTGCAGCCACAGCAAACTGCAATAATATGACTATGCAAGGATAGCATCAACAACAACAACAGCAGTACTCTCAACCACGAGCAGATCCATTAGCTACCCTTGAAGCTTTGATCCGTGAACATATTAAAGGAATTGAAGCTATTGTGTAGGGAAATTATTCTTCCATCCGAGCGTTGGAAGCACAATTAGGACAACTAGCTTTTAATATGAGCATGAGTCCACCAGGTGCTTTACCCAGGATGTTGAAAATCCAACTCAAAAGGGGAAGGAGCATTGCAAAGCTATTACTTTTTGAAGTGGAAAGAAAATTGTTGAACAAAGCAGCAATTCCAATACAGCACCTGTCGACACAAATGAAATAGAGCAACGAGGAAAAGTTGTATTCAAAGAAGAAACATTAGAGCTAAAAGAAGAAGAGCCACTAGTAATTACACCCATGCCTACTATTCGACCTCCAAGACTATCGATGCAATTACCAATGTTGACGCAACCGGTTGTATCACAACAACCTAATGTCACTATACCTTTGTCGTTTCCACAATGATTCAAGGAAAAAGAACACGATGGAGAATATCAAAAGTTTTTGGCCACTTTGAAACAATTACATGTTAATATGCCTCTTGTCGATGCTCTTGTGCAGATTCCTAGCTATGAGAAATTTATGAAGTAGCTTTTATCCAAGAAAAGGAAGTTGACTGACATCGAGACAATTGCCCTCACAAAAGGTTGCAGCACTGTACTGACAAATAGATTGCCACCCAAGATGAAAGATCTTGGTAGTTTTACAATTTCATGCTCTATTGGAAATCATTATTTAGGCAAAGCTCTCTGTGATCTAGGAGCAAACATCAACCTTATGCCCTTATCAACATTCCAGAAATTCGGAATTGGTCACATGAAACTCACTGTGGTGACATTGCAGCTGGCGGATAGATCTTTTGTACAACCTTAAGGACAAATTAAAGATGTTCTCGTCCAAGTAGATAAGTTTGTGTTCCTAGTAGATTTTTTTATTCTTGATTGTGAAGCTGATAAGGAAGTACCAATAATTTTGGGACACCCATTTCTTGCTACAGGTCACACTCTTATAGACATATTCAAGGGTGAGTTAATTATACGACACAATGATGAACACTTTACCTTTAGTGTCTTTGAAGCAACTCCTTGTAGGAGAAAGAGCAATGTCATCGTATTGATGTACTGGATGAATTAATTACGGAGGAATTTAATAAGCGAAGTACAACAGCTTTAGAAGAATTTGCGGAGATAACTGAAGACAATTTTCTACTTGAATGCAACCACAAGGCTGAAGCAAATATGGTTGAGCATAGGCATGGTTGGCAGATGGAATCTTTAGATTTGATCGATAAGACAATTCCTATATTTAAACCGTCTATTGAAGAAGCTCCAACTTTGGAGTTGAAACCATTGCCAACACATTTAAAATATGTTTTCCTTGGTGACAATGTGCCAGTAATTGTCTCTACAAATCTCAACGCAAGTTAATAGGAGAAATTAATCAAAAAACTGAAGCAACATAAGCGTGCCATCGCCTGGAGCATTGCGGATATCAGAGGCATTAGTCCCTCTTTTTGCATGCACAAGATCAAGATGGAGGACGAGGGAAAGCAGTCCATCGAATAGCAATGTAGGTAAAATGAGAAAATGAAGGAAGTTGTAAAAAAAGAGATCATCAAATGGTTGGATGCTGACATTATTTACCTAATTTCTGAAAGTACATGGGTGAGCCCAGTCTAATGCGTTCCAAAGAAGAGCGGTATTATGGTGGTAAGTAATGACAAAAATGAATTAATCCCTACTCGCATTGCTACAGGTTGGCGAGTTTGCATGGACTACCGCCGTTTGAATGCTACCACAAAAAAAAATTACTTCCCACTTCCCTTCATTGATCAGATGCTGGATAGGCTTACTGGCAAGGCCTATTACTATTTTCTTGGTGGATATTCTAGTTACAACCAGATTGCAATTGCGCTGGAAGACCAAGCAAAACAACTTTTACTTGTCCATATGGAAATCTTTTCTGATATGATTGAAGATTCGTTGGAGGTATTCATGGATGATTTTTTTGTTTATGGTCACACTTTTGATAAATGCGTTGATAATTTAGCTAGAGTGTTAAAGCAATGCAAGGACACTAATTTGGTGCTAAATTGGGAAAAATGTCACTTCATGGCAACTGAAGGCATTGTTCTTGGGCATTGTATCTCTTGTCAGGGCATCGAAGTAGACAAGGCAAAGGTGGAGATTATTGAGAAGCTGCCCCCACCTATTAATATAAAGGGAATAAGGAGTTTTCTCAGCCACGCAGGATTTTACAGGCGATTTATCCGAGATTTCTCAAAAATTGCAAAACCTCTCTACTTAGTGTTGGAGCAAAATAAAAAGTTTTTGTTTGATGCTGCCTGTCTGAAAGCATTTGTAAAGATTTAGCAGCAATTAGTGCAGGCACCTATTGTCGTCGCACCGGACTGGTCACGATCGTTCGAAGTTATGTGTGACACGAGCGACTATATAGTAAGTGTAGTGCTTTGACAACGCAAAGATAAGTATTTCATATAATATATTATGCTAGCAAAACTCTTACTGAAGCGTAGGCCAATTATACAACCATAGAGAAAGAGTTACTGGCAGTAGTTTTTGAATTTGACAAATTTCGTTCTTATCTTGTCAACGCAAAAGTTACAGTATATACTGACCACTCTCCATTGAGATATGTCTTTGCCAAAAAAGATGCCAAACCAAGACTGATTCGATGGATCCAACTGTTATAAGAATTTGATATTGAAATTAAGGATAAAAAAGGATCAAAAAATCAAGTAGTAGATCATTTATCCCGTCTAGAATTCGGGAGTGAAGATGGTAAAACCTCATAAATTATCGACGCATTTCCAGACGAGAAGTTCTTTTCTGTCAATGCATCCCTATGGTACACGGATGTTGTTAATTATTTGGTCTATGGAAGACTACCACTGATTGCAACTGGTCACAAAAAGGTAAGATTTCTTCGAGATGCTGCAAAGTATTACTAGAATGAGCCATACCTGTTTAAGGTATGCACCGACAATATTATTCTTCACTGTGTCCCTGAAGAAGAAATGCTTCCTTTCTTGAAGCATTGCCATGATGCTCCATATGGAGGTCATTTTGGTGGTGTTAGGACTATTGTAAAGATCCTTCAGTCAGGATTTTATTGGCCATCATTGTTTCAAGATGCCCATAACTTTGTTTAATAATGCGATAAGTGTCAGCGTACTGGATCGATATCTCGACACAACGAGATGTTGCAATAGCCTATTATGGCAGTTGAGCTTTTTGACGTATAGGGTATGGATTTCATGGGATCGTTTCCCAATTCTTTTGGAAATGTTTATATTCTGGTCGCTGTCGATTATGTCCCCAAATGGGTCGAAGCAATTGTTGTCGCTAAATATGATGCTCGAACAATATTGAAATTCTTTCACACATACATCCTCACTCGATTCGACACATCTAAAGCATTAATCAGTGACCAAGGCACTCATTTTCATTGCAATCAAGTTGCGACTGCATTAAAACGTTATGGTGTTAAACATCAAATGGCAACCACATTTCATCCACAAACGAATGGCCAAACTGAAGTATCCAATCGCCAAATTAAAAATAACCTTGAAAAGGTGGTGAATCCATCCAAACAAGATTAGTCTTCAAGGCTCAATGATGCATTATGGGCGCTTCGCACAGTGTATAAAACACCATTAGGAATGTCACTGTTATCAGCTTGTATTTGGTAAATCCTATCACTTGCCAGTGGAGCTTGAACATAAAGCCATGTGGGCAATTAAGCAAGTAAATATGGATTATGATGCTATTGGACAAAAGAGACTGTTAGACATTTCTGAATTAGAGGAGATTCACTGAAATGCATACGAAAATGTTACCATATACAAAGAAAAAACTAAGAGATGGCACGACAACATCATTTTACGACGTCAAATTTTTGCAGGTCAGTCGGTACTTTTATTTAATTCGCGCTTAATATTGCATCTTGGAAAATTGCATTCCAGATGGTCAGGGCCACTCAAAGTTGTCGAAGCATTTACTCATGGTGCGGTGACTATTAAAGACTTAAATGATGGGCACCAATTCAAGGTAAATGGCCAACGGGTGAAGCATTATCTCAGCCCAGACGACCACGAGCAGAACGAGACAATTAATCTGGTTACATTTGCTTAATTTGTCATTACATTTAGTCCATTTACTTTTCGTATTTTATTTTATTTCAATTATGTTCTTTAGTTATTTTGAAGGAGTAAAAGATACTCTTTTTGTCGACGCATAGAAAAACCTTCTTGTCGACGCAAATTAATTGCTAACTCATAACAGTACAATGTTTCAGGAAAGAATCATAACATTCGATTCACCCTTCTCCCCAACCATCGGATCGATTTTGAAAGGACAATCCGTGTCATTGCATTTATTGGATACAAACATAGCATCCTATCCCTACAGTGGCTACCAACACGCTTTTCATCTTCGTTTTTCATTCCTTATATGAACACCCCATTGTCCCGATAGTGTTCTCCACAACCACAATTTTCATTGTTGCTGCAAATCTTCTCTTCTTAAGCTTTCTAGTATCCTGCAACTTTTATTCTCTTTATATCATAGAATCATGGCACGTACGAGAGGATAAAAAACCCCTTCCAAATCGACCGTCGAATCTTCTACTGTGGTAGTTTGCGATAATGAGTAGCAGCCGATCAAAGGACCAGTCTTATTCCATACTAAGGCTGCTAAGGACCGCTTTCATGATATCATGTTGAAGCGGAATTGTCATCCAGAATGAGGGTTCCAGCTGTCACCACTTCTCACTCTAAGTAAACAAGTCCACCGGACCATCTCGCGATTGGGGTGGGAAATGTTTTGTACCCATCTTGAAGGATACTCTCCATTCCTTGTTAAGGAATTTTATGCTAACTTGATTGATAAGGATTAAGAGTTTGTTTTTGTTTGAGAGGGACTGGTGCCCTAGGGTGCTGCAGACATCAATTCCTTGTATAACGTTTATGCTGGGGAAGATGAACATATCGCCTTCTTAGAACAACTGACTGAAGAGGGTGTTGACATGTTAATGAGTGATTTATGCGTTGATGGTGCCATCTGGATAGGCAACAACCCCAATAACTATACCATGCATCATCGATTCCTCACTATGGAAAGTAAGGTATGGTTCCACTTTATTAATTGTCAATTTTTGCCTTCAACTCACAGGACCATGGTTACATTAGATCGAATGTGTCTCATTCATTCGATTATTAAAGGCTGTAGAATAGATGTCGGTGCAATCCTGCATTAGGAGATTACAGAATGCGTAGCCAAACAAACAGGTATTTTGCCATTCCCCTCACTTATAATGCAATTGTGTCGAAAACGAGGTGTTGTGCCTCATGAGAGAGAGGAGTTCTTGGACAATAAGGGACCAATCAATGATGCATCGGTAGAGCGTATGACAAGGGGGAAGGAGACCCTTGTGGTGAAAGAAGCTGCCCTAAAGAAAGGAAAGAGAAAAACAAAGAAGGAAGAAAAATAACCTCGTGGCCTCACAAATCTTTAATTATGGAGGAAAATTGCAGAGATCGAGTAGTTGGTTGACAGAATCAGTGTGCGGCAAATCAAACTTGTCACCACAGTTTAGGAAATGCACACTCGCAAAATTTATTCTATGCCTACACCAGGGCATGGAATAGTGCAATTATCAACACATTACGCAGCATTAGCAAGCATTCTCTGCCAGAATTCCTAATGTTTCCTCCTATCATCAGGGAGGCAACGCCATCAACTGAAAGAGCTGCTTCGAAAGGCAAGGACCAATCTACTTCTTCCCCATAAATAGTCCATATATCTGATGATGATAACCAGGACGTGAATTCAAATGATGCTGAAAATTGCTTCCACAACATTGCCAACCTTTTTGAAGATGAATTTTCCAACAGCCTAGGAGCAAATATGGCTGAAAAGGAAGCCAATGTTGATGAGGAACACACGACTGTGGAATCTATGGGTATTGAGGAAGAGAAATAAGAAGAGAAGGAGGAGGAAAAGGAAGAAAGAAAAGAAGGAGAGAAGGAAGAAATTTTTGTCGCGATAAATTTGCTCGAAGAATTTATCGCAGCACCCAAAGATGTGGGTGCAATTGATGAAGAACTGGCGCAACCTGATGAGAATCAATCCGAGGCAGTGATAGTCAATAATGAGGATTTCAATTGTCTGGCTATAGTGCCCTATGTGGCACCCCTGCTTGAAATACACCCTTTTGATGTCACCATTGATGAAGCCAGCACACAACCAAATGTGAAGGAGCAATCTACCGACCCGATTTAGCCAAAAGAATGAAAATGCAAGCGCAAGGATAAGAAGAAGCACAAGGAGGAGTGCCACAAGAAGAAGAATAAGACCAAAGCAGCCATATCTTCGGCTGCACATCATTAAGTTAGTCTTTAATTTATTCAGTACATAATTTTGTTGCACATCATGTAGTTGTAATTTCATTGTCATCAATTGTCCCTGCATTTTATTTGTCTTTTATTTGTCGACGCATTTGCATTGTAGTTGCATTTCCATGTATATTTGTATATTAATGTTAGTGCATTGGGGATAATACAAACTCTAAGTTAGGGGGAATGAATATGGATTGGAAATGCAATTGCACTGACATTTCTAAAAATTCTTTGTTCTTTTTAGTTTAATGAAAGTATGCAAGGTTATGAAAAATGTGGCTACAAATTTTTCATTTGATGCTTAATTCTTGAATTATGTGAGATGCTAATACATGAATTGGATGAATGTGATTAAATGTTGTATCCCTCTATTATTGGATGAATGGTTGAAATTGCATTAGTAATAAATGAGTCGTATCATTATTTGAATCTTGGAATAACTTGCCATCTACAACTATGTATATATAATTAGAACTATTAATAAAAGACACTCCAATGTGGGTGCATTGTGACTTATCAAAGCGGAACATCTAATGCAAGTGTTAGAAAGAGTAATCTAGCCAAAGGTTGTCATTGCAAGAGTGTGTGTCGGCACAATTACATACTCCCTGGGGGTTTGTTGCACGCCATCGTTACTCCTTAGGAACAAGGCTATATAGTAATGCAACGACATCCCTCAGTCGAATAAAAAAAAGAAAAAGGGAAAAGAAAGGAAAAAACAATATGTTTATATAGTAAATGATGTGTTGGTCAAGAGAATTTAAGATTTGGAGCATGATGCTAGTATTTGTAAAGTTGCAATTTTGATTATTCATACCTATAAATTGTCAGCGTAATTTTTTATCATGCGAATGTAATTTATACATTAGGATCTCAGAAAATTCAAGTTGCTAGAATGATTATTGCTTCGACAAGACTTTTGATATGATCTTGTTAGCTTTTGTTTACTTGAGGACAAGTAAAAACTCAAGTTTGGGGGTGTGATAGCATTAGAAAATATTGTTAATTTATCCTTATTTAAAGTATAATTTGTTCCCATTATATCATGTTTAGATGCATTTTTAGCATTTTATATTCTGTAATTGCATTTTCTAAGTCAGATGTTTGGTTTAATTTTCTTTAATTTTGTCCTACTTTGCTATTAATGTCACCACATTTAGTGTTCAGTTTTGTGTCTAAATATGTCAATGCAAGAATCTATCCCAAAAGATCAACGCAGGAAGGTGTCCAAGGTTGTCACCATAATTTAGAATCCAGGATTGTGCCCAAACTTGTCGCCGCATGAACAAATCCAGAAGTACCAGTGCTTGAGAATATCAAGGTTATCGCAGCGAATTAAAATCTAAATTTGCGTCAAGAGATGTCGTGACAACCTTTAACTACTTGCTGAATGCACCAAATCTGCGTGAATGTACAGCTGTATTAACTAACTTGTATATCAATAAGGAAGTTAGATCTGAAGAAGAAGGACACCTATATTTGGCATTAAAGATAAATACTGATAAAAAAAAGAAAAAAAAGGAGGGAGGAATCTTGAAGCTTGTGACAAAAATCTTGCTCCTGGAGGGTGAACTAACTGTGATGAGAAGGCAAGTCTTGCTCCTGACGATGAGAGTTCCTAAGTGCAACACAAGAGGAGCATTAGGGAAGAGTTTTAGTAGGATAGGAATAGAATGCTTCAACTTGTTCTTTATTTCCTCTCAAATGCTGATAAATTCTAATGAAGTTAAATTTGTATGGAAGTACCATTTAATTTTAGATCTAATTTGATTTTTGCTCAATTTTCTCTTATCTGTTTATATTTGGATTAAATTGCTTAATCACGGAAGTGCTATTGCAGTTACTGACATTGGAAAGTGTAGTGACAAATTAAATTAACAAGCAAGACAATGAAAGTTGCTTGGGGAACGAATGAATTTTGGCCACTTGTTCTTGAATGCAAAGCATTACCAGCACTAGAAGGTGTGGTTAATGTGAGTATTTGAGTCTTTGATAAACAAGAAAGTCGTAGTTGGTAAGATCTCATTAAACTTAATTGCGGCGATAATTTATCTATTATTTACCTTGTCGTCACATTTAGTGGTTTGCCGACTTATCAAGTCAAGGATCCCCCATTCCATTATCATTGTTTTTACTTCTTTAATCTTTTTAAATTGCATCGACAAATTATCTTCAAACTTTCATTGCATTTCTTATTAATTTGCTTCGACATATTTTATTACAGTATTGCAATATTTGCTTAACAGTTTAATTCATTAATTTTTACACTCTTTATTTTAATTGCACTGACATTATTTATGTAATTTCTCTTATTTTAACTTTAATTGAATAAAAAATTATAAGCATAATTAACCATCTCTGTGGGATCGATATTTGATAGTTCTAATTCTATCAACTATACTTGCATCGAAAAGTGTTTGCTTTCACAATTGATGTGACGTTCATAGCACAATCAAGTTTTGAAAAACTTGATTCACATTATGAACGTCACAACAATGTGCAAGATCGCGCTATGAACGTTACATCAATTGTGCAAGCGAACACTTTTCGATGCAAGTATAGTAGACAAGTGAATCTACTGGATATCGATCCCACGAGGATAGGTGTTTGTTGTCTAAAATTATTGGTGCATTATATAAGTAAAATGCAATAAATTGTGAGAATGGTTGTTGGAGCAATAATGTGAAAATAAATATATAATGTAATAAAGGTAAAACGGGATCCACAACGTGAATAGTCAGCATAAAACTAAGTGTGGCTTACAAGGTTAAGAATAACAGGTAATTTGTCAGCGTAATAAAGTGCAATGAACATCTTACCAAACATGGATTTTCTATTAGATCTATGACTTTAGTATGCACACTAATCATACCTTTCGGTACTGGCAATGCAACACACTTAAGAACAAGTGGACCAAATTCCTTCAATCCCCAAGCAAGTTCTGTTGTCTTGCTTGTTAGTTTAAACTGTCATTGCACTTTCTAGTGACTGTGACTGCAATAACACTTCCATGCTAAAATCATTCAAACCCAAAGATTAAACAGTAAATGCAAGCTTAGATAGAATATCAATTAGTCTAAATATCAATTGTACTTCCATACAATCTTTAAATAACATGAATTACCATCATTTAAGAAAGGAAATGTAAAAGAACAAATGGATAATCTATTCCTAGGCTACTCTACTTGCTCCCTTACTTTCCTCTTGTGTCATACTTCGGAACTCCTCGTCAGGAGATGATTTGCATCACCTTCACATTGATTCACCTGAGGTGTCTCAAGCCTCCATAGCCGAAAAGCTCAAAAGCTAGGTTGAAGAAGATAATATTGCAAAATAGGAGACTAAGGAAAAGAGAGACACTCCCTTCATGCTTTTGGTGTGCTTATATTTAGCCCCAAATTGTACAGGTGTCTCTTCTGAAAAATTAAGCTATACAAGTTGGTTATACCAGAATGGACAACTCACACATTTCTGTTCTTATCACACAACTATCAGATACAGCGACAATTCTAGGTGCAATTCTGGACACATTCATGTAGCGACAATTCTGGACATGTTCATGCTGCGACATTCTTGGGTGCAATTGAAGAATACTTATGCAGTGATAGTTCTTGATGCAATTTGAAGAATATTTATGCATCAACAGTCTTAGGTTCATTCTAAAAATATTCTTGCGGTGACAATTTTGGGTACAACCTGGAAGTGCTCATGCGGTGACAGTTTTGGGCGCAATCTAGTAGTGCTAAAGCAGCGACATTAGTAGTAAAATATGACAAAATTAAGGAAAACTATGCCAAGGTCCACTGAGTTAGAAAATGCAATGTACTAAACTAAAAAAATGCTAAAATATGTACTAAGGACAACTAAATGGGAACAAATTATCCAATAAATGGGGAGAAAACATATGTTCTTTTTAGTACAATCACACCCCCAAACTTGAGTTTTTACTTGTCCTCAAGTAAAACAAAAACTAGCAAGGTTATAGCAAAAATTTTTATCAAGGCAATAACCATTCTATCAACTTAAATCATCTGAAATCCTAATGCATGAATTACATTCAAATGACAGAATATTGCACTGACATTTATATGTATGAATAATTAAAATTGCAACTTCAGTAATGCTAGCATCATACTTTAAATCTTAAATTATTTTTACCAAAACAACATTTATTATACAGTAGTATATACATATTTTTTTCTTCTTTTCCTTGTTTCTTTTATGTGACTGAGGGATGTCGTTGCATTACTATACTCTTGTTCCTGAGAAGTAACGATGGGGTGCAACAAACCCCTAGGGAGTATGTAATTGCACCGACAAACACTCTTATAGTGACAACCTTTGGCTAGATTACTTTTTCTAACACTTGCATTGGAGTGTTCCCCCTTGTTAGTTCACAATACACCAACATTTGAGTGTCTTTTATTTATAACTGCACTTATATACAAGTAACTGTAAATGACAAATTCATTTAAGATTTAAAGAGTGATACTATTCATCTATTACTAATGCAATCTAAGTCATTCATCCAAGAATTGAATATACAACATTCAATCAAATTCGTCCAAATCATTCATTAACAGTTCACATGATTCAAGAATTAAGCATCAATTGAAAAAATATTTCAAGCACATTTTCAATAACCATGCATGCTTCATTAAACTTAAAAGGACAAATTTTGAAATGTGGGTGCAATTGCATTTCCAGCCCATATACATTCCCCCCAAACTTAAAGTTTGCATTGTCCCCAATGCACTGACATTTATAAATATATATGGAAATGTAATGACAATGTAGATGCAGCGATAATAAAAATGTAGTGACAATAAAAATACAGGGACAATTATACTACAGCTACATGATATGCATGAAAATTAAACTAATATGCATGAAAAATAAACTAAGTGCTAAAAATAAAAACTAACTCAATGTGCTGCAGAAGATGTGGCTGCATTGGTCTTCTTCCTATTGCGCTTCCGCTCCTTCATGCGGCGCTTCTTGTCTTTGAAGCACTTCTTCTTTCATTCCTTTGGCTTGGCTGGATCTACAGATTACTCCTTAACATCAGGCTGCGCCCCATCATCATCGATCGTGACATCAGATGGGTGTATTTCAGCAAGTGGTGCAACATAAAGCACCATGGCTAGAGGATTAGAATCCTCATTTGCCGACCCTCATAGCCGACGCCTAACTCGCTTCAGGTGGCACCAAATCATCAGGTGATGCACCCACAAATTCAGGTGTTGTGAAAAATTCCTCAGATGAATTTGTCGTAACATCAGGTCCTTCTCTTCTTTCTTCTTTTCTTTTGTTTGAGCTTCACATAGTCTATGGACTGCTTTGGCATCATCAGCTACTGCATTTGTTGGTCCAGTGTATACCACTGTTGCCAAAAGATTGTGGTCCTCATTAATTTCATCCACAGCTTTCGCTTGACTTGCTCCATCTTGTGCCAAGCCTTCAGTAATTGCACCCACAACTTCAGGTGCAGGGACATATTTCTCAGCTAAATTTGCCTCAACATCTATTTCTTCATCTTTTTCTTCCTCCATACGAACTTCTTTCATTTTCAGCATTAAGTTAGTAGGTGCAGTACAGTTGTACAAAATTACACTGATAATGGAATCCTAATGCATCGACAATGGTGTTTACTTATTCCTCAATTAGTGCACACAGTATTTGTTCCTTTGTCTTCAAGTGCTTCGTACTCTTTTATTCCAAAAAATAATTTCCTCTTTTTCTTGTGTTTTTTCCAATTCTATAACTTCTTAATTACAGATATAGGCATCAAAATTATGCTTACATTACCATCACATAATGCCTTTCAAATATACCGATCACCAATGGAATAGGTATTGAGAAGCTCTTAGGATCCTTAAATTCTTAGAGCAACTTAATTGTCATAGCAGTGTACCTTTCAGTAAGTGTGATTTCTTCGACTACTCCTAATTTTTTCTTCTTTGACAATGTATCTTTAAGTTTCTAAGGCTATTTTACTGTAGCATTTATGGCAACAAAATGATTTGATTCTATCTCCACAATATTTTGCTTAACCTCTTCAGCTACAGTTTGCTTACAAGATTATTCTAACATCTTTCCATTGTCGAGACCTGAATTATCTTCCTTTACTGTAGCATCTGTAATAATTTCAATTAGTTGAGTCTCACTTCTGGGAATGATTCACTCATAGTGCTTTGGCCCTTGTGATATCAAATTCTCAATACCAATCGGTAAAGATTCTTGTGGTCACAAATTTATTGTGCTCACAATCGTGCCAAATTGATATTTTAGAGTTCGTATGGATTCATCTTGACTCTGAAGCACAGCTTCAGTCTTGGCAAAATATTGTATTAGCAAATTTTCCATTGATGAAAATTTTGATGCTTCGTCTTGTTGGGTATTTTGCCTTGACAAGAGTTGATCATAGTTGGGCAGTGTTCACTCGGATCTAACATCATTGTTTATAATTCCAGGGTCTTGATTGTTCTAACAAAAATTAGGACGTTACTCCCACTCTGGCAGGTATTGGAATATGGATTTTCATTTCGTAAATTATCACAGCAAATTTCCATTATGCAATTGCTGTAGCATTCTGCATTGAATTACTCATATTAGTCAAAGAATATACCTAGGCGTATATGGCATCGAGCTTATTTCTATAGCATCACTTATGCTAGTCCAACATCTTGAGGTTTTATTCACCTCGTTCCTAGCCATATTTCGCTAAAAGAAAAATGTAAAAGTAAACAACAAAAAAGAAACAAGTTAGTGACAAATAAAATTTAGATAATAAAAAATAAATGCAAAGACAAAAATAGACATCAAACAAAAACCATCCCCGCAATGACACCAAAACTTGATCGCGCTATGAACGTCACAGCAAGTGAACACTTGTCGATGCAAGTATATTTGATATACTTAAAACTATCAGATATCGATCCCATAGAGATGGTTGTTTATGATTATAATTGTTGATTCAATTAAAGTTAAAATAAGAGAAACTGTATGAATAATGTCAGCGCAGTTAAAATAAAGAGTGCAGAAATGAATGAATTAAACTGTAAGAGCAAATATTGCAAGACTATAATAAAATATGTCGAAGCAAATTAATAAGAAATGCAATGAAAATTTGAAGATAATTTGTCGATGCAATTTAAGAAAATTAAAGAAGTAAAAACAATGATAATGGAATGAGGGATCCCTAACTTGATAAGTCGACAAACCACTAAATGTGACCACAAGGTAAATAATAGATAAATTGTAACTGTAATTAAGCTTAATGAGATCTTACCAACTTCGACTTTCCATTTTATCAAATACCCAAATACTCACATTAACCACACCTTCCAATGCTGGCAATGCTTTGCATTCAAGAACAAGTGGCTAGAATTCCTTCGTTCCCCATGCAACTTTCATTGTCTTGCTTGTTAATTTAATTTGTCACTGCACTTTCTAGTGTCAGTAACTACAATAGCACTTCTGTGATCAAGCAATTAAATCCAAAGATAAACAGATAAGAGAAAATTGAGCAGAAATCAAATTAGATCTAAAATTAAAAGGTACTTCCATACACATTTAGCTTTATAAGAATTTATTAGCGTTTGAGAGGAAATAAAGAACAAGTTGAAGCATTCTATTCCTAGCCTACTAGAACTCTTCCCTAATTCTCCTTTTGTGTTGCACTTAAGAACACTCCTCGTCAGGAGAAAGATTTACCTTCTCATCTCAGTCAGTTCACCCTCTAAGAAACTAAGCTTCCATGGACACAAGCTTAAAGAAAATATGAAAAACCGAATTGATTTTTGCCACGAGCTTCAAGATTCCTCCCTCTCCTCTTTTTTTCTTTTTTTTTCATCAGTATTTATCTTTAATGCCAAATAAAGGTGTCCTTCTTCTTCATATCTAACTTCCTTATAGCTGTACAAGTTAGTTAGTCCAGCTATACATTCACCCAGATCTGGTGCATTTAGCAAGCACTTAAAGGTTGACGCGACATTTCTAGACGCAAATTTAGATTTTAAATCGTTGCAACAACCTTGATATTCCCAAGCACTGGTACTTCTAGATTTGTTCATGCGGCGATAGGTTTGGGCGCAATTCTAGATTCTAAACAACCTTGGATACCTTCCTTCGTTGATCTTTTGGGACAAATTCCTGCATTGACATCTTTAAATGCAAAACTGAACTCTAAATGTGATGACATTAGTAGCAAAAGTATGACAAAATTAAAGAAAATTAAACCAAACATCACTGACTTAGAAAATGAAATTACTGAATATAAAATGCTAAAAATGCATGCTAAACATGATATAATGGGAACAAATTATACTTTAACTAAGGAAAAATTAATGGTCTTTTTTAATGCTATCAATGGCAACAAAACATTTCCTAACCATGATATTCAATTACACGCGCAATATCTTCATCAAAACCCATATATTTTTCTTGTTTAAACACGAAATCTTTCTCTACTAAGGGTTGGCGCTTCGGATAGTTCTCTTGGAACTTCGCCTCCGCATTCTGATCATAAAACTTTCTTGCGATGATTGGCATAGGCTGTTGCGGCATCTTCCGCTTGCATTTGATCATTGTAACAGCGCTTCAGATGCTACCCATTGATTTTGAACACATTCCCTATTGTGACATTTTTAATATCAGCAAAACCATGTGGATAAGCAAAAACTACCTCAAATGGCTTTGCCCACTTAGATTTCAATTTTCTTGGGAATAATTTGAGCTTCGAATCAAACAACAAAGCTTACTGTCCTGTTTCAAAATGCTTAGGCAAAATCTTGCTATTATGCCATCTTTTCCTGTTTTCTTTATAAATCTTGGCATTTTCATATCTTTGCAATCGAAAGTCCTCTATCTCATTTAACTCCATCACCCTTTTCTCTCTTGAAACCAACAAATCAACATTTATTTATTTTAATCACCCAAAAAGCTCTATACTCTAACTTAACAGGTAAATGACAAGGCTTTCCATAGACAAGTTTAAACGGTGACATCCTTAAAGGCGTTTTAAAGGCAGTCCTATACGCCCACAAAGCTTCGTCTAACCTCGACAATCAATCCTTATGTGTAGGATCAACAACCTTTTCTAAAATCGATTTAATCTCTTTATTTGATATCTTCGCTTGTCCATTCATTTAAGATGATATTATCACGTCCCTAAAAACTTGATACTTGGGGCGTGCGGCCTTAAACGCTTCTTTGATCAAAACAACGCCTAAGTCAGCCTGATTCTCACAGTTGAGGATTCACCAAGAGAATTCCTCCAAGGCACTAACTTGTATAGCGGAAGCGACTAGCCAAAAGAAAGCTTAAAAAATAACAGAAAACAATAAGAACAAGAGAGAAGAGTTTGAGTAAATGCTCTCTATTGTATTCACAAAGAAACAATACAGGGAATGGAGTGTGTTACAAATGAGGGGAAGCTCCTTATTTGTAGTTGAGCTCTCCCACAACCGACGATCAGGATCAAAATTACATCGACGGATAAGATTAGCCTATCCCTTAAATTATGGTATTTACAAAGATTACATCCAAAGCAAATCCTATCTAATCTTAAAGATATGATTCTCCCTTATCTTCTAAGATTAGTTCCCATATTTGCCAAGATGCCTTAAGTTGCCAAAGCTTCATCATTGGGCCACCCAGGCTTCAATCTGATAGGCTTGACCAATAGCTGTTTGAATCGGGATAGCTCATGTGGGCTATATGATCCCAATGTTAATGACAGACCTCTATAGGACTCATTGTGTGCAATGGTCACGAGCTTTGAACTCTGGCCCATGACTTTCTCCTCCACCCATTCTCGTAACGCCCTCGTTGTGACTTCAGAATGGAACTAACTTGATTCGCCTTGATCTCGTCTCGTTGCCTCGACTTCTTCCTAACTAGTCTTACTATTGGGCCGTACCTTCTTTCGGAACTTTCGCCTTAGCTTTTGTCGCCTCTTAACTCGAACCATCTCACTTGTTGGTACATCACTTTGGCAAGAAGTCTTTGTACTCACTTGCCCACATTCTGACTGGATTTGATTAGAATCCTCTTGATTCAATTCACTTGGCCTCAAATCGCCCACAGTCTCTCGGCCTCCTTTAAGAACTCTAAAAGGCCCTCTACATTCTTGCCAAGCAACCAAGTTAGAATACAAAACACTATTAAAGTGTTCTGAATGTACCTTACTCGTTGTATTTAATTTGGTCAACTGTCCATCTTGCATAGTCATTCTCATAATCTTTGATGCACCACCCACTTTTCCCATAAGTGGAAGCTCCTCTGATGTGTCAATAGAAATGAGCCTCATTGATCCTAACTTCCAAGTAAGTTCAATGCCAAACTTGACCCTTCCATGGGTTGTAGCCTCATTGTCATCGCTCTTGAAATTTGAGTTTCTTGAAAACTGACATTAGCATCAAGTTAATACTAGCACCTAAATCACATAATGTTTTACCAATGTAGTTGTTACCAATAGCACAGGGAATAGTAAAACTCCCTGGATCTTTTAACTTTGGTCGCAACTTATTCACCAACATTGTTGTGCACCCTTCAGTAAGCGCGACGGTCTTGAATTCACCCAATCTCTTCTTTTTGGACAAAATGCCTTTCATAAATTTCATGTAATTGGACATCTACTCTGATGCTTCTACAAAAGGGATACTAATATGCAGTTGTTTTAGTACCTCCAAAAACTTCTTAAACTGAACATATTGTTTCGACTGTTCAAATATTTATGGAAATAGTGGCACAATCTTTTCTTTTGTTTGATGACAAGATTTTGGCATGACAATTTCCTTTAAATCATTAATATCATGCTTTTCTTCTTTGCCCGACTCAAACCCTTTTCGAACACTTTTCTTTTCAGCTTTCAACATAATATATCCTCCATCTCTCTTTTTGCTTCAACATTACTTTTTGCTCTAACATCTAACTCTGGACTTCCTTCATCATCTGTTACAGCAGATTCGTTATAATAAATATCATAAACAAATAATTGATTACTTGTAAGTGCAATGACTTTGCAATGCTCTTTTCCTTGCAATCTCGCATTCTTAGTATCACTTGGCAATGTTCCTTGTGGACGTGAGCTCATTGCATTAGCAGTTTGCCCAACTTGATTTTTCAATGCTCTTAATGACGTAGCTTGACTTTGAATAATTGCATCATTTTTAGACATATATTCTTTCATCAAATTTTTTATCGACGACAAACCTCCATTTTTGTTGCTGATTTTGCTTTGACAAATTAGGCTCAAATCTTGGTGCTCTGTCAGTATTTTGTCGAACATCATTACTCGAACTGGCTCCTTGATTATTGCTCCAACTAAAATTTGGGTGCTGTCTCCAACATGAATTATTTATGTTAGAATAAGGATTATGATTACCTCTGTTAAAATTCCCCATGTAATAAATAGAGGCTGGATTGGATGGACATTCTTGAAAAATATGATCATCTCCACAATACACATGTTTTGCTTCAATAACTTTCACTTCTCTAGCCATGCTCGGTTTCTGCATAGTTTTGATCATATTAGCCAACGAAGATACTTCTACTGTAAGTGATGTAATTGCATCAAACTCCATTGTACCAACATTTCTTCTACCAAAATCCATTCTTACTGTTGGATATTGATAATCATTATTTACAATTCTCTCCAATATTTCATACGCCTTGTCGAAACATTTTTGTTTTAAAAAGTCCCGAATTTTATTTTAAAACACAAAAAGGGAGTCGCCACCAATCTTTTTTACTTGGTGTGATTGGATCACCTTAAAATATTTAAGTTTATTTAAACAAAAGTTTTGGTCTACGAAATCCAAAAAATAGGTTCGGGAGTCGGTTACGTGTGAGGAAGGATTAGCACTCTCACACGCCCAAAATTGCTACCTCGTCGATTATTTAATGTCTTAATTGTTGAAAATTTGAAAACTCGAGTAAAATTTAAAATACGATCAATAAGTACACGAATGAGATGTTTTAAATTTATTTTAAAAAAATTGGATTTTCTGGAGGAAGCTCATTTATTTTGAATTAATCGAGAAAAATCATGTCCAGTAAGTTAGGGCACAATATTTTCGATTCTTCGAAAACAAAGAACATTTATCAATTTTTAAATAAGATGTTCAATTACTTAGGTTCAAAGAAAAGCCATACCCAATACGTTAGGACACAATTTCTCGAGTTCCCTAAAATACAAGGACATTGAATATTTATAAATTGTAAATAGGATATTTAATTATGTAAGGTCAATGAAAAATCATACCCAATACGTTAGGGCATAATTTTTTGAATCTCTTAAATAAAATAACATTGCTTCTTTTTTGAAATAATTTAGGTAATAAAAATATATAATTTATTTTATTAAAATATTTTACTAGGGATAAATGAATGTATATACAATTTAATTTAATTATGACGACATATAAAAATTAAAATATAATTTACCAAATTTAAGGAAACAAAAAAATAGATTAAGAGTAAATATACTAGAAAAATAAATAAATGAATGATAAATAATAATAAAAAAAAGGTGATTAAAATAAATAAAAAAAGGTAGGGGTCTGAATTGAAAAGTACAACAGAATTAAAGTGCACAATTAAAAAAGAAAAAAAAGAAGGAATATATTTGACACCAAAATAAAATTTAAAGTTTAAATTAAAAAGACAAAACAAAGAACAAATAATGGGTTAAATCTGGATATGCGAAAATGTGCATGGACCAAAAGGGTTATTAACCCAACCCAACACATGTGTCACTGCTGAGACAGGTCAATGGTTAAAGGACCAAAATGCACAAAAGGTAAAATTAAAATAAAAAGCAAAAAGAAGAAAAAAGGACCAAATCGAGCAATACCTAAAGGCGAAAGGACCAAAAGGGAAAATATCCCTTTTAACAAAAACACGAGGATCCTAGGGGGATCCGGATAGCGTTCGAGTCGAGTCGACGAAACGACGTTGTTTTGGGACATTTTAAGCTGTACCCAAAACGATGTCGTTTTGGGGGCTATATAAGTTCAAAATTTTTCAAAAAAATAATTTTCCTTTGCTTCTTTAAAAAAACTCTTTTACTCTGCTTGTTTCTCTCTAAAATTCCCCAAGGCCTATTATCTGTGCCATCGTCAACGACGACGATGACCGTCGCCTACGGTGGTCGAGAAACCCAAAAGTCCCCCTTTGTCTTTTAACGCCCAGAATTAAGATCCTTCAAATCTTACCCTAAATCCCCAAAAACATTCAAAATCCCTTCAGGTTTTCATGGTTTGTTGAGAACCAATCTTCTTTTGGTCAAAACCTCATCCGAACACAAGGATTCTGGAGGGCTCATGCTTTAAGAAGAGACGACCCAATATTAGGGTTAGTTGACTCCACCGTACATGGCGACGACGAAGGTGGCCAGGTAAAACCTTAACCTCCTCTTTCTTATTTTATTTTTTATTAACCTTTCAAAATAAAATAAAATAAAATGTAAGATAGAAACGAATATGTATATGAACAAAATAGTATCTTGAAATTTTTGCTTCTTATTTCTTATGCTTCATTCTCCATAAAAAATCGAAGAGGAGAAGAGATAATACAAGGTTAACTTCCATGGCTTTATAAAGCCGAATACAAATCATTTCATTTTGTTCTTTTTCTATTTGTTTCTTGTGTTTGTCTTTGCTTTCCTTTATTTTTTACAGATCTGAATAGCTGTGGCAAGCTGTGGCGGAGGCGTGGTCTCAGCGTGGGGTGTTAGAAGCCTCAAGAACATGCTTTTTCTGACGTGGGATGAGGCACGGGTGAGGCGGCGGTCGAAGAGACTCCTTAGTAGCTAGGGTTTCTTTGGGTGCTTAGGGTTTGGATTGAGCTTGTGTTTTGTTTTGGCTAGATGGGTATTTGTGTATTGGGCTAGGTTTAGGGGGGTCATTGGTGTAATTTGGGTTTTTATGGGTATTTTAATTGGGTTTGTTGTAAATGGAAATTTAAAATTAAAATGATTTTAATTTTAATGTTTTTATTTATTTTTGGTTTTTTTTTTGTTTTGGTTTTTATTTGGGCCCAAACAAATTGCGCTCCAACAGTTGCCCCTCTTTGCTTGTTTTTGTGTAATGAGGACGAAGCAAATAAAAGAGGGCCAATTTCGTCCGGTCCTACTTAATTTGGCTTCTTTGGCGTTTCTTCTTCAAGCAACTCCCTCTTGGCTTCATTGGTTGTTCAACTTCATTGTATCCGCTTCTCTGTAACTTTAGGAAGATAAAATTTAGTGTTGTGACTTCACCTTGCCCAATGGCAATTTTAAAGGGATAGATTTTTCTATTGTAGCTTCAATCCATTCCATTACAACTTTAGGGAGATTGAGATTCACTACTTGTTATACTCCGCCCTTCTTCAATTTTAAGGGCATAAGAGTTATGTGTGGCTTTAACCCGCCTCTTTGGATTTGGGGTATAAGATTAGCTGTGATAGCTTTAATCTACCTTTCTAGATTTAGGGTATAAGATTGAATGTGATGGCTTAAATCTAGCCTTGTAGATTTGGGGTATAAGATTGGATGTGACGGCTCCAATCTGCCCCTTTAGATTTGGGGTATAAAACTGGATGTGATGGCTTCAATCTGCTTGATAGTACTAGAAAGAACCATTGATTTCTCCCTACTTATTGTTTTTGTTCCCATTTAGTCATCCTTAGCACATATTTTAGAATTTTTTAGTCTAGTTTATTGCATTTTCTAACTCAATAGACCTTAGCTTAGTTACTCTTAATTTTATCTAATTTTACTACTAATGTCACTGCATGAGTCTACTCAAAATTGCGTCCAAAATTGTCACTACATGACGATGTCTAGAAATATCGTTGCATGAGCATGCCTAGAATTATTGTTTTAGGAACTCGTTCAAAATAATCACTGTATGAATATGTCCAGAGTTGTCGCTAAATAAGCATGTTCAGAATTGCACCCAAAATTGTCACTGCATAAGCATGCCCAGAATTGTCGTTGAAGAAACTCATTCAAAATTATCACTGTGTGATTATGTTCAGAGTTGTCGCTGTATAATCATGTCCAAAATTATGCCCAAAACTGTCGTCGCACCTGACAACTGTCTGGATAAGAACAAAAATTGCATGAGCTATCCAGTTTTGTATAACCAACTGGTAAAACCTTATAAAGCTCAATTCTGTAGAAGAGACAACTGTACAATTTGGAGAGATATAAATACTCACAAGGAAAGAAAAAAAAACTCTCGCTCTCTCTCCTTTAGTCTCCTTTGGTGCATATTATTCTTCAACCAAGCTTTTGAAGCTTTTTTGGTAGGGGGCTTGAAGTCCACATGGGTGAACCAACGTGAAGGCATGCAAATCTGCTCCTAACGAGGAGCCCTAAGTGCAACGCAAGAGGGAAGTAAGGGAGCAAGTGAGTAGCCTAGGAATAGTATTATCCATTTGTTCTTTTATATTTCTTTCTTAAACGATGGTGATTAATATTCATTTCAAGTTTGTATGGAAGTACTCTTGATTTTTAGACTAAATGATATCTTATTCAAGCTTGCTTTTACCATTAATTCTTTGGGTTTGATTGTTTTGACTACGAAAGTGTGATTGTAGTCACTGTCACTGGAAGGTGCAGTGACAAATTAAATTAACAAGCAAGATAACAAAAGTTGTTGAGGATTGAAGGAATTTAATCCACTTGTTCTCGAATGTGTTGCATTGCCAACACTGGACGGTGTGGTTAATGTGCATGTTTAAGTTTTAGATCTAATAGAAAAGCCAAGTTTGGTAAGACATTCATTGTGCCTTATTGTAACGACAATTACTTGTTATTTTAAACCTTGTGAGCCAGACTTAGTTTTCTGCGAGTATTCATGTTAGGAACCCCATTTCATTATTATTGCATTCAATTTTAATTTTATATTACTGCTTCGACAATCCATCTTACAATTTTATTGCATTTACTATTTCATTTCACTAACAATTATAGACAACAAACAACCATTCTCGTGGGATTGGTATTCGACAGATTCACATCTGTCTACTATACTAGCATTGACAATGTACGCTTGCACATTATTGTTGTGATGTACACAGCGCAATCAAGTTTTGGCGTCGTTGTTGAGGATGGCATTTGTTTGATGTTTATTTTTGTTTTTACACATTATTCTTATTATATAAAATTTAGTTGCTACTAACTTGTTTTTCTTTTTGTCGCTATTTTCACATTTTATTTCAAGTGTTTATTTTATTTTATTTTTGTTTTTGTTCAAGTTTATTTTGTGTCTTTTTTTTACAGAATAATTAGGTACCATTGTCACCAGACTTAGGCTTTATTGTCAACGTAATTTGTACAGCTGTACTGCAACTGCAGTTCGTATCCTGGATAATAAGGGCCTGATCAATGAAGCCTCTATTGAGCGAATGACTTGTGGCAAAGATACACCAATAATGAAGGAGGCTGAATCAAGCAAGACGAGGAAGGGCAAAGCCAAGGCAAAGAGCAAAGGAATGAACCCTACTGTAAAGACAACCTTGCTGCACAAAATGAAGGTTGTTGAGAAGTTGGCCAATTCCATTAGCAATAGGCAGATCAAGCTTGTTGCTACAATAGAAGACATGGACAGAGCACAAATTTTATTCTATGCATACATTAGGGCTTGGAATAGTGTTATTGTGATCACATTAAGGCGGATGAGCAAAGCCCTTCTCTCTGAATTCTCAGTATTCCCTCCAATTATCAAAGAGTATAAGCCCTCGATTGAGGAGGCTAAGTCAGGGGACAAAGACCAATCAGTGGCTTCCCCTCCAATGGTACAGATTTCTGATGACGAGAAGAAGCGAACTCAAAGGATGTTGAGGAGTGTTTGCGAACAATTGAGATCTTGTTTGAGGATGAGCTCACTGCTGGACAGGATGCACTCACGCAGATCTAGTTTGTTCATTTATCAGCTATGCAACATCTTTGGATGCAAATTATGAATTTAATTTGTTGTGACAATTTGTCACTCTCTTGGGCTGGTGCTTCTGGATATGTTAGCAGCATCAAATTCCTGATAGAAAGGTAGAAGCCTTCATGTGATGAAATATTTTACCGTCATTTTGAATCAACTTGTGACTGCACTTTGAAAGCTTTCCTACTCTGATCTTCCTAGGTGGAATTCTGCGCTGACAACTTTAGATGTAAAACGAGTACTAAATACAACGACATTAGTAATGCAAAAGAGATAAAATGAAAGAAATTAATATCAAACAACACTGAGTTAGAAAATGTAAATACTAAGTATGAAATGCTAATAATGTATGCTAAATATGATACAAAAGGAACAAATTATACACTAATTTAAGAATAAATTAAGTGTCATTTTTAATGCTATCATCGGGCAAAGCCAAAAGAAAGAAAACGAAAGTGCAGAAAGGAAGAAAAGAAGAGAAGGAAGAAAAAGCACTATGCAGCCACATCGACAACTATGAAAAATTGAGTTAGTTTTATTTCAGTTTTAGCTATAGTGTTTATGCACTGCATGTAGCTGTAGTTTCTATTCTGTTAGTAAGCATTGTCGTTGCATTTTCATTGTCATTGCATTTTAATGTTAGTGCATTAGGGATAATGCAAACTTTATGTTTGGGGGAATGTATATGGGGTTTGGAGATGCACCTACATTTCAAAACTTTTCTTTTTTAAGTTAATGAAGCATGCAAGGTTATGAATGGATATTGCAATTGCGTTTAAATTTTTTCTACATTCGGTGCTTAATTCTTGAATCATGTGAACTGTCAATGAATGACTTGGATAAACTTGATTGAATGCTGTATATTCAATTATTTAATGAATGATTTAGATTGCATTAGTAATGGATGACAAGCATCATTCCTTGAATCTTGATTAAATTTACAGCTGCTTATATATATAGAGAGTTATAAATAAGAGACACTCCAATGTGGGTGTATTGTGAACTGTTTAAGGGGGAACCCTCCAATGCAAGTGTTAGAAAAAAGAATCTAGCCAAAGGCTGTCGCTGCAAGAGTGTGTGTCGGCGTAATTAGATACTCCATGGGGATTTGTTGCACTCCATCGTTACTTCTCAAGAACAAAGGGTATTGTAATGCAACAACATCCTACAATCACATAAAAAAAGGAAAAAGAAAAAGATATATGTATATATTATTGGACAATAAATGTTGTATTGCTAGATGGAATTTAGGATTTTGAGGCATGATGCTGGCTATGATGAAGTTGCAGTCTTAGTTATTCATGCTTACGAATTGTCGATGTAAAAAATTCTGTCATTTGAAAGTGATTCATTCATTGGGATTTTAGGTGATTTAAGTTGCTAGAATGATCATTTGCATTGATAAATTTTTGTATAGTCTTCCTAGTTTTTGTTTTACTTGAGGACAAGTAAAAACTCAAGTTTCGGGGTGTGATAATACTAGAACGAACCATTGATTTCTCCCTACTTATTGTTTAAGTTGTTCCCATTTAGTCATCCTTAACACATATTTTAGCATTTTTGATTTAGTTTATTTCATTTTCAAACTCAATGGACCTTAGCTTAGTTGCTCTTAATTTTGTCATATTTTACTACTAATGTCGCTGCATGAGTCTATTCAGAATTGTGCCCAAAATTGTCACTGCATGACGATGTCCAGAATTGCGCCCAAAATTGTCACTACATGACGATGTCCAGAAATATCGTTGCATGAGCATGCCCAGAATTGTTGTTCTAGGAACTCGTTCAAAATAATCGCTGTGTGAATATGTCTAGAGTTGTAGCTAAATAAGCATGTTCAGAATTGCACCCAAAATTGTCACTGCGAAAGCATGCCCAAAATTGTCGTTGCAGAAACTCATTCAAAATTATCGCTGTGTGATTATGTTCAGAGTTGTTGTTGTATAATCATGTCAAAATTACGCCTAGAACTGTCATCGCACCTGACAGCTGTCTGGATAAGAAAAAAAATTGCATCAGCTATCCAGTTTGGTATAACCAACTGGTACAACCATATAAAGCTCAATTTTGTAGAAGAGACACTTGTACAATTTGGAGAGATATAAATACTCACAAGGAAAGAGGAAAAAGCTCTCGTTCTCTCTCCTTTTGTCTCCTTCGGTGCATATTATTCTTCAACCAAGCTTTTGAAGCTTTTCGGCTAGGGGGCTTGAGGTCCCCATGGGTGAACCAACAAGAAGGGATGCAGATCCACTCCTAACGAGGAGCCCTAAGTGCAACGCAAGAGGGAAGTAAGGGAGCAAGTGAGTAGCCTAGGAATAATATTATCCATTTGTTCTTCTATATTTCTTTCTTAAACGATGGTGATTAATTCTTTGGGTTTGATTGTTTTGACGACGGAGGTGTGATTGCAGTCACTGTCACTGGAAGGTGCAGTGACGAATTAAATTAACAAGCAAGACAATAGAAGTTGCTTGAGAATTGAAGGAATTTAATCCACTTGTTTTTGAATGTGTTGCATTGCCAACACTAGACGGTGTGGTTAATGTGCATGTTTAAGTCTTAGATCGAATAGAAAAGCCAAGTTTGGTAAGACATTCATTGTGCCTTATTGTAGCGACAATTACTTGTTATTTTAAACCTTGTGAGCCAGACTAAGTTTTCTCCTGACTATTCACGTTGGGGACCCCATATCATTATTATTGCATTCAATTTTAATTTTATATTACTGCTTCGACAATCCATCTTACAATTTTATTGCATTTACTATTTCATTTCACTAACAATTATAGACAACAAACAACCATTCTCGTGGGATCGATATTCAACAGATTCACATCTGTCTACTATACTAGCATTGACAATGTACGCTTGCACATTATTGTTGTGACGTACACAGCGCGATCAAGTTTTGGCGTCATTGTTGAGGATGACATTTGTTTGATGTTTATTTTTGTTTTTACACATTATTTTTATTATATAAAATTTAGTTGCTACTAACTTGTTTTTCTTTTTGTCGCTATTTTCACATTTTATTTCAAGTGTTTATTTTATTTTATTTTTGTTTTTGTTCAAGTTTATTTTGTGTCTTTTTTTTATAGAATAATTAGGTACCATTGTCACCACACTTGGGCTTTATTGTCAACACAATTTGTATAGCAATATTGCAACTGTAGTTTGTATCCTGGATAATAAGGGCCAGATCAATGAAGCCTCTATTGAACGAATGACTTGTGGCAAAGATACACCAACAATGAAGGAGGTTAAATCAAGCAAGACGAGGAAGGGCAAAGCCAAGGAAGAAAGCAAGGGAATGAACCCTACTGTAAAGACAACCTTGCTGCAAAAAATAAAGGTTGTTGAGAAGTTGGCCAATTCCATCAGCAATAGGCAGATCAGGCTTGTCGCTACAAAAGAAGACATGGACAGAGCCCAGAATTTATTTTGTGCCGACATTAGGGCTTGGAATAGTGTTGTTGTGACCACATTAAGGCGGATGAGCAAAGCCTTTCTCTCTGAATTGCCAGTATTCCCTCCAATTATCAGAGAGTGTGAGCCCTCGACTGAGGAGGCTGACTCAGGTGACAAAGACCAATCAGTGGCTTCCCCTCTAATGGTACACATTTCTAATGACAAGAAGAAGCGAACTCAAAGGATGTTGAGGAGTGTTTGTGAACTATTGAGAGCTTGTTTGAGGATGAGCTCACTGCTGGTCAGGATGCACATGTTACTGAAGAGGAAACTCCTGCTGAAGTGGAGAAAACACAAGTTGAAGAAGAGGAAGAAAAAGTTGAAGAAAAAAGATGCTGAGACAAATTCAATTGAAGAATTTGTCCTTGCACTTGAAGTTGTGGTGCAATAACTGCGGGTTTGGGGCCAACTAGAGCGAGTCAGGCGGAGACTGTGACTGTAATTAACGAGGATCATAATCCTTTGGCTATCTTGGTCTACACTGGACCACTCGAAGTGATCCATCCAGCAAAAGTCACATCTGATGGTGCCAGGGCAAAGCCAGATGTTGCAGAGTGATCTGAGGATAAGGTGATCATGCTATGAACGTCACAACAATTATGTAAGCGAACACTTGTCGATGCAAGTGTAGTTGATAGGTGTAAAGCTATCATATATCGATCCCACAAAGATTGTTGTTTATGTTTAAATTTTTCTAAGCAATTTGAGTTAAAATGATAATGAATGTTAATAATAATGTCAACACAAATTGGTTAAAACTACACAAGTTAAGAGTAAAAATTGTCAGTGCAAAAGTACTATAAAATGTCAATGCAAATTAATGAAAGATGAATTGATTGCTGAGATGTTGTAATGTAAACTCAGAAATATAAAATAAATAGATCAACTGTAAAGAAGTGGAGAGGATCACTGACTTCACAAATTGGCAATGCTCAGTGTGACTACAAGGTGACCTAAAGATGAATTATCGTCGTAATTATATTCTAATGAGATTGTACTTATATCAACTCTTTGTTTAACAAAGACCTAAGTACCCACAACTACCACACATTTCAGTGATTTTAATGCTAAGCACTTAAGAACAAGTGACTAGAATTCCTCCTAGTCTCAAGCAACTACCATTGTCTTGCTTGTTAATCTAACTTGTCACTGCACCTTATAGTGATTATGACTACAATCGCACTTCCGTGGTTGAAATAGTTAAATCCAAAGATAAACAAATGAAAAGAATTAGATAGAACTCAAAGCAAATCTAATATTAAAAGATACTTCCGTATTCAATCAATTATCAAAAGTATTCTTCAACATTTTAAGAGGGATTAACAAATGAATTGAAACATCCTATTCCCAGTATATTAGAATTCTGCCTTAATTGCTCCTCTTGCGTCGCACCAAGCACTTCTCGTCAGAAGTTGTTGCGTCCTTATGGCCTCAGATCACCTTACTTAAAGATTCAAGCTTCCATGTCAGCTATTGTCAAGAATGAATAAGAGAAACTTTTAGAGTTGAATTCTTCACACCTTGATACCCATCTTCTATTTCATCCATCTATTTATAATCACTAGCCATTCCAGATCTTTCTCCCTTTTCAGATCAAACTCCTTGATGGAGCTGTCAAAGTTGTTATTGTCAGTTATGCACTCATGCAGATCTGGTTTGTTCATTTATCAGCTATGCAACATTTTTGCATGCAAATTATGAATTTAATTTGATGCGACAATTTGTCACTCTCTTGGGCTGGTGCTTCTGGATATATTAGCAACGTCAAATTCCTGATTGAAAGGTAGAAGCCTTCATGTGATGACATTTTTTACCGTAATTCTGGATCAACTTGTGACCTCACTTTGAAAGCTTTCCTACAATGATCTTCCCAGGTGGAATTTTGCGCTGACAACTTTAGACGCAGAACGAGTACTAAATACAATGACATTAGTAATGCAAAAGAGGTAAAATGAAAGAAATTAATATCAAACAACACTAAGTTAGAAAATGTAAATACTAAGTATGAAATGCTAATAATGTATGCTAAATATGATACAAAAGGAACAAATTATACACTAATTTAAGGAGAAATTAAGTGTCATTTCTAATGCTATCATTGGGCAAAGCCAAAAGAAAGAAAACGAAAGTGTAGAAAGGAAGAAAAGAAGAGAAGGAAGAAAAAGCACTATGCAGCCACATCGACAACTACGGAAAATTGAGTTAGTTTTATTTCATTTTTAGCTATTGTGTTCATGCACTGCATGTAGCTGTAGTTTTTATTTTGTTACTAAACATTGTCGTTGCATTTTCATTGTCAATGCATTTTAGTGTTAGTGCATTAGGGATAATGCAAACTTTATGTTTGGGGGAATGCATATGGGGTTTGGAGATGCACCTACATTTCAAAATTTTTCTTTTTGAATTTAATGAAGCATGCAAGGTTATGAATGGATATTGCAATTGTGTTTAAATTTTTTCTACATTCGGTGCTTAATTCTTGAATAATGTGAATTGTCAATGAATGAGTTGGATAAACTTGATTGAATGTTGTAAATTCAATTATTTGATGAATGATTTAGATTGTATTAGTAATGGATGACTAGCATCATTCCTTGAATCTTGATTGAATTTACAACTGCTTAGATATATATAGAGTTATAAATAAGAGACACTCCAATGTGTGTGTATTGTGAACTGTTTAAGGGGGAACCCTCCAATGCAAGTGTTAGAAAAATGAATCTAGCAAAAGGCTGTCGCTACAAGAGTGTGTGTCGACGTAATTACATACTCCATGGGGATTTGTTGCACTCCATCGTTACTTCTCAGGAACAAGGGTATTGTAATGCAACAACATCCTTCAGTCACATAAAAAAAAAGGAAAAAGAAAAAGATATATGTATATATTATTGGACAATAAATGTTGTATTGGTAGATGAAATTTAGGATTTGAGGCATGATGCTAGCTATGACGAAGTTGTAGTCTTAGTTATTCATGCTTACGAATTTCGGTGCAAAAAATCTGTCATTTGAATGTTATTCATTGATTGGGATTTTAGGTGATTCAAGTTGCTAGAATGATCATTTGCATTGATAAATTTTTGTATAGTTTTGCTAGTTTTTGTTTTGTTTGAGGACAAGTAAAAACTCAAGTTTCGGGGTGTGATAATACTAGAAAGAACCATTGATTTCTCCCTACTTATTGCTTAAGTTGTTCCCATTTAGTCATCCTTAGCACATATTTTAGCATTTTTTAATTTAGTTTATTTCATTTTCTAACTCAATGGACCTTAGCTTAGTTGCTCTTAATTTTGTCATATTTTACTACTAATGTCGCTGCATGAGTCTATTCAGAATTGTGCTCAGAATTGTCACTGCATGACGATGTCCAGAAATATCGTTGCATGAGCATGCCCAGAATTGTTGTTCTAGGAACTCATTCAAAATAATCGCTGTGTGAATATGTCCAGAGTTGTCGCTAATTAAGCATGTTCAGAATTGCACCCAAAATTGTCACTGCGTAAGCATGCCCAGAATTGTCATTGCAGAAACTCATTCAAAGTTATCACTGTGTGATTATGTTTAGAGTTGTCGCTATATAATCATGTCCAAAATTACGCCCAGAACTGTCGTCGCACATGACAGCTGTCTGGATAAGAACTAAAATTGCATTAGCTATCCAGTTTGGTATAACCAACTGGTACAACCATATAAATCTCAATTATGTAGAAGAGACACCTATACAATTTGGAGAGATATAAATACTCACAAGGAAAGAGAAAAAAGCCCTCGCTCTCTCTCCTTTAGTCTCTTTTGGTGCATATTATTCTTCAACCAAGCTTTTGAAGCTTTTAGGCTAGGGGGGCTTGAGGTCCCCATGGGTGAACCAACATGAAGGGATGCAGATCTGCTCCTAATGAGGAGCCCTAGGTGCAACGCAAGAGGGAAGTAAGGGAGCAAGTAAGTAGCCTAGGAATAATATTATCCATTTGTTCTTTTATAATTCTTTCTTAAACGATGGTGATTAATGTTCATTTCAAGTTTGTATGGAAGTACTCTTGATTTTTAGACTAAATGAAATCTTATTCAAGCTTGCTTTTACCATTAATTCTTTGGGTTTGATTGTTTTGACCACGGAAGTGTGATTGCAGTCACTGTCACTGAAAGGTGCAGTGATAAATTAAATTAACAAGCAAGACAACAGAAGTTCCTTGAGGATTGAAGGAATTTAATCCACTTGTTCTTGAATGTGTTGCATTGCCAACACTGGACGATGTGGTTAATGTGCATGTTTAAGTCTTAGATCGAATAGAAAAGTCAAGTTTGGTAAGACATTGATTGTGCCTTATTGTAGCAACAATTACTTGTTATTTTAAATCTTGTGAGCCAGACTAAGTTTTCTCCTGACTATTCACGTTGGGGACCCCATATAATTATTATTGCATTCAATTTTAATTTTATATTACTGCTTCGACAATCCATCTTACAATTTTATTGCACTTACTATTACATTTCACTAACAATTATAGACAACAAACAACCATTCTCGTGGGATCGATATTCGACAGATTCACATCTGTCTACTATACTAGCATTGACAATGTACGCTTGCACATTATTGTTGTGACGTACACAGCGCGATCAAGTTTTGGCGTCGTTGTTGAGGATGACATTTGTTTGATGTTTATTTTTTTTTACACATTATTTTTATTATATAAAATTTAGTTGCTACTAACTTGTTTTTCTTTTTTTTTTCGCTATTTTCACATTTATTTTCAAGTGTTTATTTTATTTAATTTTTGTTTTTGTTCAAGTTTATTTTGTGTCTTTTTTTTACAGAACAATTAGGTACCATTGTCACCACATTTGGGCTTTATTGTCAACATAATTTGTACAGTAATATTGCAACTGTTGTTCGTATCCTGGATAATAAGGGCCTGATCAATGAAGCCTCTATTGAACGAATGACTTGTGGCAAAGATACACCAACAATGGAGGAGGCTGAATCAAGAAAGACGAGGAAGGGCAAAGCCAAGGCAGAAAGCAAGGGAATGAACCCTACTGTGCAGACAACCTTACTGCACAAAATGAAGGTTGTTGAAAAGTTGGCCAATTCCATCAGCAATAGGCAGATCAGGCTTGTCGCTACAATAGAGGACATGGACAGAGCATAGAATTTATTCTATGCCTACATTAGGGCTTCGAATAGTGTTGTTGTGACCACATTAAGGCGGATGAGCAAAGCCCTTCTCTCTGAATTCCCAGTATTCCCTCCAATTATTAAAGAGTATGAGCCCTCGACTGAGGAGGCTGACTCAGGGAATAAAGACCAATCAGTGGCTTCCCCTCCAATGGTACACATTTCTGATGACGAGAAGAAGCGAACTTAAAGGATGTTGAGGAGTGTTTGCAAACTATTGAGAGCTTGTTTGAGGATGAGCTCATTGCTGGTCAGGATGCACATGTTACTGAAGAGGAAACTCCTGCTGAAGTGGAGAAAACACAAGTTGATGAAGAGGAAGAAAATGATGAAGAAAAAAGATTCTGAGACAAATTCAGTTGAAGAATTTGTCCTTGCACCTGAAGTTGTGGTGCAACAACTGCGGGTTTGGGGCCAACTAGAGCGAGTCAGGCGGAGACAGTGACTGTAATTAATGAGAACAAACCTTTGGCTATCATGGTCTACACTGGACCACTCGAAGTGATCCATCCGGCAGAAGTCAGTTGATGATGCTGGGGCAAAGCCAGATGTTGCAGAGCGATCTGAGGATAAGGTGATCATGTTATGAATGTCACAGCAATTATGCAAGCGAACACTTGTCGATGCAAGTATAGTTGATAGATGTAAAGCTATCAGATATTGATCCCACAAAGATGGTTGTTTATGTTTAAATTTGTCGAAGCAATTTGAATTAAAGTGATAATGAATGTTAATAATAATGTCAACACAAATTGGTTAAATCTACACAAGTTAAGAGTAAAAATTGTCAGTGCAAAAGTAGTATAAAATGTCAACGTAAATTAATAAAAGCTGAATTGATTGTTGAGATGTTGTAATGTAAACTCAGAAATATAAAATAAATAGATCAAGTGTAAAGAAGTGGAGAGGATCACTAACTTCACAAATTAGCAACGCTCAGTGTGACTACATGGTGACCTAAAGATGAATTATCACCGTAATTATATTTTTATGAGATCGTACTTATATCAACTCTTTGTTTAACAAAGACCTAAGTACCCACAACTACCACACATTCCAGTGCTTTTAATGCTAAGCACTTAAGAACAAGTGACCAGAATTCCTCCTAGTCTCAAGCAACTTCCCTTGTCTTGCTTGTTAATCTAACTTGTCACCGCACCTTTTAGTGATTATGACTGCAATCGCACTTCTTTGGTCAAAAAAGTTAAATCCAAAGATAAACAAATGAAAAGAATTGGATAGAACTCAAAGCAAATATAATATTAAAAGATACTTCCGTATTCAATCAATTTTCAATAGTGTTCATCAACATTTTAAGAGGGATTAACAAATGAATTGAAACATCCTATTCCTAGTATATTAGAATTCTGCCTTAATTGCTCCTCTTGCGTCGCACCAAGCACTTCTTGTCAGAAGCTGTTGCATCCTTGTGGCCTCAGATCACCTTCCTTAAAGATTCAAGCTTTCATGGCAGCTATTGTCGAGAATGAATAAGGGAAACTTTTAGAGTTGAATTCTTCACACCTTGATACCCATCTTCTCTTTCATCCATCTATTTATAATCACTGACCATTCCAGATCTTTCTCCCTTTTCAGATCAAACTCCTTGATGGAGCTGTAAAAGTTGTTATTGCCAGCTATGCACTCACACAGATCTGGTTTGTTCATTTATCAGCTATGCAACATTTTTGGATGCAAATTATGAATTTAATTTGTTGCGATAATTTGTCACTCTCTTGGGCTGGTGCTTCTGGATATATTAGCAACGTCAAACTCCTGATAGAAAGGTAGAAGACTTCATGTGATGACATATTTTACCATAATTCTGGATCAACTTGTGACCGCACTTTGAAAGCTTTCCTACTCTGATCTTCCCAGGTGGAATTCTGCGCTGACAACTTTAGACGCAAAACGAGTACTAAATACAACGACATTAGTAATGCAAAAGAGATAAAATTAAAGAAATTAATATCAAACAACACTGAGTTAGAAAATGTAAATACTAAGTATGAAATGCTAATAATGTATGCTAAATATGATACAAAAGGAACAAATTATACACTAATTTAAGGAGAAATTAAGTTTCATTTCTAATGCTATCATCGGGCAAAGCCAAAAGAAAGAAAACAAAAGTGCAGAAAGGAAGAAAAGAAGAGAAGGAAGAAAAAGCACTATGCAGCCACATCGACAACTATGAAAAATTGAGTTAGTTTTATTTTAGTTTTAGCCATAGTGTTCATGCACTGCATGTAGCTGTAGTTTTTATTCTGTTGCTAAACATTGTCGTTGCATTTTCATTATCATTGCAATTTAGTGTTAGTGCATTAGGGATAATGCAAACTTTATGTTTGGGGGAATGCATATGGGGTTTGGAGATGCACCTACATTTCAAAATTTTTCTTTTTGAAGTTAATGAATCATGCAAGGTTATGAATTGATATTGCAATTGTGTTTAAATTTTTTCTACATTCGGTGCTTAATTCTTAAATCATGTGAATTGTCAATGAATGAGTTGGATGAACTTGATTGAATGCTGTATATTCAATTATTTATGGATGATTTAGATTGCTTTAGTAATGGATGACTAGCATCATTCCTTGAATCTTGATTGAATTTACAGCTACTTATATATATAGAGAGTTATAAATAAGAGACACTCCGATGTGGGTGTATTGTGAACTGTTTAAGGGGGAACTCTCCAAAGCAAGTGTTAGAAAAATGAATCTAGCCAAAGGCTTGCAAGAGTGTGTGTCGACGTAATTGCATACTCCATGGGGATTTGTTGCACTCCATTGTTACTTCTCAGGAACAAAGGCTATTGTAATGCAAAAACATCCTTCAGTCACATAAAAAAAAGGAAAAAGAAAAATATATATGTATATATTATTGGACAATAAATGTTGTATTGGTAGATGGAATTTAGGATTTGAGGCATGATGCCGGCTATGATGAAGTTGCAGTCTTAGTTATTCATACTTACGAATTGTCAGTGTAAAAATTCTGTCATTTGAATGTGATTCATTCATTGGGATTTTAGGTGATTCAAGTTGCTAGAATGATCATTTGCATTGATAAATTTTTGTATAGTCTTTCTAGTTTTTGTTTTACTTGAGGACAAGTAAAAACTCAAGTTTCGGGGTGTGATAATACTAGAAAGAACCATTGATTTCTCCCTACTTATTGTTTAAGTTGTTCCCATTTAGTCATCCTTTGCACATATTTTTGCATTTTTTAGTTTAGTTTATTTCATTTTCTAACTCAATGGACCTTAGCTTAGTTGCTCTTACTTTTGTCATATTTTACTACTAATGTCGCTACATGAGTCTATTTAGAATTGCGCCCAGAATTGTCACTTCATGACGATGTCCAGAATTGCACCCAAAATTGTCACTACATGACGATGTCCAGAAATGTTGCTGCATGAGCATGCCCAAAATTGTCGCTGCAGGAACTCATTCAAAATTATCATTGTGTGAGTATGTCCAGAGCTGTCGCTGTATAAGCATTGCACCAAGAACTTTCGCCGTACCTAACAACTATCCGGATAAGAACAAAAATTTTTTGAGTTGTCCAGTTTGGTATAACTAACTGGTACAACCATAGACAAATAAATTCTGCAAAAGAGACACTTGTACAATTTGGAGGGATATAAATACTCGCAAAGGAAAGAGAAAAGCTCTCACTCTCCCTCTCCTTTAGTCTCCTTTGTTGCATATTCTTCTTCAACCAAGCTTTTGAAGCTTTTCGGCTAGTGGGGCTTGAGGCCCCAATAAGTGAACCAACGTTAAGGGATGCAGATCTAAAAAATCACATACCTCCAAAAATAATCGCAAGTGCATCCTTGGATCTTCCATAAGCAATCCTCCAAACTACCCAATAGTTTGTAACATCTATAACATAACTGGTCTAAGCTCAAAATGAGTAGCATCAATTTGTGGCCACAGAATACTTAGATCGAGATTATCAAGAACCGGCACTACAAGCTCTCAAATTGGTCTATCTCTATCATCAATTATTTGTAGAACATTAACAACCTCTGTCTCCCGAACTACTAGAACATGAACTTCAAGATTTTCCCTTCCTTCAATTCTCTCATTTTCTTGCTCTTGCAACTCTCCTATATGTCTTCTCAACGTTCTTTCTATTTCTGGATCTAACGACAAATTATCTCCACTTCTTCTCATAAATTTTTTACAAAAATTTGTAACCACAAAAATCAAAACAAAATTAAAAATAACCAAATCAAATGTTAGCTCAACAATATAACAAAAATCTTACTGAATTACATCGATCTCCCCAGCAACGGTGCCAAAAACTTGTCGTGTGTAAAATAATATTGTTGTAGCATGTGCAAGTGTACACAACGTTCAAGTAATCAAGTGATAAGTAAAGTATCGTACCCACAGAGAGATTGGTATTCAGAAGAAATTACTAATACTATTGACAAAAGAATTGTGCATACAAAATTAAATGTGATAACAAAGTAGATTGCGTTTGCAAAGTGCATGTCATAACAAAATGAAAAACAATAAAGTTGATCAAGAATTATCCAAGCAGAGCATCAAATGCACTAAGTACTTACCAAGCTTAGTAGAATTGATTGGCAAAATCTTCAGTACAGGACAAGGTTGCAATCAATAAGTATGGAATATTGGGGATCCAAGTTTCTAGATCTACGAATGTCTTAGCAAATATTTGCTTCAACAAAATATCTTAGAATGACAAAATAATGACGTGCTAATTTAATGTAGCAACATTTTACAGTAAACACACATTATATTCCTATAACATGCATTTTCCCAAATAAAACTTATTTCACCATCAACGAACGCAGTTCATAAGAGCTACTACACACATCTTTCGACACATGCTCATTACATCAATTTATGTTCCAGCAAATCCGTTCTGTTTTCAATCAAGATTATGCACATGCAAAACAAGAGCTTATTCCCAAGATTGCCACCACATAGAATTAACAACTAAGTCACAAATCAATGAAGAGATTTAATAGAAAGATATCGGTAATCCATTTATAGAAATAAAACAAAGTTCAGAAATATTCATCCCTTAACTAGTCAAAGTAAGGGTGCAAATTGTCGCTTAAAAAAAATAACAGACAGACTTGAAGATTAAGAGTACTCCTTGTTGAGACCCAAAATGAACATCAGGCCTGCATTCTCGATTCTGCCTTTGCTCCTCCATAACAACGTCTCTTTGCTTCAATGGTTTTGCTACAGCATTGTCAAGCTTCGCTCCTAACGATAGCTGACAACTCTGCCTTCTACACCTCGTATCTGTTGTGTGACTCTCTCGATTTCCCTCCTTTCGGATTCTAATGCAACAACACTCTAGCCTTACTTGAATAAATTCTTTGATCTCTTTTTCCTTCACCCGAATGTTGCTTATATAGGAGCTTGGTCACACAATACACATTGTCAGATTCAATTTTCTAAGGGTTCTAAAGCCCTCCTAGAGCTTTCTAGTGCAGACCACAATAGATCAGGCTTGCTTCAACAAAATCTTGCACACCTGGGTACTGCCAGAGTGTTTAGTAGCTGCAAAGTTTTGCTACTCCCCAACAGTGCTTCGTTATTGGGCCTCGTACTCTCATCTTCCTTCACCTATTCCTGCGTTAAGAAACACATAAAAACACAATAAAAAGGGTAAAAATGTATAGATTTTGCCAACTAAGTGTACAGCAACTCCAACGACAAAAACACATAAAAACACTACAAATGTTATAGCAAATTTGCTTAAGATCAAACGAATGTTCTAGCAAAAGTGTGTAATATAATTCTTTTTCAAGAGTTGTCACACCCTCAAACCTGAATTTTTGCTTGTCATCAAGTAAAATATGTTGATGCATGTATGCATGAAAACAGAGATTACAACCTTAACAATTTTCGTAAAAATTTTGCTTCCACATTCCAATACGCATATATTTCAGTTCTCAACAACCTTTATACTTGCAAGATTTTATAGCAGCATTGTAGATCAATCTAGAAAATTCAATGTATAGACTTCAATTTAAAGAATAAAGAAATTTTAAATTCACATGCAATTAGTTTTAAAACAAATAATTTCCTAAAAACTTGTTTATTTCTTCAGCTAAGTTTTTCAATTTACTTTACTCAAGCATTTTATTTTTACTCTTAGGGAATTCATCTTGTCATGCAATGTTATACTTGACAACTACAATGTAGCAAACACTTAATTTCCATGCCAACAATTACATCACAATCTAATTTTACACTCATGCAGCTTAAAGTTTTCAACTAAAAAGATGGATGGAGCAAACAACTACCTCCTTAGCCTACTCTTCATTTTACTATAGCAGAGTATTCCTAAAAAATTAATTTTCTTTTTACAACTTTTTCTTTTAACATTTTTTTCTTTTCTTTTTAAATACTCATACTCAAACATATTATTTTCTCATTAACAATACAATGGAGAAAATAAAGTATTGTTGACGTACTTCGAACAGTTTAAGCATTGGAGTGACAAAAATTTTCTTTTCTACATTTCATGCCTTAACATTCACATTTAATACTTGGCTCAAAGAAAACCTAAGTTTTATTAAGAAATATTTACTTTAAAATAATTACAAAGGTTCAAAATCAAATTATCTTTAAAAATCAATTTTCAACACTTCCCTAATCTGAATTTCCTACTTCACTCCTACAAAAATTTTAAGTTTTAAGGTATAATTTCCTCATTGAACATCAACATATATTTATACTTTCCAATCTTCACAAACTTTTCACAAAAATATGTCATGGCATAAATCTCAATATGACAAATGTTATGCAGTAACAACCTATGAAACAAAAATATGTACTAACAAATATATACCTACATGCAGCTAAATAGAACAACACACCCACAAACCTAAAGTGTGCATTATCCTTAATGCATGAACACAATGAAATGCAAACACAAAAATATGCATGAACAAACACATATAAAAAAACTACCCTTTTAGTTGAGGCAGAGGGATTTTTTGGTAGGCTTCCTGCCTTTAAACTTCCTTTTTCGTGGTGAAATAGCCTCCTACTCATCATTATCATCATCCATTTTTGTCATTTCGTAAATCAAGCCATTGACTTATACTTCTTGGTCTAGTCCTTTGGATGGCATAGCAAAAACCTTTGGAGTTACAGGTTTCTTTGGTGTTACGCTCTTTGCTGGTGGTGTTGTAGATTTCTCTTTATCGATGAAACTATCTTCAATATCATCAATCTTGGGGTCTCTCATCTCTTCTTCATCCTCCTCAGTTGGATGGTACTCTTCACTAGAAGATGACTTTCCAGATGCCGACTGAATCTTAGTGTTGCTCGCATCATAATTTGTCATAACCGTTTCATTGTAAAGGATTCTCGAAAACTCTAAGAACTGTGGGACTTTGACTTGATTTTGCTGTAGCGCCTGGGTAATCGCATCAATGTAAATATGCATATATCTTCACAAGGCCTTGATTTTGCAGTGAAAATCCTCTTACCCTTTATCAATTTTCTTAAGACAATTAATAACATCATAACATTTTTCATCAACATTCCCCAAACAAGCTAAAGCAGACAGTTCAAAAGGGTTAATAGAAGAAGCTTTCACAAACAGTGGTGGCTCAGAACTGGATGGTTGTTTAAGTGGTGTTAACACAAGCGCATCCTTTTTTTGTTGCCACATCACTAATTGTTTGGTGATGGCACTTTTTTTTAGCAACACCTCTAAAGCAACACATGCTTGGAAACACAAAGTAGAAATTAAGTTAGGACAAACAAGATTACTCGAGTTTTTTTGGGTACATTTGTGAACCTCATCTCGAATAGTCTGTTCCACATTAATCTTCATTCCTGTAATGATAGAATGTAACAGCAACAATCATTCTCTCCTAATAGTGGTTGTATGAACTGTAGGCATCAATTTAGATTTCAAAAAACTTATCCAGATTTGACACTCAGGCTTCAAATATTGCTTCTCAATCATAAAGCGATCAGTCTTCGATTTATCCTAGGTAGTTCTCGGAATACATACGTCTCTCAACACTTTCTCCAAACTTTCCTCCGGAATTCCTCGCGTAAATCTTGTGTGCTCATCTTTTACATCATAGACTCCATAATATTCATTCACTTTATTTGCATCAAATAAAACATAAATGCCCCGAACGTATACAAATGGGCTATCAGTAATTAAGTGCGAGTAGAACTCTCTTACATCTTTGGATACACCTTGTTCGGATGACAACAAAACATTTCCCAACCATGAGATTCAATTACACGTGCAATATCTTCATCAAAACCCATATATTTTTCTTATTTAAACACGAAACCTTTCTCCAATAAAGGTTGGCGCTTCAGATAGTTCTCTTGGAACTTCGCCTCCGCATTCCGATCATAAAACTTTCTTGCAATAATGGGCATAGGTTGTTGCGGCATCTTCCCCTTGCGTCTCATTTTTTGGACAAGCAAACTGTTTAGAGAAAACATAAACTTTCAAAGAAAAATGAACTAACAAATAAAGAAACAAAGACTAAATATAAAGAAACAAAATTAAAAGGAATTTACTATTACAAGAAATCAACTAAAACGTGTGGCACGTGGTTGCGAAATTTGCAATCGAATGGTCTACCATTTCAGCTTTGTTATGATAGAGATGCAATCACTTCTGATTGGTCAAGCAAAACCCCACACCGTACTCATTTATTACTAAAACTACTATCATTTCACTAACTTGTAACTAATTCAAAAATTCAAAATGTACATTAACACAAAACCGAAATAAAAATAAAACAATTTCAAACTCTTCTTACATCACGCACTGTAATAGCAAAATTTTGTTGCAACATCAGATCATTGTAATAGCCTTTAGACGCTATCCATAAACTTTGAACAAATTCCCTATCGTGGCATTTTTTATATCTACAGCACCATGTGGATAAGCAAAAACTACCTTAAATGGCCTTGTCCACTTAGACTTCAACTTTCTTGGAAATAATTTAAGCTTCGAGTCAAACAACAAAACTTGCTATCTTGGCTTAAAATGCTTAGGCAATTATCTTGCTGTCATGCCATCTTGTTTTCTCTTTATATATCTTGACATTTTCATATGCTTGCAAACGAAACTCATCTATTTCATTCAAATCCATCATCCTTTTCTCTCCTGAAACCAACCAATTACCATTTTTCTTCTTAATTGCCCAAAAAGTTGTATCCTCCAACTCAACAGGTAAATGGCAAGGCTTTCCATACATAAGCTTAAATGGTGACATCCTTAAGGGTGTTTTAAAGGCAATCCTATACGCCCACAAAGCTTTGTCTAACCTCGTTGCCCAGTCCTTATGCATTGGATCAACAACCTTCTCTAAAATCGATTTAATCTCTCTATTCGATATCTTCGCTTCTCCATTCATTTGGGGATGATATGCGGTTGCAATTTTATGGTTTATCCCATACCTTGTTAAGGCATCCTCAATGTAACGACAATCGAAGTGTGAACCTTTATCATTGATAATCACTCTTGACATTCCAAATCTCGTAAAAATATGCTTATGCTAAAACTTTAGCACTAACTTTGCATCATTAATAGGGAGTGTAATTGCCTCAACCCTCTTTGAGACATAGTCAACAGTGACCAAAATATAGATATTTCCCCATGATGGTGGAAATGGTCCCATAAAATCCACACCCCATACATTGAATAATTCGACTTCAACAATGTTTTGCAATGGCAACTCATTCCTTCTCGAAATATTACCTGTACGTTGACATCTATCATAGGAATGACAAAAATTATGTGCATCTTTAAACAAGGTAGGCCAAAAGAAATTTGATTGCAAAACTAAGGTAGGCCAAAAGAAATTTGATTGCAAAACTTTGGCAGCGGTTCTTTGTCCTCCAAAATGTCCTTCGTATGGCGCAACATGACAGTGCTGTAAAATACTATGGCATTCATGATTTGGAACACATCGCCTTATGATTTTATCTGCACAATTCTTTAAAAAAATGGCTCGTCCCCATAATAGAATTTAACATCATGCAAAACAAATTTCTTCCTCTGGTTAGTTAAATCAGGGGCAATAATCCACTGATAGTACTAGAAAGAACCATGAATTTCTCCATACTTATTGTTTAAGTTGTTCCCATTTAGTCATCCTTAGCACATATTTTAGCATTTTTTTAGTTTAGTTTGTTGCATTTTCTAACTCAATGGACCTTAGCTTAGTTGCTCTTAATTTTGTCATATTTTTCTATTAATATCGCAGCATAAGTCTATTCAGATTGCAGCTAGAATTGTCACTACATGATGGTGTTTAGAATTGTGTCCAAAATTGTCACTACATGACGATGTCCAAAAATGTCGCTGCATGAGCATGCCCAAAATTGTTGCTACAGGAACTAGTTCAAAATTATCACTGTGTGAATATGTCCAGAGTTGTCGCTGTATAAGCATTGCGCCCAGAACTGTCGTCGCACCTAACAACTATCCGAATAAGAACAAAAATTGCATAAGTTGTACAGTCTGGTATAACCAACTGGTACGACCATAGATAGCTCAATTCTATAGAAGTGACACCTGTACAATTTTGAGGGATATAAATACTCACAAGGAAAGAGAAAAGGTCTCATACTCTCTCTCTCCTTTAGTTTCCTTTGGTGCATATTCTTCTTCAACCAAGCTTTTGATGCTTTTCGTCTAAGGGGCTTGAGGCCCTCATAAGTGAACCAACGTTAAGGGATGCAAATCTGCTCTTGACGAGGAGCCCTAAGTACAATGCAAGAGGGAAGTAAGGGAGCAAGTCGAGTAGCCTAGGAATAGTATTCTCCATTTGTTCTTTTACATTTCCTTTCTTAAGCGTTGGAGATTCATGTTCATTTCAAGTTTGTATGGAAGTACTCTTGATTGTTAGACTAAATGATATTTTATTCAAGCTTTCTTTTACTATTAATCTTTGGGTTTGATTATTTTGACCACGAAAGTGTGATTGCAGTCACTGTCACTGGAGTTGCAACGACAAATTAAACTAACAAGCAAGACAACAGAAGTTGCTTGGGGATTGAAGGAATTTAATCCACTTGTTCTTGAATGTGTTGCATTACCAGCACTGGAAGGTGTGGTTAGTGTTCATGTTTAAGTCTTAGATCTAATAGAGAACTCATGTTTGGTAAGATATTCATTGTTCTTATTTGCAGCGACAATCACCTAATATTTTACACATTGTGAGCCACACATAGTATTCTGCTGACTATCCACATTGGGGACCTCATTTCATTATTATTGCATTTATCTTGTTTTATCTGTTCATTACATTGACAGGAATAGACAACAAATAGCCATCCTCATGGGATCGATATCCGACAGATTCACATATGTCTGCTATACTTGCATCGATAGTGTACGCTTGTACATATTTGCTATGATGTTCATAGCATGATCAAGTTCGATGCTATTGTCGGGGATGACATTTGTTTGATGTTTGTTTTTGTTTTTGCACTTTATTTTTATTATATAATATTTAGTTGCCACTTACATGTTTTTCTTTTTGTCGTTGTTTTCACATTTTATTTTAGGCGTTTATTTTATTTTATTTTATTTTTTAAAGTTTTTTTACGTCTTGTTTTTGCAAAGTAATTAGGTACCATTGTCACCGTATTTGGACTTCATTGTCAATGCAATTCATACGACTGTCTGGTTGAATTTTTTAAACTGCAGACTAAAGCTCTCTACGCACAGCACCATAGTCACCATTGACAAAATGTGTCTGATACATTCTATTCTCAAGGGAAGATCGATGTCGGTGCAATAATCTACCAGGAAATTGCTAAGACAACCTTACTACACAAAATGAAGGTTGTTGAGAAGTTGGCCAATTCCATCAACAATAGGTAGATCAGGCTTGTCGCTATAATAAAAGACATGGAAAGAGTACAAAATTTATTCTATGCCCACACTAAGGCTCGAAATAGTGTTGTTGTGACCACATTAAGGCAGATGAGCAAAGCCCTTCTCCCTGAATTCCCAATATTCCCTCTAATTAAAAGAGAGTATGAGCCCTCAACTGAGGAGGCTAACTCAAGGGATAAAGACCAATCAGTGGCTTCCCCTCCAATGGTACACATCTCTGATGACGAGAAGGAGGAAGAATCAAGGAAGGTGGAGGAATGTTTGCGATCTATTCAGAGCTTGTTTGAGGATGAGTTTATTGCTGGTCAGGAGGCAGATGCTACTGAAGAGGAAATCCCTACTGAAAGGAAGGAAACCCAAGTTGAGGAAGAGGATGAAAAAAAATGAAGGAAAAGAAGCTAAGGAAGATTTAGCTGAAAAAATTTATCATTGCATGATTTGTGTTTTTATGTAACAGCAATGTGCAAGCGGATACACGTCGATACAAGTATAGTTGATAGACAATTCTATCGGATATCAATTCCATGAGGAATGGGTTATTAATGTCTAAATGTTGAAGCAATTAATACTGTAATCAAGTAAGATGTGAGTAAGGATGTTAGTGTAATTATGTAAGATCTTCACACTAAGATAATCAGGAATGTCAACGCAATTAGAGTTCAACTTCAGAGGTTAAATGTTAGTGTACTAAAAATAAATCCAATTGTGTTGAGTGTTGAGTGCTGAATATTTAAATGCATCAAATGTAAATATGATCAAGTGTAAATGGGCAGGAATGGTTCACTGATTCTGCTAAATCTCAATGCTAGATGCGTCGATAAGATAAAATGTGGATGGAATATCACTGCAATGAAGTTCCTTTGAGTTCTCACTAAGAACAACTTTCTACTTAATCTTGACATGAATATCCACAATCACTCCACCTCTCGATGCGAGCAATGATGTGTATTCAAGAACAAGTAACTGGAGTTTGTCCCAGTCCCAAGAAGCTCTCGCCTAACTTACTTGTTAACCCAACTTGTCACTGCATCTCTCGATGTTGGCACACTACAATTTCACTCTCGTGCTTAAAGCGATCAGATCCAAGAATAAACATATAAGTAGTGTAAAATAAGAATCAAATTGATTTAACATTAAAAGACACTCTCGTATTCATTTAATATCATCAAAATCCATCATCGTTTTAGAAGAATTAAAGAGTACAACGAAGCTTACTATCTCTAGACTACTAGGCCTACTCCCTAATTTTTCCTCTTGCTTTGCATCAAGCACCTCTCGTCAGAAGTGGTTGCAGACTTGCTTCATCAGCTCCTGATTTCCAGCTAAAACCTCTAATTCACACAGAATTTTCAGAATTAAATCCCTTTGCTCTTAATGATTTCTTCATTCTTTGTTCTTTTATCTATAGCCTTCAAAATGTTGTAGGATTCAGCCTTCATTCCTAGATCCAGATCAATATTTTACAGCTGTCAAAGTTAGTTAGAGTACAACTATGCACTCACGCAGATTGAATGTTCTCTTTAGAGACCTGCAGGATGTCGTTGCATTGCTGGTCATAATCTGAGATTATAATTGCAATGAAACCTGTGATATTACTATGTTGATGCTTCCAGCTGTGAATGCCGCTTGATTTTACTCATTCGAGGTACAATTTCAATGTGACAACATCTTTTGGTAGTAATTTCCTGCTGGTCTTGTGGCTACATTAATCCAGCATTAAGCTTCTAGATTGAGTTCTTACGCTGACAATATTAAGATGAAACATATCGGCTGCTTGCATCGACATTAGTATAAAAATAGATAAAAATAACAATAATTTAAACTAACTAACAATGAGTTGGAAAATATGAAAACTAAGTATAAAATTCTAATGATGTATGCTTAATGAAATACAAAAGGGACAATTAAAACATTAAATTGGGGTGAAAATCTATGTCATTTGAAATACCATCACACCCCAAAACTTGAGTTATTACTTGTCCTCAAGAAAACAAAAATTAACAATATAACAATTAGAAATGTCACCGCAATCTTTATTCATGCAACTTGATATGAACAACTTAAAACTGCAACTTCATCAATGTTAATATTATGCATTGAATCCTAATCTTCCTTGAACCATTTCAGTAAATTATTCTTCTTTTTCTTTTCTTTCTTCTTTTTCTCATTTTTTATTTTTTAAGTGACTGAAAGATGTCATTACATTATTCTACCTTTGTTCCTGGGTAGTAACGATGGGGTGCAACAAACCCCCAGGAAGCATGTAATTGTGTCGACACACACTCTTACTGTTACAGCCTTTGGCTAGATGAGTTTCTTTTCTAAGACTGCAGCGGAGTGTTCTCCCTTAAAAGTCATAATGCACTCATATTGGAGCATCTTTTATTACTACAATGTCACTATAATGGTCACTTAGTTCAAGATTCAACACCAATACTACCCATCCATTACTGAAGTAATTTCAATTATTCATTCAAAATAAGCAGACTCATTATTCAATCTTATTTATCCAATTTCCACATCAACATTCAAACAATTCAAGAATTACGCATCAAAATAAAAGTTAAGGGCACATTTCTATTGAAATTTTGTAATTTTTCATTAACTAAAGAAACAAAATAAAAGTCAAACATGAGGGTGTAGTTGCATTTACCATTCACATTATCTTCCCCCTGAACTTAATGTTTGCATTGTCCTCAATGCACTGACAATAATTATAAAGAAATAATGGAAATGCAACTACATTGCATTAAACTAAAAGGAATGTAGTGACAATTAAAATGCAGACACAATAAGAATGCATGAAAACTAACAAAAAGGAAATGTACTAAATTATTCAATTGTAGCTGATGCAAAGGCTGCTTTGGTTTTCTTCTTTTTCTTCGGGCGCTTTCCCTCATCATGGTGTTTCTTCTTTTTCTTGTCCTTGTGCCTCTTCCACTTTTTATCCTTTGTGCAAATCGGTTCGATGGATTGCTCCTCCTCTATAGGTTGGGTGGTGGCCTCATCAGTTGTCACCTCTGATGGGTGGATTTTTATGAGAGGTGCCACATCGGGCACAATAGCCAGAGGATTTATTTCCTCTATCTCGCTAGTGACAACCTCAGCCTGACTCGTAGTAGGTAGAGCCTCATCTTAACTGGATGCCTCCACAACATCCTCAACGACCATTCTTGGGGCATTGGTTTCCTTCTCTTCCTGCACCTCGACAGGTTCTTTTTCTTCTTTCTCTTTTGTCTTTCCTTCTTCTTCTTCTTCTTGATCTTTCTCCTTCAAGTGATCCTCCCCCTGGTCTGCATTTCTTCCATTTACTGCTCAGGTTCAACTAGGCCAGTGTAGGCATAATCCACTCTGTCAACATCCTCCCCTATAATTGCTGCTTGTTCAACCATATTTACGCCCAAACTGTTGGAAAACTCATCTTTGAATAAGTTGGTGATGTTGCGATGATAATCGTCATTAGTTTGTGAGTGCCCATCATCCTTCTCAGCATTGAAAATATGAATCTGGATTGATGTAGGTAAAGGTGTAGGCCTACCTTGAGAAGTAGGTTGCTCAGAAGACGAGTACTTCATTGGGCGATAGATTGATGGGAAGGTTGGGAAGTCTGGTAATGGAGTTTTGCTAATCTGGTTTGATTCAACGACAATGGCTTCATTCCACGCCTTAGTGTATGCATAAAACTTTTGGAGCCGAAGATCCATGTCGTTCACTATACTATAGTGTGGATGGATCGAATGTCGAGGCTGTCCAAGTGTAGTTCCATCAATGCCAGCTTTTTTACCATTTGAGACTCTATCGGCGCATTAGATTGGTCAGTCTTCTTCTTACCCTTTCCTCTATCCCTTTTCTTAAAGGTTTCCCTGGCCATTGGTGTATCTTGGCCTCGTGTCATCCTCTCAACCGAGATATCATTGATTGGGCCTTTATTGTCCAAGACCTCCTCACCATCTTTAGGTACAATACCCTTGTATTGATAATGTAACATAATGAGAGAGGGAAAAGGAAGGATACCATTTTGCTTTCCTGCAACATCCGCGTTTTGGGCGTGTATGAGCTCGTCGATGTCGATGTGTCGGTGGTGCTGAATAGAAAGCAAGAGACACATATGGTTCAATATGGCCGTAGTGCTGTGAGTCGAAGGCATAACACGGCTGTTGATAAAATGAAACCATACCTTGCAAAAAATTGTAAGGTACCGTCTGTGCATTGTGAAGTTGTGAAATCCATTACCTGTCCATGTAGAACCATCGATACAGAGATCTTTCATCATCTGGGTCAGACAATCATCATCCAAACGATGCAAAAGGGGTGCATGGTTGTCTACCCATTCTGGAATCCTCAGTAATACGTTGATCTACGCAACGCTCCATGGAACAAGCCCTTCTCGCACAAAGATAAACTTCTGCTCCTGATCCACCAGATTTGCATAAAACTCCCTAACCAATGTGGGAGAGTAGCCAGAAGGATGGTCGCAAAAATATTCCCACCCAAGACGACTTATGGTACGGTGAACTTGTTTTCCCGAAGTCTGGTGTGGAGAAAGTTGGAGTCCCTCTTCAGGATGGATGTTGTGTTTTAACATGATATTCTGGTAACAGTCTTTGGCTGCAGTCGTTAGAAATAAGACTAGGCCTATGGATGAGGGTAGTGGTGCTGTGGATAGAGACATAATAGAAGTGGTCGGATTGTTTTTTGAATGGGTTTTAGGAGTGTTTCAGAAGTGGACAGAGACACAATAGAAGTCGTCAAGAAATGCTTCGACAATCTGGGACCTTTGCTCATCTTTACTTCCTATTTCCAATCGAGACAAGTGATCAGTTACCTGATTCTCAGATCCTTTCCTATCCCTGATTTCAATGTCAAATTCTTGAAGTAGTAAGATCCATTTGATGAGTCTAGGTTTTGCGTCTTTTTTTTTGAAAGGTATTTCAACGCTGAGTAGTCAGTGTAAACTGTAGTCTTTACGCCGACAAGATAGGAACAAAATTTTTCAAATGAGAAGACTACTACTAGCAACTGCTTCTCAATCGTGGTGTAATTAACCTCCATTTTAGTTAGGGTTTTACTAGCATAGTAAATAGAATGAAATACCTTTTCTTTCCTTTGGCCTAGGATAGCTCCTACAGCGAAGTCGTTTGCATTGCACATTAGTTCAAACGATTGTGTCCAGTTTGGTGTAACGACAATTAGGGCTTGTATTAGCTTCTTTTTTATTGTCATAAATGCATCCAGACATATGTCATCAAACATAAACTTTTTATTTTGCTTTAGCAATGAGCATAATGGTTTAGCTATCTTAGAGAAACAATAATAGGCTTTGCCAGCTAGCCTATCCAGCATCTGATCGATGAAAGGTAGTAGGAAATGGTCCATCTTTGTGGCCACATTCAGTCGTAGGTAATCCATGCATACTCGCCATCCCGTTACAATGCGAGTAAAGATTAACTCATTCTTGTCGTTGGCCACAACTGTGAAACCACTCTTTTTAGGCACACATTGAACAGGGTTCAGCTAATTACTATAAAAAATAGGGTATATAATGCCGCATCTAACCATTTGATACTTTCCTTCTTTACTACTTATTTCATCTTTTCATTGAGTCTTCATCGCTGCTCAATTGATTGCTTCTTTTCATCTTCTAGCCTAATATTGTGCATGCAAAAAGAGGGACTGATGCCTCTGATATTTACGATGCTCCAAGCTATGGCTCTTTTATGTTCTTTTAGAATCACGATGAGCTTATCTTCTTTCATTGCGTTGAGGGATGCATTGACAATAACAAGTAGTGTCTCGTTGTCACCAAGAAAAACATACTTTAAATGTGTTGGCAATTGCTTCAATTCCAAGGTAAGAGCTTGCTCAGTAGATGATTTAAACACTGAGACTATCCTGTTAGACAAATCCAAAAATTTCAATTGTCAATTCTGTCTCAGCTCACAATTGTTAACCACCTCTTTGTCGCTACAATCAGTTAGGATTTCCTCAGTGATTGTCGTCGCATCTTCATCTGATATTACTGAATTTCGGACATTGAATTCTTCCAAAATAATTTCATCCAGCACATCGATATGATGATTGCTCTTTACTCCTACATGGAGATGCCTCAAACATACTAAAGGTCACATGCTCGTCGTTATATCACATGATAAGTTCTCCCTTGAACACGTCGGTAAATGTTCATCTTGTTCCTAGAAATGGTCGCCCTAAGATAATGGGTACTTCCTTATCTGCTTCGCAGTCTAGGATTATAAAATCAGTAGGGAACACAAGTTTATCAACCTGGACAAGGATGTCTTTGATTTGGCCTTTTGGTTGTGCTAAGGATCTATCCGCAAGTTGCAATGTCACCATAATGGGCTTCATCAAACCTATTCCTAATTTCTTGAAAGTAGACAGAGACATAAGATTAATACTTCCTCCCAAATCACATAAAGCTTTACCTAAATAATGACTCTCAATAGAGCATGGGATTGTAAAGCTGGCAGGATCTTTCGTCTTGGTTCACAATTTATTTGTAAGCACAGCACTGCACCCCTCTATGAGCGTAATCGTCTCGATCTCGAACAATTTCTTTTTCTTTGATAACAGCTCCTTCATGTAATTCCCATAACTGGGTATCTGCACAAGAGCATCTATTAGAGGTATATTAATGTGCAATTGTTTCAAAGTAGAAACAAACTTTTGGTATTCTTTGTCATGGACTTTCTCTTAAATCTTTACGGAAACGACAAAGGTATTGTAACATTGGATTGTTATGGAAAACTCGACGGTGTCGACATTAGCAGTTGCATCGACAACTTAGTTGGGCAAACTACAAGCATAGATGGCACTGTAGTTGGTTCCTCTTCATGTTCTTTTGCTTGACTTTCTTCAGCTACATCTTCTTCTTATTGTTGTGGTTCAGATGCATTGACATGATCTTGGCCATAACTGCTTGGTTCCATTATTTGTTTGCCACTCCTTAGTGTGATTGCTTTGCAATGCTCCTTCCCCCTATACGTAGTATTCTCAATATCACTAGGTAGAGTGCCTGGCGACCTTGTACTTAAATTAGAAGCCAACTGCCCCAACTGGGCTTCCAATGCTCTAATGGAAGAGGAGTTGCCTTGTACTATTGCTTCAATTCGTGTGATATACACACGCATCATTGCCTCAAGAAAAGCCAAAGGATCTAACTTAGGTTAAGAAAATTACTGCTGTTGATGTTGATGATGTTGTCCTTGCATATGTGGCAACACAGACTATTATGGCTGTAATCAAGATTGTGGTTGCATCTAGTTATGTGACTGCATTTGTTCAGATCGAGAATTTACCTGTGAATTCTAATTATAATTTTTCTAAGGATTGCTATTGTAACTCCCTTGTTTATAACTCCCTTGATTTGAGGAATTTCCATATTTAAATGTAGAAATTTTTTGATTCCCCCAAGGTTGTTGAGATCGGTTGTTGTATAAGTTGCCAAATGAACCTCCCCTGATGTTATTAACGCAGAAAGCATTTTCTGCATGTTCTGGACAATCCTCATAACTATGATTGTCGCCATAGATTTCACAAGAAAATATTGTCTTATCTAATTGCTAGGCCACTTGAATAAGAGCAACGTCATTTGTTCCCTTCATATTCTTTATAATATTGGCCAATGAGGATACTTGCGCTGACAAAGTAGAAATAACATCTAACTCAAGAACTCTAGGGTTAGTTTTTACTCGTGTAGAACGAGAAATAGGATATTGGTAGTCGTTTTGAGCAATCCTCTCTAGAATTTGTACAACATCATTGTATGTACAATCTAGCAAGGGAACATTAGCCGATTCATAGACAAGGTTCCTTGTCTGAGCATTCAAACCATTGTAAAATATTTCAATTTGGGTCTCCTACTGAATTTCATGCATTGGGCAGCGTCGAAGCAATGTTTTATAATGCTCCCAAGTTGTATGTAAATTCTCATCATCTAACTGATGATATGCAGTAATGTCATTTCGTAACCTTGCGTTAATTATCGACGGATTGAAACGCAAAATGAATTGCGTTGCTAACGCATTCAAAGATGTAATTGATCCTACCGACAATCCCAAGAACCATGTTTTTACTTTACCCTACAACGAATAAGGAAATAATTGCATTTTTAAGGCATCATCAGGGACACCATGTTGACTAAAGGATGCACAAATAAGAAAAAATGATTTAAAATGTTCTCATGCGTCTTCATGCAAAAAACTTGAATATTTCCCATTCGAGTTGAGCATCTGAAACATCACCGATTTTAATTCAAAATTATCAGCTTGAATAGCAGGCTTTACAACCCCTAGTTGTAAATCATCGAGTATAGGCACAACAAAATATCTTATTGTCCTGTTTTGCACTAGTTCTTCTTGTGGATGTGGTGGTGGTATATCATTAACAATTTGTGTAAGCACTGGTGGAGTTCCATCTTATGGTAGCAATGGTGGCAAATTATTGTTGTGGTTGTTACCAACCATTTTTTGTTGTTCTTGTCTTCTCCTCCTAAGTGTCCTCTCAAGCTTTGGATCAAAGCTTACAATGTCCTTACGATTTCTCCTTGTGGACATACAATAATTAACAATTTGAAAAAAGAAATAATTAGAGAAATAATGATAGATTAGTAAAGATTAAAACTTAAGTAAGTAGAATTAATTACAACTACAAAAGTAAACATCAAACAAATGCCATTCCCTGGCAACGGCGCCAAAACTTGATCGGTGTTTTTACGACACAGTAATGTGCAAGCGGACACACATCAATGCAAGTATTGTTGATAGACAATTCTATCATATATCGATCCCACGAGGAATGGGTTCTTGATGTCTAAATGTCGAAGCAATTAATACTGTAATCAGGTAAGATGTGAGTAAGGATGTCAATGCAATTATGTAAGATCTGCACACTAAGATAATCAGGAATGTCAATGCAAATAGAGTTAAACTTCAGAGGTTAAATGTTAGTGTACTAAAAATAAACCCAATTGTGTTGAGTGTTGAGAGAATATTTAAATGCATCAAATGTAAATATGATCAAGTGTAGAAGGGCAGGAATGGTTCACTGATTTTGCTAAATCTCAACGCTGGATGCGTCAACAAGGTAAAATGTGGATGGAATGTAACTACAATGAAGTTCCTTTGAGTTCTCACCAACAATAGCTTTCTACTTAATCCTGACTTGAATATCCACAATCACCCCACCTCTTGGTGCAAGCAACGATGTGTATTCAAGAACAAGTAACTGGAGTTTGTCACAATCCCAAGAAGCTTTCGCCTAACTTACTTGTTAACCCAACCTGCCGCTGCATCTCTCGATGTCAATGCACTACAATTTCACTCTCGTGCTTAAAGTGGTCAGATCCAAGATAAACATATAAGTAGTGTAAAATAAGAATCAAAATGATTTAACATTAAAAGACACTCTCGTATTCATTTAATATCATAAAAATTCATCATCGTTTAAGAAGAATTAAAGAGTACAACAAAGCTTACTATCTCTAGACTACTAGGCCTACTCCCTAATTTTTCCTCTTGCTTTGCATCAAGCACCTCTCGTCAGAAGTAGTTGCAGACTTGCTTCTTCATCTCCTCGATTTTTAGCTCAAACCTTCAATTCACACAAAATTTTCAGAATTAAATCCCTTTGCTCTTGATGATTTCTTCATTCTTTGTTTTTCTATTTATAGCCTTCAAAATGTTGCAGGATTCAGCCTTCATTCCCAGATCCAGATCTAGATTTTGCAGCTATCAAAGTTAGTTAGAGTATAACTGTGCACTCATGCAGATTAAATGTTCTCTTCAGAGGTCTACAGGATGTCGCTGCATTGCTAGTCGTAATCTGAGATTTTAATTGTGATGACACCTGTGATATTCCCGTGTTGATGCTTTCAGCTGTGAATTCAGCTTGATTCTACTCATTCAAGGTTTAGTTTCAATGTGACGACATCTTTTGGTTGCAATTTCCAACTAATCTTGTGGCTGCATTCGTCTAGCATTAAGCTTCTAGACTGAGTTCCTGCGCTTACACTATTAAGATGCAATATATCGATTGCTTGCGTCGACATTAGTACAAAAATAGATAAGAATAACAAGAATTTAAACTAACTAACATTGAGTTGGAAAATATGGTAACTAAGTATAAAATGCTAATGATGTATGCTTAATGAAATACAAAAAAGACAATTAAACCATTAAATTGAGGAGAAAATCTATGTCATTTGAAATACCATCACTGCACCTATAGTTATGGGTGCAACAACTGAGGGTTTGGCACCAACTAGAGCGAGTCAGGCGAAGATTGTGACTTCAATTAATGACGATCACAATCCTTTGGCTATCATGGTATACACTGGACTATTCGAAGTAATCCATCCGACAGAAGTTACAGTTGATGATGCCGAGGCAAAGCCGGATGTTGCGGAGCAATCTAAGGATCAGACAAAGCCAAAAGAAAGAAAAAGAGAGCACTCCAAGGACAAGAAGCACAAAAAGGAATAAAAGAAGAGAAGGAAGAAAAATCACCATGCAGCCACATCGACAGCTGCGGAAAATTGAGTTAGTTTTTTTTCATTTTTTAGCTGTAGTGTTCATGCATTGCATGTAGCTGTAGTTTTTATTTTGTTAGTAAGAATTGTCGTTGTATTTTCATTGTCATTGTATTTTAGTGTCAGTGCATTAGGGAAAATGCAATCTTTAAGTTTGGGGGAATGCATATGGGGTTTAGAGATGCACCCACATTTCAAAATTTTTCTTTTTAAAGTTAATGAAGCATGCAAGGTTATGAATGGATATTGCAATTGTGTTTAATTTTTTTCTTGAATCATGTGAAATGTCAATGAATCAGTTGGATAAACTTGATTGAATGTTGCATCTACTATTCTTTGATGAATGATTTGGATTGCATTAGTAATGAATGACTAGTATCACTCTTTGAATTTTGATTGAATCATCCATTTACAGTTACTTGTATATAATTATAGTTATAAATAAAAGACACTCCAATGTGGGTGTATTGTGAACTATCAAGGAGGAACACTCCAATGCAAGTGTGAGAAAAAGTAATCTAGCCAAAGGCTATCACTGTAAGAGTGTGTGTCAGTGCAATTACATACTCCCTAGGGGTAGCCCATCGTTACTTCTCAGGAACAAGAGTATAGTAATGCAACGGCATCCCTCAGTCACATTAAAAAAAGAAAAAAATATATGTATATATTATTGTACAATAAAAGTTGTATTGGTAGATGAAATTTAGGATTTGAGGCATGATGTTGGCTTTGATGAAGTTGCAGTCTTAGTTATTCATGCTTATGAATTGTCGGCGAAAAAATTATGTTATTTGAATGTGATTCATTCATTGGGAGTTTAGGTGATTCAAGTTGCTAGAATAATCATTCGCCTTGATAAATTTTTGTATAGTCTTGCTAGTTTCTGTTTTACTTGAGGACAAGTAAAAACTAAAGTTCAGGGGGTGTGATTGTACTAGAAAGAACCATGAATTGCTCCATACTTATTGTTTAAGTTGTTCCCATTTAGTCATCCTTAGTACATATTTTAGCGTTTTTTAGTTTATTTTATTGCATTTTCTAACTCAATGGACCTTAGCTTAGTTGCTCTTAATTTTTTCATATTTTACTACTAATGTCGCTGGATGAGTCTATCCAGAATCGCACCTAGAATTGTCACTGCTTGACGATGTCTAGAATTGCACCCAAAATAGTCATTGCTTGACGATGTCTAGAAATGTCGCTGCATGAGCATGCCCGAAATTATAGCTGTAGGAACTCGTTCAAAATTATCACTGTGTGAATATGTCCAGAGTTATCGCTATATAAGCATTACTCCCAGAACTATTGTTGTACCTAACAACTGTCCGGAAAAGAACAAAAATTGCACGAGTTGTCCAGTCTGGTATAACCAACTGGTACGACCATAGACAACACAATTCTGCAAAAGAAACACCTGTACAATTTGGAGGGATATAAATACTCACAAGGAAAGGGAAAAGCTCTCACACTCTCTCTCTCTCTCTCCTTTAGTCTCCTTTGTTGCATATTCTTCTTTAACCAAACTTTTGAAGCTTTTTGACTAGGGGGTTGAGGTCTCCATGGGTGAACCAACGTGAAGGGATGCAGATTTGCTCTTGACGAGGAGCCTTAAGTGCGACGCAAGAGGGAAGTAAGGGAGCAAGTCGAGTAGCCTAGGAATAGTATTTTGCATTTGTTCTTTTACATTTCCATTCTTAAGCACTGGTGATTCATGTTCATTTCAAGTTTGTATGGAAGTACTCTTGATTTTTAGACTAAATGATATCATATTCAAGCTTGCTTTTACTGTTAATTCTTTTGGTTTGCTTGTTTTGACCACAGAAGTGTGATGGGCAGTCACTGTCACTGGAAGGTGGAACGACAAATTAAACTAACACGCAAGACAATGGAAGTTGCTTGGGGATTGAAGGAATTTAATCCACTTGTTCTTGAATGTGTTGCGTTACCAGCATTGGGAGGTGTGGCTAGTGTGCATGTTTAAAAGTCTTAGATCTAATAGAGAAGCCATGTTTGGTAAGACATTCATTGTGCTTATTTGTAGCGACAATCACTTAGTATTTCATACCTTGTGAGCCACACTTAGTATTCTGCTGACTATCCATATTGGGGACCTCATTTCATTATTATTGCATTTTATCTTTAATTTTACATTGCTCCAAACTATTATCACAACCTATTTTGTTTTATCGATTCATTGCGTTGACAGGAATAAACAATAAAAAACCATCCTCATGCGATCGATATCTGATAGATTCACATCTGCCTACTATACCTACATCGACAGTGTACGCTTGAACATATTTGTTGTGACGTTCATAGCACAATCAAGTTTTGGCACCATGGTCAGGGATGTCATTTGTTTGATGTTTATTTTTGTTTTTGCACTTTATTTTTATTATATAATATTAAGTTGCTACTAACTTGTTTTTATTTTTGTCCATGTTTTCACATTTTATTTCAAGTGTTTTTTTTATTTTTTTTATTTTCAAGTTTATTTTACGTCTTGTTTTTGAAGAATAATTAGGTACCATTGTCACCGCACTTGGAATTCATTGTCAACGCAATTTATACGATAGTCTGGTTGCATTTTGTTAACTACAAATTGAAGTACTCCACGCACAGCACCATAGTCACCCTTAACAGAATGTGTCTGATACATTCTATTCTGAAGGGTAGGAAGATCGATGTCGGTGCAATAATTCACCAGGAAATTGCTGAGACAACCTTTGTGCATAAAATGAAGGCTGTTGAGAAGTTGGCCAATTCCATCAACAATAGGCAGATTAGGCTTGTCACTGCAATAAAAGACATGGACAGAGCACAAAATTTATTCTATGCCTACACTAAGGCTTGAAATAGTGTTGTTGTGACCACATTAAGGCAAATGAGCAAAGCCCTTCTCCCTGAATTCCCAATATTCCCTCAATTTATTAGAGAGTATAAGCCCTCAACTGAGGAGGCTGACTCAAGGGATAAAAAGCAATCAGTGGCTTCCCCTCTAATGGTACACATCTCTGATGACGAAAAGGAGGCAGAATCAAGGGAGGTCGAGGAATGTTTGAAAACTATTGAGAGCTTGTTTGAGGATGAGTTTATTGTTGGTCAGGAGGCACATGCTACTGAAGAGGAAATCCCTATTGAAAGGAAGGAAACCCAAGTTGAGGAAGAGGAAGAAAAAATGAAGGAAATGAAACTGAGGAAGATTCAGCTGAAAAAAATTTGTCACTGCACCTGTAGTTCTGGGTGCAACAACTAAGGGTTTGGCGCCAACTAGAGCGAGTCAGGCGAAGACTGTGACTGTAATTAATGACAATCACAATCTTTTAGCTATCATAGTCTACACTAGACCACTCTAAGTGATGCATCCAACATATGTCACAACTGATGATGCCAGGGCAAAGCTGGATGTTGCGAAGAAATCCGAGGATCAGAAAAAGCCAAAAGAAAGAAAATGAATGCGCTCCAAGGAAAAGAAGCATAGAAAGGAAGAAAAATCACCATGCAACCACATTGACGGCTGCGAAAAATTGAGTTAGTTTTTTTTCGGTTTTTAGCTGTAATGTTCATGCATTTCATGTAGCTATAGTTTTATTTTGTTAGTAAGCATTGTCATTGCATTTTAGTGTTAATGCATTAAGGATAATGCATACTTTAAGTTTGGGGGAATGCATATGAGGTTTGGAGATGCACCCACATTTAAAAATTTTTCTTTTTAAAGTTAAGGAAGCATGCAAGGTTATGAATGGATATTACAATTGTGTTTAATTTTTTTCTACATTCGATGCTTAATTCTTGAATCATGTGAACTGTCAATGAATGAGTTGGATAAACTTGATTGAATGTTGTATCTTTAATTTTTTGATGAATGATTTAGATTGCATTAGTAATGAGTGACTAGTATCACTCTTTTAATTTTGATTGAATCTTCCATTTACAGCTACTTTTATATAATTATAGTTATAAATAAAAGACACTCCAATGTTGGTGTATTGTGAACTGTCAAAGGGGAAAACTGCAATGCAAGTGTGAGAAAAAGTAATCTAGCCAAAGGCTATCACTACAAGAATGTGTGTCGACGCATTTACATACTCCCTGGGGGAATCCCATCGTTACTTCACAGGAACAAGAGTATATTAATGCAACGACATCCCTCAGTCATATAAAAAAAAGAAAAAAAAATATGTATATATTATTGTATAATAAATATTGTATTAGTAGATGAAAGTTAGGATTTGAGGCATGATGCTGGCTTTGATGAAGTTGCAGTTTTAGTTATTCATGCTTACGAATTGTTGACGCAAAAATTCTTTCATTTGAATGTGATTCATTCATTGGGATTTTAGGTGATTCATTCATTTGAATGTGACTATTTTAGTTATTCATGCTTACGAATTTTTGTATAGTCTTTCTAGTTTCTATTTTACTTGAGGACAAGTAAAAACTCAATTTTGGGGGTGTGATAGTACTAGAAAGAACCATGAATTTCTCCATACTTATAGTTTAAGTTGTTCCTAATTAGTCATCATTAGCACATATTTTAGCATTTTTTAGTTTAGTTTATTGCAGTTTCTAACTCAATGGACCTTAGCTTAGTTTCTCTTAATTTTGTCATATTTTACTACTAATGTCGCTGCATGAGTTTATTCAGAATTGCACCCAGAATTGTCACTACATGATGATGTCCAGAATTGCACCCAAAATAGTCACTGCATGACGATGTCCAGAAATGTCGCTGCATGAGCATGCCCAAAATTGTCGCTGCAGGAACTCATTCAAAATTATCATTGTGTGAATATGTCCAGAGCTGTCGTGTAAAAGCATTGCACCAAGAACTTTCGCCGTACCTAACAGCTATCCGAATAAGAACAGAAATTGCTTGAGTTGTCCAGTTTGGTATAACTAACTAGTATGACCATAGACAAATCAATTCTGCAAAAGAGACACTTGTACAATTTGGAGGGATATAAATAATCACAAAGGAAAGAGAAAAGCTCTCACTCTCCTTCTCCTTTAGTCTCCTTTGTTGCATATTCTTCTTCAACCAAGCTTTTGAAGCTTTTTGGCTAGTGGGGCTTGAGGCGCCCATGGGTGAACCAACGTGAAGGGATGCAGATCTACTCCTGACGAGGAGCCCTATGTGTTACTCAAGAGGGAAGTAAAGGAGCAAGTAAAGTAGCTTAGGAATAGTATTCTATATTTGTTTTTCTACAATTCCTTTCTTAAGCGTTGGTGACTCATGTTCATTTAAAATTTGTATGGAAGTACTCTTGATTGTTAGATTGAATGATATTTTATTCAATCCTGCTTTTACTGTTAATTCTTTGGGTTTGATTGTTTTGACCACGAAAGTGTGATTGTAGTCACTGTCATTGGAAGGTGTAGCGACAAATTAAACTAACAAGCAAGACAACGAAAGTTGCTTGGTGATTGAAGGAATTTAATCCACTTGTTCTTGAATGTGTTGCATTACCAGCATTGGAAGGTGTGATTAGTGTGCATGTTTAAAAGTCTTAGATCTACTAGTGAAGCCAAGTTTGGTAAGACATTCATTGTGCTTATTTGTATTGATAATCACCTAGTATTTTACACCTCGTGAGCCACACTTGGTATTCTGCTGACTATCCATATTAGGGACCCCATTTCATTATTATTACGTTTTTATCTTTAATTTTACATTATTGCTCTGACAACTATCATCACAATTTATCTTGTTTTATCTGTTCATTGCAATGACCAGAATAAACAACAAACAACCATCCTCGTGGGATCAATATCCAATAGATTCACATCTGTCTACTATACTTGCATCGACACTGTACGCTTGCACATATTTGCTGTGACGTTCATAGCACGATTATCCATTAACTATGAATTTGAGAATAACAGCATACCATGGCAATGCTGTCATAGCAACTAATTGCTCGTCTAGAAATTCCTCTTTTATAAATCTAGCGTCACCATCAATAATATCCACTTTTAAACGTGATAAATGATCTGCAACTTGGTTTGTTGAACCTTTTTTATCTTTAATTTCCATGTCAAACTCTTGCAACAGCAAAATCCAATGAATCAATCGTGGCTTAGCATCTTTCTTTGCTATCAAATATTTTATGGCAGCATGATTCGTGTAAACTGTTACTTTTGTGCCAATCAAATACGAACAAAACTTATCAAATGCGAAGACCACTACCAAAAACTCCTTCGCCGTTGTTGTGTAGTTGATTTGTGAATCATTAAGGGTCCTGCTCACACAATAAATTGCGTGAAACACCTTCTTTTTCCTTCAACCTAGCACTACTCCTGTAGAAAAATCACTTGCATCACATATTAATTCAAATGGCAATTTCCAATTAGGAGCAATTACAATTGGCGCAACAACTAATTGCTTCTTCAAAAATTCAAAAGATTTTAAACATTCATCATTAAAAACAAAAACTTTATCGTATTGAAACAATTCACATAAGGGCTTAGATATTTTTGAAAAATCTTTTATAAAACACCTATAAAAACCTGCATGCCAGAAAACTATGAATACCTTTCACCGAAGTAGGCGGCGAAAGCTTCTCAACTACCTCAATTTTTGCTTTGTCAACTAATAGGGCCAACATTTTATTTTAGAACTACTCTTTTCATTTTTGCAACTACATACTTTCCTTCAAAGTTGCTAACTAAGACTTCGGAAGGGATCAAATCTTGCTCAAACTTGGACTAGCATCCATCCAGCGCGTAGGAAAGAGAATACTAGAAAGTTGGAGTTACCCCTTTTTTTCTTTGCTTGACTATCCCTTGCTTCGAAATTTTGTGACCAAGCACAATGCCTTAGCAAACCATAAAATGGCATTTCTCCCAATTTAAAACCAAGTTTGTTTCCTCACAACGCTTTAGAAAAACCTCTAAATTCTTCAAGAAATCCTCAAATGTATCTCTAAAAATCGAAAAATCATCCATGAAGACTTCTAAAAATTTCTTCACCATGTCGGAAAAAATTGCCATCATACAACATTGAAAAGTTGCTAGCACATTGCACAATCTAAATGGCATTCTTCTAAAAGAAAAAGTTCCATATGGACACGTGAATGTAGTCTTCTCTTGATCTTCAAGTGCTATGAAAATTTCGTTATAACCCGAATAACCATCAAGGAAACAATAATATGCCTTTCCTGCAAGTCTATCAAACATTTTATCTATAAATGGTAAAGGAAAATGGTCTTTTCTCGTAGCTTTGTTGAGTTTCCTATAGTCCATGCAAAGTCTCCATCCTGTGACAATCCTAGTAGTAATTAACTCATTATTGTCATTACGTACGACCGTAATTCCTTCTTTTTTGGGGACAAATTGAACTAGACTAACCCACGAACTATGAGATATTGGGTAGATTATTCCAACATCCAACCATTTTATCACCTCCTTCTTGACAACTTCTTTCATAATCGGATTCATCCTCCTTTGCTGCTCTATTGATTTGCTATGAAAATCCTCTAGCAAAAATTTGTGCATGTAAAACGCAGGACTGATTCCTTTAATATCAACTATAGTTCAACCTATTGCCCTTTTAAAATTTTGCAAAACTCCCAATGTTGATTTTATTTGCATAAAAAAGAACCGACATGCCCCAAACGTATACGAATGGGCTATTAGTAGTTAAATGGGAGTAGAACTCTTTTACCATTTTAGGATATACTTCATCCGGATGGTAGCAGAACATATCCCATCCATGAGTTTCAATCACCCTCGTAATGTCTTCATCAAAACCCATATATTTCTCTTGTGTAAACACAAACCCTTTCTTTAGCAGTGGTTGATGTTTCAAATAGTTCTCTTGGAACTTTGCTTCTGTATTTCGGTCGTAGAACTTCCTTGCAACGATGGGCATCGACTGGTGTGGTATTTTTCCTTTACACCTCATTTTTTGTACCAACAAACAATTCAAAGGGAACATAAAATGTTTAAAAGAAAAATAACACTAGTAAATAAAGAAACAAAACATATATATATAAGGAATAAAAAATAAAGGAATTTAAAATCACAAAAAATTAGCTAAAATGTGTGGCACGTGGGTGCAAAATTTGCGCTGATTGCTTTGCCATTTCAACTTTGTTATGATAGAGACACAATCGCCTCTTATTGGTCCAACAAAACCCCATGTCAAACTCATTTACTGCTAACATCTAACGTCGCTTCACTAAGTTGCAACTAATTCAAAAATTCAAATTTTGCATGAACATCAAACCGATAAAAATAAAACAATTCAAACTCTTTTAACACCATGCAATGTAATAGAAAAATATTGTTGAAATATCGGATCATTGTAATAACGCTTCAGACGCTGTCCATTAACTTTGAACATGCTTCCTGTTACAGAATTTTTAATATCTACAGCACCATGTGGATAAGCAAAAACCACCTCAAATGGCCCTGTCCACTTGGACTTCAGCTTTCCATGAAATAATTTGAGCTTCAAATCAAACAGTAAAACATGCTGAACTTGTTCAAAATGCTTTGGCAACATCTTACTGTCATGCCATCTTTTTGTCTTCTCTTTATAAATCCTAGCATTTTCATATGCCTGCAAACGAAACTCCTTTATCTCATTCAAATCCATCATCCTTTTCTCTTTAAAAACTAACCAATCACCATTTATCATTTTAATCATCCAAAAAGCTCTAATGCTCCAACTCAACAGGTAAATGACAAGGCTTCCCATAGACAAGCTTAAATAGAAACATCCCTAAGGGTGTTTTATAGGCAGTCCCCTACGCCCACAAAGCTTCATCTAACCTCGACGCCCAATCCTTTCGCGTTTGATTAAGAACCTTTTTCAGAATTGATTTAATCTCTCTATTCAATATCTCCTCTTGTCCATTCATTTGAGGATGATATGCAGTCTTAATTTTATGGTTTATCCCATACCTTGTTAACGCATCTTCGATGTAATGACAATCGAAGTGTGAACCTTTATCGCTAATAATAGCTCTTGGCATTCCAAATCTTGTGAAAATATGTCTATGCAAAAACTTCAGCACTGACTTTGCATGATTAGTAGGGAGTGCAACTGCCTCAACCCACTTCGAGACATAGTTAATAGATATTTCCCCATGATGACAGAAATGGTCCCATAAAATCTATACCCCATACATTGAATAGTTCAACCTAAACAATATTTTCTAATGGCATCTCATTCCTTCTCAAAATGTTTCCTGTCCGTTGACACCTATCACAGGAACGACAAAAATTATGTGCATCTTTAAACAAGGTAGGCCAAAAGAAACCGGATTCCAAAAATTTGGCAATGGTTCTTTGTCTTCCTAAATGTGCATCTCTAAATGCTATTTTATCTTTAAAATGCAAAAATGTGCATCTTTAAAATGCTATTTTCTTCATCATCTGGAACACATCACCTCATGATTTGATCTACATAATTCTTAAACAAAAATGGCTCGTCCCAATAACAGAATTTAACATCATGCAAAAACTTTATCAGTGTAGCAAAGGGTAGCAATCTACTAACTAAGAAATTAACAATATCAGTGTACCTTGGCAATGTTGTCAAAGTAAATAATTGCTCACCTGGAAACTCTTCTTTTATGAATCTAGCATCACCATCAGCAATATAAACTTTTGAACGTGATAAATGATCCGCAACCTGATTCTCTAAACCATTTCATTCCTTTATCTCCAAGTCAAACTCTTGAAACAACAAAATCCAACAAATCAATCTTGGCTTAGCATCCTTCTTTGCTATCAATAATTTTATGGTAGCATGATCTGTATAAACTGTTACTTTTGTGCCAACCAAATAGGAATGAAATTTATCAAATGCGAAGACCACTACCAATAACTCCTTCTCCGTTGTTGTGCAGTTAATCTGTGAATCATTAAGGGTCCTGCTCGCATAATAAATTGCGTGAAACACCTTCTCTTTCCTTTGGCCTAGCACCGCTCCTACAACAAAATCACTTGCATCGTACATTAATTCAAATGGAAAATTCTAGTTAGGTGCAATTACAATTTTCACAGTAATTAATTGCTTCTTCAAAAATTCAAAAGATTTTAAACATTAATCATTAAAAACAAAAGCTTTATCATGTTGTAGCAATTCACATAAAGGCTTGGATATTTTTGAAAAATCTTTTATAAATTGCCTATAAAAACCCTCATGCCCGAGAAAACTACAAATACCTTTCACGAAAGTAGGTTGCAAAAGCTTCTCAATTACTTCAATTTTTGCTTTGTCAACTGCTATTCCTTGCTTCAAAATTTTGTGACCAAGCACAATGCTTTCACAAACGATAAAGTGGCATTTTTCCCAATTTAAGACCAAGTTTGTTTTTTCACAAAGCTTTAAAACAACCTCCAAATTCTTCAAGCAATCTTGTATCTCCAAAAATCAAAAAATCATCCATAAAGACTTCTAAATTTTTTCCACCATGTCGGAAAAAATTTCCATCAAACAACGTTGAAAAGTTGCTAGCGCATTGCATAGTCCAAATGGCATTCTTCTAAAAGCAAAAGTTCCATACTGACACATGAATGTAGTCTTTTCTTGATCTTTGGGTGCTATGGCAATTTGATTGCAACCTAAATAACCATTAAGGAAACAATAATATGCCTCACCTATAAGTCTATCAAACATTTGATCTATAAACGGCAAAGGAAAATGGTCTTTCTTGTAGCTTTGTTGAGTTTCCTATAGTCCATGCAAACTCTCCATCCTATGACAGCCCTAGTAGGAATCAACTCATTATTGTCATTGAGCACGAGCGTAATTTCTCCTTTTTTGGGGACACATTGAACTAGACTAACCTAAGAACTTTCAGATATTGGGTAGATTATTCCAGCATCTAGCCACTTTATTAGCTTCTTCCTGACAACTTCTTTCATGATCAGATCCAACCTACTTTGCTGCTCTATCGAATTAATATGACAATCTTCCAGCAAAATTTTGTGCATACAAAATGCAGGACTGGTTCCTTCAATATTAGCTATAGTCCAACCTACTGCCCTTTTAAACTTTCACAAAAGTCTCAACAGTTGCTCTTCTTGCTCTTTCTCCAAACCTACAGAAATAACTATTGGCAAAGTTTCATTATCACATAAAAATGCATATTTTATACGCATTGGAAAAGGCTTCAACTCAAGTGTTAGAGGTTCCATAATAGAAGGCTTTGGAACTTTGAAACCACGATTAGATAAATCTAAAGATTCAAACCTTCTTCCTGCCCTTTCTACAAAATGCTTCGTTATTGGGCCTCATACTCTCATCTTCCTTCACCTATTCTTGCATCAAGAAACACATACCAACAAGTGTAGTTTGCTACAAAAAAAAGGCCTCGTACCACAGATTTTTCTAATTAAGGGCACAGTAGCTCTAACGACAAAAACACATAAAAACATTACAAATGTTATAACAAATTTACTTAAGATCAAACAAAGTGTTCTAGAAAAAGCATGTAATATAATTATTTTTCAAGAGTTATCAAGGAGACACTGAACCGAACTAAGCTAAGAACTATCAGATATTGGGCAGATTATTCCAGCATCCAGCCATTTTATCATCTCTTTCTTGACAACTTCTTTCATAATTTGACTCAGCCTCCTTTGCTGCTCTATCGAATTGCTATGACAATCTTCCACCAAAATTTTGTGCATTCAAAACGCAGGACTGATTCCTTTAATATCAACTATTGTCCAACCTATTACCTTTTTGAATTTCCTCAAAACTCCCAATAGTTGCTCTTCTTTCTCTTTCTCCAAACCTGCAGAAATAACTACTGGCAAGGTTTTGTTATCACATAAAACTGCATACTTTAAATGTACTAACAAAGGTTTTAACTCAAGTGTCGGGGGTTCAATAATAGAAGGTTTTGATACTTTGAAAGCACGATCAGATAAATCTAAAGATTCAAACCTTTTTCCTAGCCTTTCTACAAAATGCTTGACATCACAAATTTATGAAACTTCAGCTTCAATATCTTCACAAATTCCTGTAACAACATCAGTATTGCTACAGCAAGAATTTGCTAAATTTTCTTCCACAACTACCTCTTCTACATTAATCATGTGACATTCTTCAACATCATTAGCATACTTTAACACATTAAACACATTAAACATAACTTGCTACTCATTAACTCTCATGGTTAACTCCTCTTTTTGCACATCTATTAAAGCTCTACCCGTAGCTAGAAATAGTCTTCCCAAAATTATGGGGACTTCTTTATCAGTCTCAAATTCTAAAATTATAAAATCTGTAAGGAAAATAAATTCGTCTACTGTTACCAACACATCTTCAAACTTACCCTCCGGATGTACGAATGAGCTATCTGCTAATTGTAGTGTTACCGTCGTAGGTCTAGCTCTTCCAATTTCGAGTTTCCTGAAAACTGACAATGGAATCAAGTTCATACTAGCACCTAAATCACATAATGCTTTACTAATGTAGCTATTACCAATAGCACAAGGAATAGTAAAACTCCGTGGATCTTTTAACTTTGGTGGCAACTTATTCACCAACATTGTCGTGCACCCTTCAGTAAGCGCAACGGTCTCGAACTCACCTAATCTCTTGTTTTTGGACAAAATGTCTTTCATAAATTTCACGTAATTAGGCATTTGCTCCAATGCTTCTACAAAAAGGATATTAATATGCAGATGTTTCAGTACCTCCAAAAAATTCTTAAACTGAACATCTTTTTGACTGTTCAAATCTTTGGAATGACATTTTCCTTTATATCACCAATATCATGCTTTTCTTCTCTGTTTGACTCAAACTTTTTTCGAACACCTTTCTTTTCAGCTTCCAACATAATATCTTCCATCTCTCTTTTTGCTTCAACATTACTTTTTGCTCCAACATCTAACTCTGGACTTCCTTCCTCATCTGTTACAGCAAATTCGTTATCATAAACATCATCAAAAAATAATTGATTACCTATAAGTGAAATGGCTTAGTAATGCTCTTTTCCTTGCAATCTCGTATTCTCAGTATCACTTGGCAACGTTTCTTGCAGACGAGAACTCATTGCCTTATCAATTTGAACAACTTGATTTTCCCATGCTCTCAATGACGCAGCTTGGCTCTGAATAATTGCATCATTTTTAGACATATATTCTTTCAGCAAATTTTCTATTGACGACAAGCCTCTATTTTGCTGCTAATTTTGCTTTGAAAAATTAGGCTCAAATCCAAGCGCTCTGTTAGTATTTTGTCAAACAGCATTGCCCGAACTGGCTCCTAGATTATTGCTCAAGCTAAAATTTGGGTGTTGTCTCCAACTTGAATTATATGTTTAGAATAAGGATTATGATTACCTCTATTAAAATTCCTAATGTAACAAACAGATGCTGGATTGGATGGACATTCTTCAAAAATATGTTCATCTCCACAATACACACATTTTGCTTCAGCAACCTTCACTTCTCTAGTCGTGCTCAATTTCTGCATAATTTTGATCGTATTAGCCAACGAAGGTACTTGTGTTGTAAATGATGTAATTGCATCCAACTCCATTGTACCAACATTTCTTCTACCAAAATTCATTCTTGTTGTTGGATATTAATAATCATTATTTGCAATTCTCTCCAATATTTCATACGCATCATTATACGACTTATCCAACAATGTAACATTTGTTGACGCATCAACTACCATTCTTGTGTACGCATTCAACCTATTGTATAACATCTCCTCTTGTATCCAATGCGAAAAACCATACATAGGACATGTCATAAGCAAATTCTTATATCTCTTCCACGCCTCACCTCCAAACTGCCCAATAGTTTGTAACATCTGAAACACAACTGGTTTAAGCTCCAAAAGAGTAACATTAATTTGTGGCTGTAAAATACCTAAACCGAGATTATAAAGATCTGCCACTACATGCTCTCGAATTGGTCTATCTCTATCATCAATTACTTGTGGAACATTCACAACCTCTAGCTCACAAACTATTGGAACAGGAACTACAAAATTTTTCCCTTCCTTTAATTCTCTCCATTTCTTGCTCTTACAACTCTCATTTACGTCTTCTCAACGTTCTTTCTATTTTTGGATCTAACGACAAGTTATCTGCATTTCTTCTCATAAAATTCTTACAAAAATCTGTAACCACAAAAGTCAAAACAAAATTAAAATAACGAAATCAAATGTTAGCTCAACAATATAACAAAAATATTACTGAATTACACAGATCTCCTCGACAACGGTGCCAAAAACTCGTCGTGTGTAAAATAATATTGCTATAGCATATGCAAGTGTACATAACACTCAAGAAATAAAGTGATAAGTAAGTATCGTACCTATAGAGAGATTGGTATTCAAAAGAAATTGTTAAGATCGTTGACAAAAGAATTGTGCATAACAAATAAATGTGATAATAAGATAAATTATGTTTGCAAAGTGCGTGTTATAACAAAATTAAAAACAGTAAAGTTGATCAAGAATTATCCAAGTAGGGCATCAAATCCCCTAAGTACTTATCAAGCTTAGCAGAAATAACTGGAAAAATATTCAATACAGGACAAGGTTGCAATCAATAAAACTGGAATATTGTAAATCCAAGTTCTAAATCTACGAATGACTTAGCAAATATTTGCTTCTACAAAATATCTTAGAATGACTAAGTAATGACGTGCTAATTTAACGTAGCAACATTTTATAGTAAACACACATTATATTCCTATAAAATGCATTTTCCCAACAAAACTTATCTCACCCTTAAAGAATGTAGCTCAACAGAGTTACTACATATATCTTCCAATACATGCTCATTACATTGATTTATGCTCCAGCAATTCCTTCCTGTGTTCAGTCGACATTATGCACATGCAAAGCAAGAGCTTATTCCTAAGATTGCCAGCACGTAGAATTAACGACAACTAAGTCACAAATCAACGAAGAGATTTAATAGAAAGATTTCGGTAGTCCATTCATAGAAATAAAACAAAGTTCATAAATATTCATCCCTTAACTGGTCAAAGAAAGGGTGCAAATTGTTGTATAAACAAAATAACAGACAGACTTAAAGATTAAGTGTACTCCTTGCTGAGACCTAAAAAGAACATCAGGCCCACATTCCTGATTTTACCTTTGCTTTGCCACAACAACGTCTCTTTGCTTTGTTGGTTTTGCTAAAGCATAGTTGAGCTCCGCTCCCACTGATGGCTGACAACTCTGCCTTTTGTAGAAAAGATCTGTTGTGTGACTCTCTCAATTTCCCTCCTTTCAGATTCTAATGCAACAACACTCTAGCCTTACTTGAATAAATTCTTTGATATCTTTACCTTCATCAAAATGTTGTTTATATAGGAGCTTGGCCACATAATACACATTGTCAGATCTGATTTTCTAGGGGTTCTAGAACTCTCCTAGAGCTTTCTAGTGCAGACCACAATAGATCTAGCTTGCTTGACTCTGAATAATTACATCATTTTAGACATATAGTCTTTCAGCAAATTTTCTATCGATGAACAAACCTTCATTTGGATGCTGATTTTGATTTGACAAATTAGGCTCAAATCCAGGCGTTCTATCAATATTTTGTCGAACAACATTGCCCAAACTGACTCCTTGATTATTCCTCCAAATAAAATTTGGGTGCTATCTCCAATCTGAATTATATCTGCTAGAATAAGGATTATGATTACCTATACTAAAATTCCCCATGTAACAAACAAATGTTGGATTGGATGGACATTCTTCAAAATATTATCATCTCCATAATATATACATTTTGCTTGAGCAACTTTCACTTCTCTTTCCATGCTCAGTTTCTGCATAGTTTTGATCATATTAGCGAACACAGATACTTGTGTTATAAGTGATGTAATTGCATCCAACTCCATTGTACCAGCATTTCTTCTACCAAAACTCATTCTTGCTGTTGGATATTGATAATCATTATTTGCAATTCTCTCCAATATTTCATACGCCTCATTGTACGTCTTATCCAACAAAGTACCATTTGCTAACGCATCAACTACAATTCTTGTGTATGCATTCAACCCATTAAAAAACATCTCCATTTGCGTCCAATACGAAAAACCATGCATAGGATATTTCCTAAGCAAATCCTTATATATTTTCCACGCCTCATAAAGTGTTTCATTATCCAATTGTTTAAATGATGTAATATCGTTTCTTAGCTTTGCATTCATATTTGGCAGATTGTATCGCAGCAAAAATCTTTGGCATAATTCATTCCAAGATGAAATCGTACCTGTTGGCAAAGCATTCAACCATGCTCTTGCACGATCACGCAAAGAATAAGGAAACAATTTCAATCGCAAGGCATCTTCATGAACACCTTTTCGTGTAAAAGAATCACATAACTCCAAAAATAATTGCAACTGCATCCTTAGATCTTCCGTAGGCAATCCTCCAAAATGCCCAATAGTTGGTAACATCTAGTTTAAGCTCAAAAAGAGTAGCATCAATTTGTGGTCGTAAAATACCTGGATCGAGATTATCAAGAACTGACACTACATGCTCTCGAATTGCTCTATCTCTATCATCAATTACTTCTGGAACATTCACAACCTCTAGCTCACAAACTATTAGAACAAGAACTTCAAGATTTTTCCCTTCCTTCAATTCTCTCCATTTCTTGCTCTCGCAACTCTCGTCTACATCTTCTCAATGTTCTTTCTACTTCTAGATCTAACGACAACTTATCTCCACTTCTTCACATAAAATTCTTACAAAAATCTGTAACCACAAAAATCAAATCAAAATTAAAAATAACCAAATCAAATGTTAGCTCAACAATATAACAAAAATCTTATTGAATTACACCAATCTCCCCAGCAACGGTGCCAAAAACTTGTCACGTGTAAAATAATATTACTATAGCATGTGCAAGTGTACACAACGTTCAAGTAATAAAGTGATAAGTAAGTATCGTACCTATAGAGAGATTGGTATTCAGAAGAAATTATTAAGATTGTTGACAAAAGAATTGTGCATACAAAATAACATTGTTAACAAGATAGATTGTGTTTGTTAAGTGCTTGTCATACCAAACTGCAAAATAGTAAAGTTGATCAAGAATTGTCCAAGCAGAGCATCAAATCCACTAATTACTTATAAAGCTTAGTAGAAATTACTAAAAAAATCTTCAGTACAGGATAAGGTTACAATCAATAAAACTGGAAAATTGCATATCTAAGTTCTAGATCTACGAATGACTTAGCAAATATCTACTTATAAAAACTATCTCAGAATGACTAAATAATGACGTGCTAATTTAACGTAGCTTATTCCTAAGATGCCAACACGTAGAATTAACAACAACTGAGTCACAAATCAACGAAGAGATTTAATAGAAAGATTTTGGAAACCCGTTCATAGAAATAAAACAAAGCTCATAAATATTCATCCCTTCAATGGTCAGATTAAGGGTGTAAATTGTTGTTTAAACAAAAAAACAGAAAGACTTAAAGATTAAGAGTACTCCTTGTTGGGACCCAAAAAGAACATCAAGCCCGTATTTTCGACTCTACCTTTGCTTCGGCACAGCAACGTCTCTTTGCTTAGGTGGTTTTGATACAGCATTATCGAGCTCCGCTACCACTACGGCTAACAACTCTACCATCTGCACCTCGGATATTCTTGTGACTCCCCTAATTTCCCTCCTTTCGGATTCTAATGCAACAACACTTTACCCTTACTTGAATAAATTCTTTGATATCTTTTCCTTCATCAGAATGTTGTTTATATAGGAGCTTGGCCACATAATACACATTGTCAAATTAGATTTTCTAGGGGTTCTAAAGCCCTCCAAGAGCTTTCTAGTGCAGACCACAATAGATTTGGCTTGCTGCAGCAGAATCTTGTGCGCTTGGTACTGCGAGAGCGTTTAGCAATTGCAAAGTTTTGCTACTTCAACACCCTAATAGTGCTTCATTATTGGGCCTCTGATAGCATTAGAAATGACACTTATTTTCTCCCTAAATTTGTGTATTAATTATCTCTTTTGTAGCATATTTAGCATGCATGATAGGCATTTCATACTTAGTATTTATATTCTCTAACTCATTATTGTTTTGCTTAAATTTTTGTTATTTTATCTCTTCTATGCACTAATGTCAGCATATGCAGAATATGTTCATAATTATCAGCGCAAGGATCCATCTCATAAGATCGATGCTAGAAAGAATATAAAGATGCAGCCACAAGTTAGCTTGGAATTACGGCCAGAGATGTTACTGCATAGAAACCTTTACTTTGTATGGGTGAATTCACGCTGCAAACACACCTGGATGCACCAGCGCAGGGGAAAAACACGTTGTTGTCGCAATTAAAGGTTCCAGATTACGCCCAACAATGTCGCGACAACTTGCAGATTTATAAAGAACACACCAGATCTGCGTGAGTGCACAGCTGGATTTTAACAAACTTTGATAGCTGCAAAAGGAGTTAGATCTGAGAGGAAATGAGATCTACAATTCTTGAAGCCTATAAATAGAGGAAAGAAGAAGGAGAAGGATATCAAGAGGTGAAGGAATTTATTCTACAAATACTTTGAGTTTTTAAAGCTTTATGCTGGAGTCTGATGAGCTGATCGATCAGGTGGGCAACAACTTCTGACGAGAAGTGCTTGGTGCAATACAAGAGGAGTAGTTAAGAAATAATCCTAGTAGCCGAGGGATAGTATGCTTTGATTTATTTGTTAATTCCTCTTTTAATGCTTATGAATTCTATTGACAATTGATTGTATATGAGAATATCTTTCAATGTTAGAATACTTTGATTCATACTTAATTCTTCTCATCTATTTATTCTTGGAATCAACTATTTGACCACGGGAGTGTAATTGCAGTCTACCGACATTGAGAGGTGCGATGACAAGTTGAATTAACAAGCAAGTCAGTGAGAGTTACTTGAGACTACAAGGGATTTTGTCACTTGTTCTTAGGTGTGAAGCAATGCCAGCACTAAGAGGTCTGGTACTTGTGAGTGCTTGAGTCTTGATTAAACAGATAGTGGTTATTAGTAAGTTGTCATTGGAACCTTATTACAGCGAAAATTCATCTACTTTGTACCTTGTCGACACATCTAGCATTGCTACTTAGTGAAATCTGTGATCCACTCCAATCCTTTACACTTGTACACACTTTTACTTCTACACATTTAAATTCTCTAAACTTCAACAACAATTTGATTTACTTTCAGTTGTTTTGACAATTACTTTTATAATTACATTGACATCTTTGACTATTTTAACTGGTGCAGATATAAGTTAATTGCGCTGACATCCTTACTAGCATTTTCCCTAATCTTAACTTGCACAATTACGGTGACGTTACAGGTCGATTAAATTTTGGCATCATTGTTGAGGAATGGCGTTTGTTTGATGTTTATTTTTGTAGTTGCAATTATTTTTCTTAACTTGACATTTTATTTCTACTAATCTATTTCACTTTATTTTGATTTTCTTTCAAAATTCTTTAGAGTTGCATGTCCACAAGGAGAAATCCTAAGGATATTGTGAGCTTTAACCCAGAACTTGAGAGGACACTCCGGAGGAAAAGACAAGAACAAAAGAAAATGGCTGGCAACAACAACAACAACCTACCACCATTGCTGCCACAAGATGTAGTTCCTTCAATACAACAACAAATAATAAATAATGTACCACTGCCACCACAAAAAGAATAAGTGCAGAACAAAACAATCAGGGACTTTGTTGTTCCTGTACTTGACGATTTACAACCAAGGGTTGTAAGGCCAGCGATACAAGCTGGAAACCTCAAATTGAAGCCAGTGATGTTCCAAATGCTCAATTCAAATGGGCAATATGTAGATATACGTCATGAAGATGCGAGGGAGCATCTTAAATCATTTCTGCTTATTTGCGCATCTTTTAGTCAACATGGTGTTCCTGATGATACCTTAAAAATGCAATTATTTCCTTATTCGTTATAGGGAAGAGCGAGAACATGGTTCTTGGGTTTGTCGACTAGATCCATTACATCATGGAATGCGTTAGCAACACAATTTGTTTTGATATTCAATCCACCGACAATGAATGCAAGGTTACGTAATGACATCACAGCTTATCATCAGTTGGATGATGAGAACCTACATATAACATGGAAGCGTTATAAAACTCTACTTAGACATTGCCCTATGCATAAAATTTAGCAAGAGACTTAGATCAAGATCTTTTACAATGGAATGAATGCCTAGATAAGGAATCTTGTTGATGCATCTACAAATGGTCCTTTTTTGGATTGTACCTACACTGAAGCTGTATGATTTCTAGACAGAATTGCATAGAACGATTATCGATATCCTATTTCTCGTTCTGCTTAGGTAAAAACTAATCCTAGTTTCTTTGAGTTAGATGCAATTTTAGCCTTGAGTCCGCAGGTATCCTCTTTGGCCAACATTATAAAGACTATGAAGGGGACAAGTGATGTTGCCTCTATTCAAGTGGCCGAACAATTGGATGTCCCGACATTTTCATGTGAAATTTACGACGATAACCATAGGTATGAGGACTATCCACAACTTGTTAAGAATGCATTTTATGTTAACGACATCAAAGGAAATTCTTATGGTAACTCATACAATAATCCTAATCGAAATCCATAACCTTGGGGGAATCAGAATACATCTCCTTATAGATATGGAAATTCATCACAGCAAGGGAGTTATAGACAAGGGAGTTACAACAAAAATTAGCAGCAGAACTACAATAATTCTCAGGTACATTGACATCCTGATCAATTGCAGGTACATAACCAAATGCAACCACAAGTACGAATGTAACCACAACAGACTGCGCTGCCATATATGCAAGGATAGCATAGCAACAATAGCAATAGTTTTCTCAACCAAGATCAAATCTTATGGTTGCTCTTGAAGCACTGATGCGAGAGCATATTACGCGAACTGAAGCAAGAATCCAGGGTAATTTTTCTTCTATTCGAGCATTAAAAGCCCAATTAGGGAAATTGGATTCTAATTTGAGTACCAGGTCACCAGGTGCTTTGTCTAGTGATACGGAGAATCCAACACAGAAGGGGAAGGAGCATTGCAAGGCTATTACACTGCGGAGCGAGAAGCGAATTGCTGAACCAAGCAGCAGTTCTAACCAAGAACATGTTGATGCATCTAACCATAATAACAAGGAAAAGTTGCAGCTGAAGGAAACCCAACGAAAATAAATGAGGAGGAGCCACCTGTAACGACTTCTATGCCTACAATTCACCCAACAAAGACGTCGACGCACCTGCTTATGTCGATGTAATCGGTTATTCCACAACAACCCACTAACAATATACCTTTTCCATTTCCACAGAGATTTAAAGAGAAAAATCATGATAAAGATATCAAAAGTTTGTTTTTACTTTGAAACAATTACACATTAACATACCTCCTGTAGATGCTCTTGTGCAAATCCCCAGTTATGGGAAATTTATGAAAGAGCTATTATAAAGAGGAAAAAGTTGTCCAAATTTGAGATGATTGCACTCACAGACGGATCCAGTGCTATACTAACAAATAAGTTGCCACCTAAAATGAAAGACCTTGGTAGCTTCAAAATCCCATGCTCCATTGGAAACCATTATCTAGGTAAAGCTTTATGCGACCTGAAAGCTAGTATTAACCTTATGCCTTTGTCTACATTCAGGAAGTTAGGAATTGGATCGATGAAACCCACTGCAGTGACATTACAGCTTGCAGACAGATCTCTAGCAAACCTAAAGGCTAGATCAAAGATGTCCTTATCCAAGTTGATAAGCTCGTGTTCCCCGCTGATTTCATAATCCTTGATTGGGAAGCAGATAATGAGGTGCCCATCATCTTGAGGCGACCATTCTTAGCAACAGGATGCACTCTTATTGACGTTTTCAAGGCCGAGCTCATTATGGGTCATAACGATAACCATATTACCTTCAGTGTGTTCGAGGCATCTCCTTCAAAAAGTAAAGAGCAATGTCACCACATTGACATGATGGATGTGATAATTAGGGAAGAATTCAATGAACGGAGCTCAGCAGTTCCAGACGAAGATGTAGTGACATCCATTGATGATATCCTAACTGAATGTGACCACAGAGTTGAGGCTAATAGTTGTGAGTTGAGATAGAAATGGCAATTGAAATCCTTGGATTTGTTTAACAGGACAATCTCTATGTTTAAACTATCAATTGAACAAGCTCCAACCTTGGAGTTTAAGCCATAGACAAAACATTTGAAGTATGTCTTTATGGGTGACAATGACACGTTACCATAATTGTAGCGCAAACCTTGATGCAACTAAAGAAGAAAAGCCTACTATTGATAATAACGAGCTGATCCATACTCGCATTGTTATCGTCAACTCAATGCGGACACAAACAAGGATCACTTCCCACTACCATTCATTGACCAGATGCTGGAATAGGCTAGCTGGTAAAGCCTACTATTGCTTCCTAGATGGTTATTCCAGATATAATCAGATTGCCATTGTGCCGGAAGATCAAACACAGACCATATTCACGTGCCCATTTGGAACCTTTTCCTTCCATCTTATGCCATTTGGATTGTGCAATGCACAAGCCACATTTCAGAGGTGCGTGATGGCTATGTTCTCGGACATGATTGAAGATCCTTTAGAGGTATTCATTGATGATTTCTCTATATATGGGTAGAACTTTAACCAATGCACTGACAACTTGGTAAAAGCATTGATGAGATGTGTGGACACAAATCTAGTGCTGAACTGGGAGAAATGTCATTTCAAGGCAACTGAAGGCATTGTCCTTGGCCATCGCATATCATGTCAGGGCATTGAAGTAGACAAAGCAAAGGTAGAAATATTTGAAAAATTGTCGCCACCCACCAATGTTAAAGGAATAATAAGCTTTCTCGGTCATGCTGGGTTTTTTAAGAGATTTATTCGAGATTTTTCCAAGATTGCTAAACCATTATGCTTGTTGCTAGAGCAAAATAAAAAGTTTGTGTTTTATAATGAATGTCTTGATGCATTTTTCAAAATAATGAAGCAGCTAGTACAAGCTCTAATTGCCTTCACACCAAACTGGACGCAACCCTTTGAATTAATGTGTGATGCAAGTGACTTCATTGTAGGAGCTGTGTTGGGACAATGCAAAGAGAAGGTATTTCACTCAATTTACTATGCTAAAAAACTTTAACTGATGCACAGGTAAACTATACGACCACGAAAAAGGAGTTACTAGCAGTAAATTTTGCATTCGACAAATTTCGTTCATACCTTGTAGACGTAAAAATTACAGTGTACACAGATCATTCTGCATTGAGATATCTCTTTGTGAAAAAAGATGCCAAACCGAGATTGATCAGATGGATCCTGCTTTTACAAGAATTTGATGTTGAAATCAAGGATAGGAAAAGATCTGAGAATCAAGTAGCTGACCACTTGTCTCGCCTGTAAGTTGGAAGTGAGGATGGGACTAAATCCCAAATTGTCGATGCATTTTCGGACGAGTAGTTATTCTTTGTCGACGCATCTCCTTGGTATGCAGATGTTGTCAATTATCTTATTTGTGGGAAGCTACCCTTAAGTGCCATTGGTCACAAGAAAGTCAAATTTTTGCACGATGCTGCGAAGTATCATTGGAACGAGCCATACCTATTCAAGGTATGCGCTGAGAACATTATCCGTCACTGCGTTCCTAAAGAGGAAATGACTTTCATCCTGAAACATTGCCATGATGCTCCCTACAGAGGCCATTTTGGTGGTATAAGGACTACTGCAAAGGTCCTACAGTCATGATTCTATTGGAGCACATTGTTTCGCTACGCCCACAATTTTACACAATAATGTGATAAATGTCAACGCACTAGTTCTATACCTCGCCGCAATGAGATGCTCTAACAATCTATTATGGAGGTAGAGCTATTCGATGTCTGGGGTATAGACTTCATGGGACCATTTTCAAACTCTTTTGGGAATGTGTACATTCTAGTTGCTGTTGACTATGTCTCTAAGTGGATCGAGGTAATTGCACACGTATATCCTTACACGATTTGGAACACCGAGGCCATTGATAAGTGATCAAGGTACTCATTTTCACAACAACCAAGTCACAATAGCATTGAAAACATATGGTGTGAAGCATCGCATATGGTGTGAAGCATCGCATGGCCACCACATATCATCCATAAACAAATGGCCAAGTGGAGGTGTCCAATCGGTAAATTAAAAGCATCCTTTAGAAGGTAGTTAACCCATCTAGGAGAGATTGGTCTTCGCGGCTACATGATGCATTGTGGGCGCTTCGTATCGTATATAAAACCCCGTTGGGGACGTCACCATATCAATTAGTATTTGGTAAACCCTATCACCTGCCAGTTGAACTTGAACACAAAGCCATGTGGGCAATCAAGCAGGTGAACATGGACTATGATGCTATTGGACGAAAAAGGTTGATGGACATTGCTGAGTTGGAAGAAATTAGACGCAATGCCTATGAGAATGCTGCAATATACAAAGAAAAGACCAAGAGATGGCATGACAATATCATCTTGTGTCGACAATTTAGTCCTGGTCAGTTATTACTTTTGTTTAATTCATGTTTAAAACTACATCCAGGTAAATTACATTTAAGATGATCAGGCCTTTTTAAGGTTGTCAAAGCATTCCAGAATGGCACGGTGACAATTTAAAATATGAAGGATGGTTACCAGTTCAAGGTGAATGGCCAACGACTAAAGCATTACGTGAGCCCAGATGTCAAAGAACCAAATGAGACCATTAATCTGGTCACATTTCTTTAATGTTAACGCATTTTTACATTTACTTTTATCTTTTTACTTTTACTTGTTTCCTTTAAGTTTTATGCAGGAATAAAAAAAATCGTCTTTTTGTCAACGCATCATAAAGCACAACTTGTCGGTGCATTATGTGATGACTCAGCAAAGCTTTTTCAGTAAGAATCGCGCTGATTGATTTTCATCCATCCCTAGCCGTTAGATCAACCAAAAGTTACGATCTACAACTTGGCATTTATTAGCTACAAACGTAACGTTTTCTCAAGACAAACTGTAATAATCACATCTCTTGCCACTGAAAGGTTATAAAACCTTTTTTCTATCGACTTCCTTCTCCCACTCACAATCGCCATTGTTACTGCACTTATCTTCTTTATCGTTCTTAAATTTTTTTCTATAGTTTCTCTTAATCTTTTTACCTAACTATCATGGTAAAGACACGAGGTGCAAAACCTCCATCGAAAAACCCTGCTGAATCTTTCGCCACCATGGTTCGAACCACAAACCAACACCCACAAAATGAACTAGTCCTATTTCTGTCCAAGGCGGCGAAGGATCGTTACCATGACGTTATGCTTAAACAAAACTACCACCCAAAGCAAGGTCTACAATTGTCCCCACACTAGACATTGGGGAAGCAAATCACGAGAACGATCAGTCATCTAGGCTGGAAATTTTTCTACGATCGTTTAGCCGGATATTCCCCCACCGTTGTAAGGGAATTTTATGCCAATCTTGTAGACTCTTAAGTTTATTTTTGTAAGGGAGGGCTTGGTACCCTGGAGTGCTACCTACTTCAATGCTTTGTTTCAGATTGCTGAGAAGGAAGACACCCACACTGCGTTTTTGGAAGAATTAACCGATGAAGGTGCTAACCAGGTGATGATAGACCTTTGTGTTGAAGGTGCTATATGGACTAGCAACGGTCCATACAACTACAAAAAGCACCGACGTTATCTTACAACTCAAAACAAAGTGTGGTTACACTTTGTTAACAGTCGCCTGCTACATTCAACCCATAGCACAACTGTGACACTAGATTGCATGTGCATCCTGCACTATATCCTTAAGGGTCGCCACATCGATGTTGGCGTAATTCTCCATGACCAGATTGCTGAAGTTGCTACTAAGCAGACAGGTATATTACCTTTCTCTTCCTTGATAATGCTGCTGTGTAAGCAAAAGGGGATTGTACCTTATGATGGTAAGGAAGTGTTAGACAACAAGGGCCCCATTAATGACATCTCAGTGGAGAGAATGATGAGAGGGCAAGAAACCTTGCTAGTAAGACAGGCACCCAAGAAGAAGGACAAAAGGAAAGGAAAGAAGAAGGAAAAGAAGAAAAATGCACCTACAGACCATTAGATGAAGAAACTAGCTGAAATTGAAATACTCGTTGACCGTATAGATATGCATCAAATCAAAATTGTCAGCGTGTTAGAGGAGATGGACTACAAACAAAACCACTTTTATGGTACATAAGAGTGTGGAACAAAACTATTTTCGATGCATTGAGAAGTCTGAGCCCAAATCCCCTGTCAGAGTTCCCCGTCTTCCCACCTATTATTAAGGAAGCTCCCTCATCCTTCGACCAGCCTACTCTTGATGGTAGGCCTCAGAATGTCCCATCCCCAACAAAAATTCATATCTCTAATGACAAGGAGCACGAGGAACATTCCAACGCTGTGGAGGACTATTACAGAACAATTGCCATTCTATTTGAGGAGAATTTTTTAATAGCCTTGGGGTTACCATGGCAGATAAGGTGGTTGTTATAGAGGAGCTGCATACCTCGATCGTATCTGTGAGGCGAGAAGTAAATGAAGGTGCTGACAAAGACACAACTGAGTAGGAGAAACCAGAGAGAGAAGAAAGAAATGAGAAGGATAATGAAGGAAAGGAATAGGAACCTAACGAGAAAGACCCTGAATAAGAGAAGGAAGAGAAGAAGGACGATGCCCCGACAACTTTTGAGGAAAAAAATATCGGTACATCCAAAAGTGTAGGGTACCAAGTGAAGACGTGGCTCCACTTGAAGCAATTCAAGCTGAGGTAGTTACCAACAACATAGAGGATCTTAACCCCCTAGCCATTGTGCCATATGTGGCACTGCTTGCTGAAGTCCTGCCATCAAATGTAATTGTCGATGAGGCCACCACCCAACCAGCTATAGAGGAGCAATCCGCTGCTCTAGTTGATTCAAAGGACAAAAAGAGGAAGCACAAGGATAAGAAAAAGAAGCGCAAAGAGGAAGGCGAGCGCCCAAAGAAAAAGAAGAAGAAAGTCAAGGCAGCCACTACATCGGCTGCTGAATAATGAGTTAGTTTACTTTTCAGTTGGCAGTTGCATGCATTTCATTGTCATTGCATTGTTATTAGTCACTGCAGTTTTCCTGTTAATTTATCTGCATTGTAGTTGCATTTCCATTCTTATCTGTATATTATTGTCAGTGCATTGGGGATAATGCAGACATTAAGTTTGGGGGTCTTGTGTAAAATGGAAATGCGATTGCACCCATATATTTGAAAAATTACTTGTTTCTTTAGTTCAATAAAGGTATTCAAAGTTTTAACAAAAATGTGACCACAGTTTTTATTTTTATGTGTAAATCTTGAATTGTTTGAAATGCTAATATGTGAATTGAGTGAATATGAATCAATATTGAACCTTCTATTTTTGGATGAATGATTAGAATTGCTTTAGTAATGAATGGATAGTATCAACCCTTGAATATTGAACTAACTTACCAATTGCAGCAACATTGTACTAATAAAAGACACTCCAATGTGAGTGTATTGTGACTTGTCAAGGGAGAACACTCCGCTGCATGTGTTAGAAAAATCATCTAGCCAAAGGCTGTCACTGCAAGAGTGTGTGTCGGTGCAATTACATACCTCTTGGGGGTTTGTTGCACCCCATCGTTACTACCTAGGAGCAAAGGTAGAGTAATGCAATGACATCTCTCAGTCACTTATAAAAAAATCACAAAAAAATAAGAAAGAAGAAGAAAAGAGAAAAAAAAAGAAATATATTGCCATAAATGTTATATTTGTTAAGGAAGGTTTAAGATTCAAAGCATGTTACTAACATTGGTCAAGTTACAATTTTATTTATTCATGTTTATAAATTATCGGTGCATTATTATATCATGTGAATGCAATTTATATATTAGAATTCCAGAAAATTTAAGTTGTTAGAATAATGATTGTGGTGACATGTTTGCTTGTGAAATTTGCTAATTTTTGTTTACTTGAGGACAAGTAAAAACTCAAAATTGGGGGTGTGATAGCATTAGAAATGACACTTATTTTCTTCCTAAATTTGTGTATTAATTGTATCTTTTGTAGCATATTTAGCATGCATGATAGGCATTTCATACTAGTATTTATATTCTCTAACTCATTATTATTTGGCATAAATTCTCATTATTTTATCTCTTCTATCCACTAATGTCGGCGTATGTAGAATATGTTCATAATTATCAGCGAGGGATCCCTCTCAAAAGATCGATGCTAGAAAGAATTTAAAGATGCAGCCACAAGTTAGCTTGGAATTATAGCCAGAGATGTCACCGCATAGAAACCTTTACAATGTATGGGTGAATTCACACTGCAAACACACCTGAAAGCACCAGCACAGGGGAAGAACACATTGTCTCTGCAATTAAAGGTTTCAGATTACGCCCAACAATGTCACGACAACCTGCAGATTTATGGAGAACACACCATATCTGCGTGAGTATATAGCTGGATTTTAAAAAACTTTGACATTAGTAAAAGGAGTTAAATCTGAGAGGAAATGAGATCTACAATTCTTGAAGCCTATAAAAAGAGGAAAGAAGAAGGAGGAAGATATCAAGAGGTTAAGAAATTTATTCTGCAAATACTTTGAGTTTTTAAAGCTTTATGCTGTAGTCTAGTAAGCTGATCGATCAGGCGAGCAACAACTTTTGACGAGAAGTGCTTGGTGCAATACAAGAGGAGCAGTTAAGAGATAATCCTAGTAGCCTAGGGATAGTATGCTTCGATTTATTTGTTAATTTCTCTTTTAATGTTGATGAATTCTATTGACAATTGATTGTATATGAGAATATCTTTCACTGTTAGAATACTTTGATTCATACTTAATTCTTCTCATCTGTTTATTCTTAGATTCAACTGTTTGACCACGAGAGATTAATTACAATCTACCGACACTGAGGTGCGATGACAAGTTGAATTAACAAGCAAGTCAGTGAGAGTTGCTTGAGAGTAGGAGGGATTATATCACTTGTTCTTAGGCGTGAAGCAATGCTAGCACTGAGAGGTGTGGTACTTGTGAGTGCTTGAGTCTTGATTAAACAGAGAGTGGTTATTAGTATGTTGTCATTGGAACCTTATTGCAGTGAAAATTCATCTACTTTATACCTTGTAGACACATCTAGTGTTGCTACTTAGTGAAATCAGTGATCAACTCCAATCCTGTACACTTGATCACACTTTTACTTCTACGTATTTAAATTCTCCAAACTTTAACAAAAATTTGATTTACTTTAAGTTGCTCTGACAATTAACTTTTATAATTACATTGACATCTTTGACTACTTTAACTGTGCAGTTTTGAGTTAATTGCGCTGACATCCTTACTAGCATTTTCCCTAATCTTAGCTTTAGTTGTTTCGATAGTTTACACATCAAGAACTCCTTCCTTGTGGGATCGATATCCAATAGAACCAATCTATCAAATATACTTGCATTAATGTGTGTCCGCTTGCACAATTATTGTGACGTTACAAGCCGATCAGCCTCGTACTCTAATCTTCCTTCACCTATTCTTGCATCAAGAAACACGTACGAACAAGCATAGTTTTCTACAACAAAAAGGGTAAAATGTACAGATTTTGGGTAGATTATTCCAACATCCAGCCATTTTATCACCTCTTTCTTGACAACTGCTTTCATAATTTGATACATCCTCCTTTGCTGCTTTATTGAATTACTATGACAATCTTCCAACAAAATTTTGTGCTTGCAAAACGTAGAACTGATTCCTTTAATATCAACTATTGTCCATCCTATTACCTTTTTGAATTTCCTCAAAACACCCAATAGTTGTTTTTTTTGCTCTCTCTCCAAACTTGTAGAAATAACTACTGGCAAATTTTTGTTACCACATAAAAATACATACTTTAAATGTACTGACAAAGGTTTTAACTCAAGTGTCGGGAAGGTTTTAACTCAAGTGTCAGGGTTCAATAATAGAAGGTTTCGATACTCTAAAAGCACGATTAGATAAATCTAAAGATTCAAACCTTCTTCCTGGCCTTTCTACAAAAATGCTTGACATCACAAATTTCTAAAACTTCAGCTTCAATATCTTTATAAATTCCTGTAACAACTTCAATATTGCTACAGCAAGAATCTGCTAAATTTTCTTCCACAACTACCTCTTCTACATTAATCATGTGACATTATTCAGCATCATCTACATACTTTAACACATTAAACACATTAAACGTAACTTGCTACTCATTAACTCTCATGGTTAATTCCACTTTTTGCACATTTATTAAAGCTCTACCCGTACCTAGAAACGATCTTTCCAAAATTATTGGGACTTCTTTATCTGCCTCAAATTCTAAAATTATAAAATCCATAGGGAAAATAAATTCCATCTAGTCTTACCAACACATATTCAATCTTACCCTCCGGATGCGCGAGTGAGCGATCTACTAATCTTAGCGTTACCGTCATAGGTCTCGCTCTTCCAACTTTGAGTTTCCTGAAAACTGACAATGGCATCAAGTTCATACTAGCACCTAAATCACATAATGCTTTACCAATGTAGTTGTTACCAACAGCACAGGGAATAGTAAAACTCCATGGATCTTTTAACATTGGTGGTAACTTATTCACCAACAATTTTGTGCACCCTTTAGTAAGCGCGACGATCTCCAACTCACCCAATCTTTTCTTTTTGGACAAAATGTCTTTCATAAATTTCACATAATTGGGCATTTTCTCTAATGCCTCTCCAAGAGGGATATTAATATGCAGTTGTTTCAATACCTCTAAAAACTTCTTAAATTGAACATCATGTTTCGACTGTTCAAATCTTTGTGGAAATGGTGGCGTAATCTTTTCTTTTGTTTGATGATAAGATTTTTGCATGACATTTTCCTTTATATCACCAATATCATGCTTTTCTTCTTTTTTTGACTCAACCTCTTTTCGAAAACTTTTCGTTTCAACTTCCAACATAATATCTTACATCTCTCTTTTTGCTTCAACATTACTTTTTACTCCAACATCTAACACTGGACATCCTTCCATATCTGTTACAGCAAATTCGTTATCATAAACATCATCAACAAATAATTGATTTCTTGTAAGTGAAATGGCTTTGCAATGCCCTTTTCCTTACAATCTTGCATTCTCAGTATCAGTTGGCAACGTTCCTTGCGGACGTGAACTCATTGCATTAGAAATTGACCAACTTGATTTTCGAAAGCTGTCAATGACGAAGCTTGACTCTGAATAATTGCATCATATTTAGACATATATTCTTTCAGCAATTTTCTATCGACGATAAACCCCCATTTTGCTGTTGATTTTGCTTTGATAAATTAGGCTCAAATACAGGTGCTCTGTCAGTATTTTGTCGAATAGAATTGCTCGAATTGGCTCTTTGATTATTGCTCCAACTAAAATTTGGGTGCTGTCTCCAACCTAAATTATATGTGTTAGAATAAGGATTATGATTACCTCTATTAAAATTCCCCATGTAACAAACAGATGCTAGATTGGATGGGCATTCTTCAAAAATATGATCATCTCCATAATACACACATTTTGCTTCAGTAACTTTCACTTCTCTTGTCATGCTCGGCTTCTACAAAGTTTTGATCATATTAGCCTACGAAGATACTTGTGCTATAAGTGATGTAATTGCATCCAACTCCATTGTACAAACATTTCTTCTCCAGAATTCATTCTTGCTATTGGATATTGATAACCATTACTTGCAATTCTCTCAAATATTTCATACACCTCATTGTACGTCTTATCTAGCAATATACCATTTGTTGACGCATCAACTACCATTCTTGTGTGTGGATTCAACCCATTATAAAACATCTCCATTTGCGTCCAATGTAGAAAACCATGTGATAGCATTAGAAATTACACTTAATTTCTTCTTAAATTGGTGTATAATTTGTTCCTTTTGTATCAAATTTAGCTTGCATTATTATCATTTCATACTTAGTATGTACATTTTCATACTCAATGTTGTTGGATCTTATTTTCTTTCATTTTATCTCTTTTATGCTACTAATGTCACTGTATTTAGTACTAGTTTTACGTCCAAAGTTGTCAACACAAAAATTCACCTGAGAAGATCAGAGTAGGAAAGTATTCAATGTTGTGGTAACAAGTTGATCCAAATTTACGGCTGAAGATGTCATCACATGAATGCTTCTACATCTCTATTAGGAATTTCATGCTACTAACATATCCAAAAGCACCAGTGCAGGAGAATGACAAATTGTCGTAGTAAATTAAAATCATAATTTGTGTCTAGAAATGTCGCGACAATCTGCAATGGATCAATGAACAAACTAGATATGCGTGAGTGCATAGCTGACAATAATAACTTTTACAGCTCTATCAAGGAGTTAGATCTGAAAAGGGAGAAATATTTAGAATGGTTAGTGATTATAAATAGAAGGATGAAAGAGAAGATGAGATATCAATGTGTGAAGAAGTCAAATCTATAATTTCTCTTATTCATTCTTGAAGATAGCTACCATGGAAGTTTAAATTTTGGAGGAATGTGATCTGATGCCACAAGGACGCAATAGCTTCTGACGAGAAGTGCTTGGTGAGACGCAAGAGGAGCGATTAAGGGAGAATTCTAGTAGACTAGGAATAGGATGCTTCAATTCATTTGTTAATCCCTCTTAAATGTCGATGAATACTTTTGACAATTGATTTAATACGGAAGTATCTTTTTATGTTAGATTTGCTTTGAGTCCTATTAAATTCTTCTCATCTATTTTTATTTGGATTTAACTATTTTGACCACGGAAGTACGATTGCAATCACAGTCACTAGAAGGTGCAATGACAAGTTAGATTAACAAGCAAGACAGCAGAAGTTGCTTAAGACTAGAAGGAATTTTGGTCACTTGTTCTTGAGTGCTCAACATTACCAGCACTAGAAGGTGTGATAATTGTGAGTACTTAAGTCTTTTTTAAATAGAGAGTTGATATTAATACGGTCTCATTGGAACATAATTGCGGAGACAATTCATATATGAGTTACCTTATAGTCATATTTAGCGTTGTTTATTTGTAAAATCAGTGATCCTATCCAATTCTTTACACTTGATTTATTACTTTTATACTTCTGAGTTTACATTGTAACATCTCAACAATCAATTCATCTTTTATTAATTTGCTCTGACATTTTATATTACATTTGCATTGGTAATTTTTACTCTTAACCTGTGTAGTTTTAATCAAATTGCATTGAAATTATTATTAACAGTTCTTATCATTTTAATTCAAATTGCTTCGACATATTTAAACATAAACAGCCATCTCTATGGGATTGATATTTGATAGATTCACTTCTATCTATTATACTTGCACCGACAGTGTATGCTTGCATAATTGTTGTGACGTTCATAGCGCGATTAAGTTTTGGCGTCGTTATCAAGGATATAGTTTGTTTGATGTTTATTTTTGTATTTGCATTTATTTGTTTCTTTTCTAACTTTTATTGATTACTGATTCTTTTGTTAATTCTATTCAATTTTCTTTGTTAGGTGTTTATGTCCACAAGGAGAAATCCTAACAACATTGTTAGTTTTGATCCGGAACTTGAAAGGACAATTCGGAGGAGAAGAAAAGATCAAAGAAAAATGGCTATAAATAACAACGATTTACCATCATTGCTGCCACAAAATGTTATTCCTCCAGTGCAGCCACAAATATTCAACAATATACTGCTGCCACAAAGAGAACAAATTCCTAACAAGACAATTAGAGATTTTGTTGTTCCTGTGGTTGATGATCTACAACCAGGGGTTGTTAGACCAACAATACAAGCTAGTAATTTCGAATTAAAACTAGTGACGTTCCAAATGCTTAACTCGAATGGTCAATATGTGGGTTTAGCTCACGAAGATGCGATGGAGCATATTAAATCTTTTCTGCTTATATGTGCTTCTTTCAGTCAACACGGTGTTCTTGATGACGCCTTAAAGATGAAGCTGTTCCCTTACTCTTTATAAGGAAGGACATGAACATGGTTCCTTGGTTTACCAGCTGGATCTATTACTTCATGGAATGTGCTAGCAACTTAATTTCTTTTGCGATTCAATCCACCGACAATGAATGCTAGATTACGGAATGATATCACGGCATATCATCAACTGGATGATGAGAATTTACACACTACGTGAGAACGTTACAAAATTCTGCTAAGACGTTGCCCCATGCATGGAATCTAATAGGATACACAAATCGAGATCTTCTACAATGGATTAAATGTGCAGACAAGAAATCTTGTCGATGCATCTGCTAATGGTCCTTTGTTGGATTACACCTACACTGAAGCTGTGTGAATATTAGAGAGGATTGCGCAAAATGACTATCAATACCAATCTCTCGTTCTTCTCAGGTGAAAACAAATCCTGGAGTTATGGAATTAGATGTTATTTAGCCCTAAGTGCACAGGTATCCTCACTGGCGAATATGATAAAAAACATGAAGGGAACGAGTGATGTTACCCCTATTCAAGTAGCTCAACAAATGGATGTCCTGACATTTTCCTCTGAAATTTACGGCGATAACCATAGTTGTGAGGATTGCCTACAGCATGCTGAAAATGCATTCTATGTTAATAAAATCCCTAGAAATTCATATGGTAACTCATATGACAGTTCAAATAGAGCTCAACAGTCTTGAGGGAGTCAGAATGCGTCCACATACAGATATAGAAATTCCTCAAATCAAGGTAATTTTAGACAAGGGAGTTACAGTCAACAACAAGAAAATTATAATCATAATCTGCAAGAATTTACGCAGCCTGATCAGATGCGATCACAAAACCAGATGCAATCAGATACTCAGATGCAGCCACATGTTCAAATGCAACCACAACAAACTATGCTACCAAATCTACAAGGACATCATCATCAATAGCAACAATAGTATTCTTAATCAAGAGCAGATCTATTGGCTACTCTTGAAGCTTTGATGCGTGAGCATATTACCAGAACGAAAGCAATTGTATAAGGAAATTCATCTTCCATCCGAGCGTTAGAAGCACAACTAGGACAACTAGCTTCTAACATAAGCACAAGACCACCAGGTGCTTTGCCAAGTGATACTGAAAATCCAAATTAGAAAGGAAAGGAGCATTACAAGGCTACCACATTGTGAAGTGGAAAGCAAACTGCAGAGCAATGTAGCAACTCTAACCAATCACCTGTCGACACAAATGAACCAAAGTAACAAAAAGAAGTGGAAGCTAAAGAAGATACAGCAGAAGTAAATGAGGAGGAACCACCAGTAGTTACACCAATACCGACCATTCATCCTAAAAAGTTGTCGATGTAACTGCCCATGTCGACACAACTCATTGTAACAAAACAATCCACTGTTAACATACCTTTGTCATTTCCACAGAGATTCAAGGAGAAAGAACATGACAAAGATTATCAAAAGTTTGTATCTACCTTGAAACAATTACATATTAATATACCTCTAGTTGATGCTCTTGTGTAGATTCCTAGCTATGGGAAATTTATGAAAGAACTATTACTGAAAAAGAAAAAGCTATCCGATATTGAGACAATTGTGCTCACAAAATGGTATAGCACTGTGTTGACAAATAAATTTCCACCAAAGATGAAGGATCCTGGCAGTTTTACAATCCCATGCTCTATTGAAAATCATTATTTAGGTAAAGCTCTATGTGACCTAGGAGCTAGCATTAATCCTATGCCACTGTCAACTTTCAGGAGATTGGGGATTGGTCATTTGAAACCCACTACGGTGACATTACAACTTGTGGACAACTCTTTGGCACAACCTGAAGGACAGATTAAAGATGTTCTCATCCGTGTCGACAAGTTTGTGTTCCCAGTCGACTTTATCATACTTGATTGAGAAGCTGATAAGGAGGTGCCTATTATTCTGGGACGCCCATTTCTTGCAACGGGACGCACTCTTATCAATGTTTTCAAGGGTGAGTTTATTATATGTCATAACGATGAGCATGTAACCTTCAACATTTTTGAAGCATCTCCATCACGCAGTAAGGAACAATATCACCACGTTGATGTTCTGGATTAGCTAATTATAGAGGAATTTAATAAACGAAGCTCAACAGTACCAGAAGAATATGCGGTGACATCTGACGACAATATCCCACCTGAATGTGACCATACAGTTGAGGCTAATGTCTGTGAGTTGAAACATGGTTGGCAATTGGAATATTTGGATTTGACTAATCGGACGATCCCTATTTTTAAACCATCGATTGAAGAAGCTTTGACTCTAGAATTAAAGCCATTGCCAACGTACTTGAAATATGTTTTCCTAGGTGACAATGATACATTGCCTGTAATTGTCAGCGCAAGTCTCGATGCAAGCCAAGAAGAAAAATTAATCAGAATATTGAAGCAGCACAAAAGAGCCATCACCTGGAGCATTGCGAAAATCAGAGGCATTAGTCTCTCTTTCTGCATGCATAAAATTAGGCTAAAAGATGAAAGCAAATAGTCAATTGAGCAACAATGAAGACTGAATGAGAAAATGAAGGAAGCTGTAAAGAAGGATATTATCAAATGGTTATACACGGGCATAATCTACCCTATTTTAAACAACACATGGGTGAGCCCGGTCCAATGTGTGCCTAGGAAGAGCGGCATCACGATAGTAAGTAACGATAAAAATGAGCTAATCCCTACTCGCATTGCTACAGGTTGGCGAGTATGTAAGGACTACCGTCGTTTAAATGCAGGCATAAAGAAGGATCACTTCCTACTTCCATTCATTAATCAAATGCTGGATAGGCTAGCTGGTAAGGCCTATTATTGTTTCCTTAATGGATACTCTAGATACAACTAGATCACAATCGCATCAGAGGATCAAATAAAGATGACTTTTACTTGCCCATTCGGAACCTTTGCTTTCTGACAGATGTCATTTGGTTTGTGTAATGCCCCAACCACATCCCAGAGGTGCATGATGGACATCTTCTCGGATATGATCGAGGATTCATTAGAGGTATTTATGTATGATTTCTTTGTGCATGAGCAAAATTTCGATATATGCGTTGACAATTTAGCAAAAGTGTTGCAAAGATGAGAGGACACCAGCTTGGTTCTAAACTAGGAAAAATGCCACTTTATGGCAACCGAAGGAATTGTCCTTGGGCATCGAATATCTTGTCAGGGAATTGAAATGGATAAAGTAAATGTGGAAATCATTGAAAAGTTACCTCGACCAAATAATGTGAAGGGAATAAGGAGTTTTCTCAGCCATGCTGGATTTTATAGAAGATTCATCCGAGACTTCTCCAAAATAGCAAAACCACTCTGCTCCTTGTTGGAGAAAAATAAAAAGTTTTTGTTAGATGAAGCTTTCTTGGAAGCATTTCTAAAGATTAAACAGTAGTTAGTACAAGCACCCATTGCTGTCGCACCAGATTAGATGCAACCGTTCGAGGTAATGTACAATGCGAGTGACTTTACTATAGGTGTTGTACTGGGACAAAGGAAAGATAAGGTATTTTGTTCAATATATTATGCTAGTAAAACTCTAAATGAAGCTCATGTGAATTATACGACCACTGAGAAAGAGTTACGGATAGTAGTTTTTGCATTTGACAAGTTCTGTTCATATCTTATAGACGTAAAAATACATTGTACACTGATCACTCTGCTTTGAGATACCATTTTGCTAAGAAAGATGTAAAGCCCAAGCTAATTAGATAGATCCTTTTATTGTCAGAATTTGATGTCGAAATTAAGGACAGGAAAGGATCAAAAAACCAAGTAGTAGACCACCTATCTCGTCTGGAAGCTGGAAGCGAGGATGGAAATAAATCACAAATTGTCGACCATTTCCAGAAGAGAAATTATTCTTTGTCGACGTATCTCCATGGTATGCAAATGTAGTAAATTACCTAGTCTATGGAAAGCTACCACTGAGTTCAACAGGTCATAAGAAGGTCAGATTTCTCTGGGATGCTGCTAAGTATCATTGGAATGAGCCATACCTGTTTAAGGTATGTACTGACAACATCATTCATCGCTGTGTTCCTGAGGAGGAAATGTTATCTATCCTGAAGCATTGCCATGATGCTCCTTATGGAGGCCATTTTGGTGGTGTTAGGACTACTGTAAATGTTCTACAATCAAGATTTTACTGGCCTACATTGATTCGAGATACACACAATTTTGCTCAACAGTGTTACATAGCGCACCGGTTCGATATTTTAACGCAGCGAGATGCTTCAACAACCTATCATGGAGGTTGAGCTCTTTGATATGTGGCGTATAGATTTTATGGGACCATTTCCAAATTCGTTTCGGAATGAGTATGTTCTGGTAGCTGTGGACTATGTCTCCAAATAGATCGAGGCAATTGTTGTTCCAAAGGACGATGCTTGGACGGTGTTAAAGTTCTTTAACACATATATCATTACACGATTCGGAACACCTCGAGCATTAATAAGCGACCAAGGCACTAATTTCCATTATAATCAGGTGATGATAGCTTTGAAATGCTATAGTGTGAAGCATTGCATGGAAACCACGTATCATCCACAATCAAATGGACAAACGGAGGTCTCCAATCAGCAAATTAAAAGTATTCTTAAGAAGGTGGTTATCCCATCTAGATGGGATTGGTCCTCGCGATTACATGATGAGATGTAGGCACTTCGCACCGCTTACAAAACTACGTTAGGGATGTTTCCATATCAGCTGGTGTTTGGTAAATCATGTCACTTGCTTGTCGAACATGAACAGAAGGCCATGTGGGCAATCAAGCAAGTGAATATGGATTATGATGCTGTTGGACAGAAAAGATTGTTAGACATTTCAGAGCTGGAAGAAATTCGATGCAATGCTTATGAAAATGCGGCCATTTAAAGAAAAAACTAAAAGATGGCATGACAACATCATTTTGCAGCGACAATTTTCTCCTGGTCAGTTAGTGCTTTTATTTAACTCCCGTTTAAAATTGCATCTAGGGAAATTGCGCTCACGGTGGTCAAGACCTTTTGAAGTTGTCGAAGCATTTTCAAATTGTACGATGACAATTAAAGATTTGATGATGGGCACCAATTTAAAGTGAATGGCCAACGATTGAAGCATTACTGTAACCTAGGCATCAACGAACAAAATGAGACCATTAACCTGGTCACATTTCCTTAATAATGTTATTGCAATTTTTTATATTTACTTTTTATCTTTCGTTTACTTTTAATTCGTTTCCTTTAGTTTTATGCAGGAATAAAAGATCTCCTTTTTGCCGACACACACAATAGTACTACTTATCGACGCATTTCTTTGATGACTCAGTGAAATGTTTTGGGCAAGAATCATGGCAATTGATTCACCCCAATCCCCAACCATTGGATCATCTTGAAAAAGTACAATTTGTGTCTTAACATTTATTGGCTATAGGCACAGTGTACTCTTTGCTATCATCACGTCTCTTTGTCTCTATCGTCTATAAAACATCCTTTTTGTGCTGACTGCTCTCTCACACTCACAACCTCTATTGTTATTGTATTTTCTTCATCTTCAACCTTCTGTTTTTCTGCTCGATACTTTCACTCTCTCTATTTTAGCACTCATGGCAAGAACTCGCGGAGCAAAAACCCCATCTAAATCGGTGACTGAATCCTTCGTTGCTATGGTCAAGAATGCCGACCGACCACAACCCAAAGAACCTATTCTTCTCCTATCAAAAGAGGCAAAGGACCGCTATCACGAAGTTATGCTGAAGAGGAACTGTTATCCTAAACAAGGATTTCAGTTGTCCCCGCATCTGACTCTGGGGAAATAGGTCACTAGAGCAATCTCTCATTTGGGATGGCAGCAGTTTTATGACCATCTGGTCGGGTACTCTCCCTCTTTGGTAAGGGAATTTTACGCTAACCTGGTGGACTCGAAATAGGAATTCATATTTGTTCATGAAGGTTTAGTGCCCTGGAGCACTGACCACATAAACGCTCTCTTCTATATTGCTGAGGGAGAGGATGAACACATCAAGTTCTTAGAAAATCTAACTAAGGACAGTATTTAGCTTTTACTGAACGATTTATATATCGACAATGCAGTTTGGACTGGCAACAATCCAAACAACTATACCATGCACCGCCGCTTTCTCATTATTCAAAGTAAAGTATGGTTCCATTTTATAAACTGCCGCCTATTGCCATCTACTCATAGCACCACTGTAACACTAGATAGAATGTGCCTGTTGCATTCTATACTAAGGGGACGTAGAATTGATGTCGGCACAATCTTTCATCAAGAAATTGTTAAGGACGCCACCAAACAAACATGTATCCTACCCTTCCCTTCTTTGATAATGTTGTTGTGTAAACAAAGAGACATTGTGCCTCGTGAAGGGGAGGAGACTTTGGAAAATAAAGGCCCAATCAATGATGTTTCGATGGAGAGGATGACAAGGGGGCAAGAAACCCTTATGGTGAAAGAGGTCTCGAAGAAGAAAGAAAAGGGAAAAGGAAAAAAGAGAGTCGCCTATACCCATGCGCCCACTGAACCTCAACATTGGAGGAAGATTGATGAGATTCAAAAGTTTGTTGATCGGATGAGCACCAAAAAATCAGACATGTCGGCGCAGTGAAAGAGATGCAATTCAGACAAAATTTATTTTATGCATATACTAGGGCATGGAATAATGCTATTGTCACCACATTGTGCAGCTTGAGTAGGAACCCAATGCCAAAATTCCCTGTGTTCCCTCCCATCATCAATGAAGCCACTCCATCATCGGAGCAGCCTGGTTCAGAAGGTAAAACTCAATCCATCCAATCCCCAAATCAAATCCACATATCTGACAATGAGGATCAAGAGGTGTCATCCAAGGAAAAGGAAGATTGCTTCCAAAACATAGCTAGCCTCTTTGAAGATGAACTATCGAATAGTTTGAGGCCACTATGACAGAGAGAGGCTGCTACAGCGGAAGAGCACACACCAGTTGCCTCTATGGGTATTAAGGAAGAAGGAGAAGAAAGAAAAGAAGAAGAAAAAGAAGAGAAGGAAGAAAAAGAAGAATATGTTGCCTCGACAAATTTATCTGAGAAATTTTTTGAAGAACCAACAAGTATGGGTGCATCTGTAGAACAACTAGCGCAAATTGGGGCGAGCTGGGCCGAGGTGGTCACATCCAGAATTAAGGATTCCAATCCTCCAGCTATTGTGCCATACTTGGCACCAATTGCTAAAATCCATCCATCGTACGTGACTATCGATGAAGCCAACATTCAACCAACAATGGAGGAGCAATTTAGTCCACTGGTTGAATAAAAAGAGAAGAGACGCAAATGGAAGGCACACAAGAAGAGCAAAGGGGAGCGCATAAAAAAGAAAAAGAAATCCAAAATAGTCACATCTGAGGCTGCAATACACTAAGTTAGTTTACTTTTCAATAGTTAGTTGCATGCATTTCTTTTAATTGTCATTGCATTTTTTTGTCCCTGCATTTTATTTGTTTTCATAGTTGCATTGTAGTTGCATTTCCATTATTATTTGTATAGTATTGTCAGTGCATTGGGGACAAAGCAAACATTAAGTTTGGGGGGAAATGTGGAATGGAAATCAATTACACCCACAAGTCTAGGAATATATTTGTTTCTTTAGTTGAATGAAATTATGCAAGGTTAAGAGAAATAATTGTGATCATATTTTTTTCATTTGATGCGTAAATTCTTGAATTATTTGGAATGCTAATACGTGAATTGGATGAATGTGATTGAATGTTGAATCCTTTTATTTTTGGATGAATGATTGAGATTGCATTAGTAATAAATGAGTAATATCATTCTTTAAATATTGAATTAACTTACCATCTTGTAGCTTTATTTATATATTTACTAAATAAAAGACACTCCAATGTGGGTGCATTGTGACTCAACAAGGGGGAACACTCCACTGTAAGTGTTAGAAAAATTATCTAGCCAAAGACTGTCACTGTAAGAGTGTGTGTCGGCGCAATTACATGCTCCCTGGGGTTTTGTTGCAACCCATCATTTCTACCCAGGAACAAGAGTGTAGTAATTCAACGACAGCTCTCAGTCGCATAAAAGAAAATGGAAAGAAATAAAGAAAGAAAAGTTTATGAAAGAAGAAATATATATATATTAGTATACAATAAATGTTGTGTTGGTTAAGAAGATTTAGGATTTGAAGCATGATGCTAGCATTACTGAAGTTGCAATTTTGATTATTCATACCTATAAATTATCGACGCAATATTCCGGCATATGAATGCAATTTATACATTAGGATTTTAAAGAATATAAATTGCTAGAATGATGAATGTGGTGACAAGAATTTGGATATAACTTTGCTAGCTTTTATTTACTTAAGGACAAGGAAAACCTCAAGTTTGGGGGTGTGATAGCATTAGAAATGACACTTAATTTCTTCTTAAATTAGTGTATAATTTGTTCCTTTTGTATCATATTTAGCATGCATTATTAGCATTTCATACATACTATTTACATTTTCTAACTCAGTGTTGTTGGATCTTATTTTCTTTCATTTTCTCTCTTTTGTGCTACTAATGTTGTTGTATTTAGTACTAGTTTTGTGTCCAAAGTTGTCAGCGCAGAAATCCACCTGAGAATATCAAAGTAGGAAAGCATTCAAAGCTTCGGTCACAAGTTGATCCAGAATTGAGGCTGAATATGTCATCACATGAAAGAGAAGATGAGATATAAAGGTGTGAAGAATTCAAATCTATAATTTCTCTTATTCATTCTCAAAGATAGCTACCATGGAAATTTAAATTCTGGTGGAAGGTGATCTGATGCCACAAGGACGCAACAACTTCTGACGAGAAGTGCTTGGTGCGACACAAGAGAAGCGATTAAGGGAGAATTCTAGTAGACTATAAATAGTATGTTTCAATTAGTTTGTTAATCCCTCTTAAATGTCGATGAATACTATTGACAATTGATTGAATACGGAAGTATCTTTTAATGTTAGATTTGCTTTGAGTCCTATTCAATTCTTCTCACCTGTTTATATTTGGATTTAACTATTTAGACTACGAAAGTGCCATTGCAGTCATAGTCACTGGAAGGTGCAATGACAAGTTAGATTAACAAGCAAGACAGAGAAAGTTGCTTGAGACTATAAGGAATTCTGGTCACTTGTTCTTGAGTGCTCAGCATTACCAACACTGGAAGGTGTGGTAATTGTGAGTACTTAAGTCTTTGTTAAACAAAGAGTTAATATTAATACGATCTCATTGGAACATAATTACGGCAAAAATTCGTCTATGAGTTACCTTGTAGTCACATTTAGCGTTGTTTACTTGTGAAATCAATGATCCTGTCCAATTCTTTACACTTGATCTATTACTTTTATACTTCTGAGTTTACATTACAACATCTCAACAATCAATTAATCTTTTATTAATTTGCTCTGACATTTTATATTACATTTGCACTGACAATTTTTACTCTTAACCTGTGTAGTTTTAATCAAATTGCATTGACATTATTATTAACAATTCTTATCATTTTAGTTCAAATTGCTTCGACAGATTTAAACATAAACAGTCATCTCTGTGGGATCAATATTTAATAGATTCACTTCTGTCTACTATACTTGCATCGATAGTGTACATTCACAGTTGATGTGACGTTTATTGCGTGATCATCATGCATAGGACATTTCCTAAGCAAATCCTTATATCTCTCCCACGCCTCATAAAGTGTTTCATCATCCAATTGTTTAAATGATGTATATTGTTTCTCAGCTTTGCATTCATATTTGGTTGATTATATAACAACAAAAATATTTGGCATAATTCATTCCAAGATGAAACCATACCCGATGGCAAAGCATTCAACCATGCTCTTGCACAATCACGCAAAGGATAAGGAAACAATTTCAATCGCAGGGCATCTTCAGGAACACCTTTTTGTATAAAAGAATCACATACCTCCAAAAATAATCGCAAGTGCATCCTTGGATCTTCTGTAGGCAATCCTCCAAACTACTTAACAATTTGTAACATCTGGAACATAACTGGTTTAAGCTCAAAACGAGTAGCATCAATTTGTGGCCGTAAAATACCGGGACCGAGATTATCAAGAACTGGCACTACATGCTCTCGAATTGGTCTATCTCTATCATCAATTACTTGTGAAACATTCAAAACCTCTGGCTCAGGAACTACTAGAATAGGAACTTCAAGATTTTCCCTTCCTTCAATTCTCTCCATTTCTTGCTGTCGCAACTCTCGTCTATGTCTTCTCAACTTTCTTTCTATTTCTGGATCTAATGGCAAATTATCTCCACATCTTCTCATAAAATTAATATAAAAATCTATAACCACAAAATCAAAACAAAATTAAAAATAACCAAATCAAATGTTAGCTTAACAATATAATAAAAATCTTACTGAATTACACCGATCTCCTTGGCAATGACACCAAAAACTTGTCGCTAGTAACATAATATTACTATAGCATGTGCAAGTGTACACAACGTTCAAGTAATAAAGAGACAAGTAAAGTGTCGTACCCATAGAGAGATTGGTATTTAGAAGAAATTGCTAATATTGTTGACAAAAGAATTGTGCATACAAAATTAGATGTGATAACAAAGTAGATTGTGTTTGCAAAGTGCGTGTAATAACAAAATGTAAAGCAGTAAAGTTGATCAAGAATTATCCAAGTAGAGCATCAAATCCACTAAGTACTTACCAAACTTAGTAGAAATGATTGGCAAAATCTTCAATATAGGACAAGATTGCAATAAATAAAAATGGAATATTACGGATCCAGGTTTTAGATCTACGAATGTCTTAGCAAATATCTGCTTCTACAAAATATCTCAGAATGACTAAGTAATGATGTGCTAATTTAATGTAGCAAAATCTTACAGTAAACACACATTATATTCTATAACATGCATTTTCCCAACAAAACTTATCTCACCCTTAACGAGTGTAGTTCGTAAGAGTTACTACACATATCTTCCAATACATGCTCATTACATCGATTTATGCTCTAGCAAATTCGTCATGTGTTTTATTGAGATTATGCACATGCAAAATCAGAGCTTATTCCTAAGATTTCCAACACGTAGAATTAACAACAACTGAGTCACAAATCAATGAAGAGACTTAATAGAAAGATATCAGTAATCCATTTATAGAAATAAAAAAAAGTTTAGAAATATTAATCCCTTAACTGATCAGAGTAAGGGTGCAAATTATTGCTTAAACAAAATAACAGATAGACTTAAAGATTAAGTGTACTCCTTCTTGAGACCCAAAAAGAACATCAAACCCGCATTCTCGATTCTATCTTTGCTCCACCACATCAATGTCTCTTTGCTTCGGTGGTTTTGCTACAGCATTGTCGAGCTTCGCTCCCAACGACGGCTGACAACTTTACCTTCTGCACCTCGAATCTGTTGTGTGACTCTCCCGATTTCCCTCCTTTTGTATTCTAATATAACAGCACTCTAGCCTTACTTGAATAAATTCTTTGATATCTTTTTCCTTTATCCAAATGCTGCTTATATAGAAGCCTAGCCACACAATACACGTTGTCAGGTCAAATTTTCTAAGGGTTCTGGAGCCCTCATAGAGCTTTCTAGTGGATACCACAATAGATCTAGCTTGCTTCAGCAGAATCTTGTGCGCTTGGTACTGCCAGAGCGTTTAGCAACTACAAAGTTTTGCTAATTCCTCTCCCCAACAGTGCTTCGTTATTGGGCCTCGTACTCTCATCTTCCTTCACCTATTCCTGCATCAAGAAACACATACCAACAAGCGTAGTTTGCTACAACAGAAAGGGTAAAAAAGTATAGATTTTCCCAGTTATGTGCACAGCAACTTCAACAACAAAAACATAAAAACACTACGAATGTAATAGCAAAATTACTTAAGATCAAACAAAATGTTCTAGCAAAAGTGTGTAATATAAATCCTTTTCAAGAGTTATCACATACCTCCAAAAATAATTGTAAGTGCATCATTAGATCTTCCGTAGGCAAACCACCAAACTACCTAACAAATTGTAGCATCTGGAACATAACCGACTTAAGCTCAAAATGAGTAGCATTAATTTGATGCCGCAAAATACTTGGACCAAGATTATGAAGAACTAGCACTACATACTCTCGAATTGTTTTGTCTCTATCATCAAAACAAAATTAAAAATAACCAAATCAAATTTTAGCTTAACAATATAACAAAATCTTATTGAATTACACCAATCTCCCCGGTAACAGCACAAAAAACTTGTCGCGTGTAAATTAATAATGATGTAGCATTTGCAAGTGTACACAACGTTCAAGTACCAACAGAGAGATTGGTATTTAGAAGAAATTGCTAAGACTGTTGACAAAAGAATTGTGCATACAAAGTAAATGTGATAACAAGATAGTTTGTGTTTACAAACTGCGTGTCATGACAAAATGAAAAAATGATAAAGTTGATTAAGAATCAATCAAGCATAGTCAGATCCACTAAGTACTTATCATAATCTTCAGTACAGGACAAAGTTTTGATCAATAAATATGTAATATTTCAAATCTCAGTTCTAGATCTACGAATGTCATAGCAAAAATTTCTTTCTACAAATTTCCTATAATGACTAAGCAATGGCGTGCTATTTTTATGTAGCAACTTTTACAATGAACACACTTTATATTCCTATAACATGATTTTCCCAACAAAGATTATCTCACCCTTAATGAACGCATCTCATCAAAGTCACTACACATATCTTCCAATACATGCTCATTACACTGATTTATACTCCAACAAACTTGTCCTACTTTCACTCGAGATTATGCACATGCAAAACAATAGCTTATTCCTAAGATTGTTAGCACGTAGAATTAACAACAACTAAGTTATAAATCAATGAAGGGATTTAATAGAAAGATATCGGTAATTAATTCATGGAAATAAAACAAAGTTTAGAAATATTCATCCCTTAATTGGTTAGAATAAGGGTGCAAATTGTTGCTTAAACAAAATAACAAATAGACTTAAAGATCAAGAGTACTCCTTGTTGAGACCCAAAAAGAACATCAGGCCGTATTCCCAATTCTGCCTCACTCCTCCATAGCAACGTCTCTTTGCTTCGGTGGTTTTGCTATAGCATTGTCAAGCTCCGCTTCCAACGATGGTAGACAACTCTGCCTTTTTCACTTCATATCTGTCGTGTGACTCTCTCGATTTTCCTCCTTCCAGAATATAATGCAACAACACTCTAACTTTACTTGATTAAATTCTTTGATATATTTTTCCTTCATCGGAATGTTGCTTATATAGGAGCTTGGCCACAAACTACAAGTTCTTCAAATTCAGATTTTTAGGGGTTCTAGAGCCCTCTTAGAGCTTTCTAGTGCAGACTACAATAGATTTGGCTTGCTTTAGCAGAATCCTAACCACCTAGTACTGCCAGAGCGTTTAGCATCTGCAAGTTTTGCTACTTTTGCTCCCAAACAGTGCTTCATTTTTAGGCCTTGTACTCGTCTCATCCTTCACCTATTCCTGCATCACGAAAACACATACCAACAAGCATAGTTTGCTACAACAAAAAGGGTAAAAATGTATAGATTTTTTCGATTAAGTACTCTACAGCTCCGATGACAAAAACACAAAAATACTACTAATGTTATAGCAATATTACTAAAGATCAAACAAAATGTTCTAGAAAAAGTATGTAATATAACTCTTTTTCAAGAGTTATCAGTCTGATGACAAGGTTTTGCCATAACATTTTCCTTCACATCACCAACATCATGTTCCTTTTCTTAACTCAGCACATCCTCTTCTCAAACACTTTCCTTTTCAGCTTTCAATAAAATATCTTCAATTCCTTTCTTTGCTTTAACATTCAAGTCTGGACTTCCTTCATCTTTTGTTATAGCAAATTCATTATCACAAACATCATCAATAAGTAATGATCTTTACTTGTAAGTGAAATAACTTTGCAATGCTCTTTCCCTTGCAATTTCGCATTCTCAGTTTCGCATGGCAATGTTCCTTGTGGTCATGAACTCATTGCATTAGCAAATTGCCCAACTTCATTCTCTAACGCTCTCAACAACGCAACTTGACTCTGAATAATTGCACAATTTTTAGACATATATTCTTTCAACAGATTTTCTATCGACTAAAAACCTCCATTTTGTAGCTAATTTTGCTTTGACAAATTTGGCTCAAATCCAGGTGCTCTGTAATTATTCTGTAGAACAAAATTGCTCGAACTGACTCCTTGATTATTGCTCCAACTAAAATTTGGGTGTTGTCTCCAACCTGAATTATATGTATTAGAATAAGGATTAGGATTACCTCTATTAAAATTTCCCATGTAACGTACCATTTGCTAACGTGTCAACTACCATTCTTGTGTGCGCATTCAACCCATTGTAAAACTTCTCCTTTTGTGTCCAATGTGGAAACCCATGCATAGGACATTTCTTAAGAAAATCTTTATATCTTTCCCATGCCTCATAAATTGTTTCATCATCCAATTGCTTAAATGATGTAATATCATTTCTCAACGTCGCATTCATATTTGGCGGATTAAATCGCAGTAAAAATCTCTGACTTAAACCATTCCAAGACGAAATCATACCTGATGGCAAAGCATTTAACCATGCTCTTGCACGATCACGCAAAGAATAAGGAAATAATTTTAATCGCAAGACATCTTCAGGAACATCTTGTTGTCTAAAAGAATCAAATACCTCAAATATAATTGCAAATGCATCCTTGGATCTTTCATAGACAAACCCCAAAATTGTCCAATAGTTTGTAACATCTGGAACATAACTGACTTAAGCTCAAAATAAGTAGCTTCAATTTGTGTTCGCATAATTCTTGGACCTAGATTATCAAGAACTGGCGCTACACGCTCTCGAATTGGTCTATCTTTATCATCAATTACCCTTGGAACATTCACAACTTCTTGAACAGGAACTTCAGGATTTTCCCTTCCTTAAAGTCTTTCCATCTCTTGCTAATGTTCTCATAACTCTCTTCTACGTCTTCTCAATGTCCTTTCTATTTCTAGATCTCATGGAAAATTATCTCCACCACAGCTTTTCATAAAACTTCTACAAAAATATGTAGTAACAAAAACTAAAACAAAATTAAATATTAGCTCATCATTTTAACAAAAATCTTATTAAATTACATAGATCACCTCGGCAACGATGCCAAAAACTTGTCGCTTGTAAAATAATATTGCTGTAGCAAATGTGCAAGTGTACACAATGTTCAAGTAATAAAATGATAAGTAGAGTATTGTACCTACAAAGATATTAGTATTCAGAAGAAATTCCTTAAACTATTGACAAAAGAATTAAGCAAACAAATAAATGTTATAACAGTGATAACTGTGATTGCAACTTGTGAGTCATAACAAAATGCAAAAATAGTAAAATGATCACGAATAAACCAAGCAAAGCATTAGATCTACTAAGTACTCATCACTCTTAGCAAAATGATTGGAAAAATCTTTAGTACAAGACTAAGTTGTGATCATTAAATCTAGAATATTTCAGATCTAAGTCTAGATCTATAAATGTCATAACAAATATTTGTTTCTATGAATTTCCCAGAATGACTAAGCAATGGCATGTTATTTTATGTAGCAACTTTTCAACCTTTAATTCACAATCATTCATAGATAATAATAATTAACATTTCAACCTTTCATTAACATAAAACTAATCTTTAAGAGTTCAAAATAATTGAGTGAACATAAGGTAGAAAATACAAGATTATCATATAAATTATTGTAAGTAAAGAGGGCTCTACCGATACATGAACTGACAAGTATCGATAGAACAGTGATAATTAAACAGGTAAAAACACAGCAGCAAACTATCGAAACATTAAAAGTTTTACTAATACATCGGATCTAGGTTTATCGGTACCTAAACAAGCTACTATCGATACCTCAAATCTCAGTAAGCAAACTACTTAACCTGGATGTTTCTACTGATACTAAATCTTTATCTACCGGTACTAAAATTGACATAGAGTAAAGTTAACAAAACTGGCATTTTCCTATCGATATTTAGTTTGATCTACCGATACTAATCACATAATTCTACCGATTTTTATATCTGTACTACCAAAACCAAATAAATCAGAAACTAAAGTTTTCAAACCCCTGCACTCCTATCGATACGACATCTTAAAGCACCGACACAACCCAGACTGCTTCTAAAAGTTCATTTCATCTTTTCACAAATCTCATATCTAACCATAACCCACTATAACTTCCTATCTAAACACTAAACAATTCACAATTGAGCATGAATAACTCCACAATTCACAACCTTAGCAACTAAACACTAGCAAATGATTAAAGACATATTACATTCATTATAACCATTCATAATACCAATTTCACACCCCAAAAGTCCTTACAAATAAATACTTCATAAGCTAAAGTCTTAACTTGAGCTACTACCCCTTAACAGAATGACCACCAAAACATCCTATAATAATTCTATCGAATATCGATCCCACGAGGAATGGGTTCATGATGTTCAACTGTCGAAGCAACTAATACTAGAATTAGATGAGATGTGAGTAAAGATGTCAGCGTAATTAAGTAAGATCTGCACAGCTAAAATAGTCAATATTGTTTATGCAATTATAAAAGTTAATTGTTAGAGCAACTGAAAGTAAATCGAAGTGTTGTTGAACTATTGAGAATTTAAATGCATAAAAGTAAAGGTGTGATCAAGTGTAAAATTGGAGTGGATCACTGAATTCGCTAAGTAGCAACGTTGGATACACGACAAGGTATTGTATAGATGAATTGTCCCAACAATAAAGCTCCAATGAATTCTTACCAATAACAGTTCACTGTTTAATCGAGACTCAAGCACCCACAAGTACCCCACCTCTCGGTGTGAGCAACGTTGTTCACTCAAGAACAAGTGACTAGAATCTCTTCTAATCCCAAGCAACTCTCGCCTAACTTACTTGTTAACTCAACTTGTCACCGCATCTTTCGATGTCGATAGACTGCACTTCCACTCACGTGTTTAATGCAATTGAATTCAAGAATAAACAGATGAAAAGCATTAAATAAGAATCAAAGTAATCTAACACTGAAAGATACTCTCGTATTCATTCAAATATCATTAGAATTCATCAGCATAAAAGATGGACTAATGAATACAATTGAAGCTCACTATCTTTAGACTACTAGGACTCTTCCTTAGTCGCTCCTCTTGCGTAGCACCAAGCACTCCTCATCAAGAGTCGTTGCACACTCGCTCCATCAGCTCATCGACCTTCGACGTCAAGCTTCCATGGTAGCTTTCTTGAAGATTTGAGAGATTTTTAGGTTTAAATTCTTCACTCCTAGATGATTTTTCTTCATCTTCTTTCCTCTATTTATAGGCTCAAGAAATTGTAGATTTCCTCTATTCTCAGATCCAACTACTTTGTACAGCTGTAAAAGTTTGTTATTGGTAGCTATGCAGATCTGATTTGTTGACTGGACTATTGCAGAATGAATGCGCAAATTATAATTTGCGTAGATAATTTACCGTATTTTTGGACCAACCTGTGGCCGCAACTGAATGCTTTCTGGTTTTAAGAATGATAGAGCTCATCTTTTCTCAGATCCAGATCTAATTACAGCTGTCAAAATTAGTTAAATTTCAATTGTGCACTCACGCAGATTTGGTGTGATCTTTAAAAATCTGCAGATTGTCGCCACATCTTTGATCGTGATTTGAAATCTTTAATTATGGCAACAACATGTGAAGTTCTTGCGCTTGTGGCTTGAATTCACTTAAACAAGGTAAAGATTTCTATGCGTCGACATATCTGGCCGCATTTCCAAGCTATACTTGTGGCTGCATCTTTGACTTCTTTTTAGCCTTGATGTACTGAGATGCGTTCTTCCACTGACAATTTTAGACGCAATATACATTAGTGCATAAAAAGAGATAACATGACAAGAATTTAAACCAATCAACAATGAGTTAGAAAACATAAAAACTAAGTATGAAATGCCTAATATGCATACTAAATATGACACAAAAGAGACAATTAATACACAAATTTAGGGAGAAAATGTATGTCATTTGTAATGTTATCACACCCTCAAACTTGAGTTTTTAGTTGTCCTTAAGTAAAAAAAAATTAGCAAAGTCACAACCAAAAATGTCATCGCAATCATTATTCTCACAACTTGGATTTTCTGAAATCCTAATGCACAAATTGTATTTACATGATAGAATAATGCTCCAACAATTTATAGGCATGAACAATTAAAAACTGCAACTTCATAGATGTTAGTATCATGCATTGAATCCTAGTCTTCCTTGAACCAATACAACATTTATCATAATTTTTTTTCTCTTTTTCTTCCTTTTTCTCATTTTTCTTTTTCAAGTGACTGAGAGATGTCATTGTATTACTCTACCTTTGTTCTTGGGAAGTAACGATGGGATACAACAAACCCTTAGGAGGTATGTAATTGCGCTGACACACACTTTTACAGTGACAGCCTTTTGCTAGATCATTTTTCTAAACTTGTAGCAGAGTGTTCTCCCTTTAAAAGTCACAATGCATTCATATTGGAGTGTCTTTTATTCATACAATGTCACTGCAACTGGTTAGTTACTTAAAGATTCAAACATTCACACTATCCATTCATTACTGAAGTAATTCCAATCATTCATTCAAAAATAGAAGACTCATTATCCATTCACATTCATCCAATTTACACATCAACATTCCAAGCAAATCATGATTTACGCATAAAAATAAAAACATTGTGGGTACATTTTTGTTGAAATTCTGCATATTTTCATCAACACAAGAAACAAGTAAAATTCAAAAATGTGGGTGCAATTGCATTTCCATTTCACACAAATTCCCCCCAAACTTAAAGTGTGCATTGTCCTCAATACACTGACATTAATAAATTTATATATATGGAAATGCAATGACAATGTAGATGCAAAGATAATAAAAATGCAATGACATTAATAATGTAGTGACAATTATACTATAGCTATATGATATGCATGAAAAATAAATTAAGTGCTAAAAAATAAAAACTAACTCAGTGTGTTGTAGCCGAAGATGTGGCTGCATTGGTCTTCTTCTTCTTGCGCTTACGTTCCTCCTTACATTGCTTCTTGTCTTTGGTACACTTCCTCCTTCGTTCCTTTGGCTTGGATGGACCTGTGGATTGCTCCTAAGGCATCACAGCCTCTTCTTGACTTGCTTTAAGTGGCGCCAAATCATCAGATGATGCATCCACAAGTTCAGGTGCGGTGATAAATTCCTCAGTCGAATTTCTCGTGACATTAGGTCATTCTCTTCTTTCTACTTTTACTTTTGTTTGAGCTTCGCATGATTTGTGGACTGCTCCTCAGTTTCTATCTTGGCTCTGGCATCATCAGTTGCTTCATTCGTTGATCCATTATAGACCACTATCTCCCAAAGGTTTTCATCAACAGCTTCCGCCTAACTCGCTCCATCTTGTGCCAAGCCTTCAGCTATTGCACCCACAACTTCAAGTGCAGGGACAAATTTCTCAGCTAAATTTGCCTCGGCATCTATTTTTTTCATCTTTTTCTTCCTCCACATGAACTTCGTCCGTTTTCATCATTAAGTCAGTAGGTGCAGTACAGGTGTACAAAATTACGTTGACAATGGAATCCTAATGTACCGACAATAGTGTTTACTTATTCCTCAATTGGTGCAGACACAATATGTGTTTCTTCTTCTTCAAGTGCTTCGTATTCTTCTATTCTCCACACGATCTTGAAAAATTTCCACTCTTTCTTACGTTTTTTTCCAATTTCGTGACTTCTTAATTACGGATATAGGCATCAAAATAATGCTTTCACTAAAATCACATAATGTCTTTCCAATATACCGATCACCAATGGAATAGGATATTTAGAAGCTGTTGGGATCCTTAAATTCTTGGAGCAATTTAATTGTCATGACAATGCACCCTTCAATAAGTACGATTGCTTTGACATCTCCCGATCTTATTCTCTTTGACAATGTGTCTTCAAGTTTATAAGGCTGTTTTGCTATAGCATTTGTGGCGATAAAGTGATCTGATTCTATCATCGTAATATTTTGTTTAACCTCTTCAGCTGCAGTTTGCTTTTTAGATTGCGCTAACATCTTTCCATTGTTGAGATTTGAATTATCTTCTTTTGTTGTAGTATCTCTAATAACTTGATTTAGTTGAGTTTCACTTCTGGGAATGATTTCCTCATCATGCTCTTGCCTTTGGGATATCGAATTCTCAATATCTATCAACAAAGTTTCTTGTGGTCGCAAATTTATTGCACCCACAATCTGGCCAAATTGATATTCTAGAGCTCGTATGGATTCAATTTCACTCTGAAGCACAAATTCAGTCTTGGAAATATATTGTCGCAACAAATTTTCAATTAATGAAAACTCTGATGCTTCATCTTGCTGGATATTTTTCCTTGACAATGGTTGATCATAATTTGGCAATGTCCACTCGGATCTAACATCATTGTCTATACTTCCAGGATCTTGATTGTTCCAACAAAAATTTTGATGTTGCTCCCACCTTGGCGTGTAAGTGTTGGAATATGGATTTTCATTTCGATAGAAATTCCCCATGTGGTACAAATTTGCTAGATTTGATGAGCATCCTTCAAACTCATGGTTACACCCACAGTAATCGTAACTTGTCACAGTAAATTTCCATTCTACAATTGTTGTAGCGTTCTGCATTTAATTACTCATATTAGTCAAAGAAGATACCTCGGCATTTATGGCATCGAGCTCCATTTCTATAGCATCACTCATCCAACATCTTGAGGTTCTATAAACCATGTTCCTAGCCATATTTCGCTAAAAGAAAAATGTAAAAGTAAACAATAAAAAGGCAACAAGTTAGTGATAAATAAAATTTAGATAATAAAGCATAAATGCAACGACAAAAATAAACATCAAACAAATGTCATTCCTCGGTAACGGTTCCAAAACTTGATCGCGTCTATAACGTCACAACAGTTGTGCAAACGAACACACGTCAATGCAAGTACAGTTGATAGAATAATTCTATCATATATCAATCTCACGAGGAATGGGTTCTTGATGTTTAGCTATCGAAGCAACTAATACTAGAATTAGATGAGAAGTGAGTAAAGATGTTAGTGCAATTAAGTAAGATCTGCACAGCTAAAATAGTCAATATTGTCAATGCAATTATAAAAGTTAATTGTCAGAGCAAGTGAAAGTAAATCAAACTACAGTTAAAGTGTTAAGAATTTAAATGCATAAAAGTAAAGGTGTGATCAAGTGTGAAGAATTGGAGTGGATCACTGACTTCGCTAAGTAGCAAAGCTAGATGCGTGGCAAGGTATTGTATAGATGAATTTTCACAGCATTAAAGCTCTAATGAATTGTTACTAATAACAATTCACAGTTTAATTGAGACTCAAGCACCTACAAGTACCCCACCTCTCAGTGTGAGCAATGTTGTGCACGCAATAACAAGTGACCAGAATCTCTTCTAATCCCAAGTAGCTCTCGCCTAACTTACTTGTTAACTCAACTTGTCATCGCATCTCTCGATTTTGGTAGACTGTACTTCCACTCTCGTGTTTAATGCAATTGAATTCAAGAATAAATAGATGAAAAGCATTAAATAAGAATCAAAGTAATTAACACTGAAAGATACTCTCATATTCATTCAAATATCATTAGAGTTCATCAACATAAAAAAGGGATTAATGAATACAATCGAAGCTTACTATCTCTAGGCTACTAGGACTATTCCTTAACCGCTCCTCTTATGCAGCACCAAGCACTCCTCGTCAGGAGTCACTGCACACTCGCTCTATCAGATCACGACCTCCGGCGTCAAGCTTTCATGGCAGCTTGCTTGAAGATTTGAGAGATTTTTCAGGTTTAAATTCTTCACTCCTTGATGATTTTTCTTCATCTTCTTTCCTGTATTTATAAGCTCAAGAATTGTAGATTTCCTCCATTCTCAGATCCAACTAATTTGTACAGTTGTAAAAGTTTGTTATTGACAGCTATGCAAATCTAATTTGTTTACTAGACCGTTGCAGAATGTCGGCGCAAATTATAATTTGCACTGATAACTTTCCCCATTTCTGGACCAACCTGTGGTCGCAACTGAATGCTTCCTGGCTTTAAGAATGATAGATCTTATCTTTTCTCAGATCCAGATCTAATTACAGCTGTCAAAATTAGTTAAATTTCAACTGTGCACTCACGTAAATCTGGTGTGATCTTTATAAATCTGCAGATTGCTGTTGCATCTCTGGTCGTGATCTAAAATCTTTAATTACGTTGACAACGTGTGAAATTCTTGCGCTGGTGCTTCCAGATGTGCTTGTGGCTTGAATTCACTCAAACAAGGTAAAGATTTCTATGTGTCAACATCTCTGGCTGCATTTCCAAGCTATTCTTGTGGCTAAATCTTTGACTTCTTTCTAGCCTTGATGTACTGAGATGCGTTCTTGCGCTGACGATTTTTAGACGCAATATATATATGCTGCATGTGGCGACATTAGTGCACAAAAAGAGATTAAATGACAAGAATTTAAACCAAACAATAATGAGTTAGAAAACATAAAAACTAAGTATGAAATGCCTAATATGCATACTAAATATGACACAAAAGAGACAATTAATACACAAATTTAGGGAGAAAATATATGTCATTTGTAATGCTATCAGCTCTCAATGACATAGCTTGACTATGAATAATTGCATCATTTTTAGACATATATTCTTTCAACAGATTCTCTATCGATGAAAAACCTCCATTTTGTTGCTGATTTTGCTTTGACAAATTTGACTCAAATCTAGCTGCTTTGTCATTATTCTATCTAACAGCATTGCTCGAACTGACTCCTTGATTATTGCTCCAACTAAAATTTGGGTGCTATCTCCAACATGAATTTTATGTATTAGAATAAGGATTAGGATTACCTTTATTAAAATTTCTCATTTTACAAACAGATGCTGGGTTGGATGGGCATTCTTCAAAAATATGATTATCTCCAAAGTATACACATTTTGCTTCAATAATTTTCACTTCTTTAGCCATGTTCAATTTGTGCATAGTTTTGATCATATTGGCTAAGGAAGATACTTGTGTTGCAAGTGATGTAATCCCGTCCAATTCCATTATTCCAACATTTCTTCTGCTAGAATTCACTCTTACTATCAGATATTGATAATCATTATTTGCAATTCTCTCAAAAATACCATCTGCCTCATTATATGTTTTATCCAGCAATGTACCATTTGCTAATGCATCAACTACCATTCTTGTGTGCGCATTAAATCCATTGTAAAACATCTCCATTTACATCCAATATGGAAAACCATGCATAGGAAATTTCCTAAGAAAATCCTTATATCTTTCCCACGCCTCATAAAGTGTTTCATCATCCAATTGCTTAAATGATGTAATATCATTTCTCAAATTTGCATTCATATTTGGCAGATTATATTGTAGTAAAAATCTCTAACATAAACCATTCTAAGATGAAATTGTACTCGATGACAAAGCATTTAATCATGCTCTTGCACGATCACGCAAAGAATAAGGAAATAATTTTAATAGCAGGGCATCTTCAAGAACACCTTGTTGTCTATAAGAATCACATACCTCCAATAATAATCGCAAATGCATCCTTGGATCTTCCGTAGACAAACCTCCAAACAGCCCAACAGTTTGTAACATATGGAACGTAATCGGCTTAAGCTCAAAATGAGTAGCTTCAATTTTTGGCGCATAATACCTAGACCTAGATTATTAAAAACTGGCACTACATGCTCTCGAATTGGTCTATCTCTAACATCAATTACTCTTGGAACATTCACAACTTCTGGATCATGAACTTCTGGAACAGGAACTTCAAGATTTTCCCTTCCTTCAGGTCTTTCCATCTCTCGCTGTTGTTCTCACAACTCTCTTCTACGTCTTCTCAATGTCCTTTCTATTTCTAGATCTAATAGCAAATTATCTCCACCACACCTTCTCATAAAACTTCTACAAAAATCTGTAATGATAAAAACTGAAACAAAATTAAAAATAGAAAATCAAATGTTAGCTTAACAATTTAACAAAAATCTTACTGAGTTACACTGATCTCCCTATCAACGGCGCTAAAAACTTGTCGTGTGTAAAATAATATTGTTGTAGCAATGTGCAAGTGTACACAATGTTCAAGTAATAAAGTGATAAGTAGAGTATCGTACCCAAAGAGAGATTGATATTTAGATAAGATTTATTAAATTGTTGACAAAAGAATTGTGCAAAGAAAGTACATGTGGTAACAAGGATAATTGTGATTGCAACTTGTGTGTATAACAAAATGCAAAAACAGTAAAATGATCAAGAATCAACCAAGCAAAGCATCAGATCTACTAAGTACTCATCACTCTTAGCAGAAATGATTGGCAAAATCTTCAGTACAAGACTAAGTTATGATCACTAAACCTAGAATATTTCAAATGTAAGTCTAGATTTACAAATGTCATAACAAATATTTGTTTCTACAAATTTCCCAGAATGACTAAGAAATGGTGTGTCGTTTCGTGTAGCAACTTTTACAGTAATTCCATATTATATTCCTATAACATGTATTTTCCCAACGAAGACTTATCGCACCCTTAATGAAGCAGCTCATCTTTTAGTAACAATACACATATCTTTCGATACATACTCATTACACTGATTTATGCTCTAGCAAATTTGTTCTTCTTTCAGTCGAGATTATGCACATGCAAAACAAGAGCTCATTCCTAAGACTGCTAGGATGTAGAATTAATAATGATTGAACATAAATCAAATGAAGAGATTCATTAGAAAGATATCGATAATCATTTATAAAATTAAACAAAGTATCAGAAATATTCAACCCTCAATTGATCAGAAAAAGGGTGTAAAATGTTGTTTAAACAAAATGAGATTCAGACTTAAAGATCAAGAGTACTCCTTATTGAGACCCAAAAAGAACATCAAGCTCGCACCCCGATTCTGCTTTGATTTGCCATAGCAACGTATCTTTGTTTTGGTGGTTTTGCTACAGCAGCGTGGAGGCTCCACTCCTAGCGTTGGCTGACAACTCTGCCTTTGCACTTTCGATCTATCGTGTGACTCTCCGGATTCTCCTCCTTCTAGAGTATATTGCACTAGCACTTCGCCTTAGCTTTATTTAATTCTTTGATATTGATTTCTTCATCATAATGCTGCTTTTATAGGAGCTTTTCCACACAATACACGTTGTCAGATCCAAATTTCTAGGGGTTCTAGTGCCCTCCTAGATCTTTCTAGTGTAGACCTAGCTTGCTGCAACAGAATCTTGTGAGCCTGGTACTACTAGAACATTTAGTATCTGCAATCTTTTGTTGCTTCCGTTCCCCAATAGTCCTTCATTATTGGGTCTCGTACTCTCCCTCCTTCTCCTATTCCTGCATCATGAAAACACATACCAAAAAGTGTAATTTTGCTACAATAAAAGGGTAAAAATGTATACATTTTGCCAATTAAGCGCAATGCAGCTCCGAAGACAAAAATACATAAAAATACTACTAATGTTATAACAAATTTACTAAAGAGCAAAAAAACTGTTCTAGCAACATTAAAATTCATAGCTCAATTAAAGAGTTAATGATATCCTCTCATTGGCATTGTGTGGATTGATAAATATGGAACGTCGTCACAGGTTGCTTATTCTCGAACGATCAATTTATCATAACCATTTGTTAACATTGATCATATTACTCATTAAGAAGACACGATGGTGACAATAAGATAAAATAGGATTGTATTGAGTGAATGGATTTAACTCAAAGGAATCAGTATGTTGGGTACATGACTTGTGTATGACATGGCTTTACTAGGAACATTGAAATTCATAGCTCAATTAAAGAGTTAATGATATCCTCTCATTGGCATTTTGTGGATTGATAAATATGGAACGTCGTCACAGGTTGCTTATTCTCGAACGATCAATTTATCACAGCCATTTGTTGACAGTGATCATATTACTCATTAAGAAGACACGATGATGACAATGAGATAAAATAGGATTATATTGAGTGAATGGATTTAACTCAAAGAATCAAGGATATCATATAAGGGTAACACACACATGACGAGGTTTTGGACAAAGCAGTTAAATGAATTGCTTTTGTAAAGAGAATCCAATAAGGAGTTTTCAATCATGGTACTTCTTGTAGAGTGACTCCATGATTAAGTAATTGTGAATTATTAGAATGATGCTTCTGGACATAATTGCTATTACTAAAGTCTAATTGTATATGTCCGATTGGTCACTCCACTAGCTCAACAAAAGCTCGATCGGACTGCATTGAATCAGAAGAAAATTCTATGAATTTGAAAATAATTTAATTCAGTCGATTTATTCGATATGGAATTAAATTTAGGTGGTCGTGAGAATTGTTCAACTAGAGAATCTGATTAAAGAATTTTCTTGAAAATTAATTTGGAAAATCTAAGTGATTTCTGGAAAATTAATTTTGATCAAGTAAAATTAAATTAATCAAATTAATTAAAATTAATATGATATTTTTTGGAAATTAATTTTCAAGTCAAACAATTGGCCCAATGGGTAATTGAACTTTTTAGATTAACTATTCAAAAAATAATATTATTTTACTAATTTAATATTAAATTTAATTTAATACGTATTTGAATAGTATTTTGTTAATTTAATATTAGAGTGGTTATCTTAATATTAAATTTAATTTAATGTTTATCTTGTAGATAAACATTTTATTTTTTTAATAAGCTTTAATATTAAATTTAATCTAATATTTATCTTGATAAATATTATATTAATTTAATTTTAAAGTGATTAAGTTTAATCATAGTTAACCCTCTAAACTCTCCCTATATAAAGAGACCCATAGGTCATTATTTGACACACACTTTAATTCAAGAAAAAAGTTGTAGAAAAAAAATTATCTGAAAAGATTATTTTAGAAAATCTCTAGAGATATTTTTCTAATTTATAATTTGAAACCAAAAGTTTAGAGAAATTACGAAATTACCTCATTGGTAATTTTTGTGAAAAGTTTTTGATTCGAAGCGAGCCCACACTCGACAGACTTGAGCTTGAAGATAGTGAAAAAGACTACTAAGTCAAAGTGCTCGAAAAAGTACAATTTTGATGAAGTATTTATTACTTTAGATATCATAATCAATATATTATTTTGAAAAAAAATTTAGAACTCTGATATTTCTCTAAATCTATTTTTCGTTGCGTTTTAAACTCATTTTTTTCAACAATATGAGATGTACATAAGTTGAGTTTCATTCATTAATAATTTTGCTGGAATGATTTCAATTTGATGAATGATAAGTCATATTTTGTTTATTGAAAAGGTGGTACATGTTTTTATGAATTGAAAAGAGCCTAATAGCCCTTTTAATGTGTTTAACAATAATTTGAAACATATTGGCACCGTATGGTATTGTTTAGGCATGCTTTTGAGTGTTTTTGAGCTAAGTTTTAATTCTAGGGGTATTTGTGTTGGTACTTGATCCATATGATATCGCAATAAGTTAAACAAAATTCCAACATTTACAGTAATAAGGATTTGTATCGGCACAATTGAGGACTTGTGCCACAACAACTATCCCTGGTCTAAGCCATTACATTATTTTACCCTATTTTGATTTTTCACATCTATTTTGGATCTTGAACACTTCCGATCATCTCAAGCAACTTCATAATGATTTTAAATTATCTCTGATGTCTTTTAATTATTCAAAAATTGGATTAGCATTTTTTTTAAAACGTTTAGAATTTTAAACTTAACAAAACCTCATATTTCTCTCAACTTGAACAATCTTGATTTTAAGTCAAAGAACCTTGAACACTTTTTCACTATTTAAATATGTTCATATATATTCTCACATACCCAAAATGATTTATAATTCTAATCAAAATTTTCTGAACTTTTTAAATTTGATTTAAGGAATATTAACATGTTGAGAAACTAATATTTAATTAAAAGAATTTTTTTTGTCGAAACCTAAAAGTATTTCAATAGCAATTCCCTTTATTACATGAAAAAATAAATAAATCTAACTAAGATTTGAAAAGATATAAACATGAACACTTAAAAAACAAAAAAAAAAATCAAAACTCCATATGATAGTCTGATGTTCAAGGTGTTTACTATTTCAAGTGTAGTCTAAGTTCAAGTTACGTTAATCGTATTTATTGTTCAGGATTTACCTATTTTTGTAATTAAAAAAAAAAAACATAAAAACCATACGGATGATTGTAACTTATAATTTTTAAGGGCTACCACATCTTCATTTTACACAATTAGGGCTTGAGTTTTAAGCCTGTATTAAATTGCGTCCTTAATACTAATTTTTTTTATTACATTATCGTTACTTTTTTTGGTGAATTACATAGTTGTTATTCTTTTTATTTTTTTGAATATATTTGTGTGATTAAATGGTAATATCTGTTTATATTTTTTTAATCTTTTGACAATGCATACACACCTTGCATACACTGGTGCTCGAATCCAGATCTCCTAGAATAACAACATCCTTTTAACCACTGGAGCTACTCGTTGGGTTCACATAATTTCTACTTTAATGTTATACTAATTTAAAGTTTTTATAATTGGTTTTAAATTAGCTGTTATTCAATTATTATTTCTTTATAAATAAAGGTCACATTCTTAAAATTAGATTTTAAAATATAATTTTTAACGATAAATATTATAGTGTATATATTTTATATACAGTCTGTATGTATGTATATATACGTATTAAAATATCTTTTTGAAAGACATACTAGAAAGATTTTAAATCTAACTCTTATTTAATTATTTTTCTTTTATAAATAATGGTTTTCATTCATAAGATTCAATTTTATAAATAACCTTAGTAACTATTATAGTGTTCAAAATATACAAATTGTATCTATATATAAATAATATTTTACAATATTATTCATTAAAGACACGTGAATTATTTTATAATTATTAGAAATTTTACCACACACGTATATATATAGAAACTATATATTTAGAATATAGACGTGTATTTAAAAATAACATATAACAAACAATAAAACATATGGTTTAAAATTAATTAATCATAATAACACATAAAATATGTACGATATTAAAAAACAGGTTAAATTGTGAGTAAAATGAAAATTAAACATATAAATACATCAGATAAAACATATTAAATGCAATACAAATCTTTATTATGATTGTTATCATCAACTGTGAGTTAGTATAATGTTGGTTTGTGACATCAACTCAATTAATAATGCTATTAATAAAAAATAATATCGCATGTGTATGCATGTAAAAACCACAAATTTAGAATACAAATGTTGTTTTAAAAGTGAAAAGATTAAAATATCATCTAATAATATTACATATTTTAATTATGAAAAGGTAGTCTTGTAATTTCCTAACCTAGTTGGTGCCTGATTAACTCGTGACACCAACTTAATTAGGGGTTTTATTAATAGTATAGATATACAATTGGTCGAGATAATAAATTACACATTTAAACCAAATGTATATAAAATATCAAAATAAAGTTTTAGTTGAGTGGTAAATTTAAAATTTTACTATTCTAATTGGCACTAGTTCAAAACCCACCATATGCATATTTTTCTTGATTTTTTAAAAATGAAAAGACTAAAATACCCTTGAATAATATGACTTATTTTAATAATAAAAAAATATTTTTATAATTTCCTAATCAAGTTGATACCCCGTTAACCTATACCACCAACTTTGCCAAAGGTCTTATTAGTAGTATAGAAAATCAATATTGTCATACGTGCATAGTAAATTATTTAAAGGGTAAACTACGCTAGTAACCAACCATCCAATTATTAGTATTTATTTATCATCTAATTATTCAAATTTGTCTCTTTTTCTTGTCATTGGCTAGCTAACAGTGATAGCTTTAAAAAATAGCATAATAATAATAATTATAATCTTCAACATTTATAAATTGTCAAATTAGTCTTTATTTTAAAAAGTTTAATCCTTGACATTTATACATTATATAATTGAGTATTTTTTCTGTTGTTTTAATATTCTTTGTGACATTGAGAGTTAATTTTAAAAGAATAAGAAAAAAATGAAAATTATTTTATTGGATTTTTAGGTGCTTCTATTTTTTTTTAATCAAATTTAGCTTTTCAATTTGTTTTTATTTTTATTTTTTAGGTGAAACTATTACAAAGAAAAGCAAGTCTAAAAAAAAAAACAAATTACACTATGTGTAAATATCGAGGGTTTGATCTTTTTAGAATCAAGACTAAATTGACACAATGTATAAATGTTGAAGGTTAAAGTTGCTATTATATCATTTTTAAAAGCTGACACCATTAACAAGCTGATGACCAGAAAAGACAAAATTAAATAATTTAGGTGATTATTTTTATAATTTCTCTTAATTAGGTGGCAACATTTTTTACTAATAATTAACTGACTATGAATATATGGTACCTTTATTTTAATTTACTTCTTAACTAACTTATTATTAGATTCAAAATTTAACAAATTTACATGATTTTTAGGATGAAAACTAATTTTTAAATAAAGTACACTCATGAGATGCACAAATAAGAAAACTAGTTCTTTTTAGACTTGTTCATGGGTTGGGCTACTCATCTAGGCCTAAAGGTCCGTCTGGAATTTGGAAGGATTTGAGTAAATCTTAGGCTCGAAAAATGAGCTTAAAAAAAAAATTAAACCCGTTTAAAATATGGGTCGGGCTTGAGCTTGAACATTCAAGGGCCAAACGCGACCCGATCCATTTTTAAGTTTATAATACTTTATATTATGTTATATTTATATATTATGCAATTTAGAACACATTAAAATACAAACATATACTAAATGTATAATACCTCTTTAATGTAAACATTAAAATAATGTTAAGGTGATTATATGAAAATATTCAATAAATAAAAAATTAATAAATATTAAAATAATATAATATAGATATTTTTTTTAAAATTTTAAAAATTATATTTTTTTTCAAATATAGGCAAGTTTAGGCAAAATTTTAAGCTCATATTTTGGATCAGGTCGAGCTTGGACAAGCATAAAATATGTTAATATCATGCTTAGACCCTGCCCATTAGCACCTCTAGTTGCAAATATTTTCTTAGAAGATTATTGTGTGTCATCAAATTTGTAATTAATCATTGCATTAATAAACGATTTTTCCCAATCTTGATAGTACATATTTAAAATTAGTTAAATCAAAGTTTTCTTTTTTACAGTTTATTTTCGGAATTTGTAACTGTCCTTTTCAACAATTGTCTCCAAAATTTAGATTTGAATTCTCAGAGTCAGACAGGTGATCGAATTGGTCAGGCCATTGATTTTCTAATCTACCTGTCTTTCTAGTTTGATTAAATAAAAATTTCAAATGTAACACCCAAATTCCTAATAAGCCAAAATTAAGAATTGTTAAATGATTAAATTAAAAGAAATCACAAGCTGGCAACCTATATTGAAAGAAACAGGAAAGCTGGAAATCGAATTGGATATGGTTGAAATCTAATTCTAGTTTGGTTAGGATAGAACTAGTCGGTTCCTTAGTGTGAGACATAATAATTAGCAATGGATAACACTCTTAAGGCTGATAATAGAGTAGTAAGGGTTATAAATAGCAAGGAGATGACTTCCAAAGTTGATTTTCCTTCCCGAATCTGTTTCAGTTGCTCTAGTTCTTCATCTTCTTCAATAGCTTGAAGGAGCAACCATGAAAGGTTCTGTATGGAGCAAGCTTCATGAGGCTGGAGTTGGAAAATAAAGGAAACCAGTAAGCGGGTAAGGTTCTTAACATTTATGTGTAAGTAGAATAAAGTTAAAAATTTTAGAACCATTCTAAGGGTTCTGCATGTTCTGGAAAAATGGGGTTAAGATAAGAATATTTGAGTATAACCCATGATTTTTGGTTGTAAGATACTACCAGGAGAATGGAGGCTTTGGCGTTAGATAGAATGATAAGCTATGGAGACGATAAAGGTTCAGGTGAGTTCCTAAGACTCCAAACCTGTTGTTAGGTTTAATGATGTTAAGCATGCCATGTTTGCATAAGCACGAAGCAAGATGGTAGGAACATGCATTGCATGATTGTGGGTAACCTCAAAGGGTTAGATGAAGTATAAGAAGGGAAATAGGGAGAGAACTATTAGTTACTGGCTAGAGCAAAGCTCCGGACCTTGCAAAGGGAGCATTGCGGTGTTCCAACATCAAGGTTAGGTGGTGTAAAAGAGGTAATGGGACGAGGTTCAGGATATGAAATATGGAACGGTATTGACTGGTCCTTTGAGGTGACACTATGACAACGATATATGACGTAAAACCATAGATGAAAGAGGCTATGACAGTCTGGTATAAAGTACGTAGTGCAAAACCATGGATGAAAGATGCCATGAAAGTAGTGTACAAGGTAAAGGAAAATGGCTTAAGACCATGGATGAAAGACGTCATGGTTGCAAAGTATGTGATATACGGTGTATGACCATAGATGAAAGATGCTATGACAGCCAGGTATGATGAGTAAGAGCATGGATGAAAGATGCTATGGCATGTTGCATTAAAAAAGCACGTCATTACTTAGTCATTCTGAGATACTTTGTAGAAGCAGATATTTGTTAAGGCATTCATAGATCTAGAACTTGGATCTACAATATTCCAGCTTTATTGATTGCAACCTTGTCCTGTGCTGAAGACTTTGCTACTCATCTCTGCTAAGCTTGATAAGTACTTAGTAGATTTGATGCTCTACTTGGATAAATCTTTATCAACTTTACTATTTTGCATTTTATTATGACACGCACTTTGCAAACACACTTTATCTTGTTATCACATTTAATTTTGTATTCTTTTGTCAATAGTCTTAACAATTTCTTCTCAATACCAATTTCTCTGTGGGTACGATACTTTACTTATCACTTTATTACTTGAACGTTGTGTACACTTGCACATTTTCGACTGCAATATTAATTTACATGTTACAAGTTTTTGGCGCCATTTTCGGGGAGATTAGTGTAATTCAGTAAGATTTTTGTTATATTGTTGAGCTAACATTTGATTTAGTTATTTTTAATTTTGTTTGTGTTTTTATTGTTGCAGATATTCGTAGGAATTTTATGAGAAGAAGTCGAGATAATTTACCGTTAGATCCAAAAATAGTAAGAACGTTAAGAAGATGTAGAAGAGAGTTGCGAGAGCAAGAAATGGAAAGAACTGAAGGAAGGGTGAATCCTGAAGTTCCTGAGCTAGAGATTGTGAATGTTCCACAAGTAATTGATGATAGAGATTAACCAATTCGAGAGCATGTAGTACTAGTTCTTGATAATCTCGATCTAGGTATTTTATAGCCACTAATTGATGACTATGAAAGCAAAGATGGAGCTGAAGAAGACATGGGGAATGAGTCAGGAAAATAAAAGAGGGGATTCTTATCTTGTTTATTTATTTATTTGTTTTTAGGTCCTTAGGAATTTATTTCTTTCGTAATTAGGATTTTATTTTCACAGATAAAACATAGCAAGCATGAATAAACTTAACACCTCTTTAGAAAGAAAAAGACTAAGTGATGTGGTAATGGGAAGGAACATGTCTAGGATTGGATTGTTAAGGAAGGCTTGGTATTTAAGCACTCTTAATGACTCACCTCTCTTTTCTTACTGCCCTACCTGGTGTTCAGCTTTCATTCATTACTTTGTTCTTGCAATGAGGACATTGCTTCTTTTTAATTGGGGGGGTAAGGCAAATCAATTTCTCAAATTTTTAAAATTTTCAAGTATGTTTCAACCATTTTTTTCATAAGTATGTTCTAATAAATGAATATTTAGAGAAAAGTTTTGTTAATAAGATAGTTTGTGTGCAAGCATGAATGATGATTCTATCTAAGTGAATGTATGTTATCATGGATATTGGAGTGCTTGTATGATTTTAATCTTAGGTAATATTTGCCATGAAAACTTAGTTTCTCTTGAGACTAGACATGCATGAATGTTTATTCTTTAGAATTGACATAGTAACTTTCTTGAGATGAAATCCTAGGAGACATAAAAATCTAAAATGATATAGGCACTATTTCTTTGGATTGTTTGAGCCTTTCAAGCCAACCTTATGATATTAGACCCTTAAAATTGTGATTTTGAGCTTAAAGGCTTGTTTATTACCATATACCTACATTATAAGCCACATTACCATCTTTTTAAGTTATCCTATTTTTGCGCACCCATCTTAACTAAAGTTGTATTGGTGAACAACATTTGAGGAAAATTTAAAAAAGATGTACGTATTCATGCTTAAAAAAACAGAGGAAGAAAAGAGAGAAGAAAAGTTTGCTCAGTCTCTGAAAAGAAAAATGCATGAGCATGAGTTCAAAATAAGTTTAGGGGTGTTCCAAAGGTTCACTTAAAGAAGAAGGTTGTATTTCAAGAAATCCAAGACAAAGTTAAAGGTTAAGATTTTGAAACCGAAATTTTCCATCTCTTAAAACCTTTACCTTTAATCGAGCCCTATTACAACCATTTAAAAGACCTATTGATTTGATGATTATGTCATCTACATTAGTGGAGAGGGAGTACTAAGTTCAACATATAAAGATCATAAATAAGCCTTATGACTGTTTTGTTTAGATTGATAAAAAATTATGTTGAATGAAGAATGTTATCTATGAGTGTGACATACATACAAACCATGATTCATGTCGACATATTTTTGAAACTTAGTATAAAATTTGGAATAAATGTTTGCATGTGAATTACTTATTAATAAAGAAGATCTATGAACATGAATTTATTGATGCATGATTATGAGACAAAGATTGATGCTGCTTACACATCTAGCAATTTTGCCTTAGCAAGACCTTTTGTTGTGCTTGAACATTACTCGGGACGAGCAATGATTTAAGTTTGCGAGTGTGTAAACTAAAAAATATATAGGTTTTTCCTATATAATTTATCACCTTTTTACTTGAATTCATTGTTAAAACTAAGTAAATGTTTAATAAATTAATGAAATATGTGAAAATAAAAATGTGATTTTATGTTTTATTATATAGTTTTCATGCATAAAATGACTTATTTTATAATTATTTGAACATATCATATTTTTAAGACATAAAGTAGGTCAAGCATGATTAAATTAAATAATAAAATATAAAATTATATTTAATAATTTATTTCATTAATAATTTGGGTTTAATTAATTATTTAAATTGGGTTAATTTTATTCTTTGGTCCTTTAATTAATTAATTTGTTTTGGACAGGTCTAATAACTTTGTTGGATCACAAAATCGTCCAACTTGAAGACCAAGTCAACCCAATTTCGGTTACACATGGCTGCTCAAATAAACCACTTTTTGGTTTAATTGCACAAGGTCCTTGAATATTGAAGAAATTTGAGATTGGCCTGAAGATTTATTGTTGATCGAGTCTCAGTCCTTAGTTCATATGACATGAAAATTGCTTAAAAATCAAGCAAAAAATCACTTAAAATCCTTGAGTGATGGCTACCACCCATTGAAGAGGCATGAAGAGATTAAACTTCTCTATTTTTAGTAAACAACTCTCCTCTCCTCACCTATAAATAAGATCCCATTTTCACCATTTCAAATCATCTCTTCATCCAACACTCTCTCTTCTCTCTCAATTCTCTCTAGCATTCTGTATTCCCCATGCCTAGCATCATCTCTTCATAGAGATTCTAGCTTCTTACGCCTCTTAAAGAGCCCTTGGTCGGCCACCTGGGAGAGCCATCAGCAAAGGAGCAAAGCCAAGGAACGACGGCGTCTTCTTCGATCAGAGTTTTGGGTCACAGCCACTTTGATTTGGGTTTATTCTTTCTTTTCTTTGATTTGATTTAAAAATGTTTGCTATGTGTTCTTTGTTCTTGATTACAACAATGTTAGTTTAATTTTATTTAATCTAGGATAATTGCTTTGATTACATAATATTTGTTTGATTCATGCTTATGATGTTCATGCCTCAATCGATCATGTTTTCAATTAATATCAAGTTTGTATTTCATTCATACGTGATTGAAATGCACCAGAACTAGCTAAGCAATCCTGACCAGACGACGGCTAGTATACACATAATTGAAATGTGCATGCTCAATTTAGATCCTGACCCGATTAAATTGCAGGCTCATAACAACTCTGATCAAGCTTTGTTATCTGTATAGTTTTTAGATTCGTGTGATTAAATTATTTCAAACCTGACACGTCCCTGTTACCTCACATGAATGCTAAGAAACTCTTAGTAAATAAGGATCAGTAAAATGCATATTTACTAAGTAAAGGATTCCGAAAGGACCTAATTTGGTTTCCAAACTCATGAAAGATCGAGTTGCCATGTTGATAATAAATTGCATTTAATTAAAGTAATCATCCTAGTTTATTTATGTTATAATTGTTGTGAACTCTGTTTAATCTCGCTAAAATCTATTTCATACATTTAGTTTGCATACTTAGGATAATTTGCATTTGGTTTAATATATTTAATTTTAATCATCACTTATTACTTGATAAGGACTGTGTACACTTGAACAAACCAACGCGTTACAACCATTCGCAAACGAATGGCCAAATAGAGGTTTTCAATTGACAAATTAAAAGCATTATTGAAAAGCTGGTTAACCCATCTAGAAGAGATTGGTCTTTACGGCTACCTGATGCGTTGTGGGCGCTTCGCATTGCATATAAAACTCCGTTGGGGATGTCAACGTATTAGATGGTGTTTAGTAAATCCTGTCACTTTCCAGTTGAGCTTGAACATAAAGCCATGTGGGCTATTAAACAAGTGAACATGGACTATGATGTTGTTGGACAGAAACGGTTGTTGGACATTTCCGAGCTGGAAGAAATTCGACGCAATGCGTATGAAAATGCAGCCATATATAAGGAGAAAACTAAAAGATGGCATGACAATATCATTCTGCAGCGATAACTTTTCCCTGGTCAGTTGGTACTTTTATTTAACTCACGTTTGAAATTACATCTAGAAAAATTGTGCTCAAGATGGTCAAACCCTTTCATAGTTGTCGAAGCATTCCAACATGGTGCGGTGACAATTGAAGATGTGAAAGATGGTCACTATTTTAAAGTGAATGGCCAACGCTGAAGCACTACTTAAGCCTAGATGTCAAAGAACAAAGCGAGACCATTAATCTGGTCACATTTATTTAATATCATTGCAATTTTTACTTTTACTTTTTGCTTTTTATTTTCATTTGTTTCCTTTTAAGTTTTATACTGGAATAAAAAAATCTTCTTTTTGTCAACACATTTGATAGCATGACTTGCCGATGCATTTTGTGATGACTCAGCAAAGAGTTTTAGGAAAGAATCGCACCGGTTGATCTCCAATCATCCCCAACCGTTGGATCAACCCAAAAAGTACGATTTGTACAATGGCATTTATTAGCTGCAGGCATAATGTTTCCCACGCCGATAGAAATAATCACGTCTCTTCACCTCAAAAGTTTATAAAACCCTTTTTCTACCGACTCTACTTTCACGCTCACAACATCTATTGCTACTGTAATCATCTTCTTTTTTCAATCTCAGTTTTTCTGCACAAATATTCTCACTCTTTTTCTCAGATATTATGGCCAGAACGTAAGGCGCTAAAACCCCATCAAAGTCACCTGCTGAATCATCGATTGTCGTGGTTCGGAGCACCGAACAACCATCGCAGAAAGAAACTATTTTATTTCTCTCAATAGCAACAAAGGATCGATATCATGAGGTAATGATCAAGAGGAATTATCACCTTGAATAGGGTTTCCAGTTGTTCACACATCAGTCATTGGGGAAACAAGTCGCTAGCACAATTTCTTGACTGTGATGGGAACAGTTCTGTGACCACTCAGTCGGCTACTCCTCAACAATGGTAAGATAATTCTATGCTAACCTGGTGGGTTCTGAGTAGGAATTTGTGATTGTTCACGAGGGCTTGGTGCCCTGGACACATTAATGCACTTTTTCATATTACAAGAGAAGCAGATGCACATACTGAGTTCCTAGAAAACTTAACTGATGAAGGTACCGACATTGTAATGAGAGATTTATGCATTGAAGGCATAGTGTGGACTGGCAATGGTCCGTATAACTACACTATGCAACGACATTATCTAACCATACAAAGCAAAGAGTGGTTCCATTTCGTTAACTGTCGCCTTTTATCGTCTACTCACAGCACCACTACGACGTTGGATTGCATTTTTGATGTCGGCGCAATCTTGCATGATGAGATTGTTGAAGCTGCAAGTAAGCAAATAGGTATCCTACGTTTTCCTTCTTTAATAATGATGCTATGCAAGCAGAGGGGCATTTTGCCCCGTGATGGTGAAGAGGTGTTGGAAAACAAGGGGCCAATCAATGGCATTCTATGGAACGAATGAAAAGAGGGCAAGAAACCCCCATGGTGAAGGAGGTGCCCATAAAGAAAGAGAAAGGAAAGGGAAAGAAAAGGAAAAGCAAGAAACTACACCTACAGATCCTCATATAGAGAAGAAGCTGACTGCAATAGAACAACTCGTTGACCGCATGGATATACGATAAATTCAACTTGTCAGCATACTAGAAGAGATAGATTACAGGAAAAACCTCTTCTATGCTTATACACGAGCATGGAACAGTGCTATTGTCACCACATTAAGGAATTTGAGCCCAAACCTCATACTAGAGTTCCTTATTTTTCCTCCTATTGTTAGGGAAGCCCTATCGTCCTACAAGCAACTTGCTTCTGAAGGTAGGTCTCAGTCAGTCCCATCTCCAACTAGGATCCACATTTCTGATGATGAAGATCTTACGGGAAACTCCAAGGTTATGGAGGACTATTTCAAAAACATAGCCAGCCTTTTCGAGGATGAATTTTCCAACAGTCTTGGGGCCAACATGGCGGAACGGGAGACTGATGCTGAGGAAGCACAAACAAGTTGTTTCTGTGAGTTTGGAGTAGAAGTAGGAGATGAAAAAGATGAGGAAGACACAGAAGAGAAGGAGAATGAAACAGAGAAGGGAAACCCTAAGGAAGAGGTAGAGGAGGAAGAGAATAAGGATGTAGAGGATGAAGATTCCCCGACAAATTTAGGTGAGAAATTTGTCGACGTACCTACCAGTGTGGGGGCATCTATTGAAGACTTGGCTACACTTGAAGCGAGCCAGGCTGAGACTGTTGCATTTGAAAATGAGGATTTTAATCCTCTAGCTATTGTGCCCTAAGAGGCACCACTTGCTGAAATCCATCCTTCGGATGTCACGGTCGATGAAGCCGATAATCAACCAGCTATGAAGGAGCACTCAACTCCAATGGTTGAACCACAAGAGAAGTGGCAAAAAAGAAAAGCAAAGAAGAAATCCAAAAAGGAGCGCACAAAGAAGAAGAAAAAGAAAGTCAAGGTAGGCACATCATCAACTGTTGAACACTGAGTTAATTTACTTTTTCGTTGTTAGTTGTATGCATCTCATTTAATTGTCATTGCATTTTAGTTGTCGTTGCATTTTATTTGTTAGTTCATTTGCATTGTAGCTGCATTTCTATTCTTATTTGTATAATATTGTCAGTGCATTGGGGACAATGCAAACATTAAGTTTGGGGTGAAAGTTGTGTGAAATAGAAATGCATTTGCACCCACATATCTGAAAAATTTACTTTTCTTTTTAGTTCAATGAAAGTATGTAAAGTTACAAGAAAAATGTGATCACAATTTTTGTTTTATGCATAAATCTTGAATTGTTTGGAATGATAATATATGAATTGGATGAATGTGAATGAATAGTGAGTCCTTTTATTTTTGCATAAATGGTTGGAATTACATTAGTAATGAATGAGTAGTATCAATCTTTGAATCTTGAATTAACTTACCTATTGCAGAAATATTTACTAATAATAAGACTCTCCAATGTGAGTGCATGGTGACTTATCAAGGGAGAACACTCCACTGCATGTGTTAGAAAAATTATCTAGCCAAAGGCTATCACTACAAGAGTGTGCGTCGGCACAATTACATACTTCCTGGGGGTTTGTTGCACCCCATCATTACTGCCCAGGAATAAGGGTATAGTAATGCAATGACATCTCTCAGCCACATATAAAAAAAGATTAGAAGAAAAGAAAGCAAAGCAAAAGAGAAAAGCAGAAAAAATATATATTGCTATAAATGTTGTATTGGTTAAGAAAGGTTAAGATTCAAAGCATGATGCTAAAATTAGTGAAGTTGCAATCTTGATAATTCATGCTTATAAATTGTCGACACCTTACTCTGTCATATGAATGCAATTTAAACATTAAGATTCCAAAGAACTTAAGTTGCTAGAATGATGATTGCGGTGACAATTTTGATTGTGACTTTGCTAACTTTTATTTACTTGAGGACAAGTAAAAACTCAAGTTTGGGGGTGTGATAGCATTAAAAATGACACTTATTTTCTCCCTAAAACTTGTGTATTAATTGTACCTTTTGTACCAATTTTAGTATACATGTTAAACATTTCATATTTAGTGTTTGCATTTTTTAACTTAGTGTTGTATAGGTTTAATTCCGTTCATTTTAGCCATATTTGTCCAACTAATGTTGCCGTATGCAGCATAAGTTTTGCGTCTAAAATTGTCAGCACAGAAATCTACCTCTGAAGATCAGTACTGAAAATTGTGCAAAGATGCAGCCACAAAATTAACTTGGAATTGTGGCCACAGATGTCACCGCAAAGATACCTTAACCTCGTACAAGTGATTTCACGTTACAAACATACCTGGAAGCACCAGCGCAGGGGAATGCTAAGTTGTCGTCGTAAGTAAAGATTATAGATTGTGTCCAGAGATGCGGCGACAACCTACAGATACCTGATAAAACACACCAAATCTGCGTGAGTGCACGGTTGGAATTAACAAACTTATACAATTGCGAAAATGGTTAGATCTTAGAAGGAAGGAGATCTGAATTTCCCAGAGCTTATAAATAGGAGGGAAAGGAAGAAGATGGATAACAAGTGGTGAAGAATTAAACTTTGCAAAATTTCCCAAATCTCTAAACAAGCTGCCATGGAAGCTTGAGTTTCAAAGGAAGGTGATCTAACGAGCAAAGGAGCAAGACTTCTGACGAGAGGTACCTATTTGTGGCGCAAGAGGAGCTGTCACGGAATAGTTCTAGTAAAATAGGAATAGGATGCTTTGACTTTTTTCTTTGATACCTCTTAATTGTTGATAAATACTGTTGATTATCAATTGAGTATGGAAGTACCATTTGAAGTTAGATGTTAATTGATTTCTACTCTACTTTCTTTAACTGTTTATATTTGGATCTAATTATTTTGACCACAGAAGTGCAATTGCAGTCACAGCCACTGAAAGTGCGGTGACAAGTTGAATCAACAAGCAAGACAACGAAAGTTGCTTGAGGCTAAGAAGGAATTTTGGCCACTTGTTCTTAAGTGTAAGATATTACCAGCACTGGAAGGTGTGGTAATTACTAGCATTTGGGTCTTTTTTAAATAGAGGCAGTGATATTAGTAAGATTTCATTGAAGTATAATTATAGCGACAATTCATCTATTTGTTACCATGCAACTTCATTTAGCATTGCGACTTGTGAAATTAGTGATCCTCTCCACTTTTTTACACTTGATCCATTTATTTTAAGTTCTGAATTTACATTTACAAACATCCTAACAACTATTCATTTTAACTTAATTTGCTCTGACAAATTATTTTATATTTGCATTGTCAAAATTAATTCTTTTAGCTGTGCAAATCTAACTCAGTTACACTAACATTATTATTAACAATTCTTCTAATTTTAACTTTAGTTGGTTTGACAATTAAACATCAAGAACTCTATCCTCATGAGATCAAATCCGATAGAGCAAATCTATCAACTATACTTACATCAACGAGTGTCCGCTTGCACTTAAATGCTGTGACGTTTATAGGCTGATCAAGGTGCAGTCTTAGGACAACGCAAGGAAAGAGTATTTTAGGCTATATATTACGTGAGCAAGACTCTCACAGAAGCTCAGATTAATCACACAACCACAAAGAAAGAGTTATTGGCTGTAATCTTTGCTTTCGACAAATTTCGCTCATATCTTGTCAATACAAAGGTTATTGTGTTTACTAACCATTCAGCATTGAGATATCTTTTTGCAAAGAAGGACATAAATTACGATTGATACTTTGGATCCTATTACTGCAAGAATTTGATATAGCGATCAAGGATCGAAAGGGATCATAGAACCAAGTGGCAGATCACCTGTCTCGTTTAGAAGTTGGTAGTGAAGACAGAAATACACTTCAAATTGTCGATGCATTTCCTAATGAGAAGTTGTTTGCTGTCGATACAAACCCGTAGTACGCAGATGTGGTAAATTACATTGTATGTGGGAAATTACCTCTGGGCACCACAGGCCACAAGAAAGAAAGATTTCTTCTTGATATAGAGAAATACTAATGGAACGAGCCATATTTATTCAAAGTATGCAATGACAATATAATTAGGCGTTTTGTTCCGGTGGAAGAGATGCTTTCAATCCTAAGGCATTGTCATAATGCTCCTTATGGAGGGCATTTTGGTGGTATGAGAACTGCTGCAAAAGTTCTTCAGTTCGGATTTTGTTGTCCTTCATTATTTAAAGATGCCCACAACTTTGTGCATTAATATGATCGATGTCAGCGCATCAACTCTATATCTCGACGCAATGAGATGTTACAACAGCTAATCATGAAAGTTAAACTCTTTGATGTTTGGGGTATGGACTTCATAGGACCATTTCCAAGTTTGTTTGGAATTGTCTACATTCTAGTTGCTTTGACTATGTATCAAAGTGGGTGGAGGCCATTGTAATCGCAAAAGATGATGGAAGGACAATGCTGAAGTTTTTCCACAAGCATATACTCACTTGTTTTGGTACGCCTAAAGCATTTATTAGCGACCAAGGCACTCACTTCCATTGCAATCAGGTAGCAGTCGCACTGAAGCGATATGGAGTTAACCATAGAATGGCGACCACTTACCATCCACAAACTAACAGACAAGCTGAAGTTTCCAATTGACAAATAAAGAATATTCTCTAGAAGGTGGTGAATCCATTAAGGAAAGATTGGTCTTCTAAACTTGATGCTGCATATGGGCATTAAGGATAGCATACAAAACCCCGCTTGGGATGTTGCCGTATCAACTTATCTTTGAAAAGGCATGTCACTTGCTTGTTAAATTGGAACATAAAGCAATGTGGGCGATTAAGCAAGTGAACATGGATTACGAGGTTGCTGGGAAGAAGAGACTGTTAGACATCACTGAACTTGAGGAGATTAGGTGCAATGCCTATTGAAATGCTGCAATCTACAAGGAAAAGACCAAGTGATGGCACAACAAAATTATTTTGCAGCGACAATTTACTACAGGAAACAGGTACTATTATTCAATTCTTGACTAAAATTGCACCCAGGTAAATTGCGCTCACATTGTTCTGGATCATTTGTAGTTGTTGAAGCATTCCTCATGGTGTAGTCACAATTAAAGGTATACATGATGGACACCAATTTAAAGTGAATGGACAACGGTTGAAGCATTATTTTGGCCATGATGATCACAAACAGAACAAGACCATTAAGTTGGTCACATTTTTCTAACCTCTCTTGACATTTTTATCATGTACTTTTAGTTTTTTTTTGTTTTTGTTTCAGTTTATTTTACTTAGTCTTTTTGCAAGATAAAGTTCTCTCTTTTGTCGATGCATGCAGATCTCTTTGTCAACACATCTCATCTACATATTGACTCATCAGAAAATCAAAGCATATCAAGAAACAAATCATGACGTTTCATCCCTCAACACCTAACCGTTGGACCAGTTTGAAAAGGTGTAACTCGATTGGACGCATTTATTATTGCAGTCCTATTGTCCTTTCTCTTCTGTATAAACAAACATGCCTCTCCATCTGCTTTTTTCATTCCCTATAAACACCTCTATTGTGCCGACTGTGCTATTCAAAACCTCCATTATTATTCCCAAAATTTTCTTCAAGCTTACATTTTTTCCCTTTCGACAACTTTTGTTTACCAACAAAAATGGCTAGAACCTGTGGGTCTGTGAAAAGCTAACGAAATCTATTGTGGAATCTTCATCCATTGTAGTAGTTCATGAAACAGAGCATCACCCATCTAAAGAGCATGTGATGTTCCTTACAACAGCAGCTAAAGATTGTTTCCAAGAAATTATGTTGAAACGGAACTGCCATCCAAAGTAAGGCTTCTAGTTGTCGAGACAACAGGACCTTAAGAAACAAGTTCATAAAACCATTGCAAAGTTGGGATGGAAATTTTTCTGCTAACATCTTGGAAGCTACTCACCGTCCATGGCACGTGAGTTTTATGCAAATCTCACTAACAATAAGTCTGAATTTATGTTTGCCCGTGAAGTTTTGATATCATGGAATACCGTACATATCAATGCAATCTACAACACCTCAATAGACGATGATGAACATATGGACTTTATTGAGGAACTCACTAAGGAAGGAGCTGATATTTTTGTTAGAGATCTTTGCATTGAAGGAGCAGTTTGGACGGGCTCAAATCCAAATACTTACACAATTCACAAAAGATTTTTAACTTTGTAGAGCAAGGTTTGGTTTCATTTTATTAACTGTAGACTGATGCCTTCCACATCGACAACATAACTGTAACACTAGATAGGATGTGTCTGATACATTTGATTATTAAGGGGAGGAAGATTGATGTTGGTGTAATTTTGCACCAAGAAATTGTTGATTGTGTGGCCAGACAAATGGCATATTGGTGTTCCCCTCCCTGATAATGCAGTTATGCCAGAAGCGAGTAGTTGTGTCTCATCAGGGAGAAGAGATTTTGGAAAATAAGGGCTCGCTTAATGAAGCTTCAATCGAGAGGATGACTCGTGGGAAAGATACTCTAGTAATCAATAAGGCAGAGACAAGAAAGAAAAAGGGCAAAGCAATAGTTGAAGACAAGAGTGCAAATGTGACTGCAAATCCATCTCTGTGGCACAATGTAAAGGAAGCTGAAAAGATCACATATTCCATCAACATTAGGCAGATCAAGCTTGTTGCCACTGCTAAAGATATGGAGAGGTCACAGAATTTGTTCTATGCCTACACTAGGGCATGGAATAGTGCTATTGTGACAACATTGTGGCGAATGTCTAAGGATTATTACGAGCTTATTCGAGGATAACTTTACTGCTACTCCAAATGCCAATGCTACTGAAGAAAAGACCCCTGCTGATGGGGAGGACTCACAAATGAAAGAAGTGGAAGAAGGAGAAGGAAAAGAAGTCGAGGCAAATTTAGCTTAAGAATTTGTCCCTGCAACTATAGTTGTGGGTGCAACAACTAAAGATTTGGTACCAACTGAAGCGAGTCAGGCGGAGGCTATGACTGCACCAATGAGGATCACAATCTGTTAGCTATCATGGTCTACATTGGACCACTCGAAGTGATCTACCCAACTGAAGCCACAGTCGATGATACCGAGCCACAGCTCGATGTTGAGAAGCAATTCGAATATCAAGCAAAGCCTAAAGAAAGAAAAAGGAAGCGCTAAGGATAAGAAGCACCGTAAAGAACAGAGGAAGCGTAAGAAGAAGAAGCATCATGCAGCAACATCAATGGATGCAACTAATTGAGTTAGTTTTATTTCAGTTTTTAGTTTTAGTTTTTTCATGCATACCATGTAGATGTAATTCTTAGTTTGTTAGTAATTATTGTCATCATATTCCCTTTGTCATTGCATTATAATTGTCGCTACATTTGCATTGTCATTGTATTTCCATTTGCCATTGTAATTTAATGTCAGTACATTGGCCATATCAAGAGTGTGTGTCGGCGCAATTACATACTCCCTGGGGGTTTGTTGCACGCCATCGTTACTTCTTAGGAACAAGAGTATAGTAATGCAACGACATCCCTCAGTCACATATAAAAAAAAAAGAGAAAAAGGAAAAAGAAGAAAAGAAAAAAATATATTATTGTACAATAAATGTTGTTTTGGTAGAAAGAATTTAGGATTTAAAGCATGATGCTAGCATTGATGAAGTTGCAATTGTAATTATTCATGCTTATGAATTGTCAGCGCAATATTCTCTCATTTAAATGTGATTAATTCATTGGGGTTTTAGATGATTCAAGTTGCAAGAATGATCATTGCCTTGGTAAATTTTTGTTATAACTTTGCTAATTTATATTTTACTTGAGGACAAATAAAAACTCAAGTTTAGGGGTGTGATAGTACTAGAAAGAACCATTGATTTCTCCCTACTTATTGTTTAAGTTATTCCCATTTGGTCATCTTTAGCATGCATTTTTATCATTTTTAATTTAGTTATTGCATTTTCTAACTTAATGGAACTCATCCTAATTGCCTTTGAATTTATGATATTTTTACTACTGATATCGCTGCATTAGTCTGTTTAGCATTACGCCCAAAATTGTCAATGCATGAACCTGTTCAGAATTATCGCTGTGTGAATATGTCTAGAGTTATCGCTACATAAGAGGATCCAAAATTGCGCCTAGAACTGTCGCAGCATCTGACAGCTATTTGGTTAACCCACCAGAAATGCGTGAGTTGTACAACTGGTATAACCAACTAGTACGGCCAGAGAATGTTAGATCTGGAGGGAAGGACACATGTGCTGTTCAGCTGCAGCTAAATACTGATGAGATTAGTGAGAAAACAATCTTCTCTACTTCCGGATTGATTTTCTTCTTTAATCCATTTTTCGAAGCTTGCATCCATGGCAGCTTAACTTTCTCAAGGGTGACCTGATGCAGAAGAGGAGGCAGATCTGCTCTTGACGAGGAGCTCCTAAGTGCGACCCAACAAGAGAGTAAGGGAGCAACTCGAGTAGCCTAGGAATAGTATTCCCCATTTGTTCTTTCATTTCTCTTTCTCAAACGCTGGTAATTCATGTTATTTCAAGTTTGTATGGAAGTACTCTTGATTTTAGACTAAATGATATCATATTCAATCTTACTTTTACTATTTAATCTTTTGATCTGATTGTTTTGACCATGGAAGTATGATTGCAGTCATTGTCACTGGAAGTTGCAGTGACAAATTAATCTAACAAGCAAAACAACGGAAGTTGCTTAGGGATTGAAGGAATTTGATCCACTTGTTCTTAAATATATTGCATTGCCAACAATGGAAGGTGTGGTTAGTGTGTATGTTTAAGTCTTAGATTGAATAGAGAAGTCAAGTTTGGTAAGACATTCATTGTGCCTTATTGCAATGACAATTATAATGATATTTTAAACCTTGTGAGCCACACTTAGTTTCTGTCGACTATTCACGTTAGGGACCCCATTTCATTATTATTGCACTTCTTCTTTTATTTTACATTATTGCTTTGACAAATCAATCTCACAATTTTATTACATTTACTTGTTTATTACACCGACAATTATAGACAACAAACATTCATCCTCGTGGGATCGATATCTAACGGTTTCACATCTATCTACTATACTTGCATCGACAGTGTACGCTTGCACATATTTGCTGTGACATTCATAGTACGACTAACTATCGAGCTCCACTCCCAACAACGGCTGACAACTCTGCCTTCTGCACCTTAGATCCACTGTGTGACTCTCCTAATTTCCCTCATTCAAGATTCTAATGCAACAACAATCTAACCTTACTTGAATAAAATCTTTGATATTTGATTTCTTCATCAGAATGTTACTTTTATAGTAGCTTTGCCACACCTATTTCATGTTAGATCCAAATTTCAAGGGATCCTTCTAGTTCTTCTCTTAGATATGCAGATCTAGTTTTGCTGCAACAGAATCTTGTTGCCAAAGCGTTTTTATATCAACATCTGCAGATCGGACTTTGCTATAACATATTTGAGCTGGCATTTAGATCCGATTTTTAAGGGAATCTTCTAGTGCCTTTGACACCTAACAAATGTTGTGTTGTCTTTGTTGAGTTAACAATCTTGATTTTACTACAGTGTTTGACTCCAAAGTTTTGCTCCAACAATTCTTCATTCTCTAGATTTCGTAGCACCTTCCTTCCTGCACCATACCATAGTATACCAAAAGCATAAAATTGCCATAGTAAAAAGGGTAAAAACACATAGAAAATGTCACTAAAGCACAAGATAGCTCCTAAGAAAAAAAAATATAAAAACACTTACAATGTTGTAGCAAATTTACTTAAAAATAGACAAAATGTTCTAGCAAAAGTATGTTATATAACTCTTTTTCAAGAGTTATCACACCCCCAAACCTTAACTTTTGGTTTTCCTCAAGCAAAATATGTTGATGCATGTATGCATGAATGCAAAGAGAATAGCCTTGACAATTTTCACAAGAATTTTGTTTACACCTTTCTACTAAGCATATATTTCAGTTCTCAGCAACCTTTGTAATTGCAAAACTTTACAGCAGCGTCATTGGTAAATCCAAAAAATTCAGTGCAAAAATTTCAATCTAAAAATAAAGAAATTCTAAATTCACATGTAATTAAATCTAAAGCAAGTATTTTCTCAAATGTCTTTATTTTCCTTAGGCAATACTTCATTTTTTCTCTTAGGGAATTCATTTTGTCATGCAATGTTATACTTGACAACTACAGGGGAGCAAACACTTAATTTCCATGCTAACAACACATCACAATTTGAATTTATACACTCATGCAGCTCAAAGTTTTCAACTAAAAAGATTGATGGAGCAAACAACTATATCCTTAGCCTACTCTACCTCTTGCTATAGTGGAGTGTCCCTACAAAGAATTTTTCTTTTTATATTTTTTTCTTTTAACAATTTTTTCTTTAAGCACTCATACTCAAACGTATACATTTCTCATCAACAATACAATAGAGCAAACAAAGCATTGTTGACTTTCTCAGAATGATCGAGCATTGGAGTGATAAAATTTATGTTTTCTCTAATCATTGCCTCAACATTTCTCATTTAACACTTAGCTTAGAGAAAATCCAAGTTTTATTAAGAAATATACTTTAAAATAATCACAAAGATTTCAAAATCATTTTATTTTTAGAAATAAATTTTAGGCAATTATCCTAATCTGAATTATCTAATTCACTCCTACAAAAATTTTAAATTTTAAAGGTTATATTCCTCATCAAACATCAGTAATATATCTAAACCTTCTTGGCTTCATAAATTTCTCACAAAAATATATCATGTCAATATCTCAATATGGCAACTAAAAATGTAATGACAAACTGTAAAACAAAACCTAACATATATCTAACTGAATGGAACAACACACCCCCAAACCTAAAGGATGCATTGTCCTCAATGCATGAAAACAAATGAATGCAAAAAAAAATATGTTATGATTAAAACAAAAACAAAAACACATGTAACAAAAACAAAAACAAAAACACATGTATCACAAAAACAAAAAATTTGGAGCTACAAAAGTTAAAATTTTACCCCTTTCAGTTTACGCAAAGGGAATTTCGGGTAGGTCGTTTGCCTTTAATCTTTCGTTTTTGTAGCGTTAGAATAGTATTGTCCTCCTTTTCCTCATCATCTATCGTCGTTACCTCTTCAATCAGCTGATCGACAGCATTTTCTTGTTTCAACAATCTAGGATAGTGGTGTTGTGGCAACTGGTTTAGGTGTTGTATTGTCATGGCATAGACGCAATTGCTTCCCATTGGTCCAACAGTGCTGATCATGCTACACATCATTAATCATAAAGTTGTTGTATTAACTCTTATCTCCAGATCATCCGACATCTCGTAATGTTATAGCACTTTTTTGTTGTGACAGTGGATCGTTCCAATAATGCTTATTGCTTCAACAAAATTTTGTTAAAAATCCGGTGTTCTCATATACCTGCAATCTAACTCTTCCATGATACATAGACAAGCTTGAATGGTGACATTCCCAATGGCATTTTGAAGATAGTGCATTATGCCCACAAAACTTCGTCTAATCTTGATGACCAATCCTTGCGCATTGGATTCATCACTTTCTCTAAAATCAACTTGATCTCTCTATTAAATATCTCTGGTTGTCCATTTGTTTGAGGATGATCCAAATAAAATTTTTGCAATAGTAAAATCCATCGAATCAAGCGTGGTTTGGCATCCTTCTTAGCTATCAAATATTTTATCACAGCATGATCTATTAAACTGTCACTTTTGTGCCAACAAAATATGATCTACATTTGTCAAATGTGAAGACCACTCCTAATAATCTTGCTCAGTTGTTATGTAATTGAGCTGCAAATCATTAAGGGTCCTACTCGCATAATAAATCGCATGAAATATTTTTTCCTTTCTTTGTTCTAGCATTACTCCAACAGCAAAATCACTAGCATCGCAAATTAGCTCAAATGGAAAATTCCAATCTAGTGATATGAAAATAGGTTAGCAACTAATTGCTTATTCAAAAGTTCAAAAGCTTTTAAACTCATTAAAATCAAATACTCTACTATGCTCTAGCAATGCACAAAATGATGATATGACAAAATAAAAACAAATGTAAAATTAGAGCAAAATTTAGAGTTACCCTCAATCAGTGGAGACACAAGATTCCTTCTTCTTCAAGTGCGTGGGTTCGTACTCTGCAGCAACAAACTTGGTAAAAAAATTATTATTTTTTTCATAATTTTTTTGAAGTTACCTCTTATTCTCCACACGGCTCTAAAAAAATTCCACTCTTTCTTGTGCTTTTTCCAATTCCAGATCTAGGCATAAAAAATATGCTTGCGTTGAAATCACATAATGTCTTTCCTATATGTTGATCATCAATGAAATAGTGTATTGTGAAGCCCTTGGGATCCTTAAATTCTGGAAGTAATTTATTTGTCATGGCAATGCACACTTCAGTAAGTGTGATTGCTTCGACTTCTCCCAATCTTTGCTTCTTTGACAATGTATCTTCAAGTTGCTGAGGTTGTTTTGCTGTAGCATTTATGTCGACAAAATGATCTGATTCAATCGCAATAGTATTTTATTTAACCTCTTCAACTGCAGTTTGCTTTTCAAATTGTTCTGACGTCTTCCCATTATCGAGATCTGAACTATCTTCTTTTGTTGTAGCATCTTTAACTACATCATTTAGTTGAGTCTCATTTTAGGAATGATTTCCTCATAATGCTCTTGCCCTTGTGATCTCGAATTCTCAATATCAATCAGCAAATTTTCTTGTTGTCTTGAATTTATTGCATTCACAATCTGGCCAACTTGATATTCAAGAGCTCGTAATTATTAAGCTTGACTTTGAAGCACATCATTCTTGGCAATATATTATTTCAGCAAATTTTCATTTGATGAAAACTCTGATGCTTCGTCTTGCTGGACATTTTGCCATAGCAAAGGTTGATCATATTTGAACCACTTGGCATTTTGTCTGACATCATTGTTTATACTTCCAGTGTCTTGATTGTTCCAACAAAAATTTGGATGTTGCTCCCACCTTGGCGTGTGATAGCATTACAAATGACATATATTTTCTCTCTAAATTTGTGTTTTAATTATCTCTTTTGTATCTCATTTAAAATACATCATAAGCATTTCATACTTAGTTTTTATAATTTCCATCTCATTTCTAGTTAGTTTAAATTCTTGTTATTTTTATATCTTTTTGTACTAATGTTGAAGCAAGTAGCCGATGTATTGCACTTTAGAATTGTCAGTGCAGGAACTCAGTCTAGAAGATTAATGTTGGAAGAAAAATGCAACCACAAGATAAGCTTAGAATTACGACTAGCGATGTCATCGCACAGAACCTGAACCTCGAATGAGTAAACTCAAGTTGAATTTACATATGGAAGCACCAGCACAAGAACATCATAGATGTTGTTGCAATTACAATCTCAGATTGTGCCCAGCAATGCAGCGACAACCTGCAGATCTCTGAAGAAAACATTAAATCTGCGTAATTACACAACTATACTCTTACTAATTTTGACAACTGCAAAATCTAGATCTGGACCTGAGAATGGGAGGCTGAAACTTGCAACTTTTGAAGGCTATAAATAGAAGAATGAAGAATGAAGAAATCATCAAGAGGTAGAGGATTAAATTTTGCAATTTCTATGTGATTTGGAGATTTTAGCTGGATCGGTGAACTAATGGAGCAAGGGAGCAACCACTTCTGACGAGAAGTGCTTGATGCAAAGCAAGAGGAACGATTAAGAAATAGCCCTAGTAGTCTAGAGATAGTAAACTTTGATTGCATTCTTTAATCCTTCTTTTACGCTGATAGATTCTAATGATAATTGAATGAATACGAGAGTATCTTTTATTGTTAGATCACTTTGACTCTTATTTAATGCTTTTTTATCTGTTTATTCTTGGATCTAATCATATCAAACACGGGAGTGGCTTTGTAGTCTGTCGACATCGAGAGATGCGGTGACAGGTTAGGTTAACAAGTAAGACAACGAGAGTTACTTTGGACAAGTGATTCTAGTTACTTGTTCTTGATTGCATAACGTTGCTTACGCCGAGAGCTAGAGTGGTTGTGGGTACTTAAGTCTCGAGTTAATGGAAAATTGTTATTTGTAAAAGTTCGTGGTGCGTTATTGATGTGATATTTCATCTATACAATACCTTGTCAGCGCATTCAGCGTTGCGACTTAGCGAAATCAGTGATCCACTTCAATCCTTTCCAGTTGATGATATTTACATTTTGTGCATTTAAATATTTAGCATTCAACACTAAACACATTTTATTTACTTTCAGTACATTGACATTTAACCTCTGACATTTAATTCTGATTACGTTGACAATATTGACCATTTTAGTGTGCAGATCTGACATAATTGTACTAACATCATTACTCACATTTTACTTAATTTCAGTATTAGTTGCTCCGACATTTAAACATCAAGAACCCATTTCCTTGTGGGATCGATATCCGATAGAATTATCTATCAACTATACTTGCATCAACGTGTGTTCACTTGCACAATCGTTATGACGTTTCAAACGCGATCAGGTTTTGGCACCGTTACCAGGGAACTTGGCGCTTGTTTGATGTTTATTTTTGTTGTTGCAATTAATTCTACTTACTTATCTCCTAACCTTTACTAATTTGTTTACTTTTCTATTGTTTTCTTTTTCAGTATTGTAGGCGTTGCATGTCCACAAGGAGAAATCCTAACAACCTTGCTAGTTTTGATTCGGAGCTTGAAAGGACACTGAGGAGGAGAAGGCAAGAACAAAGAAGAATGGTTGGAAACAACAATGGTTTACAACCATTGCTGCCACAAAATGATATTCCTCCAGTGTTGCCATAAGCAATTAATAATATACCACCACCACCTCCACAAGAAGAACAAGTGCAAAATAGGACGATAAGAGACTGTTGTTCCTATACTTGATAATTTACAACTAGGGGTTGTAAGACTAACTATTCAAGCTGGTAATTTTGAGCTGAAACTAGTGATGTTTCAGAAGTTAAAATCAAATGGGCAATATTCTGGTTTTCCTCATGAAGACGCAAGAGAACACTTAAAATCATTTCTGCTTATTTGTGCATCCTTTAGTCAACATGGTGTCCCTAATGATGCCTTGAAAATGTAATTATTTCCTTATTCATTGCAGGGTAAAGCGAGAACATGGTTCTTGGGATTGCCGGCTAGATTTATTACATCTAAGAATGAGTTAGCAACACAGTTTATTTTGCGTTTCAATTCACCGATAATGAATGCGAGGTTGCGTAATGATATTACTGCATATCATCAGTTAGATGATGAAAACTTACATATAACATGGGAGCATTACAAAACATTACTTCGATGCTGCCCAATGCATGGAATTCAGCAAGAGACCCAAATAGAGATTCTTTTCGATGGTTTGAATGCTCAAACAAGTAATCTTGTCGACGCATCAATATCCAATCTCTCGTTCTGCACTGGTAAAGAATAACCCTGGAGTGCTTGAGTTAGATGCTATTTTTGCTTTGTCTGTGCAGGTATCCTCATTGGCTAATATCATAAAGAATATGAGGGAAAAAATGACGTTGCTCTTATTCAAGTGGCCTAGCAATTGGATGCACTAACATTTTCCTGTGAAATTTGTAGCAACAATCATAGTTATAAGGACTGCCCATAATATGCAAAAAATGCTTTCTATGTCAACAACATCAGAGTGGGTTCATTTGGTAACTTATACAACAACCGATCTCAACAACCTTGGGGGAATCAAAACTTCCACATTTAGATATGAAAACTCCTTAAATCAAGGAGGTTTTCGACAAGGGAGTTACAATACCAACCCATAGTAGAATTATAATCAAAATTCGCAGGTGAGTTCTCAACAGATGCAGCCACATAGCCAGATGCACCCACAAATCTCAATTACAGCCACAACAATCTGTGCTACCACATATGTAGGGACAATATCATCAACATCAACATTACCAATTTCTCAACCAAAGTCAGATCCTATGGCTGCTCTTGAAGCATTGATGCGTGAAATATCACGAGAACTGAAGTAGTACAAGGAAACTCTTCTTTCATCCGAGCATTGGAAGCCCAGCTAGGACAGTTGGCTTCTAATCTCAGCACAAGGTCACCGGGCACTCTGCCTAGTGATACTGAGAATCCTACGCAAAGGGGGAAGGAGCATTGGAAAGCAATCACATTGAGAATTGGGAAGCAGACGGTTGAACCAAGAAGTTTTGAACAAGACCATGTCGATACATTTGAACCACAACAACAAGAAGAGGATTCGACTGGAGGAAGTCAAGCAGAAGTAAATGAAGAGGAACCAACTATAGTAACATCTATGCCTACAGTTTGCCCAACAAAGTTGTCGAAGCAGCTACCAACGTCGACACCATCAAGTTTTCCACAACAACCCATTGCTACAATACCTTCGTCATTTCTGCAAAGATTTAAAGAGAAAGTCCATGATAAAGAGTGTCAAAATTTTTTTCTACTATGAAACAATTGCACATTAACATACCTCTTGTAGATGCTCTTGTGCAAATACCTAATTATGGGAAATTTATGCAGGAGCTACTATCAAAGAAGAAGAAATTGTCCAAAATCGAGACGATTGTACTCACAAAGGGGTGTAGAGCTGTGCTTACCAAAGAGTTGCCAACCAAGATGAAAGATCTCGGCAGCTTCACAATCCCATGCTCCATTGGGAATCATTATTTAGGTAAGGTTTATGTGATTTGGGAGCAAGTATTAAACTTATGCCTTTGTCTACTTTTAAGAAATTAGGAATTGGTTCGATAAGGCCCACTACGGTGACATTACAACTTGCGGACAGATCCTTAGCACAACCTAAAGGTCAAATCAAAGACGTTCTTGTCCAAGTTGATAAGCTTGTGTTCTCTGCTGATTTCATAATCCTAGACTACGAAGCAGATAAGGAGGTGCCCATTATATTAGGGCGGCCATTTCTAGCGATAGGATGCACACTTATCGACGTATTCAAAGGAGAACTTATCATGTGTCATAATGATGAGCATGTGACCTTTAGTGTGTTTGAAGCATCTCCATCTGGAACTAAAGAGCAATGTCATCACGTCGACATTTTGGATGAGATCATTAGAGAAGAATTTAATGCAAGGAGTTCAGCAATGTTAGATGAAGATGCGACGACATCAACCGATGAAATCCTAGATGACTGTGTAGACAAAGAAGAAGTTAATAATTTTCACTTTTGTATCCCATTTAGAATACATCATAAGCATTTCATACTTAGTTTTTATATTTTCCAACGCATTGCTAGTTAGTTCAAATTTTTGTTATTTTTATATCTTTTTGTACTAATATCGATGCAAGCAGCTGATATATTGTACCTCAGAATTGTCAGTGCAGGAACTCAGCTTAGAAGATTAATGCTAGAAGAAGAATATAGCCATAAGATCAACTTGGAATTACGACCAGTGATGTCGACACACAGAACATGAACTCTGAATTGATAAACTTAAGCTGAATTCACATCTGGAAGCACTAGCGTAGGAACATCATAGGTTTCACCGCTATTACGATTTTAGATTACGCCCAGCAATGCAGCAACAACCTGCAGATCTCTGAAGAAAACATTAAATCTGCGTGAGTGCACAACTGTACTCTAACTAACTTTAATAGCTGCAAAATCTAGATCTGCATCTAAGAATGGGAGGCTGAAACCTATAACTTTTGAAGGCTATAAATAGAAGAATGAAAAATGAAGAAATCATCAAGAGGTAGAGGATTAAATTCTGCAATTTCTATGTGATTTGGAGATTTTAGCTGGATTGGTGAATTGATGGAGCAAGAGAGCAACCACTTCTGACGAGAGGTGCTTGATGCAAAGGAAGAGGAACTATTAAGAAATAGTCCTAGTAGTCTAGAGATAGTAAACTTCGATTGTATTCTTTAATCCTTCTTTTACGCTGATGGATATTAATGATAACTGAATGAATACGAGAGTATCTTTCATTGTTAGATCACTTTAACTCTTATTTAATGCTTTTTTATCTGTTTATTCTTGGATCTAATCGTATCAAACACGAGAGTAGCTTTGCAGTCTACCAACATCGAGAGATGCGGTGACATGTTAGGTTAACAAGTAAGACAACGAGAGTTGCTTGGGATTAGAAGAGATTCTAGTTACTTGTTCTTGATTGCATAACATTGCTCGTACCGAGAGCTGGAGTGATTGTGGGTACTTAAGTCTCGAGTAAATGGAAAATTTTTATTTGTAAAAGTTCATTGGTGGCTGTGACATTTCATCTATACAATACCCTGTCGGGGCATCCAGCATTGCGACTTAGCGAAATCAGTGATCCACTCCAATCCTTTTCACTTGATCATATTTACATTTCGTGCATTTAAATATTCAGCATTAAACACTAAACACATTTTATTTACTTTCAGTACATTGACATTTAGCCTCTAACATTTAACTCTGATTACATTGACAATATTTACCATTTTAGTGTAGAAATATGATGTAATTGCACTGACATCATTACTCACATTTTACTTAATTTCAGTATTAGTTACTCCGACATTTAAACATCGAGAACCCATTTCCTTGTGGGATCGATATCCGATAGAATTATCTATCAACTATACTTGCATCAATGTGTGTTCGCTTGCACAATCGCTATCACATTTCCAACGCGATCAAGTTTTAGTGTCGTTGCTAGGGAGCTTGGTGTTTGTTTGATGTTTTTTTGTTGTTGCAGTTAATTCTACTTACTTAACTCCTAACCTTTACTAATTTGTTTACTTTTCTATTGTTTTTTTTTTCAGTTTTGTACACGTTGCATGTCCGCAAGGAGAAATCTTAACAACCTTTGTAGTTTTGATTTATCACCATAGCTACCACAAAATGATATTCCTCTAGTGCTGCCACAAGCAATTAATAATATACCACCACCACTTCCACAAGAAGAACAAGTGCAAAATAGGACGATAAGAGACTTTGTTGCTCTTGCACTTGATGATTTACAACCAGTGGTTGTAAGACCGGCTATTCAAGCTGGTAATTTTGAGTTGAAACAGATGATATTTCAGATGTTAAATTCAAATGGACAATATTCTGGTTTCCCTCATGAAGACGTAAGAGAAGACTTAAAATCATTTCTGCTTATTTGTGCATCCTTTAGTCAACATGGTGTCCCTGATGATGCCTTGAAAATGTAATTATTTCCTTATTCATTGCTGTGTATAGCGAGAACATGGTCCTTGGGATTGTCAGCTAGATCTATTACATCTAGGAATGCGTTAGCAACACAGTTTGTTTTGCATTTCAATCTGTCGATAATGAATGCGAGGTTGCATTACTGCATATCATCAGTTAAATGATGAAAACTTACATACAATATAAAAGCATTACAAAACATTGCTTCGGCGCTACCCAATGCATGAAATTCAGCAAGAGACCCAAATAGAGATTTTTTTCAATGGTTTGAATGCTCAGACAAGGAATCTTGTCGATGCATCGGCTAATGGTCCTTTATTGGATTGTTGTACCTACAATGAAGCTGTAAGAATTCTAGAGAGGATTGCTCAGCAATTGGATACATTAAATTTTTCTTGTGAAATTTGCAATGACAATCATTGTTATAAGGATTGCTCACAACATGCAAAAAATGCTTTCTATGTCAACAACATCAAAGGGGGTTCATTTGGTAACTCATACAACAATCGATCTCAACAACCTTGGGGGAATCAAAACTTCTACATTTAGATATGGAAATTCCTCAAATCAAGGAGGTTATCGACAAGAGAGTTATAATACCAACCCACATTAGAATTATAATCAAAATTCACTGGTGAGTTCTCAACAGATGCAGTCACATAGCCATATGCACTCATAATCTCGATTACAGCCACAACAGTCTGTGCTGTCACATATGCAAGGATAACATCATCAACATCAATAGCAGCAATTTTATCAACCAAAGCTAGATCCTATGGCTACTCTTGAGGCGTTGATGCGGGAGCATATCACACGAACTGAAGCAATAGTGCAAGGTAACTCTTCCTCTATTCGAGCATTGGAAGCTCAGTTAGGACAATTGGCTTCGAATCTCAGCACAAGGTCACCGGGCACTCTACCTAGGGATATTGAGAATCTAACGTAGAGAGGGAAAGAGCATTGCAAGGCTATTACACTGAGTGGCAAGAAAACGACGGAACCAAGCAATTCTAACCAAGACAATTGTCATGCATCTAAACTGCAGCAACAAGAAGAGGATGTGGTTGAAGGAAGTCAAGCAAAAGTAAATGAAGAGGAACCAACTATAGTAACATCTGTGCCTGTAGTTTGCCCAACAAAGTTGTCGACGCAACTACCAACGTCGACACCACCGGGTTTTCCACAACAACCCACTACTACAATACCTTTGCCATTTTTGCAAAGATTTAAAGAGAAAGTCCATGATAAAGAGTATCAAAAGTTTGTTTCTACTTTCAAACAATTACAAATTGGCATACCTCTTGTAGATGCTCTTGTACAGATACCCAGCTATGGGAAATTTATGAAGGAGCTATTGTCAAAGAAAAAGAAATTGTTTGAAATTGAGACAATTGCGCTCAGAGAGGGGTGCAGCGCTGTGCTTACAAATAAGTTGCCAACCAAGATGAATGACCCTGGCAGCTTCACAATCTCATGCTCCATTGGGAATCACTATTTAGGTAAGACTTTATGTGATTTGGGAGCAAGTATTAACCTTATGCCTTTGTCTACTTTTAAGAAATTAGGAATAGGTGCGATGAAGCCCACTACGGTGACATTACAACTTGTGGACATATCCTTAGCACAACTTGAAGACCAATGTCATCACATCAATGTTTTGGACAAGATCATTACGGAAGAATTTAATGCAAGGAGTTCAGCGGTGTTAGATGATGATGTGGCGACATCCACCGATGAAATCTCAGATGATTGTGTTGACAAAGAAGAGGTTAACAATTGTGAGCTGAGACAGAATTGACAATTGGAGTCTTTGGATTTGTCTAATAGGACAGTAAACCATCTATTAAGCAAGCTCTTACATTGGAGTTGAAGCAATTATCGATGCATTTGAAGTATGTCTTTCTTGGTGACAACGAGATATTGCCTATTATTGTCAAGCATCCCTCGACGCAACACAAGAAGATAAGCTCATCACAATTTTGAAGGAACACAAAAGAGCCATAGCGTAGAGCATTACAGATATAAGAGGCATCAGTCCCTCTTTTTGCATGCATAAGATAAGGCTAGAAAATGAAGGGAAGCAATCAATTAAGTAACAATGAACACTCAATGAGAAAATGAAAGAAGTAGTGAAGAAGGAAATTATCATATGGTTAGATGCGGACATCATATACCCTATTTCTGATAGCAATTGGGTGAGCCTTGTCCAATGTGTGCTAAAGAAGAGTGGTTTCACAGTTGTGACCAATGACAAGAACGAGTTGATCCCTACTCGCATTGCGACTGGATGGCGAGTATGCATGAATTACCGTCGATTGAATGCAGCTACAAAGAAGGACCATTTCCCACTACCTTTCATTGATCAGATGCTGGATAGGCTAGCTGGTAAAGCCTACTATTGCTTCTTAGATGGTTATTCTGGCTACAACCAAATTTCCATTGCACCGGGAGATGAAGCAAAGACCACGTTCACATGCCCTTTTGGAACTTTTGCCTTCCGATGTATGCCATTTGGATTATGCAATGTGCCAGCAACATTTCAGAGGTGTATGATGGTAGTCTTCTCGGACATGATCGAGGATTCCTTAGTGGTATTCATGGATGATTTCTCTTTCTATGAACAGAATTTTGACCAATGCGTTGACAATCTGGCGAGAGTTTTGAAGAGATGTGAGGACACAAATCTAGCTCTGAATTAGGAGAAATGTCATTTCATGGCAACTGAAGGCATTATCCTTGGGCATCGGATATCTTGTCAGGGCATTGAGGTTGATAAAGCAAAGGTAGAAATCATTGAAAAACTACCACCACCCATAAATGTCAAAGCAGTAAGAAGCTTTCTTGGACACACTGGTTTTTACAAGAGATTCATCCGAGATTTTTCCAAGATTGCTAAATCATTACGCTCATTATTAGAGCAAAATAAAAAGTTTGTGTTCAATGAAAACTGTCTCGATGCATTCATAACAATAAAGAAGTAGCTGGTACAAGCTCCAATTGTTGTTGCACCGGACTGGACACAACCATTTGAATTAATGTGCAACGCAAGTGATTTTGCTATGGGATTTGTACTAGGCCAAAGAAAAGAGAAGGTATTTCATTTTATTTACTATGCTAGTAAAACTCTAACTAATGCGCAGGTTAACTACACTACCATTGAGAAGGAGATTCTAGAAGTAGTCTTCGTATTGGACAAGTTTCGCTCATATCTTGTCGGTGCAAAGACTACAGTTTACACAGACCACTCTACATTGAGATATATTTTCACAAAGAAAGACGCCAAGCTTAGACTTATACATTGGATCCTACTCTTTCAAGAGTTTGATATTGAAATCAGGGACAAGAAAGGATCTAAAAATCAAGTAGCTAACCACTTGTCTCGACTGGAAGTTAGAAATGAAGATGGGGAAACGTCCCAAATTGTCGAAGCATTTCTAAATGAGTAGTTATTCTTTGTCGACGCATCGCCTTGGTATGCCGATGTTGTCAATTACCTTCTGTGTGGGAAGCTACCCCTGAATGCGATGTTGGAAAATATCACTAGAATGAGCCATACCTATTCAAGGTATGCACTGACAACATTATCCGTCGCTGCGTACCTGAAGAAGAAATGACTTCAATCCTACGACATTGCCATGATGCCTAATATGGAGGTCATTTTGAGGGTAGAAGGACTGCTGCTAAGGTCCTGTAGTCAGGATTTTATTAGCCCACATTGTTTCGAGACACCCACAACTTCGTACAATAATGTGATCGATGTCAATGCACTGGCTCAATATCTCAATGTAATGAGATGATACAACATCCTATCATGGAAGTAAAGCTCTTTGATTTTTGGGGTATTGAATTTATAGGACCATTTCCAAATTCTTTTGGGAATGTGTATATCTTAGTTGTTATTGATTGTGTCCAAAATGGATCGAGGCAATTGCGGTGCCAAGGGATGATGCTCGGACGGTGTTGAAATTCTTTCACACATACATTCTCACAAGGTTTGGAACACCAAGAGCATTAGTAACTGATCAAGGAACTCATTTTTATAACAACCAAGTGGTGACATCGTTAAAAAGATATGGTGTGAAGCATTGTATGGCTACTACGTACCACCCACAAACCAATGGTCAAGCCGAGGTATCCAATCGTCAAATCAAAAGCATCCTTGAGAAGCTGGTTAATCCATCTAGGAAGGATTAGTCTTCGTGACTACATGACGCATTTTGGGCACTTCGTACTGCATATAAAACCCCGTTGGGAATGTTGCCATATCAATTAGTGTTTGGTAAGTCTTGTCACCTACCAGTTGAACATAAGGCCATGTGGGCAATGAAGCAGGTGAAAAAGGACTATGATGCTACCGGAAGAAAAAGATTACTGGACATCACTGAGCTAGAAGAAATACGTCGACATGCATATGAAAATGCCGCAACATACAAGGAAAAGACCAAGAGATGGCACGACAATATCATCTTGCGTCGACAACATAGTCCTGGTCAGTTAGTACATTTATTTAACTCACGTTTAAAATTGCATCCAAGTAAATTGCGATCAAGATGGTCAAAACCTTTCAAAGTTGTCGAGGCATTACAGAGCGGTGCAATGACAATTGAAAATCTAAAGGATGGACAACAATTCAAAGTTAATGGCCAACGTCTAAAGCATTATGTGAGCCTAAATGTTAAAGAACCAAATGAGGCCATCAATCTGATCACATTTAAATAATGTCGATGCATTTTTCTATTTTCTTTTATTTGTTTCACTTTTACTAGTGTTGTTTAAAATTTCTTGCAGAAATAAAAATAATCTTTTTATCGAAGAATCGAAGCACAAATTATCGGCGCATTCTGTGATAAGTCAGCATAGCTTTTTCAGGAAGAATCGCGTCAATTAATCTCTCTTCTCTCCTAGTCGTTCAATTAAACGAAACAGTTTGATCTGTAGCCTGGTAATTAATAACTGCATACCCAACGTTTCTCCGTATTTTTTTCAATCATCACGATTATAGGTTATAAAACCTATCTCCTGTAGATTTCTCTCTACTCACATCCTCCATTGTTGCTACATATCGTCCCTTTCATTGCCTCTATATTCCTTTTTCCATTCACAAGCTATCTTTTTCTCCAAACTTCTCTAACTTTCTTCTTCAGTAATAATGGCTAAAACCTGAGCATCGAAAAACCCTTCTAAGACTCCTTCCAAAAACATCCCAACAACTTCGAGTACTGTGGCTCCAACCACAACCCTATCTCTGTCTATAGGTCCGATCTTATTCTTGATGACTACGGTCAAGGAACTACCAGAATATCACATTGAAGCATAACCTCCACCCTGAACAAGGTCTATAATTGTCTCCACATCAGACCTTAGGGAAACATGTTGCCCGTACCATTAGTCACCTTGGGTGGGAGTTTTTCTGCGAACATCCCTCTAGTTACTCTCCTAAAATGGTGAGGGAGTTCTATGCCAAACTGGTGGATCCGGAGCAAAAGTTTGTTTTGGTAAGGGAGGGACTCATTCCATGGAGCGCTACTCAAATCAATGTTTTGTTGAGAATCCTTGAGAGGGTGGACAACCACACACCGTTTATACATCGCTTGGACGATGAAAGCACTGTTGAGATGATGAAGGACCTGTGTGTCAATGGAGCCACCTGGATTGGAAATGGGTTCCACAGCTACACCATGCATAGAAGGTATCTCACAACCTTCAAGAAGGTATGGTTCCACTTCATCAACAGCCGCATCATGCCTTCGACACATAGCAGAACGGTGACATTAGACCGTATGTGTCACTTGTATTCTATCCTACACTTCCGATACATCGACATCGGATAGATCATCCATGATCAAATCGCGAAAGCTGCTGGCAAGCAAACTGGTATACTCCCATTCCCCTCTCTAATCATGTTGCTTTGTAAACAGAGGGGCATTGTGCCCAGGGATGGTAAAGAGATATTATAGAACAAAGGCCTGATCAACAACATATCCATTAAACAGATTACTCGTGGCCAAGAGACACTAGTGGCCAAAGAACCCTCGAAGAAGAAGGATAGAAACAAAGGGAAAAAGAAGGCAAAACAATTCGATGCGACCATAAATTCAGAAGTGGCGAAGAAGCTGGCTCTAATGGAAGTACATCTTGACCGTATTGACATGCGCTTAATCCACACTAACGGTGTCATCAATGACATGGATTATAGGCTGAATAAATTTTATGCCTACACAAAGGCCTGAGACGAGGCTATTGTCGTCGTACTACACTAAATCAACCGCAATCCATTGCCAGACTTTCCAGCCTTTCCATCCATCTTCGGCCAAATGCAATACTTGTCATCAGATCATCCTACCCTTGATGGCAGGCCTACCATTGTCCTAACATGGATTCACATCTCAGATGATCATAAGGAGGAAGGGACTCAAAGGCTAAGGAGGATTGCTATTGTACCTTTGCCTATCTGTTTGAGGACGGGTTCTTCAACAGTCTTAGTACGAATATGGCTGAACGTGAGGATGCTGTAGATGAAGGTGTCGATGTAGTGGAATGCGCTAACATTGGTCTAAACGAACCAGAACAGCATGTGGATGACGGTGTGGACCAGGGAGATAACTAGTTGAAGGAAAAAGAAGAAGAGAATGAAGTGAAGGACCCTATCGAGGTGCAAGAAGAGAAGAAAAAGGATGCTCCGACAACGATCGTTGAGGATGTTGTCGGAATACCAGAGAGTGTGGGAGCATCCAGCTTTGATGAGGTTCAACCTGATTCGAGCTAGGCTGAGGTTGTTATGAGCAAAATCGTGGAATTGAATCCTCTCGCTATCGTGCCCTATGTGGCATCGCTCGCTGAAATCTACCCATCAGAAGTGACAACCGAAGAGGCCACCATCCAACCTGTCGAGGAGGAGCAATTCACCAAGCCGGTTGGTACGAAGGATAAAAAGAGAAATGGCGTAAAGATAAAAAGAAGAAGAAGCTACAGAACGAGGGTGAGCGCCCAAAGAAGAAAAATAAGAAAGAAAAGGTAGTCTCTGCATCAGCTGCTGACAAATAAGTTAGTACATTTCTTTTAGATATTTTCGTGCATTTTTGTTGTCCTTGCATTTTATTTTGTCACTGCATTCCTTTTGTTAACTTAGTTGCATTGTAGTTGCATTTTCATTATTTCTGTATAATATTATCAGTGCATTGGGGACAATGCAGACATTAAGATTGGGGGAGATAATGTGAAATGGGAATGCAATTACACCCACATATTTGAATTCTGCTTGTTTCTTTGGTTAATTAGAATTGACAAAATTTCAACAAAAATGTGCCTACAATTTTTATTTTTATGCGTAATTCTTGAACTATTAGGATGCTGATGTGGAAATTGGATGAATATGAAAGAATGATGAGTCTACTATTTTTTAATGAATTATTGGAATTGCTCCAGCAATGAATGGACAATGTTGATGTCTGAATCTTGAATTAACTAACCAATTGCTGCGACATTATATTAATAAAAGACTCTTCAATGTGAATGCATTGTGACTTTTCAAGGGAGAACACTCTACTGTAGGTTTAGAAAAATCATCTAGCCAAAGGCTGTCACTGTAAGAGTGTGTGTCAGCGTAATTACATACCTCTTGGGGGTTTGTTGCACCCCATCGTTACCTCCTAGGAATAATGGTAGAGTAATGTAATGACATCTCTCAATTACTTGAAAAAGGAAAATGAGAAAAAGAAAGAAAAGAAAAGAAGGAAAAAAATGTATACTACAAATGCTGTATTAGTTTAGGGAAGATTAAGATTCAATGCTTAACACTAACATTAATGAAGTTGCAGTTTTAATGATCCATGCCTATAAATTGTCGGAGCATTATTTTATCTTTTGAATACAATTTGTGTATTAGAATTTTAGGAAATTTAAGTGGCGAGAATAATGATTGCGGTGACATTTTTTACTTGTGAATTTGCTAATTTTTGTTTACTTGAGGACAAGTAAAAACTCAAGTTTGGGGGTGCGATGGTATTACAAATGACATATATTTTCTCCCTAAATTAGTGTTTTAATTGTCTCTTTTGTATCCCATTTAGCATACGTCAGAAGCATTCCATACTTAGTTTTTATATTTTCCAACTCATTGCTAGTTAGTTCAAATTCTTGTTATTTTTATATCTTTTTGTACTAATGTCGATGCAAGCAGCCGATATATTGTACCTCAGAATTGTCAATGAAGGAACTGAGCTCAGAAGATTAATGTCAGAAGAAGAATGCAGCCACAAGATCAGCTTGGAATCGTGACTAGAGATGTCGACGCATAGAAAATGAACTCTGAATTGATAAACTCAAGCTGAATTCACATCTAGGAGCACCAGCGCAGGAACATCACAAGTGTCGCCGTAATTACGATTTCAAATTGTGCCCAACTATGCAGCGACAACCTACAGATCTCTGAAGAAAACATTAAATCTACGTGAGTACACAGCTGTACTTTAACCAACTTTGACAGTTGCAAAATCTAAATCTAGATCTAAGAATGGGAGGATGAAACCTGCAACTTTTGAAGGCTATAAATAGAAGAATGAAGAATGAAGAAATCATCAAGAGGTAGAGGATTAAATTCTGCAATTTCTATGTGATTTGGAGATTTAAGCTGGAACGGTGAATGATGGAGCAAGGAAGAAACCACTTCGGATGAGAGGTGGTCGATGTTATGCAAAAGGAACGATTAAGGAGTAGTCCTAGTAGCTTAGAGATAGTAAGCTTCGATTTTATTTTTAATCCTTCTTTTATGCTAATGGATTCTAAAGAAATTTGAATGAATACGAGAGTATCTTTCATTGTTAGATCAGTTTGATTCTTAGTTAATGCTTTTTATATGTTTATTCTTGGATCTAATCGCATCAAACACGAGATTGGCTTTGCAGTCTGCCGACAACGAGAGATACGGTGACAAGTAAGGTTAACAAGTAAGACAATGAGAGTTGCTTGGGACTAGACAAGATTCTAGTTATTTGTTCTTGATTGCACAACGTTGCTCGCACTGAGAGGTGGAATGATTGTGGGTACTTAAGTCTCGAGTAAATGGAAGATTGTTATTGGTAAAGTTCATTGGTCCGTTATTGTTGTGACATTTCATCTATACAATACCTTGTCGGCGCATCCATCATTGCGACTTAGCAAAATCAGTGATCCACTCCAATGTTTTTCACTTAATCATATTTACATTCATACATTTAAATATTCAGCACTAAACACTCAACACATTTGATTTACTTTCAGTACGCTAACATTTAACTCTAATTGCATTGACAATATTAACTAATTTTAGTGTGCAAATCTGACGTAATTGCACTGACATCATTACTTACATTTTACTTAATTTCAGCATTAGTTGGTTTGACATTTAAACATCAAGAATCCAATTCCTCATGGGATCAATATACGATAGAATTCTTCTATCAACTATACTTGCATCGATGTGTGTTCGCCTGCACAATCGCTGTGATGTTTCAAACGCGATCACTCCTACCTTGGAGTTAAAGCCATTACCGATGTATTTGAAGTATGTCTTTCTTGATGACAACCAGACATTACCTGTTATTGTCAATGCATCCCTCGACGCAACACAAGAAGATAAGCTCATCGCAATTTTGAAAAAACACAAAAGAGCCATAGCTTGGAGCATTATAGATATTAGAGCCATCAGTCCCTCTTTTTTCATGCATAAGATAAGGCTCGAAGATGAAGGGATGCAATCAATTGAGCAACAAAGAAGACTTAATAAGAAAATGAAAGAAGTAGTGAAGAAGGAATTTATCAAATAGTTAGACCTAGAAGATGAAGGGATGCATATCTTCCATACGGGATACTATTAAATATCACTGGAACGAGCCATACCTATTTAAGGTATGCATTGACAACATTATCCTTCACTGTGTACCTGAAAAAGAAATGACTTCAATGCTGCGACATTGCCATGATGCCCCGTATGGAGGTCATTTTGGGGGTACAAGGACTATTGCTAAGGTCCTACAGTCAGGATTTTATTGGCCAACATTGTTTCAAGACACCCACAACTTCGTACAATAATGTGATTGATGTCAATGCACTAGCTCAATATCTCGATGCAATGAGATGCTACAACAACCTATCATGGAAGTAGATCTCTTTGACGTTTGGGGTATTGACTTTATGGGACCATTTCCAAACTCTTTTGGGAATGTGTCCATTTTAGTTGTTGTTGACTATGTATCAAAGAGGATCAAGGCAACTGCAGTGCCAAGGGATGATGCTCAGATGGTGTTGAAATTCTTTCACACATGCATTCTTATAAGGTTTGGAACTCTGAGAGCATTAATAAGTGACCAAGGAACTCATTTTTATAACAACCAAGTGGCGACAGCGTTAAAGAGATATGGTGTGAAGCATCAGATGGCTACTACGTATCACCCATAAACCAATGGTTAAGTCGAGGTATCCAATAGTCAAATCAAAAGCATCCTTGAAAAGGTAGTTAACCCATCTAGGAAGGATTGGTCTTGCGGCTACATGACGCATTATGGGCACTTCGCAATTGCATATAAGACCCATTAGGAATGTCACCGTATCAATTAGTGTTTGGTAAGTCTTGTCACCTACCAGTTAAGCATGAACATAAGGCCATGTGGTCAATCAAGCAGGTGAATATGGACTATGATGCTGTTGGAAGAAAAAGATTGTTGGACATCACTGAGCTAGAAGAAATACGTTGACATGCTTATGAGAATGCCACAATATACAAGGAAAAGACCAAGAGATGGCTCGACAATATCATCTTGCATCAACAATTTAGCCCTGGTGAATTAGTGCTTTTGTTTAACTCACATTTAAAATTGCATCCAGGTAAATTGCGATCAAGATGGTCAGGCCCTTTCAAAGTTGTTGAGGCATTTTAGAGAGGTGTGATGACAATTGAAAATCTAAAGGATGGACAACAATTCAAAGTGAATGGCCAACGTTTAAAGCATTATGTGAGCCCAGATATTAAAGAACCAAACGAGTCCATCAATCTGGTCACATTTAAATAATGTCGATGCATTTCTCTATTTACTTTTATTTGTTTCACTTCTACTTGTGTTGTTTCACATTCCTTGTAGAAATAAAAATCATTTTTTTTTTCGAAGCATTGAAGCACGAATTTTCGGTACATTCTGTGATGAGCCAACATAGCATTTTCAGTAGGAATCGTGCCGATTGATCTCTCTTCTCTCCCAACCATTATATCAAATGAAACTATACGATTTGTAACCTGGCAATTAATGATTGCAGACGCAACGTTTCCCCGTATTTGTTTCAATCATCACGATTATAGGTTATAAATCTCCTACAGATTTCTCTCTACTCACATCCTCTATTGTTGCTACATCTCGTCCCTTTCATTGCGTTATATTCATTTTTTTCGTTCACAAGTTATTTTTTTCTACAAACTTCTCTAACTTTCTTCTTCAGTAACAATGGCTAAAACCCGAGCATCAAAAAACCCTTCTAAGACTCCTTCCAAAAACACCCCCAAACTTCAACTACTATGGCTCCAACCACAACACCATCTCCGTCTATAGGTTCGGTCTTATTCCTAACGACTACGGTCAAGGACCATTACCAGAATATCATGCTGAAGCATAACCTCCACCCTTAACAAGGTTTACAATTGTCCCCACATCAAACCTTGGGGAAACTTTTTGCCCATACCATCAGTCACCTTAGATGGGAGTTCTTTTGCAAACATCCCTTTGGTTACTCCCCTACACTGGTGAGGGAGTTCTATGCCAACCTTGTGGATCCGAAGCAAGAGTTTGTTTTTGTAAGGGAGGAGCTCATCCCATGAAGTGTCGTCCAAATCAATGTGTTGTTGAGAATCCTTGAGAGGGTTGACGACCACTCACAGTTTATACATCACTTGGATGCTGAAAGCACTGGTCAGATGATAAAGGACCTCGGTGTCGATGGAGCCACCTGGACTGGTAACGGGTTCCATCACTACACCATGCATAGAAGGTATCTCACAACCTTCAGTAAGGTATGGTTCAATTCCATCAACAGTCGCATCATGCCCTCTACACATAGCACTACGGTGACATTAGACCGTATGTGTCTCTTACATTCTATCCTACACTTTTGACACATCGACATCGGAGAGATCATCCATGATCAAATCATGGAAGCCGCTGGTAAAAAAACTGGTATACTCCCATTCCCCTCTCTAATCATGTTGCTTTGTAAACAGAAGGGCATTATGCTAGGGATGGTGAGGAGATATTAGAGAACAAAGGCCCGATCAACGACATCTTCATTGAACGGATGACTCATGGCTAGAAGACACTGGTAGCCAAAGAAGCCTCAAAGAAGAAGGATAGAAACAAAGAGAAAAGGAAGGCAGAACAATTTGATGCGCCCACAAATCCACAAGTGCCAAAGAAGTTGGCTCTAATGGAACTACATCTTGATCGTATTGACATGCGCTCAATCCACACTGATGGTGTCGTCGATGACATGGATTATAAGTTGAATAAATTTTATGCCTACAAAAAGGCCTGGAACGAGGCTATTGTCACCGTACTACACCAAATCAGCCCCAATCCATTGCTAGACTTTCTAGCCTTTTCGTCCATCTTCCTCCAGATGCAATACTCTTTCTCTGATCAACCTACTCCTGATGGTAGGTCTGTCCCTGCACCAACATAGATTCACATTTCTTATGATGAAAGGGAAGAATGGTAATCGAAGGATGAGGAGGATTGCTATTGCACCTTTGCCCATCTATTTGAGGACGAGTTCTCCAATAGCCTTGGTGCGAATATGGATGAACGTGAGGCTATTGTGGAAGAAGGGGTTGACGTAGTGGAATGTATTAACATCAGTCTAAACAAACCAGAGTAGCATGAGTATGTAGGTGCGGACTAGGTAGATGACCATTTAAAGAAAAATGAAGAAGAAGAAAAGGAAGAAGAGAATAAAGAGGACTCTACCGAGGTGTAGGAGGAGAAAGGAAAGGATGCCCCAACAACGATCGCTGAGGATGTTATCGGCACACTAGAGAGTGTGGGGGCATCCAGCTCTGATGAGGCTCGACTTGATGGGAGCCAGGTTGAGGTTATTATGAATGAAATCGAGGAACTTAATCCTCTTGCTATCGTGCTATATGTGGCACCGCTCGTAGAAACCCACCCATCTGAAGTGACAATCGATGAGGCCACCACCCAACTTGTAGAGGAGGAGCAATCTGTCGAGCTAGTTGGTACGACGGATAAAAAGAGGAAAAGGTGCAAGGATAAAAGAAGAAGAAGCACCAGGACAAGGGTGAGTGCTTAAAGAAGAAGAAGAAGAAGAAAACAAAAACAACCACTGCATAAACCGCTGACGAATAAGTTAGTACATTTCTTTTATTTTCATGCATTTGTTTTATTGTCCCCGTATTTTTTTTGTCATTGCATTCCTTTTGTTAACTTAGTTGCATTGTCATTGCATTTCCAATATTTCTGTATAATATTGTCAGTGTATTAGGGACAATGCAGACATTATGTTTGGGGGAGATAATGTGAAATGAAAATGCAATTACACCCACTTATTTGATTCTACTTGTTTCTTTGGTTAATGAAAATTAACAAAATTTCAACAAAAATGTGTCTGCAATTTTTATTTTTATGCGTAATTCTTGAATTGCTTGGTTGTTGATGTGTAAATTGGATGACTATGAATGAATGATGAGTTTGCTATTTTTAAATGAATGATTGAAATTGCTTCAGTAATGAATGGATAGTGTTGATGTTTGAATCTTGAACTAACTGACCAATTGTAGTGACATTATATTAATAAAAGACGCTCCAATGTGAGTACATTGTGACTGTCCAAGGCAGAACACTCCGCTGCAGGTTTAGAAAAATCATCTAGCCAAAGGTTGTCACTGCAAAAGTGTGTGTCGACGCTATTATATACCTCCTGGGGGTTTGTTGCACCCCATCGTTATTGCCTAAGAATAAAGGTAGAATAAGGCAATGGCATCTCTCAATCACTTGAAAAAAAATAAGAAAAGAAAAAGAAGAAAAAAATTATATTTATTATAATTGCTGAAAATGGTTCAAGGAAGATTAAGATTTAATGCATAATACTAGCATTAATGATGTTGCAATTTTAATTGTTTATACCTATAAATTGTCAGCGCATTATTCTATCATATGAATACAATTTGTACATTAAGATTCCAGAAAATTCAAGTCGTGAGAATATTGATTGCGGTGACATTTTTGCTTGTGACTTTGCTAATTTTTTTTTACTTGAGGACAAGTAAAAACTCAAGTTCAGAGGTGTGATAGCATTACAAATGACATATTTTTTCTCTCTAAATTGGTGTTTTAATTGTCTCTTTTGTATCTCATTTAGCATTCATCATAAGCATTTCATACTTAGTTTTTATAATTTCCAACTCATTGCTTGTTAGTTTAAATTCTTGTTATTTTTATATCTCTTTGTACTAATGTCGGTGCAAGTAACTGATGTATTGCGCTTTAGAATTGTCAGCGTAGGAACTTAGTCCAGAAGATTAATGTTGGAAGAAAAATGCGGCCGCAAGATCAGCTTGGAATTGCGACCAGCGATGTCGCCGCATAGGACCTGAACCTCGAATGAGTAAACTCAAGTTGAATTTACATATGGAAGCACCAGAATAGGAACACCACAGGTGTTATTGCAATTACGATCTCAAATTGCACCCAACAATGAGCGACAACCTATAGATCTCTGAAAAAAACATTAAATCTGCGTGAGTGCATAGCTGTACTCTAACTAACTTTGATAGCTGCAAAATCTAGATCTGGATCTGAGAATGGGAGGCTAAAACCTGTAACTTTTGAAGGCTATAAATAGAAGAATGAAGAATGAAGAAATCATAAAGAGGTATAGGATTAAATTCTGCAATTTCTGTGTGATTTGGAGATTTTAGCTGGAACGGTGAATTGATGGAGCAAGGGAGCGACCACTTCTGACGAGAGGTGCTTGATTCTAGTGACAATTGAATGAATATGAGAGTATTTTTCATTGTTAGATCACTTTGACTCTTATTTAATGTTTTTTTATCTATTTATTCTTGGATCTAATCGCATCAAACATGAGAGTGGCTTTGCAGTCTGCCGACATCGAGAGATGCGATGACAGGTTAGGGTAACAAGTAAGACAACGAAAGTTACTTAGGACTAGAAGAGATTCTAGTTACTTGTTCTTGATTGTGGGTACTTAAGTCTCGAGTAAATGGAAAATTGTTATTGGTAAGAGTTCATTGGTGCGTTATTGCTGTGACATTTGATCTATACAATACCTTGTCGGCGCATCCAGCATTGCGGCTTAGCGAAATCAGTGATCTACTCCAATCCTTTTCACTGGATCATATTTACATTTCATGCATTTAAATGTTCAGCACTCAACACTTATCACATTTGATTTACTTTCAATACATTGACATTTAACTTTGATTGCATTGACAATATTGACTATTTTAGTATGTAGATTTGACGTAATTGCACTGACATTTAACTTTCAGTATTAGTTGCTCTAACATTTAAACATCAAGAACCCATTTCCTCGTGGGATCGATATCCAATAGAATTATCTATCTATTATGCATGCATCGACATGTATTCGCTTGCACAATCACTATGACGTTTCAAACATAATCAGCGTGTAAGTGTTGGAATAAGAATTATCATCCCGGTAGAAATTCCTCATGTATACAATTGTTGGATTTGATGGGCATTCTTCAAACTCACGGTTGCCTCCACAATAATCACAATATGTCATGGCAAATTTCCATTCTACATCTACTGTAGCATTTTGCATGGAATTACTCATATTAGTTAAAGAAGATACCTAGGATATTGTGGCATCGAGTTCCATTGCTCTAGCATCACTCATGCCAGTCCAAAATCTTAAGGTTCTAGGATATAGATCATCCAAAGTAGGAATTAGATATTCTTGTATTGGTCTATCCCAGTCATCAAATACCTCGCTCCTAGCCATATTTCATAATTCTCTTTTTCTTTTTCTTAAAAAAAAATCTTTTTTTCTTTATTTTTTTCATTTTTTCTGGATCCAATGACAATTTTTTTGAAAATATCCTGTTCATACAATATGACAAAATTCTGCAAAAAAAAAAACTAAATTAATATTAAAAATAACATAAACAAATGTTAGCTTAACAATTTAACAAAAAACTTACTAAATTACACCGATCACCTCGGCAACGATGCCAAAAACTTATTGCGTGCAAAATAATATTGTAGCCGTAGATGTGCAAGTGTACACAACGTTCAAGTAATAAAGTGATAAGTAAAGTATCGTACCCACAGAGTGATTGGTATTCAGAAGAAATTGTTATGACTGTTGACAAAAGAATACAAAACTAAATGGGATAACAAGATAAAGTATGTTAGCAAAGTGCTTGTCATAACAAAATGCAAAACAATAAAGTTGATCAAGATTTATCCAAGCAGAGCATCAAATCTACTAAGTACTTATTAAGCTTAGTATAGATGAGTGGCAAAATCTTCAGTACAGGACAAGGTTGCAATAAATGTATCTGGAATATTGTAGATCCAAGTTCTAGATCTATGAATGTCTTAGCAAATATCTGCTTCTACAAAATTATCTCAGAATGACTAAGTAATGATGTGCTTGTTTAATGCAGCAACATTTTATAGTGAACACACATTATATTCCTATAACATACTTCTTCCTAACAAAACTTATCTCATCCTTAATGAACGTATCTCATTAGAGTTACTACACATATCTTCCAATATATGATCATTACATTGACTTATGCTCCAGCAAATCCATCCCACTATAGGTCAATATTATGCAAATGCAAACTTATTCCTAAGAATTTCAGCACATAGAAATTATCAACATCTGAGTCACAAATCAATGAAGAGATTTAATAGAACGATTTGGATAATTCATTCATAAATATAAAACAAAAGTTTCAGCAATACTCATCCCTTAACTAGTAAGTGTAAGGTCACAATTCTTTGTTCACACAAATTAACAAACAGATTCAAAGATAAAGAGTAATCCTTGTTGAAACCCAAAAAGAACATCAGACCCGCATTTTCGATTATGCTTTGCTTCACCACAGCAACATATCTTTGCTTTGGTGGTTTTGCTACAGCATTATCAAGCTCCGCTCTCAGTCACGACTGACAACTCTACCTTTTGTAGCTCAGATCTACTGTGTGACTCTCCTAATTTCCCTCCTTCCAGATTCTAATGCAATAGAAATCTAGCCTTACTTGAATAAAATCTTTGATAGTTGATTTCTTCATTAGAATGTTGCTTTTATAGGAGCTTTGCCACACCTTTTTCATGTTAGATCCAAATTTCAAGGGATCCTTCTAGTGCTTCTCTTAAATCTACAAATCTGGTTTTGCTACAGTAGAATCTTGTTGCTAGAGCATTTTTGCAGCAACATCTATAGATTGAACTTTGCTATAGCATATTTGAGCTGGCATTTAGATCCGATTTTTAAGGGAATCTTCTAGTGCCTTTGACAGCTAGCAAATGTTGTGTTATACTGTGTTGAGTCAGCAATCCTGATTTTGCTTTTGCTCCAACAATTATTCATTCTCTAGATTGCATAGCACCTTCCTTCCTCCACCATACCATAGTATACCAAAAGCATAATATTGTCATAGAAAAATGGGTAAAAACACATAAAAATTGTCACTAAAGCTCAAGATAGCTCCTAAGACAAAAATATATAAAAACACTAATAATGTTTAAGTAAATTTACTTAAAAATAGACAAAAAGTTCTAGCAAAAGTATGTTATATAAGTCTTTCTCAAGAGTTATTAACAAACAAGTGTTGCTTTAGAAGAAAATGAGGATATGTTATCGAAAAAAGGTGTCATCACCAAGCAATTGGTGATGCGACAACAAAATGAGGATACACTCACATCAACACCATTTAAGCAACCATCTAGTTCGGAGCCACTAGTGTTTGCGAAAGCATCATCTGGTAACACTTTTGAACTATCTGCTTTGGCTTGTTTGGGTAATGTTGATGGAAAATGTTGTGATGTTATTAATCGTCTCATGAAAATTGATAATGTTTTAGAGGATTTTCATTGCAAGACTGAGGCTTTGTGGGGATATATGTGTATTCGTGACGATGCGATACGTCAAGTGTTACAACTGAATCAAGTTAAAGTCCCAAGGTTCCTAGATTTTCCAAGGATCCTTTATGATGAAATGGTAACAACGAAGTACGATGCGGGCGACACTAAAATGCAGCCAACATCAGGAAAGTCATCTTCCAATGAGGTGTACCATCTGACTGAGGAGGATGAGGAAGAGACGGAAGACCCTAAGATTGATGATATTGATGATAGTCCCATTGTTAAGGAAAAATCAGCAACATCGCCAGCAAAGAAAGTGACACCCAAGAAACCTGTAACTCCAAAAGTATTTGCTATGCCATCCAAAGGACCGGATCAAAATAAAAAAGTCGATCGTTTGACTGATGGAATGACAAAATCAAATGATGATGATGAGAAGGAGGCTACTATGCCATGGAAGAGGAAGATGAAATGCAAGAAACCTACTAGAAAATCCCTCCGCCTCAACTTAAAAGGGTAAATTTTAAATTTTTGCAACTCCAATTTGTTTTTGTTTTTGTTTTTTGTGATATATGTGTTTGATTGTTCATGCATGTTTTTGTGTTTACATTTCATTGTGTTCATGCATTGAGGATAATGCACACTATATGTTTGGGGGTGTGTTGTTCCATTTAGTTGCATATAGGTATATGTTTGTTAGTATATAGTTTTGTTTTATGGGTTGTTACTGCATATCATTTGACATACTGAGATATTGTCATGACATATTTTTGTGAAACATTTGTGAATACAGGAAAGTAGAAATATATTTTTGATGTTCGAAGAGGAAATTATACCTTAAAACTTAAATTTTTTGTAAGAGTAAAGTAGGAAATTCAGATTAGAAAAGTGTTGAAAATTGATTTTTGAAGATAATTTGATTTTTAAATCTTTGTAAATATTTTAAAGTAAATATTTCTTAATAAAACTTAGGTTTTCTTTGAGCTAAGTAATAAATGTGAATGTAAAGCATAAAAAGTAGAAAACAAAAATTGTCACTCCAATGCTTAATTGTTCGCAGTATGTCAGCAATGCTTTGTTTGCTCCATCGTATTGTTGATGAGAAAAGAACATTTTTGAGTATGAGTGTTTAAAGAGAAAAGAAAAAGAAAGAAAAACGTTAAAAGAACAATTTGTAAAAAGAAAAATATTTTTTTAGGAATACTCCGTTGTAGTTGAAAGAAGAGTAGGCTAAGGAGGTAGTTGTTTGCTCCATACATCTTTTTAGTTGAAAACTTTAAGTTGCATGAGTGTAAAATTAGATTGTGATGTAATTGTTGGCATGGAAATTAAGTGTTTGCTACATTGTAGTTGTCAAGTATAACATTGCATGACAAAATGAATTCCCTAAGAGTAAAAATAAAATGCTTGAGTAAAGTAAATTGAAAAACTTAGCTGAAGAAATAAACAAGTTTTTAGGAAATTATTTGTTTTAAAACTAATTGCATGTTAATTTAAAATTTAGATTGTCACGTAATTGTTGGCATGAAAATTAAGTGTTTGATCTGGAACAGGTATCGTGGACAATTGCAAAAAAGTACGCTTCATTCAAGTTGTGAAAAAATTAACGACAAATTTATCTAGCCATGCCAAGTTGATATTAAAGAGACAAGCTAATCACAGAAATTGAAGCTTGGCCATATGACTTTTCTACATTGATTAAATTATAATATATTTGGTTGGTTGTAATTTTGTCAAACTTTTTATATATTTGGAACAAAACAAAAGGAAAAATCATTCTTCCTTTAATTTCAAAACCAAATAAAAACATGGCACCACACCTTAATATTGTTCCTGTCATGTCTGCACTTTTATTATTATTCATTTCAACCACATTGAAACATTATATATTTTGAATGTCCTAACACTTATATTTTGTTACTCGTTAACAACTCATCTTTGGACTATTGAAATATATTTGACTGATTTTAATTCCTCTTCATTTCTCTTTTTGTTCGATTTCCAAAGTGCAAGTTGTGTTCTTATCTTCGAGAATTTTTTCATAAAATAGTCTCACTCAATGGAAGAGCCACTTGAAATATTGTGGGATCAATTGACCCGCAAAGAAAGGAAAAAAATAGTTATAATTTTATATAAAATTTGTGCATAATTGATCTCACAAAAAAATTGAAAATTTACTCCACAATAAATTTGATCTCACCAAAAATTTTACTTCATAAAAATATTTAAAATGATCCATCAAAATTTTCGAAAATGAATTATTTTCTAAAATAAATTATGTTATATAAATAAATGAATCTCTCCCCACCAACTAAAATCCTTAATCATTTTTAGATGTTTAGGTTTAAGGTATCAAATCCAAAACCCTAAGCCTTAATCCAAATCCTTTAAGAAATTAGGATTGATTGTATTTCTATAATCCTAAATTTCTTGAACATTGATTAGAAATGCAACATTCTTATTTAGAAACTGTTGTTACTAGTGTGAGTATTGCGAATCTTCTATTTGAAAATTGATATGTTGCATTCTCATGACACCAAAAACCACTTGAGTTGTCTATATTTTTGTGAAAGAAAATGACTAGTCTCATGTTGGCTTCATGAAAACCTTTGTATTTAAGGCTTAGATTTATTTGTTCTAAATGTTGAACAAAAATGAGAATTTTTTTAAAATAAAGTTTACTAGTGAACGGCCAAAGTAATACAGACCAATTCAAAAAAGGATTAAAGGAGTCAAGCTGAGTTTAGACTCAAAAACGTTTCGGTGGATCCAAGACTGAGAACTAAAATTACAATTTATCATCCCAATGATAGAAATAACATAAGAAGAACATACTTTGTTAACAACATTGACAAAGAGAAGATAATACAATGGTGTCAACACAAGAAAAAACATCGTGGACAATCGTAAAGAAGTACGCGTTATTCTAAGTTGTGAAAAACTTAACCACAAATTTATCTAACCATGCCAAGCTGATATTAAAGAAACAAGCTAAACCTAGAAATTACAACTTTGCAATATGACTATTCTATATTGATTAAATTATAATATATTTGGTTGGTTGTAATTTTCTCAAACTTTCTATATATTTGGAACAAAACAAAAGGAAAAGCCATTATTCCTTTAATTTCAAAACCAAATAAAAAATGGCACCACACATTAATATTGTTCTTGTCATGTCCATACTTTTATTATTATTCATATCAGCCACTAAAGTTCAATCAGGTGCTTTTGATGTTGTTGCCAAGTTTAGTGCAAAAGCTGACGGGAAAGATGATTTGAGTAAGGCAAGTAAAATTGCTCTTAACTTTAAACCCCAAAGGTGAAAATATGAAAAAAAAATTATAATTCAAACTGATGTCTTTATACATTTCATTTTAGGCATTGTTGGATGCTTGGAAGAAAGCATGTGCCTCTGTAACCCCATCAAGAATTGTGATTCCTAAAGGGACATATTTATAAACAAAAGAAACCTTAGAAGGTCCTTGCAAGGCTCCTATTGAGGTTCAAGTTAGGGGCACTAAACAAGCTCCGACTAATCCTAAAGCTTTCAAGGAACCTGAATGGGTTAGCTACTGTAAAATTTCAAATTTCAAATTGTTTGGCGAAGGAATTTTCGATGGTCAGGGAACCATTGCTTATGAGAGGAAAGGTTGTGCCAAACATGAATTTTGTCCCGCACTATCAATTGTAAGGTTCCTTCCCTCTTGCCAGAATTTATTTATTCCTTTTCTTTTATTATTATTATTATTATTACATTATAATTATAACTAACAACTTTTTTTGTGTGTGTTACTTTGTTAACTCCAAAATTAAACAGAATATAAGGTTTGACGTTTTGACGAATGCATTGATACAAGTATAACTAGCAAAGATAGTAAACAATTCCACGTTAGTGTTTTGGGATGCAAAAACATTACCTTCGAACGTTTTAAGGTAGAGGCATCAGCAGAGAGCCCAAACACAGATGGGATTCACATGGGTCGATCAGATGGGGTCAATATTATTAGCTCTGACATTAAAACTGGTGATGATTGTATTTCTATTGGAGATGACACTAAAAATGTGGACATCAAAGGAGTAACTTGTGGACCAAGACATGGTATAAGTATCAGTAGTCTTAAAAAGTTCCAAAATGAAGAGCCAGTTGAGGGAATTAAAGTCTCAAAGTTCACCATCAGTAATACTTCGAATTGCATTTGAATCAAATCTTGGCCAGGCGAATATCCTAGAATAGCATCAGATATACATTTTGAGGATATTACCGTAAATAATATCACTTTCCCTATCCTAATTGATCAAAAAAATTGCCCATTGATTAAACGCAAGATAAATGTATGTACATTCTTATTAAAATCCTAATACAGTGACAATATTTAATCGATCATTAAATCAATATTGCATTGATGCAAGCAGAGTCAAAAGTTAAACTAAGCAACATTAGCTTCAAGAACATCTATGGCACATCTGCGCTTCCAGAAGCTATAAAGATTATTTGCAGCGGTGCTTTTCCATGTCAAAATCTGGAACTTGCTAACATTGATATTAAGCACACTGGACATGAACCCGCAACATCCCAATGTTCGAATGTCAAGCCTAAAAATAGTGGCAAATTAATCCAGACTCCATGTTCTAACCCTGTCTCAAAAACCCCTAGCACAAAAGCGTAAAGGATACCAACAAATTCAATGTAATTGTAAATGAAATATTTATTTGTATTATATGAACACAATTCTTTTCATTTTAATTCTTTGCTATTAATAAACTTTGGCTATAAATTCAATGGTTTTAATATACACTTCAATATAAAGAGCCAAAATGTGATAAAATTTTGTTCATTTAAACTCATAACAAAACCATTGCTGAGTTTCTATATTGAACTGGATATAATTATTGAAATTATATAATGATTTGAATGATATTTTAAGGCATTTCAGGTCTAAAAATTCTTGGAAATTATTGAGATTGATTAAGGTATGAAAATGTCAAGTTTTGAGTTGTTTCTAGGCTAGAATTTGGCTCCCCTGTATCGAGATTTTGATACCTAAATAAGGATATCAATACGTGACAAAACAAAATGCAAAAAAAGGATAGTTACTTGCGGAGGTATCGGTGCATAGTGTAGGGTACCAATAACTCTGCTCTATTTTGCCTTAGTTTGGTTGTTTTTACATTGAAAGGGCCTTGAACGACCTCTAAACACAACTATATTGTAGAGTAAGCGTAGAAATGGTTAAGGAGCCTTAAATGACCTCAAACATGTCTACAAAATGAATGGAACTTGAGTGAAGACTTCTGTTGTAAATGTAACATTCCTTGCTTGAGTCTATGTTCGAGCTTGGATAAGGGGTGTTACAATGTGAATATATGGTGAACAACATGCTTTCTTTAATTTTTCATAAATTTGCGAGATTAGAACGTTAAAATTATTGGTGTGTGGGGATGAAAATAAACTTTTGAGAGATTAATGAAGGCATCAAGGTGTGTAACCATGTCACTTTCTTTAAAGATCTATTCGCTCCCACCTATTCTGGTGTACTTACTGGCAAATGAACCTTGAGTATACATTGAAACCCGGTGACTATCTACATTTTGCACTGACAAAAATAGTCCCATGAGCGTTGAGCAAAGAATAGAAAGAGTATCAAAGAACAATCTAAGAATCGTAGAATATATAGGATAATAGAAAGAAATTTTGTTTCAAAGTCATGCAAATGAAATTCCCCTTCTATTTATAAAAGTTCTCATGTCACTTCGAAGAGGCATAAATATACATTAAATAAATATCTTTTTGGATAGACATGTCTATTAATTAGACATAACCATTCAATAGTGTAACATAACTTTTCATATTTAAGAAACATAACTTATCAGTATAAAAAGTGAACTCTTGATTAATAGCAAAATGATATAACTATTGTTACTTATAATTTTTCATTTACAACCACTGAAACATTATATATTTTGAATTTCCTGACACATATATTTTGTTACTCGTTAACAACTCATCTTTGGACGGTTGAAATTTGCTTGATGAGTGATTCTAATTTCTAGTAATTTTTTCTGTTTATATTCGATTTCCAAAGTGCAATTTGTGTTCTTATCTCCGAGAATTTTTTTCATAAAACCATCTCACTCAGTGGAAGAGCCACTTGAATGATTGTAGGATCAATTGACCCATAAAAAGGGAAAACAATTAGTTATAATTTTATATAAAATTTG